>CM074725.1:225318632-225918632 GCA_037306005.1 Rhinophrynus dorsalis
ATCTAATGTGTGAACTGACAAAATGGTCTATAAAAACACACATAAAAATATCAAATTATGGAGTTCTGGTGCACCCACAAGGCCCAGGTAAAAATAATAGTCAAGGTATTTTCCTCCAAGGACAGAAGAGATGTTGATTCTGTTTATATTTTTGTTAATTAAACTGCAATTTTCTGTTGTGGTCACGATGGAGTATTGGGGTTATGTGATATAGAGGTGATAAAGTGGAGATGACTTCTCCAGTTCCTATGTCATTCTATGGAGCCAATGCACTAAGATTTGTCCAACTTTGGAGATCCTAGTGCATAGGCTCCATAGAATAACATGAGGATTGGAGAATTGATTTCACTGGAGAAGTAATCTCCACTTTATCACCTGTTTATCACACCTTAGTGCATAACCCTTGTGGGACAAGATGCTCTAAAGGTCAATAAGGGCTCAGGATGGCAATCTTGGAGAAGTCATCTCTACTTTATCACCTCTTTATCACTCCAAATATACATTCTATGGTAGAGCTCAAATCATGAGTGAGTAATGAGAACAGGGAGCTATGCACTAAGGTGTGATAAAGAGGTGATAAAGTGGAGATGTCTCCTCCAGTGATATCACTTCTTCAATTCTTATGTTATTCTATGGAGCCAATGTCCTAAGATTTCTCCAGCCTCAGATATTGCAGTGCATAGGCTCAATATAAAGACATAGGAATTGGAGAAGTGATATCACTGGAGAAGTCATCTCCACTTTATCACCTCGTTATGACAATTTAGTGCATAGCCCCCCTGTTCTCATTACTCACTCATGATTTGAGCTGTATAACCTCTTTATCACACTTTAATGCACATAACCCTCATGGGGGGGAAGATGCACTAAAAGTCGATGAGGGCTCAGGATGGCGATGTTGTGTCAGATTTGTGTTGAAGGCACACCACCACTATGCACTAATGTGTCCTCGCCATTATATCCCCTTCAGTCTGCCACCAATCCACCATGCCTTCCACAGGTTTATAAGTTAGGACTGATCCCATCAACAACAGCTCATTTCCATTTGGAAATGCAGTTTAACGAGTAATTTCCATATGGAAATGCAGGATAATGAGCCATTATCATATTCATGTGGGTGTGTTTATATGTTAATGTGGCTGTTAGCCACTAAGCTCTGACAGATGCCTCTGCTGTCAGAGTTTACAGTCCCAACATTGCCTACCTGAGGTTGGCAATGCTGGGATCTCCCTGTAGTTTCCTATGCAGTAACAGACCTAAATCAATCATAAGCATGGAAGAGGGTTGTCATACTGCTGGTAAAGTGTTACATATGCCAGCAGTAGACAACCATGAAGTCTGAGAATATTGTTTCTGCAATAACTGTGGTAGGGACAGTGAAGATGCACATAAGCAATAATAATCTGACAGAAAATAGAGGACAGCATAAAAGCACTGATTATGGGAGATAGAGTGGAGAGAGGACAATGCTATGATTATGGGGTGGAGAACGAAGAGGCAAGAAGGTGATGATTAAAGATAAGCTGAAGAGGGGGAGAAAGTGATAATCCTAGCACCAATGGCAGGGCAATAGCAGAGAAGGTGACAATGGCACTATACACAGAGATGAGCAGAGTCCAGTTGGACAGGGGAGAAAGTTAGGCAGTGAATGGGATGGAGTAGGAGTGGTGAATAGGACGGAGGAGGGGTGACACTGGTGACAGTGTACTGTAGGGAAGGCAAAGTGGTGAATGAAGAGGGGTGACAGTGGGAAACGTACAGAGGGATAAAGGAGGAGACTCAAATAGGACATAGAGGGGGGATGCAGGAAACCATGAAATTGCAATGTATAACAATTACAGCATGAAACTGATACTTATATTGCAACTACAGGCCGAATAACTCTGCAACATTAAATCCTGTCTTGTACTGAATTAGGATTATAGTCTCCCTTTAAAAAAAAAAGGCAATATGGAGAGCTGAGGGGGTATTTGTGTAGTGAGACACTGTACATTTCTAACCCTTTGAGCATCACAGGGGTGTGCAAGGCACATTCTTATGGCACTCAAAGGGTTAAGGGAGTGATGCTGTTCATGGTGCTGAAAGGATCCTCTCCGCTCCCCCCAATGAGCAAGTGGGGAAGCATGGAGAATGTTCTCAGACTTCAGGGTTGTTGGACTGCTGACGATGTGTATGGGAGGGTATCCTTCCACATCACCAGCAATTCGACAATCCTGTATGTTACTGAGGAGATTCTTCCCCTCTCCTCTAGCAACCCTAATTCTTAGTGCATATGGTGATGGGTGTCTACACCACCAAGGTGATGTGCTCCCCACACATCACAAGACACACATCGCCACAGCATGGAACCTTAGTGCATCTCCCCCATTGTCTTCTTCATGGAACGTTATCACCTAAAAACATTATTGATGAATTTTGGAAGATTTTCAAAATTACCTCTCTGTTCTATTAGTCATGTTCATTTCTAAAGCTAGTTTTTTTGTTTATTTAAATGTAAAGATTTTGCTAATCAGGGCATGCTGTACAGCCACTTCCCCAACCCACTGTCATTTAATCTTTTCAGGTCTAGGGGGTGGGCAATGCAATGCTGAGAAGTGTCAGTTAATGGGGGAGGCAATGAAGATCTAAGATGCAAAGTACCTGTATGGCATACCTAATCTATGAATCTAAATAATTCAAAAATGAGTTCTTTAAACACACATGGCTAATACAAATAGGGGATTTTTAAAGCTTGTTAACCCCTTAATGACTGGAGACGTGTCAGGACCATCACCAGTAAACTTGCCTAAAGGACTGTTGACAGTCTTGGTACGTCATGCAGGCCTTAAAAGTTGAAGTCCTTTTCTACTAGCCAGACCTGAAAAGTTACTCGCCACTGCAAGCCATAACATACCCACCAGGGCTGAATTTCTATTCACCAGGGCAAAATTTTCTACTCACATTGGCTAGTGGCGAGTGGAAATTTTGAGCCCTGCGTCATGTATTTGTGTTTACAGGGCTCCTGCGGGAAAATTGTAAGCACTAGCGGGCTCTGAATTTGACCTACCCATGACCAGAGCAGTCTCTCTCAGACCCCTCCATTCAGCGTGCCGGTACATATCATCAATCACATGTGCCAGCGTGTCGACCAACTTCAAAGTGGTCCTTAAAGGGATAGCAATGTTTCAAAATAAAAGCAGCTCTAATTAATCTTCATAATATTTGGGCCATGGATAGTGTTATTTCAATACTATCAGAGTTGTAGTTCAAGAGTAACTGAATGATAAAATATCCCCTCCCTCCCCTTTTACCTAGTGTAAGCCTCCTTCCCTCAGATGTGGACCACAGACCAGACAGCTCACAGCAAGGGACAATCTTCTTACTGTGATCATATGGAAAACCCTGCCCCCTTGACAGGTTTTTCAGGTTTTTCCCTTATGCCCACTGAAGATTGTCCCTCTCTGAGATCCACCTGGACAGTCTTACTGCTCTGAGGTGAGCAGTGTTATATCAGTAAAAGGGAGGGAGGGGGATATTTTATCACTCAATTACTCTTGAACTACAACTCTGACATTATTGAAATAACACTCTCCATGGCCCAAATACTATGATGATTAATTGGAGCTGCTTTTGTTTTCAAACATTACTGTCCCTTTAAGGGAAGTTCACTTCCCGGACCGCTCGTTCTTAAGGGGTTAAAAGTTGTTTTTAGGTGATAGTGTCCCTTTGACAGTATTTGGCTCTGTTGTAAACACTTTAGCTAAAAAAAATAATTTGGGCAAATATAACTTTTAAGTTAAGCATCTTCCAGCAAGAACAAAAGCCTTTAGTTAGCTCAGCAATAAAAGCCCAATAACACATCCACATATATGTACAAATACGCACAGATTTTTTTTTTTTTTTGCTCTAAAATAAAGTTTACTGCACTTTTTAGAATTTACATGTTTATAAGATGCAGTTAGAGTTGTGCAAATATTTTCTTCTTAACCCTTTGCGTGCCAACGCATTGCAGTGCGTTGGATACCTCTCTGACACTCAAAGGGTTGTGATACAAATCTTGCCATTTCATTCACTCCAAAATGATTTGCTGTTCACAAATAAGTGCCAATTCATTTCAGGTTTGTTCATTACTTGAGTTGTGTTAATTGCTTGTTTCAGTTGAATAGTCTTGTGTTTATTTATTTCTAGATTATGAGGATTTGAAAATAATATTCTTTCTTGCACTGCAATTATTTGACTGCTTCATTCCTGCTCATTCATTTTGTATGATTCGTAGGAAGTCAACTCTACGCACCTGGCATATGCACAAGTAAACTGAGCAATTCTGCAACAAACCAGTTGCACCATATGGAATAGACTTGTGTGAATCAGTTTGGCCAGTTTTGGAATTCAGACGAATAAGGGTCATTCAACGTCATTCGGGACGTCTGAAAGGAAAAAGTTGTTTGTTTTTTTAAAGCCGAATCCAAACAGCACTAGTTCAGAATGTTGTTGAAAATTTTGGAAAATCGGCATTGACTACCCTCATGTGTGATACTTTCCCTCCATACTTTCCTTCCCTCTCTAGTCTAATTAGCTTCTTCGTTTCATGATGAGAGTTGGACTAATGACACGTCAGACACCTAGACAGCCTGCATTTCCTGTTAGTCTGTTGTTGGAGCTCAGAGAGAGCAGAAGGAGATAGAGAGTGTCCATTTGTTGTGTTGGCAGACAGATAGCATAGGCAGGCAGCCAGCATTAGTACCTTATTGCCACTGCAAGGGAAAGTCATCTTTGCTCCTGTGCAAAATATAGTGCCATACTTTGTATCAGCCTCGTCCCTGGCAGTCTCTACTGAGCATGACTGCAGCCCGCGCAGCAGTTTCTACTGCGCATGACTGCGTCGTTACACACATTTTAGCAAATTATTATATAGGATATTAGGAATTTGTTTTAATAGTTTTCAGAGTGACACAGCCAGACAGATGTGTAGGCAGGTAGGAAGGCCTAGTACCTTATTGCCACCGCAAGGGAGAGTCATTTTTTTACATTTTTGTTGTGCACAAGTCTAATATGGAACAATTAAAAAAATTCTACTGATTTAACAGTCGGAGTGTCAGACAGTTATCCAAAGCCTTTCAAAGCAATGTGTTGGATACCCTTCTTGCACGCAAAGGGATTTAAATGGGACTTATAACCCATTAAAGCGGAACTTTCAGCTTTATAATACTGCCCCCCAAATTAGTAATATAGCGACAGGAAAAGTAATAGTTGTATTATGGTGAATAAATCCACATTATTGAAGTAATCCACCTTATTCTGCAGGCATCCAGGGCACAGAGCTTACAAGAGAATCTCTGTGCTCCTGCGTAGGCAGCAACTTCCCTTACCTTAAAGGGATAGTAATACTTAAACTGTAAAAAAAAATATATTGTAGGGTTTATCCCCCTGAGTAAAACAAGGGAACTCCTACTGCCGAAAGGTGTTTCATTCAAAAGTTATTAATTTTCAAAGTTGAAGTTTTTAGGTGCAATATCACAGTGGCCTGAAATTGTACAGTGGCTCTGTTGCTACACCATCCTATGGAGATTTGTGGTCCCGGGACCAGAGCTCTCCATAGGATGGTGTAGCAACAGCGCCACTGTACAATTTAAGGCCACTGTGATATTGCACCTAAAAAATTCCTTTGGACTGTAATAACTTTTGAATAGAACACCTATCAGCAGTGGGAGTACCCTTGTTTTACTCAGGGGGATAAACCCTACAACATATTTGTTTTTACATTTTAAGTATTACTATCCCTTTAAGGTAACTAACAAAGTCACCACTAAGCCGGGCAGTGCACTTAACAGACAGCAAAGACTCAGAGACAACTTCACTCTAAGATGTCTGCGCTGTTGTCTGCTGGATGCCTGCCAAAGAAGCTGGGTTACTTCAATAACGTAGATTTATTCTCTGTAATACAACTATTACTTTGCCTATCGATATATTACTAATGTATTGGGGGGCAATATTATAAAACTGGAAGTTCCACTTTAAAGGGATGGAAATGTCACACTATAAATGAAAAGCCGTTTATTCCTTATACTTTTCCTGACATCACTCTTCTTCCTTCAGATCTGAAAGCCGGTGCAGACGGATGACAGTGATGGACAGTATTGTGTCAGCATAAGGAAAACCCTGCTTCCCTTCATTAAGGGTCAGGGTGTTCCTTATATAGACACAGACAAGATTATCCCTCATTGCTATCTGTCCTGTGAAGCCACTGGATATCAGATCGTAGGGAGGAAGAGTGGTGCTGTGGAAAGAGACGGTAGGGGAAAACTTTAAGATTACAAAAAAAAAGTATACGGAATAAACTGATCTTCATTTAACCCATTACCTCCCGAGGACGTACATGTACGTCCCGAGTGGATGTCCCAGGTGGACAGAGGACGTACATGTACGTCCCGGAAGTCATTAAAAAAATGAAATAAAATGTTCGGCGGGCGTTAAGTGCCGTCCGCGTGCATGCGCGGCTGGTCACTATGGGGTTATAGTGTGACTATACTATTTCTTTAAATGCTAGAGAGGTCTCTCAATGCATTGTGAACCATTTAAGAGGTTAAATATTTAAAATAACGGGAACATGGGAAATTTGTATTTGTTCCCTATGGTGCATTTTGGTTTGTCACACAATTACTCTACTTGTAATTGTGAACAAGAAGTCAGCAGTGGGTTTATACCAGCATCAGCAGCAACAAAATCAACAAGAATATCACATTCCCAACATATTTCTGAATTCTTTATCACCATTATCACAGAAAGCAAGTCATGTGTCTCAGTGGTGGCAGATTATCATTTGTGGTAGTTGTGGCGGCACATCTCTATGAGACTTGCTTTCAGGGTATGGGTTGGTAACGGATACACACAAACAGCGTGTAGCTTTTAGGAGTGGCCCCTCTGCGTGTGAGCTGGTTATAGCCTACTTGCAGGATAGCTACTTTCTAGGCAGAAACAATGACCCCATTAACTAGTGGCAAACAATGCAGTGTGTGGCCAGCACTGATATGTACCAACATGAAAATCCTTAGTTGCCCACCAGCAAGCATTCAGCCTGAGCAGGTTTGCAGTGTAGTTGGTTATAGTACATGGTTATCAAGCAGCAGTATTAGGAGCAGAAGCGTAACTAGAAGCCACGGGGCCCTGGTGCAAGAATTGCCATGGGTCCCCGACCACATTGGCCCCTTCAACCACATTGGCCACCTCCACATTGCCCCCCATCTCCACGTTGCCCCTTCTACAATGCCCCTCAATCTCCACATTGCCCCTTCCACAATGTCCCTCCATCTCTACATTGCCCCTTCCACAATGTCCCTCAATCTCCACAATGCCCCCAATCTCCACATTGCCCCCATCTCCACAATGCCCCCAGTCTCCACATTGCCCCCCAATCTCCACATTGCCCCCATCTCCACATTGCCCCCCAATCTCCACATTGCCCCTTCCACAATACACCACAATCTCCACATTGCCCCTTTCACATTGCCCCCATCTCCACATTGCCCCCCAATCTCCACATTGCCCCTTCCACAATACACCACAATCTCCACATTTCCCCTTTCACATTGCCCCCATCTCCACATTGCCCCCCAATCTCCAAAATGACCCTATATCTCCTACCTCCCTGGTGGTCCAGTGGCATAGGACAGGTCTGTGCCTCCTTCTGCACAGGCCTTTTCTCCTGTGCGGTCCTCTTCAGTGATGCAGAGTGATGGGAGATGATGTAATCTCCTAGTGCTCTGCATTACGAGAGTGCAGGTCTGCTGGAGGGAATACTGATCTTCCTCCGGCACACCGGCACTCTCGTAATACAGAGCCACGGCGCTCTGCATTTCTTAATTGCGGGCATCGGGTGAGGGGGTCACAGGGGGCGGCCGGGCCCTTGGAGTGACGGGCCCGGTCGCAGGTGCGACCCCTATAGTTATGCCAGTGATTGGGAGACTTACATTTCTAAAAATAAACCAGCATCTGATACCATCTGAGTGTCAGGTAGCAGAAGTGGACAAAACCACACATGACAGACAAACTCACCACACATATTATTAAGAGCAGCACTGAGGATAAGGAAGAGGAGGAGGAGTTTGAAGAGTTGCTACCATCTACCACTGTTGGGACCACTGATACGACCAGTGAGTAGGCAGAGTGTAACATTGCGTGTTATTATTTTTTACTTACTTCATTAGAATTACCAACTTTTCTAAATAGATGGAAATTAACTTGTTGGTTTGATTTTAATATGTATTATAAAATTAATCTTGAAGCCTGTATACTGCTAATGCACCCTCAAGACATATACCTAAAGCATTTGTAGAAAAAGAAAGACAGATGAGATTTTAATATTAAGAATACTAGAAAGAGGTAATTCCTTTAAAAACTATTTCCTCCATTCAAGTGTCTCGGAGGTAACCTTTAAAGTGCAGAACGGTGAATGGGTGACTACAATTGAAAGAAGGGGAAATGAGGGGGTGCAGTCAGGTGCAGGTAAGCCAATATGCTAACTCCGATACACTGCATCATTATATCTACAAAGCGGCTCATGTTACTATTCATGTTAACTGAAGAGTCACAGTTGCCACATAGCAATGATGTTAGGGGCGAATGGGTATCTCT
This sequence comes from Rhinophrynus dorsalis, assembly GCA_037306005.1. Classification (NCBI taxonomy): domain Eukaryota; kingdom Metazoa; phylum Chordata; class Amphibia; order Anura; family Rhinophrynidae; genus Rhinophrynus; species Rhinophrynus dorsalis. Next base: position 225,327,243 of record CM074725.1, read on the forward strand.
TTAAAATTCTCCTATGTGGTCTGACCAGTTCCCCACTTTAATGTCTCCAAAAGCAAGTTAGGTAACCAAGGTTATGGAACAGACCAGGATAGGAAGAAAGAGTGCATTGTAATGTGCCTGACAAGCCTTCCGGTCTTTTGGAATACATCCAACTTGCGAGAGATGGAGAGCAAAAAGGTTTGCTCAGTATTAACAGAAGTGGTTTTGTAAGAAGGGTGTCTGCATGGTATAAATGAGACCAATGTATTCACCTGACAAAGTTACTGTGTAACAAAATGCGTAGGGTGATGTAATTTGTGATACATATAATAATAATCCTTTATTTATATAGCGCACACAGATTCTGCAGTGCTTTACACTCATATTGGTTCCTGTCCCCATTGGGGCTCACAATCTAAATTCACCTATCAGTATGTTTTTTTGGAGTGTGGGAGGAAACCCACGCAAACACAGTGAGAACATACAAACTCATTGCAGATGTTGTCCTTGGTGGGATTTGAACCAGGACCCCAGCGCTGCAAGGCAACAGTGCTTGCCACTGAGCCACTGTGCTGCCCACATATTTTTAAAGGGATAGTAATACTTCGTTTTAACTTTATTTTATTTTGTAGGCATTAAAAAAACATGAAGAATGATATAAGTCTTACCTCTCAAACCTTTATGGTTTATGAGATATTCACAAGCAAAGTTCCCCTCCCCGCCCCTTTTTCCTAGTGTAAGCCATCTCTTCTCAGATGTGAGTCTGGTTGTATGACAGTACAGATAACAGAAGGGGACAATTTTCTTTGTATGAAAACAATGAAAGCCCTTCCCCCCTTGACAAGTTTTTCAGCTTTTTCCATTATCCTCTCTGCAGTCTACCTGGGCATCTCCCTTCTGATCTGGTTGAACAGGGAGGGGGGATACTTTGTTTGTGAATATCTCTTAAACCATAAAGGTTTCAGAGATAAGAATTATATCATTCTTCATGTTTTTTTAATGCCTACAAAATAAAATAAAGTTAAAATGAAGTATTACTATCCCTTTAAATAACATTTTATGAAGTAGTTTAATTTAATACATTTGAATAGAGATTCCACAATTCTGGTAGTCCAGACTATTGCCTTTAATAGATAAAGCTCATTATTGTGTGGAGGCAATTACCAGTGGAGAGGACCGGTATCCCAGAAGAGAGAACATGGGTCATCTTTAATCACTTCTTGCTTGTATACCGAGAGGCCGGTTAAGCCTCCAACTCTAGTGAGTATCCACCTTGATGGAGTCGGAACACTTGAGGGACTGTCTATCCAAGTAGATTGCTCTTAGAGTTGCTTTTTGCGCTGCGTCTGTTTGTCTTCTATTTTGAGATTGTGGAATTAGGGGTCACATGACCAGGTGACTAGGAATATAGCAGCATCTCCAAAAAAAGCAAGTCGACCCTAGCACCAACTGTTAGAGAATTCATCATATAAATTGGACAGATAGGTATTTTAGCCCACCTAGGGAATTTTTGAGTTGTAGTCTTAGGAATTAAACTCATCTAATTTGTGCTGTATACACACACATGCACATACACACTATCTTTACAATGCACACGCTTCCGTACCATAATACACACATGAACACATGCTATCATGAACACATACACACATCCAAACTATCACACACGTGCAAACACATTATTATACAAACACTATCATAAACACACACTATCACTATCATAAACACATACTATCACTATAATACACACACATAAGGAAACTATCATAATCACAGACACACACAATTTATTTTTTTAACCCTTTGCATGACAGAGGGGCTGAGAAAATCATAGCTCTACACACCCCTGTGCTCTGACACACAAGCATTAACTTATAATTATACCAGGCAGTAAAAGTGTTATTTAAGTTCCTGTGACAGTAAGTGCTCTTCTCTGTAGTGACTGAGATTTTCTTTCCGATAAAAGTGCTTTTAAAAGTGGCCATCTTCATCACTGTTTAAGGGCACTTCTGTCAAAAAGGAAAAGATGTAGTAAATATCAGTCACAGAGGGGAAGAGCTTGTACTTTCTTTGGAACTTTGGAACCATCACCAGAGGGGTGAATGCCACATTGCAGAAGTTATAGGCATACTTGGGAACTCACAGGGTTTGACCCAGAGATTCAGGATTTTGACCCAGATTTTGGAGTCCCAGGGTGAAGGGCCAAAATCGTATGGTGAAGAGAGACTGCTGCTAAGTACTATATGATCTACCCCAAGGAACTGCTTCCTCAATTTTTAAATTGTTGCCATTTCTACCAGAAACACACATAGAGAAGTCCTGTGTGTCTTATGTTTGTTCAAGCTGTGAGATTTCTAATTTGTAGCATGTTAAAGGGTCCTTGCAGACTGAATGGTGCACCACTGAGTAAAGGAAGCATGGACACGTTGCCCTGGATTTACTTTCCTGGGAACATTTGAAGTAAATATTGCAAAGATCTCAGGGTAAACCCATTTTGAAAGTCTGCAGGTATGGTTATGGGAAAAAATTGGTAATGAAGTCACTGAATTGTAACTAAGGCCAAGGATTACATCAAATGTCTAGTGGGTCTAAACCTAGCCTGTGGTTGTAGTTTGCTCATCCCATGGTCTGTATGCCAGTTAGGGATTAGTGAAAAGTCCCAATGTTTTCATGATAATTTTCATGGTAAGTGCAATTTGATGCTTCTTAGAAAATGTCCTTGCCTAGAAAATCCATATCATTTCTACCTTTTCGCCACTGTCAATGAAGTTCACTTGTGAACTTTGAAGTTTCTATCTGTGCTATGGCTGCAAGAATTCTCTCAGCAATACTACTCCTTTCTCACAATCCTCCACATCTCACCTGTCCAGGCAGTGAACTTCTGGTTACGGCTACTGCGCATACTCTTAAATCAAGCAGCTTCAGCTCAGACACTTTGCCTGCCTACCTCAGTGGCTGGCTCAAACTGTCAACAGATGTTCTCTCTTTCAGCACATTGTACAGACTGAATCAAGCAAATTCAGCTCCCTCTCTTTGCTGCCTGCCTCTACAACACTAGTTACTAGTTCAAATTTGAAGCAGTTTTCTCTCTGTCTTGCTCTCTCTCTTCCAGTACAAATCAATAATATGGGAGACACTGCCCTGGATTTTATATTGCGTTTGCATGGCAGCAATACATAATTGGAAACTCATAGTAACATCACATGGGAGGCAAGCATTAATACATTAATATTGCTGAATTCAACACAGTGGAAAATGCATAAAAAATGGGGGGAACCTTTCGTGGGAATTTTGCGCCTGTTTTTAATTTCTGCTTTTGCTATGAAAATGTTCTCCAGTCTCTAATGTCAACATCAGCACAAACAATGAGCTGCACTGGTACATTTATACTTTCCCACTCATGTCTTTGAGACTTGCTTGACAAGAGGTTTCCTTTGGGACACCCCAATGCCATTTATCTATATTGCACTGGGGATTTCCTGACAGTGTGTCTATGCCTTATATTCGGATGTGAAATGATCCATCCAAATAATGGTAAGAGATCACAGCTCATGAAACATATTATAATGAGCGCTGTCTGCCCTGCCTTTCCATAGAGGTTTTTTTATTTCTTTTTTTGGATCCTTTTGTATAATGTGAAGAGGGTTATTTATTGCTGATAGTTATACTTTATACTTTACCGATTCCTCTGTATACCTGAAGTCCTCTCTATTTCTTGCTCTCATTCTCTCTCCTCTCTTTTTCTCTCGCTCTCTCCCTTTGTCTCTTCCTCTTTCTCTCTCCCCTTATTCCCCCCTCTGTCTCTCTCTCTCTCTCCCATCTCTCTCACCCTTTGTATTTTCCTCTCTCACTCGCTGTCTCTCCCCTCTTCTTTCTCCTTCTGTCTCTTCCTCTTTAACTCCCCCTCTCTCTCTTTTTTGCCTTCTCCCCTCTACTTTTGGTGCTTATACATCTATTATCCTATAAAATAAAGTCCTAGAATGCGTCGCTGACTGTGTGAGTAACCGCACATGCTCAGTAGGGACTCGCAGAACGGGCTGATCTGGAGCGGAGAGCTCCGAATGGCTGACAGCCTGTTTGTGCTCTCGGCTCCAGGGCAGCAACAGAGGCAGCTGGGTGACAAACTGTCACCCAGCGCCTCCACTGCTGCTCCGGAACCGGGAGCACAGACAGGCTGTGAGCCATCTAGAGCTCCCCGCTCCGGATCAGCCCGTGTATATGGACTTTGTAAATAGTTTGTATATATTTGTCTTTGATGCATTGTTTGCAGTGGTGTACTAGTCATTGGTGGGCACTGTTACAACATTTTTTGCAAGCCCCTAACACAAACATTTTCAGCCAGGAGAATAACTAGAACTTAAGGAGGTTTAGAGCCAGTAGCCCCCTTGGAATCTGGGCCTCATTATAGCTGCATTCTCTGCTCTCCTGTAGTTACTCCCTTGATTGCATAATTACTTACTTAATTACTACTTTCAATGCTGAATTTATGTCTCAGGCACTTCTAGCTCCACACTCCAGTCCTCACATCACCCCGTCCTCAGACCAGTTCACTGTAGATTGCCCATAGAGAGTCCTTTAAGCCCAACACACAAGAAGAAATAGTTTTGGTTTCTAGAGAGCTCTGCAATGCATTGCTTAGCAATGGCTTGAGATTATTATAACTATCTGTTATCATTTGTAGGGATGGGTGAAAACTTTTGTCGATAGCTATAGCTCCTGATGAAGTAACATCCATTGTGGTAGTTATGAAATGTGTTGAGCCATTCTTCGAGTGAGACAGCTGTGTATTAATACGGTATCTTTTCTATATTTTAGTATTCTACTATACAGTAGTAATACTATCGATATATGCCACTGTTGTATTTCATATTAATATACCTGTATGGTTTTTTTATATATATGTTTTTTTATTTTTATTTGATTTTTGTTTTAATTTTGCATCTTATTATGCTCAGATATAATAAAATATATGCCCGTATTTACCCCTAAGACCCATGTATCTATACATACGTTAGGATCTTAATCCCGGTTTTAGTTTGCATATGTATATTTTTTGATACCACCATATGTTCCCAGTATGTTCATAGTCCATGCATTCTCTCTATATATATGGTCTGACATACATGTAGAATCTTGGGAACTACAAATCTTCTTGAATTGATTGACGGAAGCAGTGGTACCTAAGATATCGGAGTGGATTGTGATAGTAACTGGGAGGCAGGAGAAGCCTCCAGGGAATGTGAGTACAACCACGTGGGATAAGGGCAAAATAAGAAATATTTGAGCATACTACGCTTAGAAGATTTTATTGCGCTGTCTTTTTGTTGTTTTTTTACTTTTTCTGTTGAGATATACAGTTCCGTGGGTTGTGACGGTGATACCTACTACAGATAGCAGCAAGCAATCTCCACTATGATATAGCCAGAGACCTGATTTCACACACTAAGGTGCTTTATTAAGTATATTCTTCTATTCTCACATCGATCTCCCCTCTGACTGAGTAAGTGTTCATTATTACTACTAGTATTCTTATTATCTATTGCTCAATAAACTGGTTTAAATTCACTTGTACTGTTTCGTGTGTTTCTTTACAGAGTCATGACGACCAGCAGCATCTCTCTGAGAAATCAGATTCTGTCAAGGAAGATATGCTTATTGATCAAGTGAAGGGTTGCATTGTGAAGCATGAGAGGGAGAATATTAGGGCACAAAAAATGTCTGGACAACATAGTGAAAAAGAATGCAGAAAATCATTTCAACAAGCAGAAGCAACCAGAACATCCCATTCTGAACACAGTGCCATTGGTGGTGGTGGAACTGGTGGTGGCACATCTTTTTGGGACTTGCTTTCTGAGTATGGGTTGGTAACTGACACACAGGGACACCATGTAGCTCCTTGGAGTGGTCTCACTACATGTAAGATGGTTTCTGCATACTTGCAGGATAGCTACGTTCTAGGCAGAAACAAGGATCCCACGGACTACTGACAAACAAAGCAGTGTGTGTGGCCAGCATTGACACATACTGCAGTGGAAACCCTGAGTTGTCCTCCAGCAAGTGTTGAGTCTGAGTGGGTTTTCAGTACAGCTGATTATATTGTGAATGAACATAGGATTTACCTATCAAGCAGTAATGTTGGGAGAGTAACATTCTTAAAAATGAACCAACCTCTCATACCATCTGAGTATCAGGTAGTAGAAACCACATATGATGACAGATAAAGCCAGGACAAATATATTAACAGCAGCACAGATGAGGAGGTGGAGGAGGGATGTGAAGAAGGATTGCTACCATCTACCACACTTGGGACCACTGTGTATCAGTAATCTAAGACGAAGGATAGCTTACATTTGGCACAAACATGACAATGGTAAAAACTGCTGTAGGAATCTATACATACATACATACACACATCAATCACACCACTCTTGTTCCCCACCATCACTGCCATACATAAACATGTGCCACATTGTTCGTTGTACTTTTTTTTATCTCTCTTGACATCATCATGAATATGTGCCAGTGTCACCTAAGCAGGAAGTTAGTGTTGTGGACAAAGGACAAATGCATTCTGCATGCTAACTCATTTTTCAAGGTATATGTTGCTGTAGAACTCACAACTTTGACTTTCAGATACTTATTTCTCCACTGAAGCCCTCAGAAGAACTAATATTGTGGTGGGAAATGTTTCACCATAGGAAACATAGGTGAAAAAATTTGTTGGAATTGGGGAAATGCAGGAAAATTTTGCATTGGCGAAAAGAAAAAAACCATGAAAAAAGTGAAAAATCGTCCGTTTTTCATGAAAAGTCATGCTGAAAATTTTTCTCAGTTTTTGCCCATTCCTAATCATTTGGTTTAAATCAGGTGTGGGTAACCTGAGGCCTTACATCTGTTCAGGACTACAACTCTCATCTTCTTCCACAAGCCAGTGGGGAGCTGTATTCTAGTTGTAGATGGAGGGTCTCACTTTACCCACCACTGATTTTAATGAAGGACTGTTAATGACAGATAGCTTCAAAGCAGATAGGATGGTGATTAAGGGAAATATCTGACTGCCATTTGGATTCGGGAAGGAATTTTTTTTACCCACTTGGGGCTAAATTGGAAATTGCTCCAGAGGGTTTTTTTTTCTTTTTTTGCCTTCCTCTGGATCAACAGGGTTTTTTTTGGCAGGGGATGGACTTGATGGACACATGTCTTTTTTTCAGCTTCATCAACTATGTTACTCTAAGCCTCCTTGAATTCTATAGAGGTCTTCAACACAGTGTTGCAGACTTGTCTAGCTGTTAGTGGGTTCAATTTATGATGTACTTCAATGGCTCTCTATTCAACAACGTATCTCTTACAAAATCCATCTTCTCACCTTTAATGCTCTCCCCACTTCCTCCCTCCTTACATTTCTTCCCTCATCTCCTCTTATGTTTCTGGCCACCACCTTCACTCAGCACATAAAGCTCTTCTTGTTAAAATATCCACACATATTAAGAAACTGTTAAGACATGTTGCAATGGATCCTGATACACCCTTGTGGGGCGCCGCGGGACTACATCATTTATCCAATTGCGAGTTTGGCCCCCTGTGGGCCAGACTCAGGATTACTACCCTTGGTCAGTTGTACCGGGATGATCAGTTGAAGTCATTCGCTCAGTTGCATGACGAATACCATTTACCTCATACTCTTTTTTACTCATATCTGTGTGTTAGACATGCTCTTAGTGCTCAATGGGCTGATTGGACTCCGATGATCTCCACCTTCCCGCTTCTTACTAGGCTGCGGCTGATGGAACCGTCGAGACCCCTTTCCTTCATTTATCAATGGGTGGAATCTCATGTGGACTATCCGGAGTTCCCTTCCCGGAATAAATGGGAAATGGACGTGGGTCCGTTAGAGGACTGGGAATGGGATATGGCCAAGGCGGGACCAGCGATGGTGGCAACGTCGACTAGACATCAGATGATACAGCTGAATATTCTCCATCAAATTTATTACACGCCTATCAGACTGCACAAAATGGGGAATTCTGGTACTAATAGCTGTCTCCGGTGTTCTAATGTTTTGGGCACGTACCTTCATATGATTTGGGATTGTCCTGTGGTTGGGAAATTTTGGAAAGACATCATGCATGTTGTGGTCCAGGTGCTGGAAAGACCTGTTCCTGTGACTCCGAAACCTTGCTTATTGTCTATCTTCCCCAATGAGATGGAGGGTGCAGCTGATAGATCCCTGCTAAGAGAGCTCCTGGTGTTGGCAAGAAAGGTGGCCATGGTGGCCATGAACTGGATGTCAAACTGTGCCCCCACTTGCAGGGCATGGATTAACTTAGTTTTACAGTGCATCCCACACTATAGGTTGGTTTATTTGCATCTGGGAAACCCAAACAAATTTGACAGGACATGAGGACGTTGGCAGAACTGGTGGACGCATAGGGCCGATGCTCATGTGGCACTTGACGCTGCACATCTTGACGGTGATAACTGAGTAGAGTCAAGTTGACTGGTTGCGTGCATGGCTTTGTGGCGAGATTGATGAGTGCTGATATGCTTGAGCACATACTTTCTGAGATCCTGCGACTTTGTTGGCTGGCAGGCGGGCGGGGGGGCGCTGCGGGCCTGGGGGGGAGAGGACTCGGAAATGGGGTGGGGGAGTTTATTAGTGGTTCAGTTAGGTTAGTTCCTGAGTGATTTTATATGTATTTTTCTATATTTTTTTGATTTGTATGGAGCGATCTGATAATAAAACATATTTCAAAAACAATATCCACACATTCTGCCCTCTCCCATCTCAGACCTTTTTCACTTACTGCTCCTTACCTATGGAACTCCATACCTTTCTACCTACATCTTGAACAATCCCACTCTGTCTTTAAGTCTAGCCTGAAATCCTATCTTCTGGAGCACTAGCACCATGCACTACCTTTTGGCAAACTCAGCACTTGAACTCAAAGCACTTGAAACCCTCATACCCTGCTCTCTGTCTGCTATTACACATTTAGACTGTAAGCTCCTTGGGGCAGGATCTTTCTCCTATTGTTTCTATGTATGTGACATTTTTTACACCCCCATTTATTTATTGTAACATACTGTTGTTGTAAGGCACTACATACACTGTGACACCATGATAAAAAATACACATACAGTGAAAAAATAATTTGGTCCCCAGCTGATTTTGTACATTTGCCCACTGACAAAGAAATTATCAGTCTATAATTTTAATGGTAGGTTTATTTGAATAGTGAGAAACAGAATAACAACAAAACAAATCCTGAAAAACACATTTCAAAAAGTTATACATTGATTTGTATTTTACTGAGTGAAATAAGTATTTGACCCCTTTGCAAAACATGACTTAGTACTTGGTGGCAAAACCCTTGTTGGCAATCACAGAGGTCAGACATTTCTTGTAGTTGGCCACCAGGTTTGCACACATCTCAGGAGGGATTTTGTCCCACTCCTCTTTTGCAGATCCTCTCCAAGTCATTAAGGTTTTAAGGCTGACATTTGGTAACTTGAACCTTCAGCTCCCTCCACAGATTTTCTATGGGATTAAGGTCTGGCGCCTGGCTAGGCCACTCCAGGACCTTAATGTGCTTCTTCTTGAGCCACTCCTTTGTTGCCTTGGCCATGTGTTTTGGGTCATTGTCATGCTGGAATATCCATCCATGACCCATTTTCAATGCCCTGGCTGAGGGAAGAAGGTTCTCACCCAAGATTTGACGGTACATGGCCCCGTCCATTGTCCCTTTGATGCTGTGAAGTTGTCCTGTCCCCTTAGCAGAAAAACACCACCCAAAGCATAATGTTTCCACCTCCAAGTTTGATGGTGGGGATGGTGTTCTTGGGGTCATAGGCAGCATTCCTTCTCCTCCAAACATGGCGAGTTCAGTTGATGCCAAAGAGCTCGATTTTGGTCTCATCTGACCACAACACTTTCACCCAGTTCTCCTCTGAATCATTCAGATGTTCATTGGAAGACTTCAGATGGCCTGTACATGTGCTTTCTTGACAAGGGGGACCTTGCGGGCTCTACAGGATTTTGGTCCTTCACGGAGTACCAATTGTTTTCTTGGTGACTATGGTCTCAGCTACCTAGAGATCATTGACAAGATTCTCCTGTGTAGTTCTGGGCTGATTCCTCACCATTCTCATGATCACTGAAACTCCATGAGGTGAGATCTTGCATGGCGCCCCAGACCGAGGGAGATTGACAGTTATTTTGTGTTTCTTCCATTTGCGAATAATCGCACCAGCTGTTGTCACCTTCTCACCAAGCTGCTTGGCGATGGTCTTGTAGCCCATTCCAGCCTTGTGTAGGTCTACAATCTTGTCCCTGACATCCTTGGACAGCTCTTTGGTCTTGGCCATGTGGAGAGTTTGGAATCTGATTGATTGATTGCTTCTGTGGACAGGTGTCTTTTATACAGGTAACAACCTGAGATTAGAAGCACTCCATTTAAGAGAGTGATCCTAATCTCAGCTTGTTACCTGTATAAAAGACACCTGGGAGCCAGAAATCTTACTGACTGACAGGGGATCAAATACTTATTTATCAGGGTGCCTGTGATCCTTGAGCGACATTCTTACTTCCTGGTTTACACAGGCTGCGCTGTTATTGGCTCTGGGTTATTGCTCCTCTCAGGGCTTGCCTTTAAATACGTGCTCTTGTAACTATACCGGTGCCCTTTCGTGGTGTACCCGTATCTAGCGACTAGTTGTTATTGTTTCCTGTTTCCGTGTATGACCCGGCTCGCCTGACTACGCTTGTGCCTGACGCTCCTGTGATCCGATCCCGTTGCTGACCTGGACTGGCTGACTAACTCCTTGTGTACCAAACTGGCCTGGCTGAGTATCCGATTCCGTTACCGATTAGGACTGGCTGACTAACTCCTTGTGTACCGAACCGGCGTGGCTGAGTATCTGATTCCATTTCTGACTAGAACTGGCTGACTATCCGTTATGCCGATCTGGCTGAGCTAGTGTTGGTGGTCCTCCTGGCTGGCTGTGAAGTCCATGTGTGCCGACCTAGCAGTGCTGCTAGCTCCATCACTTACTGGACTAGTCTATTACCTCCATATACTATACGAGCATACACCGGCCCAGGACCGGTTATGTTACGTGCCTATCTCCCGCTCGCTTACCGCTCCTGCTGTCTCTGGGAGCTTGTGGAAGTCCCTGTACTCACCAGTGTCTGTGTTGCCTCCGGTAACCCGATAATATCTGGGTCTAGCCTATGCCACACTGTTGCCCATGTTGCCTCAGTTAACCCTAGTGACCTAGGGCCGTTACATCACCAGCATCTGGTGTCTGTTGTCTCAGTTAACCCTAGCGTGCTAGGGTCCGGTCACAGCTCAAGTCCGGTCTGTGTTGCCTTCGCTCATCCTAGCGTACTAGGGTTCTGTCACTTTAAGTACCACTGCCGTGTTGCCTTCATTAACCCTAGCTTGCTAGGACCTAGTCGATGCCTGAGTCCATGTCATGTTGCCTCCGTTAACCCTAGTGCTCTAAGGCGTTGTCATTGCCAGAGTCCTGCCCGTATTGCTCATTTAACCCTAGCGTGCTAGGGTCCCGTTACTGCCAGAGTCCTGCCCTTGTTACCTCAGTCTACTCTACTCTCCTAGGGTCAGTTCTCTGCCAGTGTTTTGCCAGTATTACCCACGTGAACCGTAGTCCACTAGGGATTGCCCTTCAGTCACCCATCGCCTGTGCCACCTATTGCGTTTGTGGGACTGTTGAGGATATTATTGTTCCTGTACCTTGCTGAGAATCTGCCTACAAGTCCAAGATCACTATACTTGTTTGCTGACTATTTCAGTGTTTTGTAGTATTTCCCTGACCTGTGTCAGATCTGGAAAGTACTTGGTACAGACCTTATCTGGACCTGAGTGGGGTTATTGTACATTATTTCCAATAAAGCTTTTAACCTTACCAAACTGTCTGAGTGTTACAAACAGTAACAAACCGTGACATTATTTCACTCAGTAAAATGAAAATCAATTTATAACTTTTTTGAAATGCGTTTTTCAGGATTGTTTTTGTTGTTACTCTGTCTCTCACAGTTCAATAAACCTACCATTAAAATTATAGAATGATCATTTCTTTGTCAGTGGGCAAACGTACGAAATCTGCAGGGGATCAAATCATTTTCCCCTCAATGTATATGTACACATAAATACAAACATACATACCTGCAATTATTATTTGCAGCTGGATTGCTCCAGAATTAAAGAAAAGAAGTCAGAGATGCACAGCTCGGCTCATGAGCTTGCAAGGGTATGCAAAAAGCTCACTGGGACTGTGTCCTTGCACCCAGGATGCAATCTCATTTAACTCACAAATGCCATACACAGAGAAAAAATATTCTGAAACATATCATACAGATCCTGCCAAAATGACAGTCCAGCAACTAAATGCCAGACCATTCTTTCCTGAACAAGGGAAACAGCTAGCCCCAGATGCTCATTTCAGTCTTATTTGGGCCTCATCTGTGAGGTGCAAGCACTTGTGAGCAAGAGGTCCACGTCTGGATTTCCCCATTATCCTTAGGGTGACCAACCCTAAGATTAATTTGCATATACAGAGAAGAAGCATCCCGTTGCCCGTGATCTGGCTTGTTTATGGTGTTACCTGTCTGGTTCCCACTGATGGATGAGCAGAGGCATTGCTGGCTGCTGTTGTCTGACTGCTGGCCTCGATGTTGAGGGCGAGTGTCACTGACGTCGTGCTCACTGTTTTGTACCTTCAGGACTAAATGGTTGATTGATGTCCCGCCTTCTCCATTGGCTTTATATGCGGCCCGAAGACTGAGCTTCAGTGCCCTTGTCTCTTGTTTGACCCTTGCTTGGCTTCCGATTATCCTCCTGCTCAATCTTTTGCTTTGTCTGACTATTCGCTCTGTGTATGACCTAGGCCTTGTCTGACTACCTGCTCCGCGTATGACCTGGCCGTATCTGACTACCTGCTCAGTGTATGACCTAGGCCTTGTCTGACTACCTGCTCTGTGCTTGACCCTGATTTAGGCTGACTACCCACTCTTTGAGTTTCCTGGCTCTGGATGACTATCTGATCTGGTTTTGACTTGTGGCTCTGTCTCACTACCTGCTCCATGCATGACCCCGGTATTGTCTGACTTCCACTCTGTCTCAATCAGCTGTCACTGTCTCTTGCTCCTTACAGCCTAGAGTATCCATACCTCCCTGGTACTGTAGTGACTGCCTTCCGTTCAGCAGTCTCAGGGTTAATCTCACCTAAGGTATTGCTTGGTCAGTCTACGCTCCTGCATCCCCAGACTAGCATTACCTCCTGGCTACTACCTGCTGGTCACCCCGGTCTCGCTCCTGTACCTGGATCCCTACCTCTCTAGGCTTCTGCAAGTGTATGCTCAGTGAATCATATGCTGGTTCTACCACCCTGCTGCCTTGGCGATCCGTGGGCAAAGATTGTAGCTCAGTGTCAGCTCCTAAGTAGTGGACTGTACACTGTCCTCACATCTGTCCCTGGGAATGTTGGGGATGTGTATTCACTCTTGTGCTTTTATCTTAATAAACTGGTTAAATTCACCTGTACCTGTGTTGTGTGTTTCTTATCCTAAGTGTACAGTGACAAGAAGTCAGAGATGCTCAACTTGGCTCATGAGCTTGCAAGGGTATGCAAAAAAGCTCACTGGTACTGTGTCGTAGCACTCAGGGTGTAATCTCTTTTAGCTCACAAATACCATACACATAGAAGAAATATTCTGAAGCATATCTTACAGGTCCTGCCAAAATGACAGTACAACCACAAAATACCAGACAATTCTTCTCCGAACAAGGGAAACAACTAACCCCAGAAGTGCATTTCAGCCTTGTTGGGCCTTGTCAGTGAGGAGCAGCTGATGCCTCTAGGCACTTGTGAGCAAGGGGTCCATATCTGGATTCCCCCATTACCCTTAGGGTCACCAACCCTAAGTGCACTTTGGCAGGACCTGTATGATGTGCTTCAGAATATTTCTTCTCTGTGTATGGCATTTGTGAGCTAAAAGAGCTTGCACCCTGGGCGTGAGGACACAGTCCTGATGAGCTTGTTGCATACCCTTGCAAGTGGGTGGAATGAGGTTGAAATTGGTTGAATGGAATGGAAAGTAGGTGAGGCTACAGTTGAACTCACTGAACCGGAGAATCTGCTTCTGCCCTTGGAGACCTGGTAATTCAATCTAAAACTCGGAGTCTCCGGGACAAATCTGGAGAGTTCCCAGGCATACATGTAAGTAATGAGTAGGCAACATGTGGCCCTCCAGCTGTTTAGGACTACAGTTGCCATCATTCCCCAGTAGCTGTTGGCTAGTGTAGAATGATGGCAATTGAGTCCTCAACAACTGGAGTGCCTTAGATTACCCACTCCTGATATAAAGTGTTAATAGAACCACTTCTCATTAATTAGATATGTTCATCACAAGTTACTTCCATTATTGCAGAAGAGTTCATGATAATTAAAGGTGTCATGTGATATGTAAATACCAATGCAGCAGGGAAATTACTTTTGTATTTGAATTGTTGATTGACTGACAGGGCTATTAATCAGCTCATAATTACATATCTATTGCCACAAACTGGCCTAATTCTACTTTGACTATGTCATTTACTTAGAGTGTATCTTTAGATTGTATTCAGCTGTCCTTGCATGGCTGCATGGGGGGATTTAGACTTGAAAAACCCTGAAAGAAAAGAGGCCATATGCACAAAGTTAAAAGTGGAGAAATTTTGAGGCAGATCAACTTCACCTTAGAAATCAAATACAGATTTCCAAAATTCCCTTTGATTTAAATATGACTTTAATCCATCAAATGCAACAATATGCTTCCCATTTCTGTAGACTGGGCAGAACACAGGAGCATTTAAGAACTGGATAACCTATGGCAGTGCTGTCCAAGTTCAGTCCTTGGGGGCCACCAACAGGCCATGATCTAAGGATTTCCTGATTAACCACGGGTGAGTCAGTCACAATGAATCATCCACTGATTAATTCACCTGTGCTTAATCAGGGAAATCCTTACACCCTGGCCTGTTGGTGACCCTTGAGGACTGAACTTGGACAGCCCTGATCTATGGGAATGCAGTGCAGAATTCACTCGGACAACTGAATCAATGCATTGCTCACCACATTAATGCAATAAATGTTTCACAAAGTAATGTTTCACAATAAAAGGATCTCCAATTAATCTTCATAGTATTTGGGCCATGGAGAGTGTTATTTCAATACTGTCAGAGTTATAGTTGAAGAGTAATTGAATAATAAAGTATCCCCCCTCCTGCCCCTTTTACCTAGTGTAAGCCACCTCCCCTCAGATGTGGAACCTGGTCCTGAGACCAGACAGCTCACAGCAAAGGACAATCTTCTTACTGTAAGCATAAGGAAAACCCTGTCACCTTTGACAGGTTTTTCAGGTTTTTCCCTTATGCTCACTGAAGATTGTCCCTCTCTGCGAACCATCAGGACAGTCTTGCTGCTCTGAAGTGAGCAGTTTTACATCAGTAAAAGGAGCGGAAGTAGGATACTTTATCATTCAATTACTCTTGAACTACAACTCTGACAGTACTGAAATAACACTCTCCATTTCCCAAATACTATGAAGATTAATTGGAGCTGCTGTTTTTTTGAAACATTACTGTCCATTTAATGTTACTTTAGTAGATATAATAAAGGACACAGTACAAAGACTGTACATATTTAAAGAGTAAAGGTAATGCAGCCGATGACAGCAATCATATCTTTGTGTTTTTTTATCTGCCTTTTATGTTTGATACTGTCCTGCATATCTTTAAAATGTTCCCTCTCTAAAATGAGATAAAAGAAGATAGATTCATTAAAGAATTACTTTTTTTCTCCCATGAGAAAATAAAACTTCATTCTCTATTATACAACAGGCCTGATTTATCAAAGTATCTACAACGTCTGGCTGTTTCATTACATACTCTCATCCAAATTGAGATAGCTAACAAGAAATGATGCCTCTTTTAAGTTCCTCTGGGTCTTTATGATGGTATTATCATATTATGGTGAGAGGATGATTGGCAAGGGAACTGGGTCAGCTTAGAGCTGATGTGAATGGGTATGTTTTTAGAAATATGTCTGTCTATACTTGTGACAGAGTTGCGTCTCCTGTTTCAAGGATGTGAGTTCTCAATATGTGCAATCACTGGGAATTTATTAAGATGTATGCAGAGTGCAAGAGAGGTGCAATTTTTGAAAAAAACTATTGCACGGTATAGGACAACTGAACATTCCCAATGATATATACTTTAAATGGATAGTAATACTTCGTTTTATCTTTATTTTATTTTGTAGGCATTAAAAAAACATGAAGAATGATATAAGTCTTATCTCTCAAACCTTTATGGTTTAAGAGATATTCACAAGCAAAGTTTCCCCCTCCCGCCCCTTTTTCCTAGTGTAAGCCATCTCTTCTCAGATGGGGATCTGGTTGTAAGACCAGACAGATAACAGCAGGGGACAATCTTCTTCCTATGAGAACAATGAAAGCCCTTCCCCCCTTTACAAGTTTTTCAGCTTTTTCCCTTATCTTAATTGAAGATTGTCCCTCTCTGCAGTCTACCTGGGCACCTCCCTTCTGCTCTGGCTGAACGGGGGGGGGTTACTTTGTTTGTGAATATCTCTTAAACCATAAAGGTTTGAGAGATAAGACTTATATCGTTCTTCATGTTTTTTTTTAATGCCTACAAAATAAAATAAAGATAAAATGAAGTATTACTATCCCTTTAAAGAGAGGTTAAAGAGAACCTGTCATGCAGAATAAAAGTGGAAAGAACATCACTAGTGATGAGCGAGCACCCCAATGCTCGGGTGTTCGGGTGCTCTGACCGAGCGCCCCCGGAGGCTCGAGTGCTCGGCCGAGCACCCAAGCCCCATTGAAGTCAATGGGAGGACTCGAGCATTACACCAGGCACCCCCTGCTCTGATGAGGGGAGGGTGCCTGGTCCATAGGAAAAGGGCAGAAAAAGATGGAAACACCACAGAAATGGTTCAGGGACAGCATAGGGAGGATGTCTGGATGCATCTTGGACTCCAACATCGCTGCTGGGAACGATCTTTCGCCCGTAGTACGCCATTTTTACAGACTGACCATAAAACACACAAAAAGGAAAATAAAAACGACTTTAGGCGAAAAATTGTTACCAAACAATATTTGCTGTATATTTACTTGTATATTATCTGCAAATTATCCCAAAAATTTCCTTGATTTTCTGAAGTGAGGCCATGATTAAGAGGGAAACGTGCGCAGAGGCAAATTATCCCAAAAATTTCCTTGATTTTCTGAAGTGAGGCCATGATTAAGAGGGAAACGTGCGCAGAGGCAAATTCTCCCAAAAATTTCCTTGATTTTATTGAACTGAGGCCATGATTAAGAGGGAAACGTGCGCTGAGCTGACCATCTAAAACATTATGGGTGAGGGTCTGCTGCAGAGCTGACCATCCTAAACATTATATGCGAAGGCCCGCTAGTGAGCTGACGCTATAAAACATTATATGAGAGGGCCCGTTAGAGAGCTGACCCAATAAAACATTATATGAGAAGGCCCACTGGTGAGCTGACCTATATAAAAATTGTCAAACAGGGCCCGCTGGTGAGCTGGCCCTATATAAAAATTATATCACAGGGCCCGCTGGTTAGCTGGCCCTATATAAAAATTATAGCACAGGGCATATGGAAGAGGAGGAGGAGGATGAGAAGATTAAGAGTCAACCATATACCCGTTTTTTGGGTGGAAGGGGTGAATGGGAATACAGAGTATTCCCATCATTGTAAATAACATATATAAAGTGAGTTTATGTTCCCCCGGGGCTTTCCTCCAGTGGAGTGGAGAAGTCAGGGGAAATCCAGGCCTTGTTCATTTTTATAAGTGTCAACCTATCAGCATTGTCGGTGGAAAGGCGGATACGCTTATCTGTTATGATGCCACCAGCAGCACTAAATACCCGCTCAGACAGAACGCTGGCGGCAGGGCAGGCCAGCACCTCCAAGGCGTAGAGTGCCAGTTCATACCACGTGTCCAGCTTGGACACCCAGTAGTTGTAAGGCACAGAGGGATCATTGAGGACGCTGACACGGTCTGCTACGTACTCCTTCACCATCTTCCAAAACTTTTCCCTCCTTGTGACACTAGGCTGCGCATCAGGGTGAGGGTGCTGGCGGGGTGTCATGAAAGTGTCCCACGCCTTGGAGAGTGTTGCCCTGCCTTTCTCGGAACTGCTGTGTGCTCCCCTTTTCTCCCCTTCTCGGTTGGCCAAGGTAGCACGTACTCTGCCGCCAGCGTTGTCAGATGGAAAATTTTGGAGCAATTTTTCAACAAGAACCTTCTGGTATTGCACCATTTTGCTTGTCCTCTCCACCGGAGGAATGAGAGATGAGAAATTCTCTTTGAAGCGGGGGTCCAGAAGGGTAAACACCCAGTAATCCGTGTTGTCTAAAATGCGTACAACGCGTGGGTCACGGGAAAGGCAGCCTAACATAAAGTCAGCCATGTGTGCCAGAGTACCAACAGGCAAGATTTCGCTGTCCTCACCAGGAGGATGACTCTCAATATCCTCATCCTCTTCCTCCTCTTCTGCCCACCCACACTGAAGAGATGGAACTAAAGTTCCATGGCTACCCTCTGTAGCGGAGGCAACCGTGTCTTCCTCCTCCTCCTCCTCCTCCTCCGCCTCCTCCAATTGTCGCTGAGAAGACGAAGTGAGGGTGCTCTGGCTATCACCTTGTGTAAGCTCTTCCTCCCGCATTTCCACCTCTTCCACATGCAAAGCGTCGGTTTTAATTGTGAGCAGCGAGCGTTTCAGTAGACACAGAAGTGGGATGGTTACACTGATAATAGCGTTATCGCCGCTCACCATCTGTGTCGATTCCTCAAAATTGCGTAAAACCTCACAGAGGTCTGACATCCATTCCCACTCCTCACTTCTGATTACAGGAAGTTGAACGGAGAGGCGACGACCGTGTAACAGCTGGTACTCCACTACTGCCCTCTGCTGCTCACAAAGCCGGGCCAACATGTGGAAGGTGGAGTTCCAGCGCGTGCTCACGTCACACAGCAGCCGGTGAGCTGGCAATTGTAAGCGCTGCTGCAGCTTCAACAGGCCGGCCGAAGCTGTAGATGACTTACGGAAATGTGCACACACGCGGCGCACCTTGGTCAAGAGATCATGCACATTGGGGTAGGTTTTTAGAAATCGCTGAACCGCTAAATTAAATACATGCGCTAGGCATGGTACGTGTGTGAGCTTGCCGAGCTCCAAAGCCGCCACCAAGTTACGCCCATTATCACACACAACCATGCCTGGTTGCAGGTTGAGTGGCGAGAGCCACTGCTCGGTCTGGTGACTAATCCCCTGCAACAGCTCTGAGGCCGTGTGCTGTTTGTCCCCAAGGCAGATCAGCTTCAGCACGGCCTGTTGACGCTTCCCCACTGCAGTGCTACACTGCTTCCAGCTACTGGCTGATGGGGGAGTGGCGCTGCGTGTAGAGAATTCGGAGGTGGAAACGGAGGAGGAGGAGCCAATAACATAGGTGCTGGCGGAAACCCTGATGGAGGTAGGGCCCGCAATCCTCGGCGTGGGTAGCACCCGTGCCATCCCAGGGTCCGAGTCGCTCCCAGCCTCCACGACATTCACCCAGTGTGCCGTCAGGGAAATGTAGCGTCCCTGGCCACAAGCACTTGTCCATGTGTCAGTCGTTAAGTGGACCTTCCCAGTAACTGCGTTGGTCAGGGCACGGGTGATGTTACGGGACACATGGTGGTGTAATGCGGGGATGGCACACCGGGAAAAGTAGTGGCGGCTGGGGACCGCGTACCGAGGGACAGCTGCTGCCATCAGGCTGTGGAAGGACTCAGTGTCCACAAGCCTAAATGGCAGCATTTCGATGGCCAGTAATTTGGAAAGGTGTGAGGTTAGTGCTATGGCCTGTGGGTGGGTGGCTGGGTATTTTCTCTTGCGCTCAAATGCCTGGGGTAACGACATTTGGACGCTGTGCTGGGACAGGGAAGTGGATGTGGTCGCTGATGGTGCTTCAGATGGTACAGGTGCAGGGCGGGAGGTATGCGGGCCTGCGCCTTCGACAGGCGATTGGCCGGCACCGAAAACAGGGGAAGAGGAGGCAGTGGTGTGGCCTGCAGACACAGATGGGCGATCCAGGCGTTCCTCCCACTTACTACGGTGCTTGGATGCCATGTGTCGGATCATGCTGGTGGTGGTGAGGTTTCTAGTGTTCATGCCTCGGCTCATTCTGGTGTGGCACAGGTTGCAAACTACAATTCTTTTGTCGTCCGCACTTTCCTTAAAAAAACGCCATACCGCGGAACACCTACCCTTTGGCAAGGTAGATTTACGCAAGGGGGTGCTCCGTGGAACATTTGCGGGCCGGTTTGGTGCGGTCCGCCTTCTTTCTGTAGCCACACCACTGCCTCTTCCAGCCTGTTGCGGTGCTGCAGATGGCTCACCCTCAGGACTGCTGTCATCGCTCGGCTCTACACCTTCCCAGGTGGGGTCAGTCACCTCATCGTCCACCAAGTCCTCCTCCACTTCCTCACTCTGATCATCCTCCCCATGTCTTGATCCCACCACATACTCAGTCATTGACAACTGTATAACATTCTCCTCAACAAGGTCTTGAGACGGAAATAGTGGTTGATTTAATGGCAACTGTGTCTCATCATCATCATCATCCACTACTTCCTTTGACCTTAAATGCCGTTCACATCTGTCATCTTCTTGTGATTGGGTACCCTCTAGAGGTTGTGAATCAGGGCACAAGATGTCATGTTCCTCTGCAAGCGTGCTTGGAGAGAGGGTCAAATGAAGGATTGGTGATGAGACGAGCTCCTCACTATATCCCAGTGTGGGATCACTTCTTTGACCAGACCGTGTATGGTGGGAGGAAGGATGATCAGAGTGAGGATTAAGTTGACCAGACTCTTGGCTACTGAGAGTGGACTTGGTGGAAGACAGGGTGGTGCTTAACCGACTGGAAGCAGTATCAGTTGACATCCAACCGACCACCTGTTCGCAGTGGTCGGACCTCGAGAGTGATGTCCTGCGACGCCCTGTGAAATGAAACATGAAGCTAGGTATGGTGGATGTCTTTCTTTCTTGTGCTCTGGCACCAGGCACAGTTTCTCCACGTCCTGACCCGCGCCCTGAACTATCAGGATCACGTCCACTTCCCCGTCCCTTTTTACCCGCCTTCTTCATCTTACACGGAATATGTGACTTTAATATTTGAGTTTGAAAACTTAACAGTATTTCTTCCTATTCTGCAACTGTGCAGAGTACACAGAATAGGCTGCTAAACTGCGGTGACACACACTGAATGGAATATGTGACTTTAATATTTGAGTTTGAAAACTTAACAGTATTTCTTCCTATTCTGCAACTGTGCAGAGTACACAGAATAGGCTGCTAAACTGCGGTGACGAACACAGAATGGAATATGTGACTTTAATATTTGAGTTTGAAAACTTAACAGTATTTCTTCCTATTCTGCAACTGTGCAGAGTACACAGAATAGGCTGCTAAACTGCGGTGACGAACACAGAATGGAATATGTGACTTTAATATTTCAGTTTGAAAACTTAACAGTATTTCTTCCTATTCTGCAACTGTGCAGAGTACACAGAATAGGCTGCTAAACTGCGGTGACACACACAGAATGGAATATGTGACTTTAATATTTGAGTTTGAAAACTTAACAGTATTTCTTCCTATTCTGCAACTGTGCAGAGTACACAGAATAGGCTGCTAAACTGCGGTGACACACACTGAATGGAATATGTGACTTTAATATTTGAGTTTGAAAACTTAACAGTATTTCTTCCTATTCTGCAACTGTGCAGAGTACACAGAATAGGCTGCTAAACTGCGGTGACACACACTGAATGGAATATGTGACTTTAATATTTGAGTTTGAAAACTTAACAGTATTTCTTCCTATTCTGCAACTGTGCAGAGTACACAGAATAGGCTGCTAAACTGCGGTGACGAACACAGAATGGAATATGTGACTTTAATATTTGAGTTTGAAAACTTAACAGTATTTCTTCCTATTCTGCAACTGTGCAGAGTACACAGAATAGGCTGCTAAACTGCGGTGACACACACAGAATGGAATATGTGACTTTAATATTTGAGTTTGAAAACTTAACAGTATTTCTTCCTATTCTGCAACTGTGCAGAGTACACAGAATAGGCTGCTAAACTGCGGTGACACACACTAAATGGAATATGTGACTTTAATATTTGAGTTTGAAAACTTAACAGTATTTCTTCCTATTCTGCAACTGTGCAGAGTACACAGAATAGGCTGCTAAACTGCGGTGACACACACAGAATGGAATATGTGACTTTAATATTTGAGTTTGAAAACTTAACAGTATTTCTTCCTATTCTGCAACTCTGCACAGTACACAGAATGTGCTGCTAAACTGCGGCGAAGCACACTGAATGGAATATGTGACTTTGATATTTTAGTTTGAAGACTTAACAGTATTTCTTCCTATTCTGCAACTCTGCACAGTACACAGAATGTGCTGCTAAACTGCGGCGACGCACACTGAATGGAATATGTGACTTTGATATTTTAGTTTGAAGACTTAACAGTATTTCTTCCTATTCTGCAACTCTTCACAGTACACAGAATGTGCTGCTAAACTGCGGCGACGCACACTGAATGGAATATGTGACTTTGATATTTTAGTTTGAAGACTTAACAGTATTTCTTCCTATTCTGCAACTCTGCACAGTACACAGAATGTGCTGCTAAACTGCGGCGACGCACACTGAATGGAATATGTGACTTTGATATTTTAGTTTGAAGACTTAACAGTATTTCTTCCTATTCTGCAACTCTGCACAGTACACAGAATGTGCTGCTAAACTGCGGCCAAGCACACTGAATGGAATATGTGACTTTGATATTTTAGTTTGAAGACTTAACAGTATTTCTTCCTATTCTGCAACTCTGCACAGTACACAGAATGTGCTGCTAAACTGCGGCCAAGCACACTGAATGGAATATGTGACTTTGATATTTTAGTTTGAAGACTTAACAGTATTTCTTCCTATTCTGCAACTCTGCACAGTACACAGAATGTGCTGCTAAACTGCGGCGACGCACACTGAATGGAATATGTGACTTTGATATTTTAGTTTGAAGACTTAACAGTATTTCTTCCTATTCTGCAACTCTGCACAGTACACAGAATGTGCTGCTAAACTGCGGCGACGCACACTGAATGGAATATGTGACTTTGATATTTTAGTTTGAAGACTTAACAGAATGTGCTCTAATCTGCAACTTTGCACACTAAACAGAATGTGCTCTAATCTGCAACTTTGCACACTAAACAGAATGTGCTCTAATCTGCAACTTTGCACACTAAACAGAATGTGCTCTAATCTGCAACTGTGCACACTAAACAGAATGTGCTCTAATCTGCAACTTTGCACACTAAACAGAATATATGTTTTTTTTTTTTTGTTTTTTTTTTTCCCCCCACACAAAATAACCTGCTGCCCCCACACACAGTAGTCCTAAAAAGGACTTTTGGTTCTTTTTTTTCACAATTTTGCTTTTTTTCCTCCCTACACTGACTTTCCCTTCCTATCCTCAGCTCTCCCTGGCTAAGACTGAGCCAAACTCGCTGGTCAGGTGCTATACAGCACCCGACCACGGGTTCTGGCCAGCCAATCAGTGTAATGCCAGCAGCCAACATGGCTGCTGGCATTACACTGATGTCAGAGCCTCCCTGCACGTTTATTGGCTGTGCAGCAGCCGCAAAACGTGCGGGGAGGAGACCCGAACATGGCGGGCGAGCACATGCGGTACTCGTACGAGTACTGCCATGTGCCGAGCAGAGCGATGCTCGAGCCGATCCGAGCATCGGCCGAGCATGCTCGCTCAACACTAAACATCACTCTTTGCATATATTTTCTGTGGTTCATTTTTCTCTGTCATGTGTAGAGTAAGATATATTTAAGTATTCTGTTTTATTCTCCCCCTTTCTCATGAGATCAGCCCTTCCATTCTATGCCATACCTTAGGCATAACATTAAATGTTCTTAGCTGAGTAACTACTGGGTGTTACTGCAGTTCTTCATATCTACCCATTGCCATCCAACACTTCCTAGATCAACCAAGTCTCATTCTTTCCCACAATTCACTGAGTTGCTCTCACATTTTATTGCAGTGACCTGGGCACACCAGTATGGTGTTTGTTTGTTTGTTTGTTTTTTAAAGTGTCCTAGTAGAAAAAAACTCCAGACATAGAGCAGTGAATATGTTTTTTGCAGGTCAGTAATAACCTCACTCCTGGTAGTGAAGCTGCAAGATGTTTTATGAAGAGATCTGTTGAAAGCCAGGCTGGCTGAAATATATAAAATAAAATTCTAATGGCCCCTTTTAATCAATTCTGTATGGATTTTTTCTCCAAAATTAATTACTTAGCACTGGACACAATGTCCAAGGATGCAAACAAAAATAGCCCCATTTTCTAAAGCTGATTTTCCCAAATGATATTGCATCAAGCTCACTGGGAGCTATAACATAAGCAGTGGGTGGGGTGGGCTACCAGGGCAATGATCTCTCCAGATCCATGACCCACTTGGAGCCAACATTTCCTCTAAGCCAGGGGTGGGCAACTTGTATCCCTCATCTGTTTTTTGGACTGCAATTGCCATCATCCTCAACTGTGGACAATGGAAAGCAAAGGAAGACTGGAGTGATAGTTCAACTATAACTGGGTTCTAGAGTTTTCAGTTAGCCCGATCTAATTTGTTGTGTGATTGTTATTAATATAATGATCCATTCTAAACTTTGAAGCTGATGTTCTAAGAGAACTGGATCAATTCCGGAGCAAACCAGCTGAACCATAGGAGAAAAATACAACATCCCCAATCCCCATTAATTTAAATTGAGCTTTTAAATTCTTGATTGCCATAGCGGTCTTCTAGTAGAGACTAGGGATGGGGGGGAGTCAAGTTTACATTTCAGAGGAATTTATGCAAAAAAAAAAACAAAATGTTTCCCTTTTTAATACATTAAACCCTTAAGGACCCATGATGTGGTAAACTTATGTTAAGGAGCCATGATGTGGTAAACTTATGTTAAGGAGCCATGCTAGCCCTGGCATGTCATGGAATTCAGGGTTCCCTGCATAGCTACACACCACCTGGGGACCCCTGAATTGATTTCGGGAAAAAAAGCTCTGTGGTCCTTAAGTGCTGGCCATGCGGTTGTGCAGCCTGTGCCTAAGGGGTTAAAATGTACACCTTTTTCACTTCTACCAATGAAATTGTTGGTTGAGCTATCTGCCCAGTTTCTGCCTATGCTTTCTATGGTAGCAAGAATTTCCTCTGTAATTCAACTGCTGCTGAGTGCTGAAGTAAAGAAATCCCCGGATGAATTCTGAATTTTTTTTTGTCCAGGCTCAGGCCTACGGCAACATACATAAGCTTTGAAAAACCTTTAGCAGGCTGACAGCAACATTAGCCTTGAATGAACTGCATGCTTGTAGGGAGCTCCATTGTAAGCTGGTGATGGGGAAGGTGGGTGACACTCTTGCAAGGAATGTAATACATTTTTAGCAGGCTGAATCCTATAGCAGCATAAGCCTTATGTTAAATTGTTAGAAGGCTGATAAAGACCTCTGTTTAGAGCTGGTGATAGGACAGGTGGTTATGCTCTTGAAACCGAAGCTTTAGAAAAATTCTTAGCTGACTGCTAGGGGCTGCTATTGTAACCCTTTGAGTGCCAGAGGGGTACGCAATGCATTGCAAAGGGTACTCAAAGTGTTAAGACGGCAGTAGAACACGTGTTTAGAGTTTTGCAAGGAATATACTGCACTGCAAACAGTCAGAGGCCTATAGTATCATAAGCTTTGGAAAACTTTGTTAGCACTTAGAGCAGTCCTACAGCAAAGTAAGCCTTCAAAAAATCATTAGCAGTAGCACTTAGAGCAAGGTAGTAATTAAAGGGATAGTAATACTTAAAATGTAAAAAAAAATATGTTGTAGGGTTTATCCCCCTGAGTAAAACAAGAGTACTCCCGCTGCTGAAAGGTGTTTCATTCAAAAGTTATTAATTTTCAAAGTTGAATTTTTTAGGTGCAATATCACAGTTGCCTGAAATTGTGCAGTGACGCTGTTGCTACACGATCCTATGGACAGCTCTGGTCAGTTGACCATAAATCTCCATAGGATGGTGTAGCAACAGCGCCACTGTACAATTTCAGGCCACCTAAAAAAATCAACTTTGAAAATTAATAACTTTTGAATGAAAAACACCTTTCAGCAGTGGGAGTGCCCTTGTTTTACTCAGGGGGATAAACTCTACAACATATTTTTTTTTACATTTTAAGTATTACTATCCCTTTAAAGGGACACTAACAGCTAAAACAAAATATCATGTACTTCCAGCCTGCATCTATAATAACTAGTTGGGATTTATAATAATTGTTGTCTTAAACGATAAAAGTTTGATAGATAGCATTCTTTACCTTCTCTGGGAATTTTTCTGATTTTTCTCATTACAAACCTTGTTCCACTGCACTAGAACTAAACATACTGACCCACAGGCTTTCACCAATGCACTGGTAGCCATAGAACCACAAATACTACCCTCTTCCCCATCCTTGTCCCATGTTAAACATATAAACATACATAATGACCTCCCCGCCCTGTCCTATGGTGGCCATAGTAGTATATATACTAATGCCCAGGCTTGTCCTATGTTAAACATAGAAACATACATACTGACCTTGCATCCTTGTTCCACAGTAGTCATAGAACCACATATACTGACCACTCAATCTTGTCCCACTGTCTGGTAGTTGGGATGGACAATATGAGGCCGTCCAGCTGCAGCCAGACTACGGCTTAAATTGGTTAGTTGTGAGTGATGGGAGATATTGTCTGACTACAGCTGAAGGGCCTCACATTGCCCTCCACTGCTGTGACCTCCCCCAGAGTAGCCACAGAACCACACCTATAAATGTCCCAATCTTATCTCACTACATGTTAGCCATACAGCCACATATACTGACCTCCAGTCTTATTCCACAGCACTACTATAACTGGCAAAGCTCTTAGAGGAAATAACTTGGTGTTAGTAAGAATGAGCATATTATAGGAGGTTTCCACACTCCCTGTAGCAGCAAGCAACTCCAGATCCCCCTCTTTGCTAGTCTGCATCTACAACTGGAGCTATTGTCAAATTTTCAGAAGATTTCTCTTACTGTCACAAGTACTGCAGTGTCATTTATTATAGTAAATTATAGGATAAACCTGTTAGCTCCAGAATCAGTGGAAGTTTACACATTGCAATAAAAGGGAAAGCACACAGCAGCACACCAACATTTATCCATGCCTCTTTATTTTCTCTTTCTGGATGTAGGAGTGAGTGTATATCACAATAAGTCAAGTTGTAGCAGTTGACTGTTTGTCTTGTCTTGAAGGTATGATGTATTATGTCTGTCACTCAGTCTCAGCTGAGTCTCAGGTTCAGCAACTTCAGATAGGAGTGATCTCCTGCCTTTCTAAGTATCACTTTTCAGTTAAACGGATGTGGGTTTATTTAAATTTAAATACAGAAAAGATGGGATAGAGCAAAAACTTGACCGTATGGTGGACAAAGCCACTTTTTGAATGGGAGCAGCATCTGACATTCTCAGGAATGGTGTCTTCATCATCTTCATTCATCATTTCCATTATCATCATCTTAACATCATCTCTACTTTAACTCATGTTATTTATCATCTTTCATTACTAACCCTGACCTCTCGACATAAAGCACTAGAACTTTTTTAGCATGTTCATTTGTTTATGTGGACATTGAACTTATTTTATAGATCGTCCACTTTGACACATATAGGGCTAGATTTAAAGGTTCTTGTTAAACCAGCCACTAAGTAAAAAAGGCACTTCGGCCGCAAGTAACGCATGATTAACTGCGTATTTAAAAATGAGTGTACGAGAATAGCTAACGAGCGTAGGCACAACAAAAACACGTAACACAAAAACCATGCGTCCCAAACACCCGTTAAAACACTTAAGTCAAAATATAACATTGTTGCAGCCATTGTCTAGCAACCCTGATAGATGCACAAACAAAATTCATACCCACAGCCAATCCCAAGGCCCAAAAGTAGCAAAAATGTTCAAATACACCTATATATACCCCAAAATAATGGTCAAACCCTGTCTGTGTTTCGCTTTTTGGTGAGCTAGATAACAGGACCCAGGAGCGGAGTATAGTGTCAAGAGCGAGGCAGAGAGGAGCTGTCATTGGAGGTAGAAGGAGTTTTTGGAGCGGAGAGAGAATTGGAGTTGTACCTAAATATACACATAGCACACGTTTGAACATATTGCATACACCCATAAAAACACAAACACATACACATACATAGTCTTTTTTTTAACACTTAATACATTTTTTAAACTTTATTTTCTCAGTGTGAATCTGTGAGTGAAAGAGTGTAACAGAGGGTGAGTGGGATCGAGTGTGTCTGTGAGGGTCTGTGGGAGTGCCTGGGTGTGAGTGGGTGAGTGATGGAGACGAGAGGAGGACAGGAAAGAGGGATGGGGAGAGTAGTGGAGGGGGAGGAAGGAGAGCAGGAAATCCCTGTTGAGAGTAGGGGTGGGAGAGGGAGATCTGCAGGGTAGAGGGGGACCAGGCCCAGAAGAACAGGCACACAGAGGACAGGGACAGAACCTGCAGTGGGATGAGAGGTACATTGTGGGGACCACCATACACAGGCAGGAGCAGCACAGGCAGGGTAGTCTGGTTCCAACTCCTTGCATGCCAGAGCCGAGTAGGAGAGCAAAAACAGAAGAAAAAAGGGGCGCTCCTAGTGTAATATCATTGGAACAAAAACCACCACCACTGTATCACCTCACTTACACTATATAGGAGGTTTCTGCGTATGTGGGGAATTCTAGACAGTCCTCACTCTGTCACTTGTCAATCAAATGTGGTCTGCAGCTCCTCCACAAGAAAAGATTCCAAACAGCTGGATATCCTTAAACAAAACAAACACCCTTTCTGCGGCCTTTCTGGTGTTTGGTTTGCCGAGTAGGAGAGGACCAGGGATCCCCGTTATACTGAGGAGGAGAATAGGGCCCTCATGGAGGCTGTGCTGGAGAGGGAGACCATCCTCTTCCCTAGAGAGAAGGTCTCTGGCCTGTCTGCAAGGAGGAAGGCGGCATGGAACCAGATCTGCAGCCGGGTGAACGCTGTGACCACATGAAGAAGGGACGTGGACTCTATAAAGAAAATATGGGAGGACTGCAAGAGGGTGGTCAAAAATAAGTTGGCCGAAATCCCCAAGCATGCCCGAGGTACCGGAGGTGGCCTACCTGTCCCTATCACCTTCTGCGGATGGGAGGAGATGGTGTGGCAGAACATGTCCACCACACTCACTGAGTAGGTCCCTGGAGGATTGGACACTGGGGAAGAGAGAAGCCTCCACACTAACGGTAAGTGCAGTATCACATAACCACACACACACACACACACCATCAACCCACACAACCATTACACACAAACAGTCACATCCCAACGTATGCCCATCATCATCCACACAACTGTACCAACACAGCATTCTGAGGGTTAAAACAGGACACAAGACAAGGACAAACGTCCAGGTTCAAGACAGGCCCAAACATGTCCAACTCCCTGGTTAAGCCACAGGTTGCTGTGCTGATCAAACACAATACACACAAGCATGCTCATGTTAAACATCAGACCTACTCCTACACTATGTCACCCATGTACCCACATAACCCCTTGAATGCTAGAGGGATTATCAATGCATTGCTCAAAAATGCATTGGCATTGTGTAATCCAACATTCCTTCATACAGACTCTGATTGAATAGGGGTGGTTCTTCTTTATTGTGTCTCAAAGTACATTAGAACATACATGTGTTTTCTGGGTATGTTGCCTAAATGCATTAGACACTTGCATGAGCACAGGTGAGTATACAAACCATTGCTTTGTAATGTGTTGTGTACTCATCAGTATCCCATTATGTAGAGAACTAAGGGAATGTGAACTAGCCCTAGGTATATGTGCCCCTGACATGAATACACACATCCACAAATATGTTCTGAGAGCTCCATGAAACTAATGCATTTGTGCTGCCACTGGGACAGTGGCAGCCCAATTTTATTTGTTTCATGGAACTATTAGGACATATTTGTTGATGTGTGTATTCGTGTCAGGGCCACAAATCACTACACACTCACAGGTAAGCATGGTGTCCCTGGAGATCTGCTCCACCTTTCATGACCTCTGTGTTGTGTAACAACACCACTGTAAATCCATCCCTCTGCTGCTCTTCTCAGCTCTAGCAAACTACAGGTCCCATGTTGACTCTAATGACCCTTTAACCCCTGATGTGAGAGTGTTATCCAATGCATTGCATTGGATAACATTATTTCGCTACAAGGCTGCCATGCTTGTTCTGGCTATGATCATGGCAAATCAAGTTAGTTGCTGTCAATCAAGCCCTGAAAGATGCTGAACATGGGTCATGTGTTGTACCTTGTTTCTCCTGGGGTTGTGCGTGATATCCTTGAGGTATCAATGACAACGTGGGGAAGGGAATGGAAGATGGTTCTGGAATCCCTACACACAATATGCCAAGCGGTATGCATGATGTTTGGGGCCATACTGCTGCCAGTTGAGTGCTGTGTCAATGATCCTGTGAGGTGAAACAGAACATCATGTGCAGTGTGATTATTGTGTTGACACCAATTCACAGGATTGATGGAGGACTTGCATGGATTGTTTGAATGCCTGTGTTATACTCACAGCTAAAGTGGTCCGTGATGAGCCTGTCTTTGATCTGCGCCCCTCTCAGAGTCTCCTCAACATGGCCAATGTCCATTGGCACTTCAGGTATGGGGGGGTCCTATATATCATCCACCAGCCTGGTGTCCACTGCGATGTTGTGCAGTATTGCACACGCCATTATGATGTCACACGCTTTTCCTGGAGCATACTGTACTGCTTCCCCACGAGTGGCCCAGGCATCAGAATCGAGACTTCAGGAGGCCAAAAGTCCGCTCAATGGCATTCTGAGTTCTGCCATAAGCCTGGTTGTATCTTTCTGGTGCATCTGTTTAGAGATTGGCGACCTGGGTCAGTAGCCAGGATTTGCATCCATAGCCAGCATCACCTGTGTAATGTGAGTGACATGGTGAGACAGGGATCACATGTTGTGTGAATGATGTTTTGTGTGGTGGACATAGTAGCTGTGGGTCAGGAGCATGCTGAGCAGTATTGTGTGTGGATGTGATGTAGTATTGTGAACTCACCCAGAAGCCATCCCCCTGTATAAGTTCCATTCTCGAAGTCTCTGTGTACTGAGGAGTTTTGGAGAATGTACGAATCATGAGAGCTACAGGATATTTTGCACAGACATTCATAATCCTCATGTTGCTGTCACACACCATCTGCATGTTCATCAGGGCCGACGCCACCTATAGACGAGGTAGGCGCCGGCCTAGGGCGCACATTCTCTGAGGGTGCATCGGCCGCCGCCGCTCACCACATACTGCCGAACTAAAACAAAAACATATGTTTCGGTGCCCTCCCTTGGCTGGCTATTTTTTTAATGTAGCACAGGGATACCTGTTTCTCTCTCCCCCTCTGCTCCTTCAATCCTGGACCAGGACTGAAGAAGCAGAGGGGGAGAGAGAAATGGGCATCGCTGTGCTACATTAACCCTTTCAGTGCCAGAGGGGTACACAACGCATAGCTTTTTAATGCGTTGTATACCCCTCTGGCACTGAAAAAGTTAATAAAATAGGCAGCCAAGGGACAGCACTGAAACATACTCACTGGGGGAGAGAGAGATGTGCACTGGGAAGAGTAAGTGGAAGGGGGGTCAAGAGGGGATAAATAGATGGGGAGAGAGAGAGAGTCAAAGGGGGGATAAGCAGTCAAGAGGGGGATCAAGAGTCAGACTGGGAGAGAGAGATTCAAAGGGGGGATCAGCAGTCAGGAGAGGGATCAAGAGTCAGACGGGGGGGGAGAGAGAGAGAGAGAGTAAAAGGGGGGATCAACAGTCAAAAGGGGGATCAAAAGACAGACGGGGGAGCGAGAGAGTCAAAGGGGGATCAGCAGTCAAGAGAGGGATCAAGAGTCAGACGGGGAGAGAGAGAGTCAAAGGGGGGATCAGCAGTCAAGAGGGGAAGAGAGTCAAAGGGGGGGAGAGTCACATATAGAGAACATACACTCTGTCACACTGATACAAATATAGAGAAGCACACACACATTCTTATACACTGATATCCTTACAGAGACTCACACACACACTGACACACATATACATATAGGGAACACACACTGACACACATAGAGAACACACACACACAAACTGACACATATAGGGAACACAGTGACACTTAAACACATGCAGAGGTGGGGCATAAATGGGTAGGGCACAAGGGGTGGAGCCAAGGGGAGGCAAAATTAGGTTTTGCCTAGGGTGGCAAAAATCCTTGCACCAGCCCTGATGTTCATGGAGTGGAAGTTCTTCCTGTTTATGAATAGCTGTGTGTCACGTGCTGGGGTTTTGATACGGACATGGGTGCAATCTATAGCACCCTGGGCATGCCTCCCCTTGCGTAAAAGCCCTGCTTGAGATGTATCCAGTCCATGTCGGCGGTGGGGAAATGTATGTAGGTACCGGCCTTGCTTTTGAGAGCTGGCAAGACCTGGGCCAGAACTCTGGAGAATGTGGCCTGTGACATGCCAGATGCGTAACCCTCAGTGGACTGGAAGGCGCCACTTGCCATGAAGTGTATGGCACACAAGAGTTTTTGCAGGCCAGATAGGGCATGGTTTTGGATGTAGATTGGATCCACCTAATCCTTGGTGACCTCATGCAAGGCAATGATGCTGTGTGGCCTCAACCTGTAATGATCAATCACCTCATCATCAGTCATTCTAAAGATGGTGACCCTTGGGCAGTATACCCTGGTCCTTGGTGGTCGTTTATCCATCCAATGCTGTAGGGGTCCCTGTGGCAGCTGATGAGCATCCTGTTGCTGTGGAGCATCCTGTTGCTGCAGCTGTGCATCTGCAGGTAGGTGCTGTCCTCCAAGTGGGGATGGGCTCCTGTGCGGCTGTTGAGCCAGAGCCTCCTCACTTACAACAGGGGAAGGCTGTTGATCAGGTGTGCCTGGAGCTTGTTGGTGTTCCCTAGCTCTCGCCCTTGCACGCCTTCTCCGCAGTCTTCTCATCAATAAGTATCCCAACATACTTATTGTTCTCTCTTTATCTCTCCCTGAGTGCAAAACAAGCCATAAGTGAGTGTGGGGAGCTGTCCCTTTAAGTAACTGTTAGGGCGTTGTGTAGGTGTGGTGATGAGATGAGTGATGACCAATGGGAAGGTGTTTGTTGTCCAGGTAAGTGTATGCAGATGTGTCTGTGTTTTAAAATGGGGTGTGTTCTGATTGCTGTCTCTCTGTCAGTTGTGGGTGTGAAGTTTTGGGGTGCAGTTTGTGTCTGGATTGTGTGGTGATGTTGCACAGGTGAGCTTGTTTTGTATTGGCAGGTGTCCGTGTTGTGTGATAACCCGCATTGTTCAGTGCCATGTTGTGTTGGTGTTTTTTGGGGGGTCCTTGTCCCTGTGGTGTTGCTTGTTGTTGTGTGTGACAGTGATTTGTGGTGTCTGTCCATGTTTTTGGCATTGCATGGGTTAATTTTACCATTTACATACTTGTGCTGTAAGCATTTCATCTGTTTTCCTATGTAACGGTTGTGTTTTTTGCCAGTTAAGTGTCTAACGGCTAAGAAAACTGGCTCTAAACTTTTGTCCGTTAAGTGTATCTTTTATTCAGTCGTTAACAGTACCGCAAGCCTTTAAATGGCTCTGGGTATTCTTGTTCCATGCGTCTCAATGCACGTAAGTGTATCGGCCGTAAGGATTCTCAAACTGCCTTCAGCTGTTCTTTAGATGGATCTTTAAATTGCTAAATAC
The DNA here is from genome assembly GCA_037306005.1 of Rhinophrynus dorsalis. NCBI lineage: Eukaryota > Metazoa > Chordata > Amphibia > Anura > Rhinophrynidae > Rhinophrynus > Rhinophrynus dorsalis. The sequence continues at coordinate 225,361,253 of CM074725.1, forward strand.
AACTTAATGCACCAGGTAGTGCTTTTTTTTTTTTGCTAACAGCTGCCTTTAAATCTACCCCATATTCTCTTGTCTTTACTTTTGCGCAGGTTTAATGTATATTTTTGCACTTATTTATATATAACTCCTCTTTTCCCTTCACATTAACACTCCCCACCCTCACATGTCCAGAGAACAACTGGCTACTTCAATTCTCTAGCTCCCTCTTTTTGCCTGCTGCCTCTACACTAGCTAGCATAAAAATGGAGATGCAGCTCTCACTCTCTCTTTCTTTTCATTTAAATGACACCTACTTTCAAACTGATGAGTTAAATGGCAGGAAAACACAGGGGAAATGTTCCATGTGGAGGGTAAATATAGTGTGTATATTTATTTCAGTGCAATAAAAAGTGAAAAGAATATGCTTTGTGAGAGATTCCTTAGGAAGGTGGGGGGAGTGCTGTCCTAAGCATGTTTCACTTTTCCTCTTTGAGACCTCCCTAGCATTCAATACGTACCATGTAAATCAGTGGAAGTTATAATCTTTGTTTGTTACTTATGGTGCATTTAGTTTGAACCAGAATTGCTCCACTTACTTGGTAAATCAGCCTCTTCCTATACATTCCTTGACTTCTGGAATTTATGTTTGTGTTTGATGTCTCTAAAGCGTACTTCAGCTGCTGAAAGGTGTTTTATTCAAAGTTACTATAGCTCTAATTTTTTAAATTAAACTGCTCGCAATAGCACTAACTGGTGTCCATAAGAACAATTTATGCACTCTTTGGGAAAGTCTGTGTCTTAGACTAAAGCTATCCTTACTAAGTGATAGGGACACTGCCACCTGGTGACTACAATGCAAAATTGCTGTTTGATGTAAAAATACAGCTCCCTTTCTTTATTCATCAGGAAAGCCTATAAACATATAGATCTCCAAGTTCTTACGTATGGCTGTGAAACATGGACAATGAATCTCAAAGCAATACAAAAAGTTAAAGGTTACACAGTATGGAGCACTGAATTCTGAACATAACAAAGAGAGACCAAAAATGTGTGCTTGGCAGGGGGGGACTGGCAACTTGTAACCTAGGGGGCAAATACAATCAAGTGACCAATTTGTACTATTGTTCCAGCCCACCCCCTTTTGTTAGTATTAAAATTGGCATTTATGTTGTGAAGTAAGGCAAGCAATACCACAGAGCTAACAATGGAAATGAAGCAACACAAGTGATAGCACAGAGCTTACAGTTGAAATGGAACTACACTAGTGATTCTACAGAGCTTACAATTTAAGTAAAGCTACACTAGTGATACCATAGAGCTTACAAGGAAAATGGGTTATTCTACTAGTGTAGCTCCATTTGGATTGTAGCTCTGTGGTATTTTTTGTGTAGCTCCATTTCTTTTGTAAGCTCTGTAGTATCACTAGTGTAGATCCATTAAAAGCAGCAAGTGGGAGATTGAGTGAGTGAATCAGTGGCCCAGTGGCCCAGCCATATGATTAGCCCAGGGGGCAATTGCCCCCCTGCCGCCCAGGCCAGCCCTCCCCTGGTGTTTGGATTCATCAGCAAACAAAGGTCTATGATATCACTGAAAAAGTAAAGCACCTAAAAGGGAAATGGGCAGGCCACATAGCAAGAAGAAACGACGGTAGGTGGACCAAATTAAGTTCGGAATGGATTCCACTTTATACTAAACTAGTGTAAAAGCCCATGTAAAGCTAAGTTATAATATTAACCCTTTGAGTGCCAGAGGGTATGCAACACATTGATTTGCAATGCATTGCATACCCCTCTGGCACTCAAAGGTTTAAACTGTATTGACACTGAGAACACCAACTTGAACGGGAGCGGAGCTATTATATCCAAGATGCCGGGTCACAATAAGAGGAGATCCTGAGTGCCACCAGAGCTTTTCTAATAATGTATACTGCAGTAAGAACTGAGCTCAATCCTAGAGGGGAGAAGTGCAGAGAGATCAGGGCCATACCTAGGTGTCTGAAGTGAAGCCAGCACAGAAAGTAAAGTTAACTTTCTGTGCTGGCTTCACTTCAGACACCTATTAGGAAAGTTCCGGTGTGTGGAACTGACTGACTGGCACTTCCCTTTACCAAGGTATGCAGCAACACACTGCCTAGCCATGCACTGTTTTGTGCGTGACTATTTAAAAGGATACCCATTTGGGCAGTCTTTACTGCGCATGACTGCATCGGACAAACATACGTCTGGCCTTTTAAATTATAGGATACCGAAAAAGAAGACCAAAGACGAGATGGGTAAATGAAATTACCAAATCTGTTGGTACACAGTGGCAATAACATGCACAAGACTACAGTTTTTGGAAACTTGCAGAGGAGGCCTTCACCCTGCAGTGGATCGACAAAGGCGAAAGATAGTGATGTAGATAGATAGATAGATAGATAGATAGATAGATAGATAGATAGATAGATAGATAGATAGATAGATAGATAGATTTCATAATTAAACTTTACAGTCTTTTAACAAAAGACTTTGGTCAATTGCACTCAGACAATTCTGGTATGAATTTTTTTTTATGACAGTGATGTCTCCATTTTCTTGAGCTTTATAAAGTTTAATTCAGTTATTGCTTTGGAAAAAAAAGTGTACCCTATGGAGTCATACATATTACATTTCTTATGGACTTGCTAGGTTTATGTAATACCCTGTGAAAAATATGTGATCAGTTTTTAAAGAAGGCAAATGTCAATCAAAACTGTGTTTTACCGACATCACTCCCAGACACTCAGTTAAATATGTTGTACAGGTGCAGAATATACAGGCAAAACTAGAATTGTATTTCTAAACACCACATGCCAAAAAATCTGCCAACCTATCTTTATCCAGCAGAGAAGAAATACTACAGCTTAAGAAAAATTAAGAATTGTCTACATTTAAATCAAAACAGTCAGAGGCATGTGCTGCAATTGCTTTTATAATAAGCTCTTTTAAGCTAATGAAATGTAAAGGACAGCATGTGTTGTAAGATGTTAGGAGTAGACCTGCTCTTGGGTTATTGTGCCCCAGGACTTGTATAACCTTTTACAACTTTCTTTTGGTGTTTATATGATGTGAATATGCATTTCATTTATTACAGAGAACTTGCTTTTTTAACTGTCTAGACAGTAATGATGTAGAAACGTACCCCTCAGGAAACAAGTTCAAGCACTCATGAAGATGAGAGGTGTGTAGATCTTAAGATGAAGCACATGTAGTACGTTTGGTGTTCATTTCTCATTGATTTAAACTGCAAAAAGTTTCAAGAGGAGGCTTCACCTCTTTTCAACTAACACTGGTAATGGCTCCTATTGATTAATCTTGCCGTGTCTAGGGGCGACTGGTAGCTGTGGCCACTGGGGGGGTTGTACAATTAAAGGAAACCCTACATGTTCAGTTATTTCTCACCAACAGAGCAATGAGAAACATAAAATATACAAACATGAAAACTGTTTAAAGGAAACTTCATGAAAAGAACATTTGTATTTGTGCCTTCAAACCTTATTTAGCACACAACAAAATAACCCTTTAAAGGGATAGTAGCATGTAATAATATAATAATATATGTTGTAGGGTTTATCTTACTGAGTAATAGAAGGATACATCCCCTGCTAAGAGGTGTTTTATTCAAACGTTATTTCAGCTCAAACTTGAATTTTTAAGGTGCCGGGTCTCAATGGCCTGAAATTGTACAGTAGTGCTGTTGCTACACCATTCTATGGAGGTTAATGGTCAACTGACCAGATGTGTCCATCGGATGGTGTAGCAACAGTGCCACTGTGATACTGCACCTTAACCCTTTGAGCGCCAGAGGGGTACACCACGCATTGGTTTGCGATGCGTGGCGTACCCCTCTGGCACTCAAAGGGTTACAAATTCAAGTCTGAACTACAATAACTTTTGAATAAAATACCTCTCAGCAGTGGGAGTACCCTCGTATTGCTCAGGAGGATAAATCCTGCAATAAATATATTTTCACATATTAACCCCTTAAGGACCCATGATGGTCCTGGCACATCATGGTTTGGACATGCGAGAAGGACCCATGACACACTAGGATCAGGGACTTCAGGGCTCCTAGCACGTCTGCACGCCATTCGGTCCTTAAGGGGTTAAGGGTTACTATCCCATTAAAGATTGGAGGGGTGCAAAGTGTTTCATATCGCTCCAGTCCTTAACCATTTAAATGCCAGAGCAGAGCAATGCATTGCATTCACCTCTAGCACTCAAAGGGTTAAACGCTTATTTTTTTTTTTTATTATACTCTCCATTCTTCTTGGAGAGTCTGATTTTATGTAAACACATATATCTACTTCTTTCTGATGAAAAATAATAATAATAGTGATGGTTGTGGCGACACACAGAGGCCCATAATCCCTGACTATGAGCGAATCCTCGTGAGGAAGAACAAGGTCGTATAGGAAGTGTACCAGTGCAGTAATGGAAAACGTGTACCAAAGGTATATCACATATATATGGTGCACAGGCCACATGTGCATCCTCTCTTGAAGACAGCACTTCCTGCAGTGTACTTTTTTAACCCTTTGAGTGCCAGAGAGGTGTCCAGGGCATTGCTATTCAAAGGGTTAATGTCTTGGATACTAGAGAGACTTTTCGAAGGCATTGCTTCTCAGGGTGCTGTAGTCTAATCTAGCATCCCATGGGGTTAAACTTCAGTGCATCCTGAAAGCATGGATACTTCCTACCCTTAGGAGTTATATTTATGTCTGCCTCTGGATTCCAAAGGGAAACCCAGGCTCCGAAGTCCAGACAACCATGGGAGACCATCTAACCAATGGAGGGCAGACTTGTGGTCAGCTTAATGTAATCAGCTGTTGGTACAGGGCAATGTCATCCTCCTTAGACCCTACAATAGTTAGGATTATAAAGCTTATTCATTGGGTCATTATTAACGGAATGTGGTTGTTTTCTGTCTAATAGTAACATATTTTGGCAATCTAGCATCAACTGGACATGTATTGGACATTTCCTTGAAAATGGGAACATTATATGTGAGCTATCATTTAACTGAAAGTGTTATCTATACAGATTGTATATTCTGAGCATCGTAGTATACCCACACGCATGTACACAAGAACACATATACTCACACATACACTAACACATATATACACACACATACACACACTCTCGCACATATATACACACATACACTCACATATACACTAACACATGCAGACACACGCACATACACTCACACATACACTAACACATATACACACACACACACACACACATACACACACTCTCACACATACATACATACACACATACACTCACACACATTCACTGACACACACTCACACATACACTAACACATATACACACACACATACACACACTCTCACACATACATACACACATAGACTCACACACATACACTGACACACACTCACACATACACTAACACATGCACACACACACTCTCACACATACATATACACATACATTCACACACGCACATAAACTCACACACACATACACTCACACTAACACACACATACATACACTCACACATACACATAAACTCCCTTTTCTTCCCAACCACAAACTGCCCTCTAATCCCTTCCATCTCTCTCTCTTTTTCTCTCTCTCTCCCCCTCTATCTCTCTTTTGTACGCTCTCCATTTTTTCTCTACACATTTTCCCCCATTCTATATTCTATATCTTCCTCTTCTTCTTGCCATCTTTCTTCCCCCTTTTCTTCCACCATTTCATCTCTCTCTCTACAGTTCTAATACATTTATAAATAAATAAATAAATAAATAAATAAATAAAATAATACATTGTGGCCTTCCTTGAAGGGAGATGTTGAGTTTGAGGCATATAGGCTACCAAGCAGATCGTCACCGCTTCAACTTCCCTGCATTCTTCTTTAACCCTTTAAGGATCAGTGTGATGCTCAACAAATTGCGAGCCTCTCTGGTCCTTAATCATTTGAGTGTAAAAGGGGTAGGCAATGCATTGCTTTGCACTGAAACTGTTAAACACAGGGAAGATGCAGCAAGTTGCAAAAGGTTGTGTTATCGAGAGGTAATAGTTAGTGATGAGCGAGCATGCTCGGCCGAAGCTCGGTTCGGCTCGAGCATCGCTCTGCTCGGCACATGGCGGTACTCGTACGAGTACCGCATGTGCTCGCCCGTCATGTTCGGGTCTCCTCCCCGCACGTTTCGCGGCTGCAGCGCAGCCAATAAACATGCGGGGAGGCTCTGACATCAGTGTAATGCCAGCAGCCATGTTGGCTGCTGGCATTACACTGATTGGCTGGCCAGAACCCGTGATCGGGTGCTGTATAGCACCTGACCAGCGAGTTCGGCTCAGTCTTAGCCAGGGAGAGATGAGGATAGGAAGGGAAAGTCAGTGTAGGGAGAAGAAAAGTGTGTTTCAACAACAAAAAGACCCAAAAGTCCTTTTTAGGACTATTGTGTGTGGGAGCAGCAGTTATATTTTGTTTTGGGGGGCAGAGTTTAAAAAAAAAACGTCACATATTCCGTTCACTGTGCCTAGCCGCAGATTAGCAGCACATTCTGTTTAGTGTGCAAAGTTGCAGATTAGCAGCACATTCTGGTTAGTGTGCAAAGTTGCAGATTAGCAGCACATTCTTTTTAGTGTGCAAAGTTGCAGATTAGCAGCACATTCTGGTTAGTGTGCAAAGTTGCAGATTAGCAGCACATTCTTTTTAGTGTGCAAAGTTGCAGATTAGCAGCACATTCTGTTTAGTGTGCAAAGTTGCAGATTAGCAGCACATTCTTTTTAGTGTGCAAAGTTGCAGATTAGCAGCACATTCTGTTTAGTGTGCAAAGTGTAAAAAATAAAAGTCACTTATTCCGTTCACTGTGCCTAGCCGCAGATAAGCAGCACATTCTGTTTAGTGTGCAAAGTTGCAGATTAGCAGCACATTCTGTTTAGTGTGCAAAGTGTAAAAAATAAAAGTCACATATTCCATTCACTGTGCCTAGCCGCAGATAAGCAGCACATTCTGTTTAGTGTGCAAAGTTGCAGATTAGCAGCACATTCTGTTTAGTGTGGAAAGTTGCAGATTAGCAGCACATTCTGTTTAGTGTGCAAAGTGTAAAAAATAAAAGTCACATATTCCATTCACTGTGCCTAGCCGCAGATAAGCAGCACATTCTGTTTAGTGTGGAAAGTTACAGATTAGCAGCACATTCTGTTTAGTGTGCAAAGTGTAAAAAATAAAAGTCACATATTCCATTCACTGTGCCTAGCCGCAGATAAGCAGCACATTCTGTTTAGTGTGCAAAGTTGCAGATTAGCAGCACATTCTGTTTAGTGTGCAAAGTGTAAAAAATAAAAGTCACATATTCCATTCACTGTGCCTAGCCGCAGATAAGCAGCACATTCTGTTTAGTGTGCAAAGTTGCAGATTAGCAGCACATTCTGTTTAGTGTGCAAAGTGTAAAAAATAAAAGTCACTTATTCCGTTCACTGTGCCTAGCCGCAGATAGCAGCACATTCTGTTTAGTGTGCAAAGTTGCAGATTAGCAGCACATTCTGTTTAGTGTGCAAAGTGTAAAAAATAAAAGTCACATATTCCATTCACTGTGCCTAGCCGCAGATAAGCAGCACATTCTGTTTAGTGTGGAAAGTTGCAGATTAGCAGCACATTCTGTTTAGTGTGCAAAGTGTAAAAAATAAAAGTCACATATTCCATTCACTGTGCCTAGCCGCAGATAAGCAGCACATTCTGTTTAGTGTGGAAAGTTGCAGATTAGCAGCACATTCTGTTTAGTGTGCAAAGTGTAAAAAATAAAAGTCACATATTCCATTCACTGTGCCTAGCCGCAGATAAGCAGCACATTCTGTTTAGTGTGCAAAGTTGCAGATTAGCAGCACATTCTGTTTAGTGTGCAAAGTTGCAGATTAGCAGCACATTCTGTTTAGTGTGCAAAGTGTAAAAAATAAAAGTCACATATTCCATTCACTGTGCCTAGCCGCAGATAAGCAGCACATTCTGTTTAGTGTGCAAAGTTGCAGATTAGCAGCACATTCTGTTTAGTGTGCAAAGTGTAAAAAATAAAAGTCACTTATTCCGTTCACTGTGCCTAGCCGCAGATAAGCAGCACATTCTGTTTAGTGTGCAAAGTTGCAGATTAGCAGCACATTCTGTTTAGTGTGCTAAGTGTAAAAAATAAAAGTCACATATTCCATTCACTGTGCCTAGCCGCAGATAAGCAGCACATTCTGTTTAGTGTGGAAAGTTGCAGATTAGCAGCACATTCTGTTTAGTGTGCAAAGTGTAAAAAATAAAAGTCACATATTCCATTCACTGTGCCTAGCCGCAGATAAGCAGCACATTCTGTTTAGTGTGGAAAGTTGCAGATTAGCAGCACATTCTGTTTAGTGTGCAAAGTGTAAAAAATAAAAGTCACATATTCCATTCACTGTGCCTAGCCGCAGATAAGCAGCACATTCTGTTTAGTGTGCAAAGTTGCAGATTAGCAGCACATATTCCGTGTAATATGAAGAAGGCGGGTAAAAAGGGACGGGGAAGTGGACGTGATCCTGATAGTTCAGGGCGCGGGTCAGGACGCGTAGAAACTGTGCCTGGTGCCAGAGCACAAGAAAGAAAGACATCCACCATACCTAGCTTCATGTCTCAGTTTACAGGGCGTCGCAGGACATCACTCTCGAGGTCAGACCACTGCGAACAGGTGGTCGGTTGGATTTCAGCTGATACTGCGTCCAGTCGGTTAAGCACCACCCTGTCTTCCACCAAGTCCACTCTCAGTAGCCAAGAGTCTGGTCAACATAATCCTCACCCTGATCATCCTTCCTCCCACCATAGAGGGTCTGGTCAAAGAAGTGATCCCACACTGGGATATAGTGAGGAGCTCGTCTCATCACCAATCCTTCATTTGAACCTCTCTCCAAGCACGCTTGCAGAGGAACATGAAATCTTGTGCCCTGATTCACAACCTCTAGAGGGTACCCAATCACAAGAAGATGACAGAGGGGAACGGCATTTAAGGTCAAAGGAAGTGGATGATGATGATGATGAGACACAGTTGCCATCAAATCAACCACTATTACTGTCTCAAGACCTTGATGAGGAGGATGATATACAGTTGTCAATGACTGAGTATGTGGTGGGATCAAGAAATGAGGAGGATGATCAGAGTGAGGAAGTGGAGGAGGACTTGGTGGACGATGAGGTGACTGACCCCACCTGGGAAGGTGGAGAGCCGAGCGATGACAGCAGTCCTGAGGGTGAGCCATCTGCAGCACCGCAACAGGCTGGAAGAGGCAGTAGTGTGGCTAAAGAAAGAAGGCAGACCGCACCAAACCGGCCCGCAAATGTTCCACGGAGCACCCCCTTGCGTAAATCTCCCTTGCCAAGGGCTAGGTGTTCCGCGGTATGGCGTTTTTTTAAGGAAAGTGCGGACGACAAAAAAATTGTAGTTTGCAACCTGTGCCACACCAGAATGAGCCGAGGCATGAACACTAGAAACCTCACCACCACCAGCATGATCCGACACATGGCATCCAAGCACCGTAATAAGTGGGAGGAACGCCCGGATCGCCAATCTGTGTCTGCAGGCCACACCACTGCCTCCTCTTCCCCTGTTTTCGGTGCCGGCCAATCGCCTGTCGAAGGCGCAGGCCCGCATACCTCCCGCCCTGCACCTGTACCATCTGAAGCACCATCAGCGACCACATCCACTTCCCTGTCCCAGCGCAGCGTCCAAATGTCGTTACCCCAGGCATTTGAGCGCAAGCGAAAATACCCAGCCACCCACCCTCAGGCCATAGCACTAACCTCACACCTTTCCAAATTACTGGCCATCGAAATGCTGCCATTTAGGCTTGTGGAGACTGAGTCCTTCCGCAGCCTGATGGCAGCAGCTGTCCCTCGGTACGCAGTCCCCAGCCGCCACTACTTTTCCCGGTGTGCCGTCCCCGCCTTACACCACCATGTGCCCCGTAACATCACCCGTGCCCTGACCAACGCAGTTACTGGGAAGGTCCACTTAACGACTGACACATGGACAAGTGCTTGTGGCCAGGGACGCTACATTTCCCTGACGGCACACTGGGTGAATGTCGTGGAGGCTGGGAGCGACTCGGACCCTGCGATGGCACAGGTGCTACCCACGCCGAGGATTGCGGGCCCTACCTCCATCAGGGTTTCCGCCAGCACCTACGTTATTGGCTCCTCCTCCTCCTCCTCCGTTCCCACCTCCGAATTCTCTGCGCGCAGCGCCACTCACCCATCAGCCGGTAGCTGGAAGCAGTGTAGCACTGCAGTGGGGAAGCGTCAACAGGCCGTGCTGAAGCTGATCTGCCTTGGGGACAAACAGCACACGGCCTCAGAGCTGTTGCAGGGGATTAGTCACCAGACCGAGCAATGGCTCTCGCCACTCAACCTGCAACCAGGCATGGTTGTGTGTGATAATGGGCGTAACTTGGTGGCGGCTTTGGAGCTCGGCAAGCTCACACACGTACCATGCCTAGCGCATGTATTTAATTTAGTGGTTCAGCGATTTCTAAAAACCTACCCCAATTTGCATGATCTCTTGACCAAGGTGAGCCGCGTGTGTGCACATTTCCGTAAGTCATCAACAGCTTCAGCCGGCCTGTTGAAGCTGCAGCAACGCTTACAATTGCCAGCTCACCGGCTGCTGTGTGACGTGAGCACGCGCTGGAACTCCACCTTACACATGTTGGCCCGGCTTTGTGAGCAGCAGAGGGCAGTAGTGGAGTACCAGCTGTTACACGGTCGTCGCCTCTCCGTTCAACTTCCTCTAATCAGAAGTGAGGAGTGGGAATGGATGTCAGACCTCTGTGAGGTTTTAAGCAATTTTGAGGAATCGACACAGATGGTGAGCGGCGATAACGCTATTATCAGTGTAACCATCCCACTTCTGTGTCTACTGAAACGCTCGCTGCTCACAATTAAAACCGACGCTTTGCATGTGGAAGAGGTGGAAATGCGGGAGGAAGAGCTTACACAAGGTGATAGCCAGAGCACCCTCACTTCGTCTTCTCAGCGACAATTGGAGGAGGCGGAGGAGGAGGAGGAGGAAGACACGGTTGCCTCCGCTACAGATGGTAGCCATGGAACTTTAGTTTCATCTCTTCAGCGTGGGTGGGCAGAAGAGGAGGAAGAGGATGAGGATATTGAGAGTCATCCTCCTGGTGAGGACAGCGAAATCTTGCCTGTTGGTACTCTGGCACACATGGCTGACTTTATGTTAGGCTGCCTTTCCCGTGACCCACGCGTTATACGCATTTTAGACAACACGGATTACTGGGTGTTCACCCTTCTGGACCCCCGCTACAAAGAGAATTTCTCATCTCTCATTCCTCCGGTGGAGAGGACAAGCAAAATGGTGCAATACCAGAAGGTTCTTGTCGAAAAATTGCTCCAAAATTTTCCATCTGACAACGCTGGCGGCAGAGTACGTGCTACCTTGGCCAACCGAGAAGGGGAGAAAAGGGGAGCACACAGCAGTTCCGACAAAGGCAGGGCAACACTCTCCAAGGCGTGGGACACCTTCATGACACCCCGCCAGCACCCTCACCCTGATGCGCAGCCTAGTGTCACAAGGAGGGAAAAGTTTTGGAAGATGGTGAAGGAGTACATAGCAGACCGTGTCAGCGTCCTCAATGATCCCTCTGTGCCTTACAACTACTGGGTGTCCAAGCTGGACATGTGGTATGAACTGGCACTCTACGCCTTGGAGGTGCTGGCCTGCCCTGCCGCCAGCGTTCTGTCTGAGCGGGTATTTAGTGCTGCTGGTGGCATCATAACAGATAAGCGTATCCGCCTTTCCACCGAAAATGCTGATAGGTTGACACTTATAAAAATGAACAAGGCCTGGATTTCCCCTGACTTCTCCACTCCACTGGAGGAAAGCCCCGGGTGAACATAAAGTCACTTTAAATATGTTATTTACAATGATGGGAATACTCTGTATTCCCATTCACCCCTTCCACCCAAAAAATGGGTATATGGTTGACTCTCTTCCATATACCCTGGGATATAATTTTTATATAGGGCCAGCTCACCAGCGTGCCCTGTGATATAATTTTTATATAGGGCCAGCTCACCAGCGGGCGCTGTTTGACAATTTTTGTATAGGTCAGCTCACCAGCGGGCCTTCTCATATAATGTTTTATTGAGTCAGCTCTCTAGCGGGCCCTCTCATATAATGTTTTATAGCGTCAGCTCACTAGCGGGCCTTCGCATATAATGTTTAGGATGGTCAGCTCCGCAGCAGACCCTCACCCATAATGTTTTAGATGGTCGGCTCAGCGCACGTTTCCCTCTTAATCATGGCCCCAGTTCAGAAAAATCTATGAAATTTTTTGCAGAATTTGCCTCTGCGCACGTTTCCCTCTTAATCATGGCCCCAGTTCAGAAAAATCTATGAAATTTTTTGCAGAATTTGCCTCTGCGCACGTTTCCCTCTTAATCATGGCCCCAGTTCAGAAAAATCGAGGAAATTTTTTGCAGAATTTCGCCTCTGCGCACGTTTCCCTCTTAATCATGGCCCCAGTTCAGAAAAATCGATTAAATTTTTTGCAGAATTTGCCTCTGCGCACGTTTCCCTCTTAATCATGGCCCCAGTTCAGAAAAATCAAGGAAATTTTTTGCAGAATTTGCAGATGATATACAAGTAAATATACAGCAAATACTATTTGGTAACAATTTTTCGCCTAAAGCCGTTTTTATCTGCCTTTTTGTGTGTTTTACGGTCAGTCTGTAAAAATGGCGTACTACGGGCGAAACATCGTTCCCAGCAGCGACGTTGGAGTCCAAGATGCATCCAGACATCCTCCCTATGCTGTCCCTGAACCATTTCTGTGGTGTTTCCATCATTTTCTGACCTTTTCCTATGGATCAGGCACCCTCCCCTCATCAGAGCAGGGGGTGCCTGGTGTAATGCTCGAGTCCTCCCATTGACTTCAATGGGGCTCGGGTGCTCGGCCGAGCACTCGAGCCTCCGGGGGTGCTCGGCCAGAGCACCCGAACACCCGAGCATTGGGGTGCTCGATCATCACTAGTAATAGTCTCCCTGTGTAAACATCCTGATAGGCGGCCTGCTGTTCTATTGTAGAGCTAACAGTACAGCAATAATGTTTGTGTTCTAATGTCTCCCATGTGGACAATCCATAAGAGTCAGTGATGAAATAAGGTTTATGATACAGTCAAGACACAAGTCAGAAGGGAGCAGAGGGTCTATCATGTCATTTTGCATGTAACTTTGGAATTGAGTTTATTACATCTGTGCCATTTGATCTATTCTAGGCTGACCCTACTTCACATTATTCTAAGGGAAGGGAAAGTGTGTGATTTGTAGTGTTTTCTTTCAGTGTCTCTATATACTTATTTGTCTTAACACTCAAAAGAGGTGTGTAGATAAATAACAGCTGAAAAGAGAAGTAAAAAGCAATGGATAATAGAGTGCACCTGGGTGTTATAATTTATCCTTTTGAGTGGCTCATTAGCATCTAAGGGTTTCATTTGAGAAATATTGCTAATTATTTTCCAGGTCATTCTAGTTCATTACTAGAACCTGGGAGCTCAGCCTCTTGGCCAAGTAACTTTTATTGGTAAGGAGAGTACAGAGTGACTAAATATTATCCTGATCTCAATGCCAGTTACTGACTGTATAGGGATGGATAAAGCTTTTTGCCTCAAAAGAGGAACATGTGGAAAATGCCGCTCTCCACCTTCCATGGTAATTCCTGCAAAAATGTTGTCTTCCCTTTTATTCCAATATTTTAATTGCATTGCTAGCTAATGTGGTAGAGTTGGTTGATTATTTGTGTATTGTTGGTAGATAGTTCTCTCCACATCTGGGGTAGGGAATGTGGATATAAAGGAATAAAGGAAACTTAATAAACACCTTTTTTTGACAGATAAGTGACAGTGACAGTCAGGTGATCCTTCCAACCTGAGGTGGCAGGGCCTGAGGCTTGACTGAGACATAACAGATGCTGCACAGAAAGGCGTAATACATCATGCAGTGAAGATAAACAGACTCTAGTGCTGTACCTGCTATTGTGCATTTTATGCTTTCTCGCGAGCAGCTAAATCTGAAGCCAACAGGTCTATCCCATGATATACTGTACTATAGAAATAAACATTGCAGCTCCTGTGAGAGAAAGACAGAGCTGCAAAATTGACTCTTGCTAATAGTGTAGAGGCAGACACATAAAGAGATTTAGCTGGAGTTGCTTGCGTTTGCAGGGAGTGTGGGTATTTGTACACAGTGACACTGACTGAACAGTTAGGGGCAGTTTAAAACAATAGGAAAAAAAACTTTTGACTGACAAGTTATAGACATGCAGGAGATCTTACGTCTGAGCTGTGAACACCTTTTTGGACTAAGCACTGAAAATTCAACAAGCCACTCATTAAGCCAGTCATTGTTTTATTAACTACACGGACACCACTATGCCAGTACTGCTAGTGTTATATAAATCATCCTAAGAGGAAACATTAGAAAAACTACAACAATATTAAAGAAGTAGGGATGAAGCAGTTGATACTACTGGTGATGATGACCTAATAATTGATAATAATATTGATTTAGAATTCGTCCCTCCAATCTCCTCCCCTTTATCTTCTGATAGCTATGAACTAGAGACTGAGAGTAATGATTATATGACCAAAATATTATCTGTATCTGAAAGTAAAAGGCACAATCTTCCATATACAGAAAAGGAACAGTATACTTTTTTCATTAATTCTTTTTAGAGATAAACTGGAAAGTCTATATAACTAAACATATATAGAGAAGTCAGAGATGCTCAACTAGGCTCATGAGCTTGCAAGGGTATGCAAAAGCTCACTGGGACTGTGTCCTTGTGCCCGGGGTGCAGTCGCTTTTAGCTTGCAAATACCATACACAGAGAAGAGATACTCTGAAGCATTTCATACAGGTACTGCCAAAATGACAGTCCAGCCACAAAATGCCAGACAATTCTTCTCTGAACAAGGGAAGCTGCTAACCCCAGACCTAGGTTTCGGCCTTGTTGGGCCTCGTTGGTGAGGTGCCGCTGATCCCTCTAGGCACTTGTGAGCAAGAGGTCCACATCTGGATTGCCCCATTACCTTTAGGGTGACTAAACCTAAGAGTAATTTGCATATATAGAAAAGAAATCAGAGATGCTCAGCTAGGCTCATGAGCGTGCAAGGGTATGCAAAAGTTCACTGGGCCTGTGTCTTTGCGCCCAGGGTGCAACCTCTTTTAGCTCACAAATGCCATACACAGAGAAGAAATATTCTGAAGCATATCATACAGGTCCTGCCAAAATGACAGTCCAGCCATGAAATGCCATCATCATCATCACTGTCACTACTTCCAAACTAGAACCCAACACCTGTCACACTCACTAGTATTGACTTATCAGCAATATTGGTTATGTCCATGAGTCATTCTGCTGCAGTTCAAAGTGCAGCATCACTGACACCAACTACTAGAACTATTGCAGTAGTAATGATGATACAATATGTTGTAGTCCCTCAGGAGCCCCCAATCTATAAAATCTCTAACATGGGGATACTTTACTTGCAATCCAAAAGTAAAATGTGTTTCTATCCTTTATCTCTGTGAAAAAATATGTGAACGGGGGGAAGCAGTGCCACATCTATGCACATACTCATTGAGATTCCCCCCCTGCAACTACAGGTCTGATTGGGAGACAAACCAGTGGCACCAGAGAAGTACAATGACAGACATCAGTAGTCTCAAAAGTGCATGGAGCTGAGGTGAACATTACAGTAGTGATGTAGCTATTTCAGTGAATGGGGCATCACCATCTCCTCCAAAAGCAATTAAAGATACATGTGGCGGAATGAAAGTGTGAAGTGAAAGTGTGAAAACCACTAATGAATAGATTTGTGCATGATTTTGGTGAATTGTGCGTTATTAGCAAACAGCTAAGTTTATTTTTTGTGTGCATGGTCAGAATAAACAAATCTGAGTGGAGTAACGAATGCACCTAATGCCGGAAATGTTTTTGCCAGTCATTTTATATGTCTGTGTAGTGTTTTCATAAAAACTAATTTTTCATGTGAAATTCAAGAAGTGTTCGGGATATGGCTTCCTGCATTAGAACATGTGCAATATCAATCTGTGTCCAAAAAATGCCTTCAGCGCATCCGAGCATTCTGCCATTGGTTCTTCCTTTATTTTCTGACTACCCACACTTTATGAATTTCTAAAAAGAAGTAAGAAAATGCTTTGTGGAGTGGTAAATTTGCCAAAATGTCAGAGGTTGGCTTGCTGCACTATTTTTGGTTAAAAACAGATTTTTATAAAGAACTTTTGTTATACCCCAAACTGCATTTTTCAAGGATGGCTGTGACAGAATTGTGCACGCAGACAGTGCAGTGCAGCAGGAGCTGCACAGGTGCACCTACTCTTGGGTGACCAGACCTCACCTTTAACCGGGGACACATTTGAAAAATGCTTACTGCAGGGCTGCTTTGATTTCAGTGCAGTCCTGACATATGGCTATTTCCTATGTGTCCCCGGTTACAGGTGAGGTCTGGTCACTCTAACCTACTCCTCCAAATCAGTTTTCTTTTCCTCTCTATTCCTACCTCTGATTTAACCCCTATTGCTCTCTGTTAACAAAATCTTGCAACATATAGGAAGTTCTGGTTTTTATAGTATTGTAGTGGGAATGTCCATGACCATAGAAAACAAAGGTTGAAAAAGGCAACGAAATGAATTGGCAGTAGAGAAAAGGCAGACATTTATATATTTTCAATGCATGAGAATTTCTGCAGAGAAAATGGTTCACTGGTTTTTTTTACAAGAAAATCCATGCAAAAAATATACATTTTTGCCCATGCTTACACTGAACACACGAAGGGCTAGATTCTATTGCAGGTGCTAATTTTATCACTGTTTTTATCTCCAGTTTTCCCCATAGACTTCAATAGGGAAATATTTGATAAAACGGATGTTAACATTTAGCACCTGTGATAGAATCCATTCCCAGATCTACCAGAATCCATCACCACAATAAAGTTATAAGATCAGCAGAGTAACAGCCGAACAGCTGATTGGGTATTTGATGTTTTCTATTTGCAAATCATCCAGTCCAAGTAATGGCTTTAGGTCAGGAGTATATTTATGATGACTCCACCAACATGTGTGTGTACATGATCATAATTAACTTCTATATAACACTGAAGGAGTTTAACGCCCCAACTTAATGGGGCTTTGGGGAATTTGTTTTTTGTCCCCGATTGTGCAGCTGGTTTGCTGCAGGATTGATCCAATTCTTCTTAGTACCTCAGTCTGTGTGAGGCTGATTTAACCCTTTCAGCACCAGTCCAGACCATTGCTACTTAAAGGGTTAAAGCTATCTCACATTGCAGGTGATAAATGTTATCACTGATTTTATCTCACAGATTGAAATATATAGGGGGGATTTATAGGTAAAACCAGTGATAGAGTTATCACCTGCAATGGAATACAGACCTTAACCCTTTGAGTGAAGGAGGTATGTGCAACACATTACAAAGTAATGCTATAGTCACCCTTCTGGCACTCAAAGTGTTATTACAAAGAACAAAATTAAATATAGTGGAGGGCACAAATACGCTTTCCCATTAGCCCTTTGAGTACCAGAGGGGTACACGAGGCATTGCAATGCAATAAGTTGTGTACCCCTCTGGCACTCAAAGGGTTAATTAATTGGAGCCTTTAACTCCTTGAACACTCTAGAGGATTTTAACGCTTTGCTTCACAATGTGTTGAATATATCTCTTGAAAGGGTGAAAAGTCCCATTCAAATCAATGAGAACTTAGGCAATTTTTATTTGCCTCTCATGGGGCAATTGGATTGGCCCAGAATTGCTCTAATCCTTCTCAGAAATCTTTCTTGCACCTGTACATATGTTCTGGGATTCCGCAGCTCTCTAATTCATTGTGATTATATTGCAGGGAAGTGTTCTTGCCACTTGACTAAAATTCAGGGAAAGTCTCACTTGGGTACCGATGCCAGAAGGGAAAAAAGAAATTGTTAGGAAGAGCTTTGCATTGTTTCAGTGATAATGTCATCTGGAATGAAATGAAGAACATAGTGTTATTTCATCACTTCTGTGCTGTTTCGCCTCAGCCGCACATAACACGATCCGTATATTCTTTACTTAAAGTAATAGTAATACTTCGTTTTATCTTTTTTTATTTTGTAGTCATTAAAAAAAACTTGAAGAACGAAATAAGTCTTATCTCTCAAACCTTTATGATTTGAGAGTTATTCACAAGCAAAATTTCCCCTCACTGACCGAAACTATCAAGTCTGCCATCTAGCTGTCAGATTTGGAATTCGGTCCGCAGACCACCCGGCGGCTCTTCAGCAGAGCCAAGATTGCAAGATATAAAAATAACTAGTTCAATGGAACGGTCTACAAAGTGTGCTTGCAAACCAGGCACACTTTGTATGCCATTTCAATGAAGTAGTTCTTCTTATATCTCAGCTCTGCTGTAGAGCCGCAGCCAGTCTGCGGACCGGATTCCAAATCTGACAGCTAAAGCAGTGACGTTAGTGAGGGGGAAAATTTGCTTGTGCATAACTCTCAAACTATAAAGGTTTGAGAGATAAGACTTATATTGTTCTTCATGTTTTTTTAATGTCTACAAAATAAAATAGAGATAAAACAAAGTATTACTATCTCTTTAAAGGGACAGTAATGTCCCATAAAAAATGTTTATTAAAAAATAAGCTAAATTTCACAAATCCTATCTCTCAAACCGATATGGTTTGAGAGATATCCTCTGTTAAAGTTCCCCTCTTCTCCTGATGTCAGCTGTAAGCTGACAGCAGGAGTTCCTGGTCCGGGGACTGACAAGCGGCTCTTCAGCAGAGCCCCAATAGCGTGATTTAAAAAGAACTACTTCTTTGGAACAGTCTACAAAGTGTACCTGGTTTGCAAGCACACTTTTTAGAACATTCCAAAGAAGTAATTCCTTTTAAATTGCTCTATTGCGGCTCAGCTGAAAAGCCTCCTCATGTCGGACGACACGGATCTCCTTCTGTCAGCTTTACAGCTGACATCAGGAGAAAATGAACTTTAGCAGAGGATATCTGTCAAACCATACATCACAGCTGGGAAATAAATCTGTTTGTCAGAACACCAGACTACAGATTACAACACAGAGACAAAGTGACTGTTCCAATACCAACAACACTAGGAGAAAAACGGACACAGCACATTGGCTAGAGGGGTATGGACCCCAGATATGCTTACAGCCCCAGATGGGCTCCATGTTTGTGCACTTTGATCTGGTTTAATAAATTTACTGCACTTAGATACTTTTTAATTTTCTTCTGTTTTATGCTTTGCGCTCAGAATTGGGGAGAAACATAACAGTTTGAGTGATAGGATTTGTGGCATTTAGCTTATTTTTTTAATCTCTAAAAAACTTTAAACATTTTTTATGAGACATTACTTATCCCTTTAACTGGCCATTTTTCAGAAACTTTATAAACATGTACCTTTCTTTACTGAAGCTCCGGTAAGAATAACATTAAACCTTGACTAGAGTGTTATTAAAGGGATAGTAATACTTCATTTTATCTTTATTTTATTTTGTAGGCATTAAAAAAACATGAAGAACAATATAAGTCTTATCTCTCAAACCTTTTTGTTTGAGAGATATTCACAAGCAAAGTTTCCCCTCCCGCCCCTTTTACCTAGTGTAAGCCATCTCTTCTCAGATGTGGAATGCAGTCCATAGACCAGACAGATAACAGCAGGGGACAATCTTCTTCCTATTAGAACAATGAAAGCTCTGCCCCCCTTGACAAGTTTTTCAGGCTTTTCCCTTATCTTAATTGAAGATTGTCCCTCTCTGCAGTCTACCTGGGCACCTCCCTTCTGCTCTGGCTGAGCGGTGTTACATCAGTAAAAGGGGTGGGAGGGGGATACTTTGTCATTGAATTACTCTTGAACTGCAACTCTGACAGTATTGAAATAACACTCTCCAAAGCCCAAATACTATGATGATTAATTAGAGCTGCTTTTATTATGAAACATTACTATCCCTTTAAACTCCTTTTAGGTATACTTACATGTCCATTCCAAAAAAAAAAAACAACTCCACATAGCACTGCACAGTGGAAATTGACTACAGCTTCTCTGTGATAATGTGACCTTGCAATAGGATGGCCTGCTGAATATCAGATAGTAGCACTGATTTCCCTATTAAAGGTGTGATCAGAAAACAATACAAATATTAGAGTACTAGTAGAGATTGTTTTTTTAATTATTATACATGATGTACAGAAAAGATATCTTGTAGCAACAAGAGATTATGTTTTTGTGGTGGGAGGTATATTTTTCAGACTATAGAAGCATTGGTCTATAAAATGCACAAAATTGTATGTACACTACCATTCAAAAGTTTGGGGTCACTTAGAATTGTCCTTGTTTTTGAAAGAAAAGCAAATCTTATCCATTAAAATAAAATAAAATAGATCAGAAATACAGTGTATAGACATTGTTAATGTTGTAAATGACTACCGTAAAATCTCAGGTATAATAAGCACAATTTTACCCCTCTTCACCTTATGTGAAGTGGGGGGTGCGTATTATACCTGAGCGTTTTTAGACAAAAAAAATATATAGCTGGCAAAAACCTTCCCTCCCTCCCCTAGCGCAATCCGCTCTCAGAATAAGCTTTATTTCTACCCACTGAAGTCCCCCGTCTTCCCTCTTGCTCCCCAGCGCAATCTGCTCTCAGAATAAGCTTTATTTCTACCCACTGAAGTCCCCCGTCTTCCCTCCTGCTCCCCAGCACAATCCGCTCTCAGAATAAGCTTTATTTCTACCCACTGAAGTCCCCCGTCTTCCCTCCTGCTCCCCAGCGCAATCCGCTCTCAGGATAAGCTTTATTTCTACCCACTGAAGTCCCCCGTCTTCCCTCCTGCTCCCCAGAGCAATTCGCTCTCAGAATAAGCTTTATTTCTACCCACTGAAGTCCCCCATCTTCCCTCCTGCTCCCCAGCACAATCAGATGCGATAAAAAGCCTTACTTTTTCCACAGAAGTCCCCATCTTCCCTGACAGCCCATTGAAGGAAGCGGGCGGCAAATGCAAGCATGCCACCCGCAGGGAAGATGGGGACTTCTGTGGAAAAAGTAAGGCTTTTTATCGCATCTGATTGCACTAGGGAACAGGAGGGAAGACGGGGGACTTCAGTGGGTAGAAATAAAGCTTATCCTGAGAGCGGATTGCGCTGGGGGAGGGAGGGAAGGTTTTTGCCAGCTATATATTTTTTTTAGTAAGTGGGGAAAACAAAGGTGCGTATTATACATAGGCACTTTTGTTTGCCCCTAAAATCTTGGGTATAATATACACCTGCGTATTATACACAGGTGCGTATTATACCTGAGATTTTATGGTATTGTAGCTGGAAACGTCTGATTTTTAATGGAATATCTAAATTTGCTACAAATGGAGGATTCTTTGATGAAAGTAAAGTTTGAAGGACACAATTATAAATTAAAAATCATTATGTCTAATCTTGTCGACATCTTGTATTTATTTCCAGTTCATTGTGCAACTTATTTGATGTATGTTTTCATGGAAAACAAGGGAATTTCTGAAGTGACCCCAAACTTTTGAACGGTAGTGTATATTTCAAAAAGAGGAGCGCCCAGGGCATCACCAAATATTCTTGTGTTTGTTTGTGTAAGATGTTAATCAGTGTTTTGGCTCTAAGTCATGACCTTATTGTCATGTCTTGTTATTTTATAAGACAAATAAAGCATTTTTAAAAAGAAAAAAAAAATCCTGATAAAGGCTCATGAAGCAGAATCGACATGTTTATTAGTATTTGAAATAAACACAGAAGAGCATTTGGTGAAGTCCCATAAGTGTGTTGCTTCTTCAGATATGCTATTTAACCATAGATGCACCCAGGCAAAGTTGCGACAAGAGACATTTTGTGGCTTGGGGTGGCAGTGTTGTTATTTATGAATGATCACTGACCGGTGTTCATTTCAGCAATAATTGCAGCTCAACCATAAAACTGAAAAGCCAAAAAATAACCCTGAAAACACTTACCTCATTTTCTCTCAATAACGCAAGTTTTAAATGTAATACCTTTTTCTGAATGAAGCACCCTTTTTTATTGTACTTTTTTTTGTGCATTCAAGTTTGTTATCAAGACTTTAGGAAGGTTAATAAGTGAGACCTGGATTGGGTTGGGGAAGCAGAGGTTGTAAAAAAAAAAAGCAGCACAATATTGCCTTGCAAAATATTCTGATTTTGCATGAATTAATATATTTTTAAATATATATATATATATATATATATATATATATATATATTTTTTTTTTTTTTTTAAATTTATATAGCGTCACAAGTATACACCGTGCATTACAATTTAACCCTTTGCATGCAAAGCAATGTGTTGCCTACCCATCTGGCACTCAAAGTGTTAAAGGGACAGTAATGTCCCATAAAAACTTTTTATAGTTTTGTAGAGGAGAAGAAAATAAGCTGAATGGCACAAACCCTATCTCTCAAACCACTTTGGTTTGAGAGACATAGGCATTGAAAGCTCCCCCTCCCTCCCCTTCTCCTGACGTCAGCGCTGTGCTGAGAGCAGGAGATCCCGGTCCGAGGACCAGCCGGCGGCTCTGCAGCAGAGCCGAAATAGCGTTATTTCAAAAGAATCACTTAATTGGAAAGGTCTACAAAGTGTGCTTGCAAACCAGGCACACTTTGTAGACCTTTCCAATGAAGTAATTTTTTTTTGCAATAATGCGATTTCATCTCTGTTGAAGAGCCTCCTCGTGTCGGCCGACATGGATCTCCTGTTGTCAGCTTTACAGCTGACATCAAGAGAAGGGGAGGGAGGGGGAACTTTTATGTCTTTTTATCTCAAACCATAGCGGATTGAGAGATAAGGTTTGTGACATTCAGCTTATTTTCTGCTCTACAAAACTATAATAAGTTTTCATGGGACATTACTGTCCCTTTAAAGGGATAGCAATACTTAGTTTTATCTTTATTTTATTTTTTAGGTATTAAAAAAAATGAAGAACTATCTCTTATCTCTCAAACCTTTATGGTTTGAGAGATATTCACAAGCAAAGTTTCCCCTCCCGCCCCTTTTACCTAGTGTAAGCCATCTCTTCTCAGATGTGGAATGCAGTCCATAGACCAGACAGATAACAGCAGGGAACAATCTTCTTCCTATGAGAACAATGAAAGCCCTGCCCCCCTTGACAAGTTTTTCAGGTTTTTCCCTTATCTTAACTGAAGATTGTCCCTCTCTGCAGTCTACCTGTGCACTTCCCTTCTGCTCTGGCTGAGCAGTGTTACATCAGTAAAAGGGGCGGGAGGGGGATACTTTGTCATTGAATTACTCTTGAACTAAAACTCTGACAGAATTGAAATAACACTCTCCAAAGTCCAAATACTATGATGATTAATTAGAGCTGCTTTTATTATGAAACATTACTATCCCTTTAAAAGATTTGGAGAATACAGGCTGGCAAGCACTTAACAAAATGAAACACTGGAAGTGATGTCCCTTGCTTAAAAGCTTACAATCTAAATTGGAGACCTTGTTGCATTCAAGGTGTTGAAAGCCCATTTAACTCAATGCACTGAATACCTCTCTGGCACTGAAAGAGTTAAATAAATGAGAAATTTAATTTGAACCCCTATTCTACCCCTGCTCCAGAATCACCTCCAACATTCTTCCCTGTGCCATGATAACGTATGGATCCTCTAACTACTCCTTTCATGATTTTTATAAGGAAACACAATTTCAGAAGCTCTCAAAACACAAACTTGATGAATGTATTATTAAAACCAATAAACCTGTATTACTCCAAGACTAAAACAAATGCAGTTTAACATTCAAAACTGGAAACAAGTGACATTTATCTAGATAGCTGTGGTCTCGCCTGTGCAGACAGATCACAAATCATTCTTAGCCCTATAAAGAAATAAAACAAATCCAATGCTTTCCCAAGGAGCTAATTATATATTTCATTGACTGCCTTTAACCTTTCTGTCTCCAAATAAATACAGATACTGTAATATACTGTAGAAACATATAGAAAATGCAACTATTACACCAGAAGATGGCAGCATGAACCCACTGTAAGAGACTAATCTGGGAAAATAGATAGATTAGATAGATTGATTAGAAAGATAGATATGGACATATCTGTTATTCTTACCATATCCACCTGTTGTATCTATTTTGGATGCAGCAACAAAGCAATTTGTTACTTAGTATCCTGTATTGGACTGCCCATCTCTACACATGGTGTGTATATATATATATATATATATATATATATATATATATATATATATATATATATATATTTTTTTTTTTTTTTTTTTTTTAAATACGTAGCTTTGTACTGTAAAACTATCTAGGACATACTTGAAAATGAGAAAAATCTCAATGTGTTCTTGATGATATCATCTTTTCGTAACCCTTTAAGGACCAGTGACGGTCCTGTCATGACAGAATGATCGATAGATTGATCGATAGATAGAATGATCGATCGATTGATCGATAGATAGATAGATAGATAGATAGATAGATAGATAGATAGATATACCATTTGCATCATATGTCCAAACCAAAAAGAGAGACGGATGGATAGAGAGGCATACAGATAGATAAATTAGATGGATAGATTAGATAGATAGACAGGGAGACAGAGAGACAGATAGATAGATAGATAGATAGATAGATAGATAGATAGATAGATAGATAGATAGATAGATAGATAGATGTGGGTATAAATTTTTCCAGTTATGCATTCAGCCATATGCATAATATATCAGTTGAGCAGTTTTAGGGTAAAGCAACTGCCCCATGTGAGACAAATAAAGTGTCCATTGAGTAAAATAAAACTTTAAACCTTAAAGGGACAGTAACAATTGATATGGAAAATATTTATTACATAGTTTATTCTGCTAGAAAAACATGGAAACTCCAGCTGCTGAGAGAGATTTTATTCAAAAGTTATTACAGATCAATCCTGTAGTTTTTGGGTGCAGCATTTTCATGACTAGACATGTTATGGTGGCGCTGTTGCTATATCTGTCTATGGACAGCTCTGGTCAATTGACCATAACCTTCCTCAGGGCCATGGATGTACTGTACCCAAAAAAGTCAGTCTGAGAGGCAATAACATTTGAATAAAACATTCCCCAGCAGTGGGAATTCCCAGTGTTTTACTATGAATTATAAACCCTGCAATACATGTATTTTCAATATTAAGTGTTACAGTCCCATTTTTTTAAGTATTTTTAATGAAAAAATCTCGGAAAGAAAACACTGAAAATATAGAGTTACTTATGGCCAAAATGTAGTGATTACAAATATACAACACTATATACATTCTGGCAGGAAGAGAACATGTCTTCTTTTCCTTTTCCTTTTATTGCATTAATACATAACCACGCTACTCTAAACTAAACTGTAAACAAGAGCCCCCTCCACCACGTACAGGCAATGATCCTCCCCCCCAACACCAGCGCAAAGATACGTGAGCTGTGAAATATGAAGTCATCATGGTGAGCACCAGTGATGCATCAGCCTAAAAAACCATGAGTATGATTCAGTCAGGAACAAATCTCAAACCTTTCTCACTTTCCGCTCCCTACCTATGGAACTCCATACCCCTCTCTCTACATCTTGAACAAGCCCCCTCTGTCTTCATGCCTACCCTGAAGTCTTATCTTCTGGAGCACTAGGACCATGCACTGTCTTTTGGCAACTCAGCACTTGAACTCACAGCACTTGACACCCTCATACCCTGTTGTCTGCCTCCTAGTACCCTTTTAATAATAATATCAAAGTATTTTTTCAGGAAGGACAAATTGAGATTGTCTCTTGTTTTCAAGTATGTCCTGGGGGTATAGAAAGGCTGAGTCAACCCTGCTGGGACTAAAACCTGTGACCTTATTCTACAGCTGGTGCCTTAAGCAACTGAGCCATCTCACCAGCAACTGGTGTAAGCTCCTTGGGGCAGGGACCTCTCTCCTATTATTTATTTGACTGTGACACTTATTTTTTCCCCTTTTATTTATTGTACCATACTTCTATTGTAAGGTGTTGCATGCATCGTGCGGAGCCATATAAATAAAGATATACATACATAAATATATAGGGACAGAGTTTGAACCATCAGGGAACCCAAGCTCCAGGAAATCCAACTCATATGTACATATGGTCTGGGGGAAGTAGAACACAAGCTAGTCTTACATTTTCTAAGAGATTCAAGCCAAGGACCCCAGATACTGGTACATTTTTGCCCTGAGCCTCTGTAAGTGTATACCGATCTATAATGGGGTAGGTTGGAAGTAAACAGATGAGCACAGGTGGTATGGTCTGGCATACTGAGGGACACCAACGTCATTGCTATCCCCTTTCTAGCCATTACTAAGGCTTTATGTATGAAGTATTTAGAGGGATAATGATTTAAATTGTCAGGAAGAATGGATAGCAAGGACAGACACAAAGAAATGGGCGCAGGCTTTTTAGTACATCAGAAATGGTGTTAACAACATCATGCCAAAATGTGTTAAAGATGAGCAACTCCAGTACATGTGTGTAAAAAAGCCACCCACCAGACTGCATCTTGGGCATCTATCAGCTGTTCTGCAGCCAATAGTAAACAGTCTTTATGGTGATAAGTAGACTCTATGAAGAGTCTTAAATTGAATAAGATGGTGCCTATAGTTTAAGGAGACGACCATGGGGCCCACTAGAGCCATATTCCACTCCCACTCTTCAAAGGGTGCAGACGTTCCCCTCCCAGCTCCACCTCAGATGACAGAGTAGCAGACTAGTAGGTTTCTTTATCCAATTAATAAATAAAGGAGACTGTATTTTTAGGTATTTTTGTGAGTATGGCAGAGGAGAGACTGGACCTGGAAAGGGCCACTCTCGAACGCCCCACTGAGATTGCAAGGCATGATTGAGTTGAAGTTATGAATAAAACATAGTATTAGGGATATTAAATTCTGAGTGAAGTTGCTTGAAATTATTTCAAAGTCTGTCCCTCGTCTATATGCTGAAGTCTACCAACGCCATACCGAAGCCAAGCAGAAGCAAAATCAAATTGTCAGAGTTGTGGCAAAGGGACGTTATTCCAGAGGGGGGTTTCTAGGATTAATACCCCTTTAACTATAAGAGGGTTCTTCCATTCCCCCCAACATTTCAAATGGCCAAAGAGGGAGGTGTTTTTTTTTGGGAGGGGGGTCTGGTGGATGGGGCATTACCAAGAATTTTTAGGTAATTTCATAACATGCAGCCCATCCAGGCCAGCTCTAGTGTAATGTGCCAATGATATAAGGATAGACAGACACATTAATTGCAAGCTATCAAACGTTCCATTGTTAACCCTTTGGGTGAGAGAGGGGTATGCAACACATTGTACTGCAATATGCTGCATAACCCTCTGGTACTCAAAGGGATAAATAACAGTGTAGTTGAGTAAATTGTGACTCTCCAGTACTTTATAGAGAACAACACCCATCAGCCTTCCAGGGATCTTCAGGTTGTAACACAACAAGGACTGAAAAGCCACTTTTCACATCTGGAGATGAATTAACCCCTTGTGTGCCAAAACGGTACATAGAGCATGAGCACACAATGTTTAACCAATTGTTTAACAACTAACACCCTTAAGCCTCTGTGCTATCTTCCTCACCTCTGTGTTGCTCAGCCCCAGATAGCAATGGCATCAACTCACTGCATCTTCCCTGTTACATACTAATGCCGCGCTCTCTGCTCCAGTGCATCATGCTACTACTAGTACAGAGGGGGAATGGTAGACTTATTCAGTGAGCTTGCTGGCTTGTTACCATTTATATTGGACGGATGAGTATACTACTTATTTTTCATGTATTCTATTAGGAAATTCAACACTATATAGTTTATACTTTATCCTTTATAGATGATTAGCTTATTGTCATATATATACACTGTTTGTATGCCCATTTTATCCCTTTTGAATACACATTGTAATATGAGTACTTTTTGAGAACATTCACTTGTATTAACCCAGTATTATACTTTATGATAAATTATGTTTACGTGATGATATCATATTACAGCTATGGCTTGCCCTCTGTGTTTTTAATTGTTTTTAGAGCTGTTTATTTTTTATGCGAATAAAGTTTTCTATTCAACTGGTATCCCTTCTGTGTGCCTCAATGTATTAGTCTTCTGTGATGTGGCTAGTCATACTACTTGTATTTTGGTAGTGGCTTCCCAATTAGTACATATTTGGTACAAATACAAAGCATAAAGGAGGATTATAAGTTAGTTGTGGGGGACAAAAGTAATTGAGACCCCCACAACCCACTGCCAGGCAAGCTACCAGCACCACTAGACATGTTGTAAAAACAATTATGTAGCACAGTTACATTGTGTGCTGCCATCCTACACTTACTAAGTTCTTAGGCAGAAGTAAAACAATTGCACAAAAATAATCCAAAAGTATGCCTGGTGAATGGAAAACGTACCATGTTGGCGGTGGACATGCTGCTCTTCTCTTTTTTTGAAAACAAAGATTTTAAAGAGGAACTACCATGTCACAAAATGTTTAGCTTAACTAAGTCCCCTTCTGACGATTAGCTGCTTAGTAGCGCTAGTCACCAGAATTATTACCTGATTTAATACCTGCGCTGTCAGTCCCATCCGGGTCTAGGAGGCGTTGCTAAGAGCCGGCCGGCTGCGACTGACAGTGCAGGCACGCGGACGTCATTCTGGCAAGATGTCCACGCTCCGTGCTACTGACAACTGGGGAATAAAACATATATCTATTAAATCAGGTAATAATTCTGGCGACTAGCGCTACTAAGCAGCTAGTCTCCAGAAGGGGACTTAGTTAAGGTAAATATTTTGTGACATGGTTGTTCCACTTTAATGAACTGATGTTATATGTTGCACACCACTGGCATATCCCACGTCAGTTATTTTTCAAGAATGACTGTGCCAGAGCTGTACAAGCAGGTGGTTAGTGTCATTGGTAAAGAGTAAAATGACTCAGCCTACTAACAATTTTCTCATGGCTTATGTTGCTTTAGACTAAGTTTGCCACAATTTTCACTTTCAACTGTGGATTTCCTCACTTCAGCACTCAGCAGCACAAGTACAGCAGAGGGAATTCTTGAGGCCATAGAAAGCACAGGCAGAACCAGCAAAGTTCTTAATGGAAGCTTACTGTCTGAAGGGAAAAGACAGAAATGTTATGTATTTTCAATGTACTGGAATTTCAAGGGAAAATGGCAAATTGTGTTTTTTTCTGCAAAATTTCCTGCAAAAAAGCAGTACGCACCCATGATATCGGGGTATGAAATTTAGCCCAGAGATACCAAGTACATCTGGATCCTTAAAGAGGGTAAAGCAACTGGTACTCCATGAGGGGTTGAGTCGGCTTTGAAGACCAGAAGTTCCAGCCATGGAGGATGCAGCAAAGAGGCTTGACTACAAAACTGGGCACCATTGCCTGAGAATGGCCAGTGCACATTGAGATGTTTTATCTTGTTTTATCCTGTACTATAAATGCTGCACTTAGATTCTGGTTTTGTCTGTTGTGCACTTGTATCTATCTTTTAGATTGCTTCATTTAAATGACAGTACCAGAAAGAACAACAATACTTTCTTCAGCACTGTGAAAGTAGAGCAGATGACTTGGTGACCCATCAGAGTAGGAGACTCAAGGAAGGGGAGAGAAAAATAGGTTTGGCAGAGAGGAAGGACCATGTGTTTCTATACGCCACTTTGAGTTTGCTATGGGATTTCAGTCAAGGAGCTTTCCAGTAAGCATTTTGGGCAGCAGATGTAAGGGTTACATAGCATAAAGTCTGACAAGGGTGATAATATTCTTCTGTCATAGACTTATTTATTGTCTCTGTTTTCCATGTACTACCAGTTTCCACTGGCACTCAAAGGGTTAAGGCATCTCTATCCTGCAACCCTATTCCAACCAAGACTCTGGTCCCATCTAGCCCCCACCATCAAACATATTTTATGATTTCACACATATTTTTTATATTATGTCTTAACTAAATTTCATTATCCTATATAATAATTAGCTAAAATGTGTGTAACGCCACAGTCATGCGCAGTAGAGACTGTCTGCGCCGCGGCTGATACATAGCTGGGCACGCCGAAGGAACGTCTCTGTATCAGCCGCACCGCAGGCATCTCTACTGCGCATGACTGCCCCGCGACCGGCTGGCAGTGGCACTGTGACCCGTGTAACGGGCTCTTCAACTAGTTATTAATAAAACTACACTTATAAATGTTTGTGCATTGTTCTCATTTTATTTTGGCAGATTGCAAGGCCTGTTGTTGTTTTCTGTTAAATATCAAAGCCTGTGGTTCAGTCAATGTACATTGAAAACTTAATGTGTCTATTCACTGTGTATGGATTGCAAACTCCATGGGTCAGTTCAGCTGAAGATTTTTTTAACCCTTTGACCTAGAGAGAGGTGTCTGTTGCATTGCATTGCAATACCTTGAATAAGTATCTGGCAATCAAAGGGTTAAGAGCTCTGTAAGTCATTTTCCCCCAAGTTCGATTTCAGGTACTGTAAGCCATTTCCTTTATAGAGTCAATTAGAGTTATTGAGTCAATTTCCTGTTTAAATGAAAGGTATGTTGGTCAGTTCTAACTATTGCAAGCTTTCTGTGTCAGGTTGTCTATCTTTTTCCAAATGAGTGTCAATTTCCCTGTCGATTATACACTTTGTGAGTAAGTCTCTATAGATTGGAACTATTAGTTCCTACATAGATTGTAAGCTCTCTGAGTCAGCTTCTCAGTCAATTACAAACTCAGTGTCTCCGATGGATGTCCAACATATCGTTTTGCAATACATTTGGATCCACTGACATTCAAACAGTTAAATATGTGCATTATGATCTGGGAAATAGAAATAATAGAAACGGTGTATTATACAAGAAAATGGGTGTACAATTGAAGAAAATGACTAGCCTCAACTTACAAAAGTACTTTTGAAAGCAAAGTAATAATCGCATATCCTTTTAGGATGCAATCACCTAACCGTTTGATATGAAGACTTGTAAATCATACCATGTTTCACAGCAAATTCATACAGACATTTGTTCATATAGTGAGAAGAAACAGTGCTATAGCTTTCTATATAAAGAGATAAAGTGCATAGGTTAATTGGAAGCTCTGAGTTGTTAGTGACATATTGCTAGCAAGTTTTACATAGCAAATAGCTATATTGGTTAACTAGTGTAAAAGCCCGTGTACATGGGCCAGGGTCCGGTCAATGTTAACCCTTTGAGTGCCAAAGGGGTACGCAACGCATTACTTTGCAATACCTTGCTTACCCCTCTGGCACTCAAACGGAGGCCAGTCCTGCTCTGCGTCCTGCCGCCGATGCACTGTAGAGACTGCCCGAAAGCACAGAATGCTCCAGCACAGAACTCCCAGCATTTCTACACCTCCCAGCATTCTGTGCTCCCAGTCTTCTGTGCTCCCATCATTCCGTGCATTCAGGCAGCCTCTACTGAGCATGACATCTTCTGACAAACATCCTAGCAAATTATTATATAGGATATGTCAGGGATTAACCACTTAGAGTGAAGACAAAAATTAGATGTCATTGTTTTAACCCTTTGAGTGCCAGAGTGGTACATAACACATTGCGAAGGAATGTGTTGGGTCTCAAAAGGTTAACCCTTTCATTGTAAAGGGGGTGCAAAATGCATTTCTCTACACCTCTCTGACTGTCATATGGTTAAATCTGTGAAATGAGAAGCGTATATATTCTGGAAGTACCTGTAAAGCAGATCTCTTTTACATAAAACCTTAAGAATGAGTCATCATTAATATTCTGTGAATTTAATGAGGTTGAGGAAAGCAACTTTTCTCTGAACCTATTAATAATGTTAGAATTGTTGAGTTAATGTAGTGTCTAATGGAGCGTAAAATTTGTATCCTCTCATGAGTGAGGCAGATATGTTATTAATTGTTATCCTAGATTAAGGTCAGGAAAGAATTTAAATTATCCTTCTATGCTTTAAACTGTAAACCATGGAGGTAAGACCTAAGCTTTCAGAATTATTTTTAAAGATTTATATTTTTTATTAAACTGGCAGTATTATAAGGTTTTATAAGAATTAAGAAACATGCCAGAAGTTAGTTTGACCCTTTTGCTCCTTCATCTACCAGCTCAGAATACTTAAAGGGATAGTAATGTTTCATAATAAAAGCTGCTCCGATTAATCTTCATAGTATTTGGGCCTTGGAGAGTGTTATGTCAATACTGTCAGAGTTGTAGTTCAAGAGTAATTGAATGATAATATCCCCCTCCCGCCCCTTTTACTGATGTAACACTGCTCAGCTCAGAGCAGCAAGACTATCTAGATGGATCACAGAGAGGGACAATCTTCAGTGAGCAGAAGGAAAAAACCAGTCAAAGGCGGTTTTCCTTATGATCACAGTAAGAAGATTGTCCCTTGCTGTTACCTGTCTGGTCTATGGACTGGATTCCACATCTGAGGTGTTCAGTGTTACACTAGGTAAAAGGGGAGGGAGGGGGATACTTTATCATTCAATTACTCTTGAACTACAACTCTGACAATATTGACATAACACTCTCCATAGTCCAAATACTATTAAGATTAATCGGAGCTCCTTTTTGTGAAACATTACTAACACTGTAAAGGGAGATTATCATGTTCAACCATGAACATAGTTATCTAGCCAGTATACTACAACCATCTCATATGCACATGCACAGCGTTTATGTACATCATTTACATAAATAAATAAATAAATAAATAAAATAAAAATAAATCATTTACTACCTTATATTCTGACTAGTTGAACAGCCCGTTACACGGGCCACAGTGCCTCTGGCAGCCGGTCGCGGGGCAGTCACGTGTGGTAGAGACTGCCCGCGCCTCTGCTGATACAGAGCTGGTCGTTCCTTCGGAGCGCCCAGCTCTGTATCAGCCGCGGCACGGGCAGTCTGTACTGTGCATGACTGCCGCACGCGCAGCAGTGTCTACTGCGCATGTCCGGCGTTACACACAACTTAGCGAATTATTATATAGGATGTTGTCCCATAGCGATGTCTAGTGCCACCACAAGGGTTAGACTATCTCACCTGAGACTCATTTTTGTGATTGATGATGACATGTTCTGCAAAATGTTGTGATGCTGTTGATGCTGATGCATACTTCCATTTCATAATGCTTTCTCCTCATTTTTTGGTCATTGTCTTACTCTCTTTTAACCCTTTGAGTGCCAGAGAGGTACTCAGTTCGAACCCCTCTGACTCTAAGTGTTAACCTACAAAACTCAATCTTCCACTCAATCCATAAGAATTTCTTTCTGTTCTTTCTTGGAATCAGATTGCTCACATTTCTGCTGCTCATGTCTTGACACAAATTCATGAATTTTATGTGTAAAGTGAGGGTCCAGCAATGTAGCAAAAATGTATTCCTCATTACTTTTCATGGAGATTGTGCAAGGATCCTCTTCAAAGGATGCTAACATATCATTCACTACCTGTTTTTTATGTGTATTGTCATTATTATATGACTGACTCATCAGCCATGCTCTTCATTTTCTTATCTAGTAAATATATCAGTGAAATTACCTCTCTGATTCATGTACAGGCACAACTAACCAGCAAGGTGGCCTTCTCAAAAGATTTTGACATAAGCCACACATTAGCTGGTATTGACCAGTTAAAAAGAAGATCTCTACAAAATCTTCCATTTATGCATTGTATACTCATTCATGGCATTGTTCTCTTATGCAAAAGCTCCAGCATGTACAATGTAGAATTCCACCTCCATTTTAGTCTGGTGATGGGACAAATGGTTACATCTTGTATGGAATAAAATGCATTGCAAAACTATAGGACTAGCTAAAATGCACACATATTTTGTGGGAGATATTGGGATTTCTCTGAAGGTTCCAGATTATGAGGGGAATTGAGTAACAACTAGATTCAGGATATGGGCAAAGCAGGGTGCATGTGCCATTTTAGCAATTCTCAAGGCAGCGATTATGTTCAAGCCATTGTCAGTAAACCCAAAGCCAGCTTTCAAAGAGTGGATACAAGCCATTCATCTATCACCCACTGCAGTTTATTGAACACATCAGTAGCTTTGTGGGATTGTCTCTCAAATCTATGTTTGCACAAAGTATCATGCGGATGATTTGAGCTACCCTGCTGCCGACTTTTACTACTGGCAAATATCTGCTTCTGGTACTACTGAATTTCGTTACCTGCCAATGGAAAAAAATACCCAATGGGCATTGACAGTGATATAGTCTTCACTTTGGCCACTTCTCCATATATCTGTGGTCAGGTAAACTTTCTTGCCATATGATGTGTCTAACCTTTTGTCCACCACATAAACTACTTGTTTGTACATCTCTGATACGGCCATCCTTGAAAATAAGGATGACTTGCTACATGCCAGTGAAATACAACGCATGGCATAGTTTCTTTAAAACCTCTGTTTTCAACAAAAGAATAGGGCAGCTTGTCAACCTACAACATTTTAGCATCTTTGCCATTCCACAGGCTTACATTTGTATTATTTGATGCAGTTATTGTGTGAGGGTTGGCACCAAACAGAAGACCTGTGTAACTAAGCCATTGCAACAACATGACTACTGGTAGTGGAGATATTGATGGTGGCAGCAGGTGTGAACTGTAACTCTTGTCATCTACTGCAACTAACTGAGTTATAATCCTCCATGCTGTGCATTTGCACAACAGCAGTAGGAAACATTGGTGTTATTTTTACTGAAGAAAACATCCCAGTCTCTGAGACATCAGCATCACTACTATTATGTTCTATTTGCCCCGATGCATTCTTAGGAATATTTCTACTGCTGCTAGTTCTTAGACATCTGAGGTACTGCAGGTTGGTGTCCAAATAAGATCTGTGATTTTGATTCAGTTTTGATCAGTGGCGTAACTATAGGGGTCGCAGGGGTCGCACCTGCGACCAGGCCCGGCCTCCCCCTGCGACCCCACCGCCTGGCACCCGCAGTCTCCCACCGCCACTCTAGTAATGCAGAGTGCTGGGAGATGACATCATCTCCCAGCACTTTGCATTACTAAGAGGACCGTGCGGGAGCTCCGGGTAGGAGATAGGGGCATTGTGGAGGGGTTCAATGTGGTCAGGGGGGCCAATGTGGTGGTGGGGGGCCCGTGGCACTTCTTGTACCAGGGCCCGGATGCTTCTAGTTACGCCTCTGATTGGAATCTCAATAAGGATGTGCCTTGATGGGATCCTGCCTTACCCTAACATGATTTTTACAGGGACAAGATATAATAACATGTATAGATTTAGGATCATAAGTGAAGTATCTCTATAATGGAGATGTCATGGACCAAGGGGGTTCCTGAGGTTCTACAACAGGGACAGTGCTAGATACTGCAATAGTACTAGCAGTAAGTGTCAGTGGTATTGCATGTAAAACAGCAGCAGAAGCATTTAAAAACTAGGCTTGTGGATGTTGATGTCCTGTTTCTGATTAGTCAAAAATGGTGTATTTGAATGGGTGGAGATTGAACTTGCAAGTGGTGACGCAGATTATAATGACCAGGATGGTGACAGTACAGGATGGGGATAGGCCTGTTAGCATCTGAATCAGCAGGCTGTAATGAGTATAAAGCATGCCACATAGCAGCTCCTGCAATCATGCAATACCACCACACTTCATTAGATTTCTGCCCCTCTTCTGGATGTAAGAGTGAGTGTTTGTGTAAGTACATATTTCATGTACAGTTAGTTATACTTGTATGTGTGTCTATTGAATGTATGATATATTTATGCTGTCTGCAAGGGATATCTATCACTCACTAAGTCTCAGTAGAGTCTTCAAACCCCCAGACCTATAGAATAACTGATTACTACCAATACTCCTATCAAGCAATCCCAGCTCCCTCTCTTTGCCTAGCTTACTCTAGCATCTAAAGTCAGCTGAGTTCTGTCTCTCATACTGACATCATGTGAGAATTCAAAGGAAAACTCCACGTGGGAGGACATGCAATTCCGTCCAAAACTACTCTTCTGTGGAGAATTCATATATTTTTACATCAATTTAATCTGATCTTTCTTTCCACCTTTTGAATGCTAGTGAGCAATGAGAAACAGTGCATTGGAGACCTGTGTAGAATTCATGAGGTTAAAAGCCCCATTTAAATCATTGGGCATTGTAGAAATTTTACTTCTCCACTATAGCTGGTTTGCTCCTGAATTGTACCTAGACTTATGAGCTATTCTGCATATTTATTAGTGTCACAGTTTGTTAAGACACTCAGACAATAGATTTTGGTAACAGCATAACTTTATTAAAAAGTTAACGCACTCCCCATAGGGTTCACATACATGTACATACAATATAGATAGCAACTTAGAAATAGAACAGGTTCTACCGGCCTTGCTTATAATACCGAGCAAAGCAACCTAGGCGGCTATAAGGAATAGCAATAGCAGGCTCTACCGACCTTGCCTATACCGGGTAAGGCAACCGTGAGATGGAATATACCGGTTCTACCGGCCTTACCAATACCGGGCCAGGCAGCCTGGGAGATACTGAGAATAGGCTCTACCGGCCTTGCCAATACCTGGTAAGGCAACCGTGAGATGGAATATACCGGTTCTACCGGCCTTACCAATACCGGGCAAGGCAGCCTGGGAGATACTGAGAATAGGCTCTACCGGCCTTGCCAATACCTGGTAAGGCAACCGTGAGATGGAATATACCGGTTCTACCGGCCTTACCAATAACGGGCAAGGCATCCTCAGTGAATACTGTGAGGAGGCTCTACCGGTCCTGCCAATACCGGGTAAGGCAACCGTGAAATGGAATGTATCGGTTCTACCGGCCTCACCACTACCGGGCAGGACAGCCCCAAAGGAGGAGATAACCAGCGTCCACACGCTGGAACCATCAGTCTATATGTACCAGGTATAATGGAGTAAACCAGCACCCGCTCGCTGGGACCAACAGTAAGATCTACCACCAGCTTAAGTGGAGTAAACCAGCGTCCGCACGCTGGGACCAGCAGGATAGTACACCACCAGGTATAATGGAGTAAACCAGCGTCTGCACGCTGGGACCAACAGTATAATCTGTCACCAGGTATAATGGAGTAAACCAGCGCCCGCACGCTGAGACCAACAGGATAATCTGCCACCAGGTTTAATGGAGTTCACCAGCGTCCGCATGCTGGAACCAACAGTATAATATGCCACCAAGTTAATGGAGTAAACCAGCGTCCACACGCTGGGACAACAGTTTAATCTGTCACCAGGTTTAATGGAGTAAACCAGCGTCCGCACGCTGGGACCAACAGGATAATCTGCCACCAGGTTTAATGGAGTTAACCAGCGTCCGCACGCTGGAACCAACAGGATAGTCTGCCACCAGGTTTAAGTGGAGTTAACCAGCGTCCGCACGCTGGGACCAACAAGATAATCTGCCCCCAGGTTTAATGGAGTTAACCAGCGTCCGCACGCTGGGACCAACAGTAAAAATATCGCCGAGGCGAGAGAGTGAGCAATGTCGCCAAGCGACTACCGGATGGGAACTCTGAGGCTAGGTGAAGGTGGAGCACAGCGAACACCGCTGATTAAACAGCAACCGGAACAAGCCAGACGAAACAACCGGAGCATCAGTCGTCACTGAGGGGTCAAACCGGAGAGGTCAAGCAGACTGGAACAGGAACAGATGAAATCAGGAACACTGGAACTCAAGATTCAGTAGCTGAAGACTCTGGAACACTGGAACAGGCCTCAAGCAGCGAGACAGACTGGAACACAGGACTCTGCAGCTCTGAACCCTGGAACACTGGAACAGGCCCAACAGCATGACAGGAAGAACAAACAGGTACTGTCAGAGACACCACGAAAGGGCAACCAAAGGGTGCCTGAGCTGAGTCTAAATAGGCAGTCAGAGGCGGGCAGACAATAGACAGCCAATTGGAGCCCCTGCAGGTGATAGACAGTGTATAGCACCAATCACGGGCACCGTGATAATTAGTGATGTACCCTTGTTCAATTATAAGCCTGGGAATGCAAGGATATACCAAGAAAAACTTGGGAGTATCTAGCATTAGTTTTTTCCGAGGAACCAGTTTAATTTGAAGCCCAGATGGTCAGGGAAGAGCGAGGCTGCCGCTGGAAGGGAAGGAAGGGAAGACTATAATTCAGCTTAACACATTCTCAAATGATAACCGATATCTGAGGGCCTCAATTCAAAATTATACAGGAGGCTTCAGGGTTTTTTAACTGACTTGCTATTTTGATAAACCAGGTTTTACGTGTTATATCAGCTAATCTGTCGCACACACACACATACACACAGGCATCCATACATACAAACAAACACATACATAAATGCACACACACACACACACACACATATATATACATACAACCAAGCACACATGCATACAAACACACACATAGGCACCTACACATATATACATAATAATAATAACTAGTATTTATATAGCGCCTTTCTCCCAGTGGGACTCAAAGCGCTTTCAGCACACGCTCTCGGAATTACCCAAATCAGCAGCTGAAATAATAGATGTTATTATTACCCAGCCAATGGTACTTATTTATCAATCTCAGAGGACTGAATCAGGGACTTTACCACTGAGCTATCTCACCAGCTTAACACACACACACACACACACACACACACTTTTTTAAACCTGTGAATACTAATCTTCAAAACACAGCAGCTCCTGACTCATAGAATATTGAAGATCTAGACTTGCTCACCAATGGTTAATTTCTGATGCTATGGTTTGTATTTAGGAACACACACACACACACACACTTTTTTAAACCTGTGAATACTAATCTTCAAAACACAGCAGCTCCTGACTCATAGAATATTGAAGATCTAGACTTGCTCACCAATGGTTAATTTCTGATGCTATGGTTTGTATTTAGGAACAATTCTGGGGCAAATCAATATCACCATAGCAGGCAAACACTCCCAGTGCTCAAAATGAAGCTTTTAACCCCTCTGAGTGATAGAGAGATCTACAATACATTACTTCTTTAACTCCTTAATGACCTTGTGACGTGCCAGGACTGTCACCATTTTTTTCCCTTAAGGATCGAGGACGGTCCTGGTACGTCACATAGTTGTTCCTTACAATGTTCCTGTGAGATAGCTGTATGTGGAAATGGGGGCTGAGGCTGACAGTTCCAAGACCAGAGCGGTCTCTCTCAGACCCCCGATCGGTGCCCCTGTACACGTAAAGAGTCACGTGTGCCAGCGCGTCAGTATACATCAAAGCGTTCCTTCCCTGGACTGCTAGTTCTTAAGGGGTTAAAAGCCCCAAGCAACAACTTATCCTGCAGCACAGAGCTATAAGGGGAGAGAATGTACAATGGAATTCAGGAACAGGGGGAAAACAGATGACAGTGAGAGCCTTGCGCATGAGAGCTCACACATTTTTATTTGTCCCCATGGTGTAGTTGGTTTACTCCACAATTTCTCCTCTTTTCTTGTTAAGGAGCAGAAAATTGGGTAGTTTTTGCTATTTTCAGATTTCTTTTAGAAACATAAAGTTTTTTTTTTTTTCTTGTGGAATAATTGAACCCTTTGAGTGCCAGAGAGGTTCGCGATGCATTGCCTACCCTTCTGGCATTCAAAAGGTTAATCAACTGAGTGACTGAAGAGTGTCCAAAACATTGCTTTGAAATGAGCTGGACACTCCTCTAGAACTCAGAGGGTTAAAGGACAAGTAACACCTTCTAAGAATAATCCTCACTTACTTTACTATGGCCAGAAAATCTTAATGGCCCCTATGAATGTTGCTTTTGCTCCATGGTTCCAGAGAAAGTACTTTAACCAGTCCTGGATGTCATGTCCATGGAGGCAGACATGACAGTTGCTTGCAAGATCACATGATACAAAAAACACCCACTGCACATGGTAATCCTAAATCTTGAAATACAACAAAAGAGAGAAAGGGCACAGACCCATTGTGATGAAATGCACTGTATAACTCTCTAGGATACAAAGGATTAACCCTTTGAGTGCCAGAAAGGTATCCAATGGTATCACATACTGCCATTTATATCACAAATAAAATTAGAATGTGCACCTAACCAGACACTTTTGGGGCCACTTATTATGAACATATAATTCTTCTGTCTCATTTTTGCTCATTCAAAAAAAAAAAAAAAAAAAAAAAAAAAAAAAATATATATATATATATATATATATATATATATATATACTAGCAATGTTGGACGGCGTTGCCCGTCAGGATATATAGGGAATTAATGCACACACACGTATGCGAGACAAACACAGAGACACACACGCAAATGCACACGCATGCACTGAGATGCTTAAAGAGCGACAGTCATAAACACATACATGCAGACACATAGAGTGTGATACAGACATGCAACACACACAGTGAGAAACACACAGGCACACACAGAGGCACACACACACAGAAGTGAGTCATAAGGGGTTGACTTATGTGTCATTGTAAAGAGTTTGTGTTTGTACTTATGCCTCCACTGTGGCATTCATTCATATAGTTGAAATGTATGTGGTAATTACACATACTATGGTGGAAGGAGGATCGTGCTGGCTCCCGGGATGTGAGTGACTGGCATTCATTCATGTAATTGAAATGCGTGTGGTAATTGCACATACTATGGTGGAAGGTGGATCGTGCTGGCTCCCGGGGTGTGATTACGTGTGAATGATTGCGTTTGAGTGCGAGATTGAGGGTGAGAGTGTGATTGAGTGTGAGTGTGATTGAGTGTGAGTGTGAGAGTGTGATTGAGTGTGACTGCGAGACTGTAAGTGTGAGAGTGTGATTGAGTGTGAGACTGTGAGAGTGTGAGACTGTGAGAGTGTGATTGAGTGATTGAGTGTGAGAGTGAGACTGTGTGAGAGTGTGAGTGTGATTGAGTGAGACTGTGAGGGTGTAATTGAGTGAGACTGTGTGAGTGTGATTGAGTGTGTGAGTGATTGGGTGTGAGACTGAGAGAGTGAGAGAGAGACTGTGTGAGACTGAGAGTGTGAGAATGTGAGTGTGAGAGAGTGTGTGTGACTGTGAGAGTGTGTGAGTGTGAGAGTGTGAGAGACTGTGAGAGTGTGAGAGAGAGTGTGAGAGACTGTGAGACTGAGAGTGTGAGAGACTGAGAGTGTGAGAGACTGAGAGTGTGAGAGACTGAGAGTGTGAGAGACTGAGAGTGTGAGAGACTGAGACTGTGAGACTGAGAGTGTGAGAGACTGTGAGACTGAGAGTGTGAGAGACTGTGAGACTGTGTGAGACTGTGAGACTGAGACTGTGAGAGAGACTGTGAGAGAGACTGTGAGAGAGACTGTGAGAGAGACTGTGAGAGTGTGAGAGAGTGTGAGAGAGTGTGAGACTGTGAGAGTGTGAGAGAGTATGAGACTGTGAGAGTGTGAGACTGTGAGAGAGTGTGAGACTGTGAGAGTGTGAGAGAGACTGTGAGAGTGTGAGAGAGAGTGTGAGAGAGACTGTGTGTGAGACTGTGTGTGTGAGACCGTGTGTGTGTGAGACTGTGAGAGTGTGAGAGCGTGTGAGAGTGTGAGAGCTTGTGAGACTGAGAGAGTGCGAGACTGAGAGAGTGCGAGTGTGTGAGACTGAGAGTGTGAATGAGTGAGACTGAGAGTGTGGATGAGTGAGACAGTGTGAGAGTTAGAGAGAGAGACTGTGAGAGTGAGAGAGAGAGACTGTGAGAGTGTGAGACTGTGAGAGCGTGTGAGACTGAGAGTGTGAATGAGTGAGAGACTGTGAGAGTGAGAGAGAGAGACTGTGAGAGTGAGAGTGTGAGACTGTGAGAGTGTGAGAGCGTGTGAGATTGAGAGCGTGTGAGATTGAGAGCGTGTGAGACTGAGAGCGTGTGAGACTGAGAGCGTGTGAGACTGAGAGCGTGTGAGACTGAGAGCATGCGAGACTGAGAGCGTGCGAGACTGAGAGCGTGCGAGACTGAGAGCGTGCGAGACTGAGAGAGTGCGAGTGTGCGAGACTGAGAGAGTGTGTGTGTGAGAGTGTGTGTGTGTGTGTGTGTGTGAGAGAGACTGTGTGTGTGAGAGAGACTGTGTGTGAGAGAGACTGTGTGAGAGACTGTGTGAGACTGTGTGTGAGACTGTGTGTGAGACTGTGTGAGTGTGAGACAGAGAGTGCGAGACTGAGAGTATGTGAGTGTGTGAGAGTGAGACTGTGTGAGAGGGAGACTGTGTGAGAGTGTGAGAATGAGAGTGAGAGAGAGAGACTATGTGAGAGTGAGAGAGAGAGACTGTGAGAGTGAGACTGTGAGAGTGAGAGAGAGACTGTGAGAGTAAGAGACTGTGAGACTGTGTGAGAGTGAGAGAGAGAGACTATGTGAGAGTGAGAGAGAGAGACTGTGAGAGTGTGAGAGAGAGACTGTGAGAGTAAGAGACTGTGAGACTGTGTGAGTGTGAGACCGTGAGTGTGAGACTGTGAGTGTGAGACTGTGAGACTGAGACTGTGTGTGAGACTGTGTATGAGAGTGAGAGACTGTGAGACTGTGTGTGAGAGTGTGAGCCTGTGAGTGTGTGAGACTGTGTGAGACTGTGTGAGAGTGAGACTGAGAGAGTGTGAGACTGTGTGTGAGAGTGTGAGACTGTGTGTGAGACTGTGTGTGAGACTGTGAGAGAGTGTGAGAGTGAGAGACTGTGAGAGAGTGTGAGAGTGAGAGACTGTGAGAGACTGTGAGAGTGAGACTGTGTGAGACTGTGAGATAGGGTGACCACGGGTCCCGGAACGTCCGGGACTGTCCCTTATTTCAGGGACATGTCCCGCGTCCCGGGTCCCCTTCAACCGGGACAATGAAGTGTCCCGGAATGAAGCCAAGCCGCCCTGAATGTCAGCCTACAAGCGGTGTGTCACATCATGGACGCCGCTTGCAGGCTGACATCCAGGGCGGCAATGCAGCTTACCTGATCTCCTGGAGGTAAGCGCTCTAGTAATACAGAGCGCTGGGAGATGACATCATCTCCCAGCGCTCTGCATTACTGAGCACAGCGCGCGGGAGCTTCAGCTCTGTGCCGGAGGAGGCACAGAGCTCCCTCTTGACACGCCGCTAGACCACCAGGGACTCAAGGTAAGGCAATAGGGTGACCACGTCCCGGAATGGCAGAAGGGAAATGTGGTCACCCTACTGTGAGACTGTGTGAGACTGTGTGAGACTGTGTGTGAGTGTGAGACTGTGTGTGAGTGTGAGGCTGTGTGAGTGTAAGACTGTGTGTGAGAGTGTGAGACTGTGTGTGAGACTGTGAGAGAGTGTGAGAGTGAGAGACTGTGAGAGAGTGTGAGAGTGAGAGACTGTGAGTGTGAGAGAGAGTGTGAGAGACTGTGAGACTGTGAGTGTGAGAGAGAGTGTGAGAGACTGTGAGACTGAGAGTGTGAGAGACTGAGAGTGTGAGAGACTGAGACTGTGAGACTGAGAGTGTGAGAGACTGTGAGACTGAGAGTGTGAGAGACTGTGAGACTGAGAGTGTGAGAGACTGTGAGACTGTGTGAGACTGTGTGTGAGTGTGAGACTGTGTGTGAGTGTGAGGCTGTGTGAGTGTAAGACTGTGTGTGAGAGTGTGAGACTGTGTGTGAGACTGTGAGAGAGTGTGAGAGTGAGAGACTGTGAGTGTGAGAGTGTGAGAGACTGTGAGAGTGTGAGAGAGAGTGTGAGAGACTGTGAGACTGAGAGTGTGAGAGACTGAGAGTGTGAGAGACTGAGACTGTGAGACTGAGAGTGTGAGAGACTGTGAGACTGAGAGTGTGAGAGACTGTGAGACTGTGTGAGACTGTGAGACTGAGAATGTGAGAGAGACTGTGAGAGAGACTGTGAGAGTGTGAGAGAGTGTGAGACTGAGAGAGTGTGAGACTGAGAGAGTGAGAGTGTGAGACTGTGAGAGTGTGAGACTGTGAGAGAGTGTGAGACTGTGAGAGTGTGAGAGAGACTGTGAGAGTGTGAGAGAGACTGTGTGTGCGACTGTGTGTGAGACCGTGTGTGTGTGAGACTGTGAGAGCATGTGAGAGTGTGAGAGCTTGCGAGACTGAGAGAGTGCGAGTGTGTGAGACTGAGAGTGTGAATGAGTGAGACTGAGAGTGTGGATGAGTGAGACAGTGTGAGAGTGAGAGAGAGAGACTGTGAGAGTGAGAGAGAGAGACTGTGAGAGTGTGAGACTGTGAGAGCGTGTGAGACTGAGAGTGTGAATGAGTGAGAGACTGTGAGAGTGAGAGAGAGAGACTGTGAGAGTGAGAGTGTGAGAC
Organism: Rhinophrynus dorsalis; assembly: GCA_037306005.1. Classification (NCBI taxonomy): domain Eukaryota; kingdom Metazoa; phylum Chordata; class Amphibia; order Anura; family Rhinophrynidae; genus Rhinophrynus; species Rhinophrynus dorsalis. Next base: position 225,405,577 of record CM074725.1, read on the forward strand.
TGTGAGAGTGTGAGAGCATGTGAGATTGAGAGCGTGTGAGACTGAGAGCATGTGAGACTGAGAGCGTGCGAGACTGAGAGCGTGCGAGACTGAGAGAGTGCGAGTGTGCGAGACTGAGAGAGTGTGTGTGTGTGAGAGTGTGTGTGTGTGTGTGAGAGAGACTGTGTGTGTGAGAGAGACTGTGTGAGACTGTGTGTGAGACTGTGTGTGAGACTGTGTGTGAGACTGTGTGTGAGACTGTGTGAGTGTGAGACAGAGAGTGCGAGACTGAGAGTATGTGAGTGTGTGAGCGTGAGACTGTGTGAGAGGGAGACTGTGTGAGAGTGTGAGAATGAGAGTGAGAGAGAGAGACTATGTGAGAGTGAGAGAGAGAGAGACTGTGAGAGTGTGAGAGAGAGACTGTGAGAGTGAGAGAGAGAGACTGTGAGAGTAAGAGACTGTGTGAGAGTGAGAGAGAGAGACTATGTGAGAGTGAGAGAGAGAGACTGTGAGAGTGTGAGAGAGAGACCGTGAGAGTAAGAGACCGTGAGTGTGAGACCGTGAGTGTGAGACCGTGAGTGTGAGACTGTGAGTGTGAGACCGTGAGTGTGAGACCGTGAGACTGAGACTGTGTGTGAGACTGTGTGTGAGAGTGAGAGACTGTGAGACTGTGTGTGAGAGTGTGAGCCTGTGAGTGTGTGAGACTGTGTGAGACTGTGTGAGAGTGAGACTGAGAGAGTGTGAGAGTGAGAGACTGTGAGAGACTGTGAGAGTGAGACTGTGAGACTGTGTGAGACTGTGTGTGAGTGTGAGACTGTGTGTGAGTGTGAGGCTGTGTGAGTGTAAGACTGTGTGTGAGAGTGTGAGACTGTGTGTGAGACTGTGAGAGAGTGTGAGAGTGAGAGACTGTGAGAGAGTGTGAGAGTGAGAGACTGTGAGAGACTGTGAGAGTGAGACTGTGTGAAACTGTGAGACTGTGTGAGACTGTGTGTGAGTGTGAGACTGTGTGAGTGTGAGACTGTGTGTGTGAGACTGTGTGAGTGTGAGAGACTGTGTGAGTGTGAGAGACTGTGTGAGACTGTGAGTGCGAGACTGTGAGTGCGAGACTGTGAGTGCGAGACTGTGAGTGCGAGACTGTGAGTGCGAGACTGTGAGTGCGAGACTGTGAGTGCTAGACTGTGAGTGTGTGAGAGAGAGAGACTGTGAGACTGAGAGTGTGTGAGACTGAGAGTGTGTGAGACTGAGAGTGTGTGAGACTGAGAGTGTGTGAGACTGAGAGTGTGTGAGAGTGTGTGAGAGTGTGTGAGAGAGTGTGAGAGAGTGTGAGAGAGTGTGAGACTGTGTGAGACTGTGTGAAAGTGTGAGAGTGAGAGAGAGAGACTGTGAGAGTGAGAGAGAGAGAGACTGAGAGTAAGAGACTGTGAGACAGTGTGAGACTGTGAGACAGTGTGAGACTGTGTGAGTGTGAGACTGTGTGAGTGTTAGACTGTGTTTGAGAGTGAGACTATGTTTGAGAGTGAGACTGTGTGTGAGAGTGTGAGACTGTGTGTGAGAGTGTGTGAGACTGTATGAGACTGTGCGAGACTGTGTGTGAGAGTGTGAGACTGTGTGTGAGAGTGTGAGACTGTGTGAGTGTGAGACTGTGAGACAGTGTGAGACTGTGTGTGAGAGTGTGATACTGTGAGTGTGATACTGTGAGTGTGAGACTGTGTGAGTGTGAGACTGTGAGACAGTGGGAGACTGTGTGTGAGACTGTTAGACTGTGTGTGAGACTGTGTGTGAGACTGTGTGTGAGACTGTGTGTGAGACTGTGAGAGACTGTGTGAGAGTGTGAGACTGTGTGTGAGAGTGTGAGACTGTGTGAGTGTATGAGACTGTGTGAGAGTGAGACTGTGTGAGAGTGAGACTGTGTGAGAGTGTGAGAGTGAGAGAGAGAAACTGTGAGACTGAGTGAGAGAGAGAGACTGTGTGAGTGTGAGACTGTGTGAGTGTGAGACTGTGTGTGAGACTGTGAGACTGTGTGTGAGACTGTGAGACTGTGTGTGAGACTGTGAGACTGTGTGTGAGAGTGTGAGACTGTGTGAGTGTGAGACTGTGTGAGTGTGAGACTGTGTGAGTGTGAGACTGTGTGAGTGTGAGACTGTGTGTGAGACTGTGCGTGAGACTGTGTGTGAGACTGTGTGTGAGACTGTGTGTGAGACTGTGTGTGAGACTGTGAGAGACCGTGTGAGAGTGTGAGACTGTGTGAGAGTGTGAGACTGTGTGAGAGTGAGACTGTGTGAGAGAGAGAAACTGTGAGACTGAGTGAGAGAGAGAGACTGTGAGACTGTGTGAGCGTGAGACTGTGTGAGTGTGAGACTGTGTGTGTGAGTGTGAGACTGTGTGAGTGTGAGACTGTGTGAGTGTGAGACTGTGTGAGTGTGAGACTGTGTGTGAGACTGTGTGTGAGACTGTGCGTGAGACTGTGCGTGAGACTGTGCGTGAGACTGTGCGTGAGACTGTGTGTGAGACTGTGTGTGAGACTGTGTGAGACTGTGTGTGAGACTGTGAGAGACCGTGTGAGAGTGTGAGACTGTGTGTGAGAGTGTGAGACTGTGTGAGAGTGAGACTGTGTGAGAGTGTGAGAGTGAGAGAGAGAGACTGTGAGACTGAGTGAGAGAGAGAGACTGTGAGACTGTGTGAGTGTGAGACTGTGTGAGTGTGAGACTGTGTGTGAGACTGTGAGACTGTGTGTGAGACTGTGTGTGAGACTGAGAGTGAGAGAGTGTGAGACTGTGAGAGAGTGTGAGACTGTGAGAGAGTGAGAGACTGTGAGAGTGTGAGAGAGAGTGTGAGAGACTGTGAGAGTGTGAGAGAGAGTGTGAGACTGAGAGAGTGTGAGAGAGTGTGAGAGAGAGTGTGAGACTGTGTGAGAGTGTGAGACTGTGTGTGAGAGTGTGAGACTGTGTGAGACTGTGTGACTGAGAGTGTGAGAGAGACTGTGAGACTGTGTGTGAGAGAGAGACTGTGAGAGTGACTGTGTAAGAGTGTGAGACTGTGTGAGAGTGAGACTGAGAGAGTGTGAGAGAGAGTGTGAGACTGTGTGTGAGAGTGTGAGACTGTGTGTGACTGTGAGAGAGTGTGAGAGTGAGAGACTGTGAGAGTGAGAGAGTGTGAGACTGTGTGAGACTGTGAGTGTGAGACTGTGTGTGTGTGAGACTGCGTGTGTGAGAGAGTGTGAGAGACTGTGAGAGACTGTGCCAGTGTGAGGGACTATGTGAGACTGAGAGAGACTGTGAGAGACACTGAGAGTGTGAAACTGTGTGAGACTGTGACTGTGAGACTGACTGTGAGACTGTGACTGTGTGAGAGACTGTGTGAGACTGTGAGACAGTGTGTGAGAGTGTGTGAGTGTAAGAGACTGTGAGAGTGTGAGGGACTGTGTGAGACTGCGAGAGAGACTGTGTGAGACTGCGAGAGAGACTGTGAGAGTGTGAGAGTGTGAGACTGAGAGTGTGAGACTGAGAGTGTGAGACTGAGAGTGTGAGACTGAGAGTGTGAGACTGTGTGAAAGTGTGAGACTGTGTGAGACTGTGAGAGAGTGAGAGACTGTGAGAGAGAGTGTGAGAGACTGTGAGTGTGAGACTGAGAGAGTGTGAGAGAGAGTGTGAGAGTGTGAGAGAGAGTGTGAGACTGTGAGACTGTGTGAGAGTGTGAGACTGTGTGTGAGTGTGTGAGAGTGTGAGACTGTGTGAGACTGTGTGACTGAGAGTGTGAGAGAGACTGTGAGACTGTGTGTGTGAGAGAGAGACTGTGAGAGTGTGACTGTGTGAGAGTGTGAGACTGTGTGAGAGTGAGACTGAAAGAGTGTGAGAGAGAGTGTGAGACTGTGTGTGAGAGTGTGAGACAGTTTGAGACTGTGTGAGTGTGAGACTGTGTGAGTGTTAGATTGTGTTTGAGAGTGAGACTATGTTTGAGAGTGAGACTGTGTGTGAGAGTGTGAGACTGTGTGTGAGACTGTGTGAGACTGTGTGTGAGAGTGTGTGAGACTGTGTGAGACTGTGTGAGACTGTGTGTGAGAGTGTGAGACTGTGTGTGTGAGTGTGAGACTGTGTGAGTGTGAGACTGTGTGAGTGTGAGACTGTGTGAGTGTGAGACTGTGAGACAGTGTGAGACTGTGTGTGAGAGTGTGATACTGTGAGTGTGAGACTGTGTGAGTGTGAGACTGTGAGACAGTGGGAGACTGTGTGTGAGACTGTTAGACTGTGTGTGAGACTGTGTGTGAGACTGTGTGTGAGACTGTGTGTGAGACTGTGTGTGAGACTGTGAGAGACCGTGTGAGAGTGTGAGACTGTGTGTGAGAGTGTGAGACTGTGTGAGTGTATGAGACTGTGTGAGAGTGAGACTGTGTGAGAGAGTGAGACTGTGTGAGAGTGAGACTGTGTGAGAGTGTGAGAGTGAGAGAGAGAAACTGTGAGACTGAGTGAGAGAGAGAGACTGTGTGAGACTGTGTGTGAGACTGTGAGACTGTGTGAGTGTGAGACTGTGTGAGTGTGAGACTGTGTGAGTGTGAGACTGTGTGAGTGTGAGACTGTGTGAGTGTGAGACTGTGTGTGAGACTGTGTGTGAGACTGTGCGTGAGACTGTGTGAGACTGTGTGTGAGACTGTGTGTGAGACTGTGAGAGACCGTGTGAGAGTGTGAGACTGTGTGAGAGTGTGAGACTGTGTGAGAGTGAGACTGTGTGAGAGTGAGACTGTGTGAGAGTGAGAGAGAGAAACTGTGAGACTGAGTGAGAGAGAGAGACTGTGAGACTGTGTGAGCGTGAGACTGTGAGACTGTGTGAGTGTGAGACTGTGTGAGTGTGAAACTGTGTGAGTGTGAGACTGTGAGACAGTGTGAGACTGTGAGACAGTGTGAGACTGTGTGTGAGACAGTGTGAGACAGTGTGAGACTGTGTGTGAGACTGTGTGTGAGACTGTGTGAGACTGTGTGTGAGACTGTGAGAGACCGTGTGAGAGTGTGAGACTGTGTGTGAGAGTGTGAGACTGTGTGTGAGAGTGTGAGACTGTGTGAGAGTGAGACTGTGTGAGAGTGAGACTGTGTGAGAGTGAGACTGTGTGAGAGTGTGAGAGTGAGAGAGAGAGACTGTGAGACTGAGTGAGAGAGAGAGACTGTGAGACTGTGTGAGTGTGAGACTGTGTGAGTGTGAGACTGTGTGTGAGACTGTGAGACTGTGTGTGAGACTGTGTGTGAGACTGAGAGTGAGAGAGTGTGAGACTGTGAGAGAGTGTGAGACTGTGAGAGAGTGAGAGACTGTGAGAGTGTGAGAGAGACTGTGAGAGTGTGAGAGAGAGTGTGAGACTGTGTGAGAGTGTGAGACTGTGTGTGAGACTGTGTGAGACTGTGTGACTGAGAGTGTGAGAGAGACTGTGAGACTGTGTGTGAGAGAGAGACTGTGAGAGTGACTGTGTGAGAGTGTGAGACTGTGTGAGAGTGAGACTGAGAGAGTGTGAGAGAGAGTGTGAGACTGTGTGTGAGAGTGTGAGACTGTGACTGTGAGAGAGTGTGAGAGTGAGAGACTGTGAGAGTGAGAGAGTGTGAGACTGTGTGAGACTGTGTGTGAGTGTGAGACTGTGTGAGTGTGAGACTGTGTGTGTGTGAGACTGCGTGTGTGAGAGAGTGTGAGAGACTGTGAGAGACTGTGCCAGTGTGAGGGACTGTGTGAGACTGAGAGAGACTGTGAGAGACACTGAGAGTGTGAAACTGTGTGAGACTGTGACTGTGAGACTGACTGTGAGACTGTGACTGTGTGAGAGACTGTGTGAGACTGTGAGACAGTGTGTGAGAGAGTGTGAGAGTGTGTGAGAGTGTAAGAGACTGTGAGAGTGTGAGGGACTGTGTGAGACTGCGAGAGAGACTGTGTGAGACTGCGAGAGAGACTGTGAGAGTGTGAGACTGAGAGACTGAGAGTGTGAGACTGAGAGTGTGAGACTGAGAGTGTGAGACTGAGAGTGTGAGACTGAGAGTGTGAGACTGTGTGAAAGTGTGAGACTGTGTGAAAGTGTGAGACTGTGTGAGACTGTGAGAGAGTGAGAGACTGTGAGAGAGAGTGTGAGAGACTGTGAGAGTGTGAGAGAGAGTGTGAGACTGAGAGAGTGTGAGAGAGAGTGTGAGAGTGTGAGACTGTGTGAGAGTGTGAGACTGTGTGAGACTGTGTGACTGAGAGTGTGTGAGAGACTGTGAGACGGTGTGTGTGAGAGAGAGACTGTGAGAGTGTGACTGTGTGAGAGTGTGAGACTGTGTGAGAGTGAGACTGAAAGAGTGTGAGAGAGAGTGTGAGACTGAGTGTGAGACTGTGTGTGAGAGTGTGAGACTGTGTGTGAGAGTGTGAGACTGTGTGTGAGACTGTGAGAGAGTGTGAGACTGTGAGAGTGAGAGACTGTGAGAGTGAGAGACTGTGAGAGTGAGAGACTGTGAGAGTGAGAGACTGTGAGAGTGAGAGACCGTGTGTGAGTGTGAGACTGTGTGACTGTGTGTTTGTGAGACTGCGTGTGTGAGAGAGTGTGAGAGACTGTGAGAGATTGTGAGAGACTGTGTCAGTGTGAGGGACTGTGTGAGACTGAGAGAGACTGTGAGAGACACTGAGAGTGTGAAACTGTGTGAGACTGTGTGAGACTGTGACTGTGAGACTGACTGTGACACTGAGACTGTGTGAGACTGTGAGACAGTGTGTGAGAGAGTGTGAGAGTGTGTGAGAGTGTAAGAGACTGTGACTGTGTGAGAGAGTGTGTGAGAGTGTGTGAGAGAGTGTGAGAGAGTGTGAGAGAGTGTGAGAGTGTAAGAGACTGTGAGAGTGTGAGGGACTGTGTGAGACTGCGAGAGAGACTGTGTGAGACTGCGAGAGAGACTGTGAGAGACTGTGAGAGTGTGAGACTGAGACTGTGTGAGACTGCGAGAGTGTGAGACTGTGTGAGACTGTGACTGTGTGAGACGGTGTGTGAGAGAGTGTGAGAGTGTACGAGACTGTGAGAGTGTGAGGGACTGTGAGAGTGTGAGAGACTGTGTGAGACTGAGAGAGAGAGACTGTGTGAGACTGCGAGAGAGACTGTGTGAGATTGTGAGAGTGTGAGACTGAGAGTGTGAGACTGTGTGAAAGTGTGAAACTGTGTGACTGTGTGAGACTGTGAGAGTGTGAGAGACTGTGAGACTGCGAGAGAGACTGTGTGAGACTGCGAGAGAGACTGTGAGAGACTGTGAGAGTGTGTGAGACTGAGAGTGTGTGAGACTGAGAGTGTGAGGGACTGTGAGAGTGTGAGGGACTGTGAGACTGCGAGAGAGACTGTGTGAGACTGAGAGTGTGTGAGACTGAGAGTGTGTGAGACTGAGAGTGTGTGAGACTGAGAGTGTGAGACTGAGAGTGTGTGAGACTGCGAGAGAGACTGTGTGAGACTGCGAGAGAGACTGTGAGAGTGTGAGAGTGTGAGACTGAGAGTGTGAGACTGAGAGTGTGAGACTGAGAGTGTGAGACTGTGTGAAAGTGTGAGACTGTGTGAAAGTGTGAGACTGTGTGAAAGTGTGAGACTGTGAGACTGTGTGAGACTGTGAGAGAGTGAGAGACTGTGAGAGTGTGAGAGAGAGTGTGAGAGACTGTGAGAGTGTGAGAGAGAGTGTGAGACTGAGAGAGTGTGAGAGAGAGTGTGAGAGTGTGAGACTGTGTGAGAGTGTGAGACTGTGTGTGAGAGTGTGAGACTGTGTGAGACTGTGTGACTGAGAGTGTGAGAGAGACTGTGAGACTGTGTGTGAGAGAGAGACTGTGAGAGTGTGACTGTGTGAGAGTGTGAGACTGTGTGAGAGTGAGGCTGAAAGAGTGTGAGAGAGAGTGTGAGACTGTGTGTGAGACTGTGAGAGAGTGTGAGAGTGAGAGACTGTGAGAGTGAGAGAGTGTGAGACCATGTGTGAGTGTGAGACTGTGTGAGTGTGAGACTGTGTGTTTGTGAGACTGCGTGTGTGAGAGAGTGTGAGAGACTGTGAGAGTGTGAGAGACTGTGAGAGACTGTGTCAGTGTGAGGGACTGTGTGAGACTGAGAGAGACTGTGAGAGACACTGAGAGTGTGAAACTGTGTGAGACTGTGACTGTGAGACTGACTGTGAGACTGTGACTGTGTGAGAGACTGTGTGAGAGACTGTGTGAGACAGTGTGTGAGAGAGTGTGAGAGTGTGTGAGAGTGTAAGAGACTGTGACTGTGTGAGAGACTGTGTGAGACTGTGAGACAGTGTGTGAGAGAGTGTGAGAGAGTGTGAGAGTGTGTGAGAGTGTAAGAGACTGTGAGAGTGTGAGGGACTGTGTGAGACTGCGAGAGAGACTGTGAGAGACTGTGAGAGTGTGAGACTGAGACTGTGTGAGACTGAGACTGTGTGAGACTGTGAGAGTGTGAGACTGTGTGAGACTGTGACTGTGTGAGACGGTGTGTGAGAGAGTGTGAGTGTAAGAGACTGTGAGAGTGTGAGGGACTGTGAGAGTGTGAGAGACTGTGTGAGACTGCGAGAGAGACTGTGTGAGACTGCGAGAGAGACTGTGTGAGATTGTGAGAGTGTGAGACTGAGAGTGTGAGACTGTGTGAAAGTGTGAAACTGTGTGACTGTGTGAGACTGTGAGAGTGTGAGAGACTGTGAGACTGCGAGAGAGACTGTGTGAGACTGCGAGAGAGACTGTGAGAGACTGTGAGAGTGTGTGAGACTGAGAGTGTGTGAGACTGAGAGTGTGTGAGACTGAGAGTGTGTGAGACTGAGAGTGTGTGGGACTGTGAGAGTGTGAGGGACTGTGAGACTGCGAGAGAGACTGTGAGAGACTGAGAGTGTGAGACTGAGAGTGTGTGAGACTGAGAGTGTGAGACTGAGAGTGTGTAAGACAGCGAGAGAGACTGTGTGAGACTGCGAGAGAGACTGTGAGACTGAGAGTGTGAGACTGTGTGAAAGTGTGAGACTGTGTGAGACTGTGAGACTGCGAGAGAGACTGTGTGAGACTGCGAGAGAGACTGTGTGAGACTGCGAGAGAGACTGTAAGAGACTGAGAGTGTGAGGGACTGTGAGAGTGTGAGGGACTGTGAGAGTGTGAGGGACTGTGAGAGTGTGAGGGACTGTGTGAGACTGCGAGAGAGACTGTGTGAGACTGCGAGAGAGACTGTGAGTGTGATACTGTGAGTGTGAGACTGTGAGTGTGAGACTGAGAGTGTGTGAGACTGCGAGAGAGACTGTGTGAGACTGCGAGAGAGACTGTGTGAGACTGCGAGAGAGACTGTGAGAGTGTGAGACTGAGAGACTGAGACTGAGAGACTGAGACTGAGAGACTGAGACTGAGAGACTGAGAGTGTGAGACTGAGAGTGTGAGACTGAGAGTGTGAGACTGTGTGAGACTGTGAGAGTGTGAGAGACTGTGTGAGACTGAGAGTGTAAGAGACTGTGAGAGTGTAAGAGACTGTGAGAGTGTGAGGGACTGTGAGAGACTGCTAGAGAGACTGTGTGAGACTGCGAGAGAGACTGTGTGAGACTGCGAGAGAGACTGTGAGAGTGTGATTCTGAGAGTGTGTGAGACTGCGAGAGAGACTGTGAGAGTGTGATTCTGAGAGTGTGTGAGACTGAGAGTGTGTGGGACTGAGAGTGTGTGGGAATGAGAGAGTGTGAGGGACTGTGTGAGACTACGAGAGAGACTGTGTGAGACTGTGAGAGGGACTGTGAGAGACTGTGAGAGTGTGAGACTGAGAGTGTGAGAGTGTGAGACTGAGACTGTGTGAGAGTGTGATACTGAGACTGTGTGCGACTGTGAGACTGAGAGTGTGTGCGACTGTGAGACTGCGACTGTGTGAGAGACTGTGTGAGAGTGTGAGACAGAATGTGTGCTTTGCAATGCGTTGCTTACCCCTCTGGCACTCAAAGGGTTAAGTTGAGCTAACATAGCAATATAACACACGGTGGCTCTTCAGTTGAGGCAATGTAGCAATATGCTGAGGGATCAAATAGACAGTGGTGTTTGAGGCTTGCCCTCTGTAACATACAGCAAAGCATCTCTCTCCCTTTAAGGAGAAAGGGTGGGAATCAGGAAGCAGGAAGTGGAGGAGTGACAGTTGAGACAGTGAGGTGACTGAAGAGACGATGAGTAGTGATGAGCGAGCACCCCAATGCTCGGATGTTCGGGTGCTCTGACCGAGCACCCCCTGAGGCTCGAGTGCTCGGCCGAACACCCGAGCCCCATTGAAGTCAATGGGAGGACTCGAGCATTACACCAGGCACCCCCTGCTCTGATGAGGGGAGGGTGCCTGGTCCATAGGAAAAGGGCAGAAAAAGATGGAAACACTACAGAAATGGTTCAGGGACAGCATAGGGAGGATGTCTGGATGCACCTTGGACTCCAACATCGCTGCTGGGAACGATCTTTCGCCCGTAGTACGCCATTTTTACAGACTGACCGTAAAACACACAAAAAGGAAAATAAAAACGACTTTAGGCGAAAAATTGTTACCAAACAGTATTTGCTGTATATTTACTTGTATATCATCTGCAAATTCTCCCAAAAATTTCATCGATTTTCTGAAGTGAGGCCATGATTAAGAGGGAAACGTGCGCAGAGGCAAATTATCCCAAAAATTTCCTTGATTTTCAGAACTGAGGCCATGATTAAGAGGGAAACGTGCGCAGAGGCAAATTCTCCCAAAAATTTCCTTGATTTTCAGAACTGAGGCCATGATTAAGAGGGAAACGTGCGCAGAGGCAAATTATCCCAAAAATTTCCTTGATTTTCAGAACTGAGGCCATGATTAAGAGGGAAACGTGCACAGAGCCAAATTCTCCCAAAAATTTCCTTGATTTTCAGAACTGAGGCCATGATTAAGAGGGAAACGTGCACAGAGGCAAATTCTCCCAAAAATTTCCTTGATTTTATTGAACTGAGGCCATGATTAAGAGGGAAACGTGCGCTGAGCTGACCATCTAAAACATTATGGGTGAGGGTCTGCTGCAGAGCTGACCATCCTAAACATTATATGCGAAGGCCCGCTAGTGAGCTGACGCTATAAAACATTATATGAGAGGGCCCGCTAGAGAGCTGACCCAATAAAACATTATATGAGAAGGCCCGCTGGTGAGCTGACCTATATAAAAATTGGCAAACAGGGCCCGCTGGTGAGCTGGCCCTATATAAAAATTATATCACAGGGCCCGCTGGTGAGCTGGCCCTATATAAAAATTATATCCCAGGGCACGCTGGTGAGCTGGCCCTATATAAAAATTATATCCCAGGGCATATGGAAGAGGAGGAGGAGGATGAGAACATTAAGAGTCAACCATATACCCGTTTTTGGGGTGGAAGGGGTGAATGGGAATACAGAGTATTCCCATCATTGTAAATAACATATATAAAGTGAGTTTATGTTCCCCCGGGGCTTTCCTCCAGTGGAGTGGAGAAGTCAGGGGAAATCCAGGCCTTGTTCATTTTTATAAGTGTCAACCTATCAGCATTGTCGGTGGAAAGGCGGATACGCTTATCTGTTATGATGCCACCAGCAGCACTAAATACCCGCTCAGACAGAACGCTGGCGGCAGGGCAGGCCAGCACCTCCAAGGCGTAGAGTGCCAGTTCATACCACGTGTCCAGCTTGGACACCCAGTAGTTGTAAGGCACAGAGGGATCATTGAGGACGCTGACACGGTCTGCTACGTACTCCTTCACCATCTTCCAAAACTTTTCCCTCCTTGTGACACTAGGCTGCGCATCAGGGTGAGGGTGCTGGCGGGGTGTCATGAAGGTGTCCCACGCCTTGGAGAGTGTTGCCCTGCCTTTGTCGGAACTGCTGTGTGCTCCCCTTTTCTCCCCTTCTCGGTTGGCCAAGGTAGCACGTACTCTGCCGCCAGCGTTGTCAGATGGAAAATTTTGGAGCAATTTTTCAACAAGAACCTTCTGGTATTGCACCATTTTGCTTGTCCTCTCCACCGGAGGAATGAGAGATGAGAAATTCTCTTTGTAGCGGGGGTCCAGAAGGGTGAACACCCAGTAATCCGTGTTGTCTAAAATGCGTACAACGCGTGGGTCACGGGAAAGGCAGCCTAACATAAAGTCAGCCATGTGTGCCAGAGTACCAACAGTCAAGATTTCGCTGTCCTCACCAGGAGGCTGACTCTCAATATCCTCATCCTCTTCCTCCTCTTCTGCCCACCCACGCTGAAGAGATGGAACTAAAGTTCCATGGCTACCCTCTGTAGCGGAGGCAACCGTGTCTTCCTCCTCCTCCTCCTCCTCCTCCTCCTCCTCCGCCTCCTCCAATTGTCGCTGAGAAGACGAAGTGAGGGTGCTCTGGCTATCACCTTGTGTAAGCTCTTCCTCCCCCATTTCCACCTCTTCCACATGCAAAGCGTCGGTTTTAATTGTGAGCAGCGAGCGTTTCAGTAGACACAGAAGTGGGATGGTTACACTGATAATAGCGTTATCGCCGCTCACCATCTGTGTCGATTCCTCAAAATTGCGTAAAACCTCGCAGAGGTCTGACATCCATTCCCACTCCTCACTTCTGATTACAGGAAGTTGAACGGAGAGGCGACGACCGTGTAACAGCTGGTACTCCACTACTGCCCTCTGCTGCTCACAAAGCCGGGCCAACATGTGGAAGGTGGAGTTCCAGCGCGTGCTCACGTCACACAGCAGCCGGTGAGCTGGCAATTGTAAGCGCTGCTGCAGCTTCAACAGGCCGGCCGAAGCTGTAGATGACTTACGGAAATGTGCACACACGCGGCGCACCTTGGTCAAGAGATCATGCACATTGGGGTAGGTTTTTAGAAATCGCTGCACCACTAAATTAAATACATGCGCTAGGCATGGTACGTGTGTGAGCTTGCCGAGCTCCAAAGCCGCCACCAAGTTACGCCCATTATCACACACAACCATGCCTGGTTGCAGGTTGAGTGGCGAGAGCCACTGCTCGGTCTGGTGACTAATCCCCTGCAACAGCTCTGAGGCCGTGTGCTGTTTGTCCCCAAGGCAGATCAGCTTCAGCACGGCCTGTTGACGCTTCCCCACTGCAGTGCTACACTGCTTCCAGCTACTGGCTGATGGGGGAGTGGCGGTGTGTGTAGAGAATTCGGAGGTGGAAACGGAGGAGGAGGAGCCAATAACGTAGGTGCTGGTGGAAACCCTGATGGAGGTAGGGCCCGCAATCCTCGGCGTGGGTAGCACCCGTGCCATCCCAGGGTCCGAGTCGCTCCCAGCCTCCACGACATTCACCCAGTGTGCCGTCAGGGAAATGTAGCGTCCCTGGCCACAAGCACTTGTCCATGTGTCAGTCGTTAAGTGGACCTTCCCAGTAACTGCGTTGGTCAGGGCACGGGTGATGTTACGGGACACATGGTGGTGTAATGCGGGGATGGCACACCGGGAAAAGTAGTGGCGGCTGGGGACCGCGTACCGAGGGACAGCTGCTGCCATCAGGCTGCGGAAGGACTCAGTGTCCACAAGCCTAAATGGCAGCATTTCGATGGCCAGTAATTTTGAAAGGTGTGAGGTTAGTGCTATGGCCTGTGGGTGGGTGGCTGGGTACTTTCTCTTGCGCTCAAATGCCTGGGGTAACGACATTTGGACGCTGTGCTGGGACAGGGAAGTGGATGTGGTCGCTGATGGTGCTTCAGATGCTACAGGTGCAGGGCGGGAGGTATGCGGGCCTGCGCCTTCGACAGGCGATTGGCCGGCACCGAAAACAGGGGAAGAGGAGGCAGTGGTGTGGCCTGCAGACACAGATGGGCGATCCAGGCGTTCCTCCCACTTACTACGGTGCTTGGATGCCATGTGTCGGATCATGCTGGTGGTGGTGAGGTTTCTAGTGTTCATGCCTCGGCTCATTCTGGTGTGGCACAGGTTGCAAACTACAATTCTTTTGTCGTCCGCACTTTCCTTAAAAAAACGCCATACCGCGGAACACCTACCCCTTGGCAAGGTAGATTTACGCAAGGGGGTGCTCCGTGGAACATTTGCGGGCCGGTTTGGTGCGGTCCGCCTTCTTTCTGTAGCCACACCACTGCCTCTTCCAGCCTGTTGCGGTGCTGCAGATGGCTCACCCTCAGGACTGCTGTCATCGCTCGGCTCTACACCTTCCCAGGTGGGGTCAGTCACCTCGTCGTCCACCAAGTCCTCCTCCACTTCCTCACTCTGATCATCCTCCTCAAGTCTTGATCCCACCACATACTCAGTCATTGACAACTGTATAACATTCTCCTCAACAAGGTCTTGAGACGGAAATAGTGGTTGATTTAATGGCAACTGTGTCTCATCATCATCATCATCATCATCCACTACTTCCTTTGACCTTAAATGCCGTTCACATCTGTCATCTTCTTGTGATTGGGTAGCCTCTAGAGGTTGTGAATCAGGGCACAAGATGTCATGTTCCTCTGCAAGCGTGCTTGGAGAGAGGGTCAAATGAAGGATTGGTGATGAGACGAGCTCATCACTATATCCCAGTGTGGGATCACTTCTTTGACCAGACCGTGTATGGTGGGAGGAAGGATGATCAGAGTGAGGATTATGTTGACCAGACTCTTGGCTACTGAGAGTGGACTTGGTGGAAGACAGGGTGGTGCTTAACCGACTGGAAGCAGTATCAGCTGTCATCCAACCGACCACCTGTTCGCACTGGTCGGACCTCGAGAGTGATGTCCTGCGACGCCCTGTGAAATCAGACATGAAGCTAGGTATGGTGGATGTCTTTCTTTCTTGTGCTCTGGCACCAGGCACAGTTTCTCCGCGTCCTGACCCGCGCCCTGAACTTTCAGGATCACGTCCACTTCCCCGTCCCTTTTTACCCGCCTTCTTCATCTTACACGATATATATGACTTTAATATATATGAGTTTGAAAACTTAACAGTATTTCTTACTATTCTGCAACTCTGCAGAGTACACAGAATAGGCTGCTAAACTGCGGTGACACACACTGAATGGAATAAGTGACTTTAATATTTGAGTTTGAAAAATTAACAGTATTTCTTACTATTCTGCAACTCTGCAGAGTACACAGAATAGGCTGTTAAACGGCGTTGAAACACACTGAATGGAATATGTGACTTTAATATTTGAGTTTGAAAACTTAACAGTATTTCTTATAATTCTGGAACTGTACAGAGTACACAGAATAGGCTGTTAAACGGCGGTGAAAGACACTGAATGGAATATGTGACTTTAATATTTGAGTTTGAAAACTTAACAGTATTTCTTATAATTCTGCAACTCTGCAGAGTACACAGAATAGGCTGTTAAACGGCGTTGAAACACACTGAATGGAATATGTGACTTTAATATTTGAGTTTGAAAACTTAACAGTATTTCTTATAATTCTGGAACTGTACAGAGTACACAGAATAGGCTGTTAAACGGCGGTGAAAGACACTGAATGGAATATGTGACTTTAATATTTGAGTTTGAAAACTTAACAGTATTTCTTATAATTCTGGAACTGTACAGAGTACACAGAATAGGCTGTTAAACGGCGGTGAAAGACACTGAATGGAATATGTGACTTTAATATTTGAGTTTGAAAACTTAACAGTATTTCTTATAATTCTGGAACTGTACAGAGTACACAGAATAGGCTGTTAAACGGCGGTGAAAGACACTGAATGGAATATGTGACTTTAATATTTGAGTTTGAAAACTTAACAGTATTTCTTATAATTCTGCAACTCTGCAGAGTACACAGAATAGGCTGTTAAACGGCGTTGAAACACACTGAATGGAATATGTGACTTTAATATTTGAGTTTGAAAACTTAACAGTATTTCTTATAATTCTGCAACTCTGCAGAGTACACAGAATAGGCTGTTAAACGGCGTTGAAACACACTGAATGGAATATGTGACTTTAATATTTGAGTTTGAAAACTTAACAGTATTTCTTATAATTCTGGAACCGTACAGAGTACACAGAATAGGCTGTTAAACGGCGGTGAAAGACACTGAATGGAATATGTGACTTTAATATTTGAGTTTGAAAACTTAACAGTATTTCTTATAATTCTGCAACTCTGCAGAGTACACAGAATAGGCTGTTAAACGGCGTTGAAACACACTGAATGGAATATGTGACTTTAATATTTGAGTTTGAAAACTTAACAGTATTTCTTATAATTCTGCAACTCTGCAGAGTACACAGAATAGGCTGTTAAACGGCGTTGAAACACACTGAATGGAATATGTGACTTTAATATTTGAGTTTGAAAACTTAACAGTATTTCTTATAATTCTGCAACTCTGCAGAGTACACAGAATAGGCTGTTAAACGGCGTTGAAACACACTGAATGGAATATGTGACTTTAATATTTGAGTTTGAAAACTTAACAGTATTTCTTATAATTCTGGAACTGTACAGAGTACACAGAATAGGCTGTTAAACGGCGGTGAAAGACACTGAATGGAATATGTGACTTTAATATTTGAGTTTGAAAACTTAACAGTATTTCTTATAATTCTGGAACTGTACAGAGTACACAGAATAGGCTGTTAAACGGCGGTGAAAGACACTGAATGGAATATGTGACTTTAATATTTGAGTTTGAAAACTTAACAGTATTTCTTATAATTCTGGAACTGTACAGAGTACACAGAATAGGCTGTTAAACGGCGGTGAAAGACACTGAATGGAATATGTGACTTTAATATTTGAGTTTGAAAACTTAACAGTATTTCTTATAATTCTGCAACTCTGCAGAGTACACAGAATAGGCTGTTAAACGGCGTTGAAACACACTGAATGGAATATGTGACTTTAATATTTGAGTTTGAAAACTTAACAGTATTTCTTATAATTCTGCAACTCTGCAGAGTACACAGAATAGGCTGTTAAACGGCGTTGAAACACACTGAATGGAATATGTGACTTTAATATTTGAGTTTGAAAACTTAACAGTATTTCTTATAATTCTGGAACTGTACAGAGTACACAGAATAGGCTGTTAAACGGCGGTGAAAGACACTGAATGGAATATGTGACTTTAATATTTGAGTTTGAAAACTTAACAGTATTTCTTATAATTCTGGAACTGTACAGAGTACACAGAATAGGCTGTTAAACGGCGGTGAAAGACACTGAATGGAATATGTGACTTTAATATTTGAGTTTGAAAACTTAACAGTATTTCTTATAATTCTGCAACTCTGCAGAGTACACAGAATAGGCTGTTAAACGGCGTTGAAACACACTGAATGGAATATGTGACTTTAATATTTGAGTTTGAAAACTTAACAGTATTTCTTATAATTCTGCAACTCTGCAGAGTACACAGAATAGGCTGTTAAACGGCGTTGAAACACACTGAATGGAATATGTGACTTTAATATTTGAGTTTGAAAACTTAACAGTATTTCTTATAATTCTGCAACTCTGCAGAGTACACAGAATAGGCTGTTAAACGGCGTTGAAACACACTGAATGGAATATGTGACTTTAATATTTGAGTTTGAAAACTTAACAGTATTTCTTATAATTCTGGAACTGTACAGAGTACACAGAATAGGCTGTTAAACGGCGGTGAAAGACACTGAATGGAATATGTGACTTTAATATTTGAGTTTGAAAACTTAACAGTATTTCTTATAATTCTGCAACTCTGCAGAGTACACAGAATAGGCTGTTAAACGGCGTTGAAACACACTGAATGGAATATGTGACTTTAATATTTGAGTTTGAAAACTTAACAGTATTTCTTATAATTCTGCAACTCTGCAGAGTACACACAATAGGCTGTTAAACGGCGTTGAAACACACTGAATGGAATATGTGACTTTAATATTTGAGTTTGAAAACTTAACAGTATTTCTTATAATTCTGGAACTGTACAGAGTACACAGAATAGGCTGTTAAACGGCGGTGAAAGACACTGAATGGAATATGTGACTTTAATATTTGAGTTTGAAAACTTAACAGTATTTCTTATAATTCTGGAACTGTACAGAGTACACAGAATAGGCTGTTAAACGGCGGTGAAAGACACTGAATGGAATATGTGACTTTAATATTTGAGTTTGAAAACTTAACAGTATTTCTTATAATTCTGCAACTGTACAGAGTACACAGAATAGGCTGTTAAACGGCGGTGAAAGACACTGAATGGAATATGTGACTTTAATATTTGAGTTTGAAAACTTAACAGTATTTCTTATAATTCTGGAACTGTACAGAGTACACAGAATAGGCTGTTAAACGGCGGTGAAAGACACTGAATGGAATATGTGACTTTGATATTTTAGTTTGAAGACTTAACAGTATTTCTTACTATTCTGCAACTCTGTACAGTACACAGAATGTGCTGCTAAACTGCGGCGAAGCACACTGAATGGAATATGTGACTTTGATATTTTAGTTTGAAGACTTAACAGTATTTCTTCCTATTCTGCAACTCTGCACAGTACACAGAATGTGCTGCTAAACTGCGGCGAAGCACACTGAATGGAATATGTGACTTTGATATTTTAGTTTGAAGACTTAACAGTATTTCTTCCTATTCTGCAACTCTGCACAGTACACAGAATGTGCTGCTACACTGCGGCGAAGCACACTGAATGGAATATGTGACTTTGATATTTTAGTTTGAAGACTTAACAGTATTTCTTCCTATTCTGCAACTCTGCACAGTACACAGAATGTGCTGCTAAACTGCGGCGAAGCACACTGAATGGAATATGTGACTTTGATATTTGAGTTTGAAGACTTAACAGTATTTCTTCCTATTCTGCAACTCTGCACAGTACACAGAATGTGCTGCTAAACTGCGGCGAAGCACACTGAATGGAATATGTGACTTTGATATTTTAGTTTGAAGACTTAACAGAATGTGCTCTAATCTGCAACTTTGCACACTAAACAGAATGTGCTCTAATCTGCAACTTTGCACACTAAACAGAATGTGCTCTAATCTGCAACTTTGCACACTAAACAGAATGTGCTCTAATCTGCAACTGTGCACACTAAACAGAATGTGCTCTAATCTGCAACTTTGCACACTAAACAGAATATATATATATATTTTTTTTTTTTTTTGTTTTTTTCCCCCCACACCAAATAACCTGCTGCCCCCACACACAGTAGTCCTAAAAAGGACTTTTGGTTCTTTTTTTTTCACAATTTTTGTTTTTTTCCTCCCTACACTGCCTTTCCCTTCCTATCCTCAGCTCTCCCTGGCTCAGACTGAGCCGAACTCGATGGTCAGGTGCTATACAGCACCTGACCACGGGTTCTGGCCAGCCAATCAGTGTAATGCCAGCAGCCAACATGGCTGCTGGCATTACACCGATGTCAGAGCCTCCCTGCACGTTTATTGGCTGCGCAGCAGCCGCAAAACGTGCGGGGAGGAGACCCGAACATGGCGGGCGAGCACATGCGGTACTCGTACGAGTACCGCCATGTGCCGAGCAGAGCGATGCTCGAGCCAATCCGAGCATCGGCCGAGCATGCTCGCTCAACACTAACGATGAGTTAAATAAGAGTTGCTATTAAGTTTATCCCTGAGTTTGTATTTTATGGGAACATTACACCCTCGTACTGAAACAGAGCGTATGGAGGGTCACAGTTATCTGTGGGAGGTGAAACAGTGTGTTTGTGGGGTCATGATCCTGAGTGAGAGTGTGAGTGGACCGGGAGAAGTTACTGATATCCTTACCTCAGGAGCGAGTGGCAGTTATATATATATATATTTTTGTCAGTTGGATAGTGGTGGGTGGGCTGGAGGGGGCGGGCCAACTCCCTGTATGATAAACACGCCCCCATTGAATCACCCAATGAGAGCAGTAAAGTCCCCATTCAATCACCCAATAGGAGTTGTGTCTCCTAATGAGACATAAATTATGTAATTAGACATTCTGTTCAATGCAAGTTTCTTTTCTGAGGAGACATAAATTATGTTCTGTGTGTGGGGTACCATATATTATGCAATGAGGCTTATTCTTTTATATATATAGATATATATATATCCTTAACCCTTTGAGTGCCAGATGGGTTCTAAGCGAATTACAAAGCAATGTGTTGCGTACTGCTCTAAATCGCATTCCCACTTTAAATGTATAAGTATGATTATCCTGCATAGAACAGAACATGTAATATCGCATTTCCTCAGGAGATGTCACTGTTTCATTGTATTACAAATGTTTGGCTTATTGATTGGACATTGTTTATTTTTTTCTTTCTGCTATCAATAAAAAGTAGAACAGTTTTCACTATGATTTTAAAAGAAGATATTATTGCAAGGTAAAACTTCTATTGAAGAATGACACAAGATTGCTTTAAAGGAGCAGTACACTTGTTTTATGAAAACCTATGTGTTATAGGATGTTTCCTGTTCAGAGCAATCACACTGCTGGCAGTTGTTTTATTCAAAACCATTACAGTTCAAACTGACAGAAAGTGATGAAGCTGTTACCATCATATTCTATGGAGAATAGCACCTTGTTAAAGGGAACATTCATATCTCCAAAAATGTTCACCACTGCAACCTCAGCAGCATGGTAAACGGAGCTCGCTGTCATGTTAGCCCAGAAAAATGCAGCTCTGAACGCGCATCTTGGGGGCTGCTGGGAGGAAGGTGGGAAGTCCTTCAGCTCCATGCCGCACATACACAGTGCCGCAGACCCGGAAGTGGCACATTTCAAAGATTAATATATCCACTAAAGCCAGCGCTAATATTGCTTTACATTTTAAAAGCAATGGTGAAAATGTTTGGGGATGTGAATATTCTCCTTTAACTAAGTGAGTTTTCTGATCAATAGTGTCCTTAGTGTCCTGAAAGCATTCCATTAAAAGGTATCATCTTTACATCACTGTTGAGAGTTCTTTGTTACAAAAGTACTTTGAATCATGCATGTTTAAAGGGATAGTAATAGATCAAAATCAATGGAGCTCCGATTAATCTTCATGTTGTGAAGAGGGTAGGATTTTCCTTATGCTCATTGAAGATTTCCCCCTCTGCACTCCATACGGACTGGCTTGGAGAGGCAGTGTTACATAGGTAAAAGGGGAGGGATGGGATACTTTATAATTACATTCTCATGAACTAGAAATTGATATTGTTGAAATACAGCTGTACATGGACTGAAAACTATGCAGATTAGTCAGAGCTCTGTTTATTTGGATACTAGTGTAAAAGCCCGTGTACACGGGGCAAGAGCTGGGTAGTGTTAACCCTTTGAGTGCCAGAGGGGTGTAATGCGTTGCGTACCCCTCTGGTATTCAAAGGGTTAAAGGGATAGTAATACTTAAAATGTAAAAAAAAAATATGTTGTAGGGTTTATCCCCCTGAGTAAAACAAGAGTACCCCCACTGCTGAAAGGTGTTTCATTCAAAAGTTATTAATTTTCAAAGTTGAATTTTTTAGGCGCAATATCACAGTGGCCTGAAATTGTACAGTGGCGCTGTTGCTACACGATCCTATGGACAGCTCTGGTCCCGGGACCATAAATCTCCATAGGATGGTGTAACAACAGCGCCACTGTACAATTTCAGGCCACTGTGATATTGCACCTAAAAAATTCAACTTTGAAAATTAATAACTTTTGAATGAAACACCTTTCAGCAGTGGGAGTACTCTTGTTTTGCTCAGGGGGATAAACCCTACAACGTATTTTTTTTTTACATTTTAAGTATTACTATCCCTTTAAGCGGCCGCTACCTCACTGCTCTAAGCGATGCAGTCTTGCATAGTAGAGACTGCCCGAACGATCGCAGTCTCTACTGCGCATGACGGCTTCCGACAAACATTGCTAAAGTTTTATTGTATGATATATCACTATTGCTTTAAAATTGAGGCTTAGAAATTGTGTGCAATGTAGCAGCCGGTCCATTAGGTGGTGCAATAGCCATAGGTGAACAAACAAAAGGATAATCCACTTGTGTGCTAGAGATTTCTCCAACATCTTGCTTTTCAGTCTACAGCATCCAAAGGGTTACGATACCTGTTAGTAGCAGATTACCTAGCATTTTACATCATAAAGAAAAGCATATGAATATGACTTGTGTCTTTTACTTTAACTCTTCTAACTTTACTGTTTGACATTTCACAATAAATAAGATAATGCCTTTTTATGTGTGACAAGTTCCCCCCAGTAACCTCAGCTCCATTTAGCTGCAGAGACTTTTGTTTCTCAGACTTGCATCTGTGGCTTTCAGTGGATAGCAATTTTTACTTTTACTTAATATATTCCGCAAGTGTCTGCACCTTTCCTTTTTTCCCAACTTCATTTTTTTTTACACTTTAAAACTCCTGGCACGGGTAGTTTTAACCCTTTGAGTGCCAGAGAGGTATCCAACGCATTGCGTGCCTCTCCGGCACACAAAGGGTGAAGAACCCCCGAGGCCTCCTGCTGAATTGAGAATGGCGGCCCCCAAATATAAGTTAACACTTAGGATCCTTAAGATTAGCTGTAGATTAGTGGGAAAAGCATCCACATGTTGTTCACCTGGAACTGCCTCACCCCTCACTGGCCATCTGACCACATTATTAACTATTTGTGTGCCAGAAGGGCGCACAGCACATTGCTTTGCAATGTGTTGCACATGCCTCTGGCACTCAAAGAGTTAAAGTTATTCCTTTCTGCATAAATTGGACTATTGGAAGCCCAGAGTTTGGAGGGCCCCCACTGACCACCCAGAAATGCCCATGCACTAACCCTTTGAGTGCCAGAGGGGCACTGCAATTAGTTGTGTGCCCATCTGGCACTCAAGGGGTTAAAATGCCACTGCTCCGTGGATCTGTTTCCAAAGATCTTTCTGTCAGGGACTATGAAAGCAAGATAGTGATTCAGTGTATAAAGCACAGAGCATTACATGCTGCATGGATAGTGTTACATTGTATCACCATCCTTCTTTGATGGTTGACTGATCAAAACACTCTCTGGCTAAAGAGATTTGGGGAGCTTACTGGCAGGGATGTAAACATGAATACATTCATTAATTAATAAGTAAAGATGGAAAAATAATAAAAAGTATTGTCAACTTGATATTATATATTATGCATTTGTAGTATATATAAAGTAAAATAAAGAATGACTATTCCATTCACATGACAGATGTTTTACTTCTGTTTTGGTATGTTACATTTTTTAGTGTGAAAAAAAATGCAAATTGTGAGAAATAAAAGCAGGTATTTAGAGAAACCTAAAATTGGCTGTGCTCCAAAATGGCTGAGTAGAAATATCTGATTTACTAATAAGTCCATAAAAAGTTCCAGGTGCTAAACAAAATGAATGAGACCCAGCATGCATTACGTACCAAAGCTACATTTCAGGTGTATTGCATCTTTTCATGAATTGTTTGCATTGAGTCATATGAGTTTATGCTACTGTTATAGTCTCAAGGGAAAACACATGGAAAATCATTAAAGGAGCAGTAAACTTTTTGATGAAATAAAATATATTGTAAGGCTTTTCATGTTAAGTAAAATAAGATTACTCCCACTACCTAGAGATATTTCCAGAGTTATTACAGTTTATACCTGTGTTGTTGTTTTTTTATATTAGCAATGCTCTCTAGTGCTCAAATTCCAATTAGTTATTCTGTTACATTCTAATGGAGAGCAAAGTCAGTGATATATAGTTCTCCACAGAATGTGATAGAAACTGCTGAGTCACTTCCTGTCAGTTACAACTTTCAGGAAGTAAACACAGTAAATTCACTTCCTGATAATTTGATCTGTTATACATTTTGAATAAAACAACTGACAGCTGTGGGAGTGACCTTGTTTTACTCAGCAGGGAAAGCTCTATAATAAACACATTTGAATAAAAAAAAGTTTACTGCTTCTTTAAGTGACAACTCTCACCGATATCCAAGATAGTCTTTAGATCCTGCTGTAAATTCTGCCATTTTTTTACTTGCATATTACTTTGGAATGGCAGAGAGGTGTGCTGCCATACTGCCATCCCAGAACTCCATGACATTCCAGGACTGTCATCGGTCCTTGGGGGAGATTCACTAAGCGGTGATAAAGAGGGGATAAAGTTGTGATGACTTCTCCAGTTTATCACTTCTTCAATTCCTATGTTATTCTATGGATCCTATGCACTATGATTTCTTCAACTCTGGCGATCTTAGCGAATAGTCTCAAATAGAATAACATAGGAAATGGAGAAGTGATAAGCTGGAGACGTCCTGACACGGCATGGGTCCTTAAGGGGTTAAATGCTTATCCTAAATGCAGGTTCACTTGGATTGAAGACAGAAAGGCACTTGTCTAAATCTGTGGTGTCTTGATGGGGCAGGCAAGCTCTTTCAGGATTTGGCCAGAAATATTGGGGAGATTTATAGAAAGTATTCTTGTTCATTTCTGTGAATGGATCCTTAAAATGTCCCCATTCCAGTGGCGTAACAATAGGGGTCGCAGGGGTCACACCTGTGACCGGACCCATCACTCCAGGGGCCCAGCCGCCCCCTGAGATCCCACCACCTGGCGCCCGCAACATTCTGATACCTGATCTCCCTCCGGCACTCTAGTAATGCAGATCGCTGGGAGATCATTTCTCATAGCTCTGCATTATGAGAGGACCACGTGGGAGCTCCATCTGCATAGAGATCTGTGCAGAATGAGGCACAGACCTCTCCTGACTCCTGCCACGCCACTGGACAACCAGGAAGGTAGGAGATGGGCAATGTGGTGATCGCAATGGGGGCAATGTGGAGATGGAGGCCAATGTGGAGCCAATGTAGAGGTGGAGGACAATGTGGAGGTGGCCAGCGGAGATGGCCAATAGGGGTCCAATGTGGTTGAGGGGAGCAATGTCGTATGGGGGTCCCATGGCTGTTCTTGCACCAGGGCCCGGTGGCTTCTAGTTACATCTCTGCCTTATTCCTTATGATGAGTGTTGGTATTTATAAAATATTCTAGTTACATTTATAAATGTGGTAACTGTAAAGTATAAGAACAGGTCAGACATGGCCTTAAATATTTGGCTACAATTCTGTCATTGAATTGTTGCAAATAGCAACATTTCTTTATAAATATGCTGAGCCACTTTTTTCAAGCTTCCTAACTACATTTTTTTAAAAATATTGTACTACACGGCATTATGTCCTCTAAACTACCCTTAATACTTGTACAACTACCAAAGACAATCTTACAGCCATTTTAACACTTCTTTCCCATTAACTCCACTTTTATAAATCCCGCCTATGTAACTAAACCCACTTTTTTTATCTATAGTAAATAATAGCAGTGGCGTAACTATTTGGGTCGCAGGGGTCGCACCTGCGACCAGGCCCATCACTCCAGGGGCCTGACCACCCCCTTCGACCTCCCCACCTGGCACCCGCAGTATGATCATCGCTATCTCCCTCTGCCTCTCTAGTAATGCAGAGCGCTGGGAGATGACATCATCTCCCAGCGCTCTGCATTACTGAAGAGGACCACGCGGGAGCTCAACCTGTGTAGAGGTCTCTCCTGCCATGCCACTGAACCACCAGGGAGGTAGGAGATGGGGGTAATGTGGAGATGGGGGCATTGTGGAGATTGGGGGGCAATGTGGAGAGGGCCAATGTGGTTGAGGGGGGCCAATTTGGTTGGGGGGGCCCATGGCACTTCTTGTACCAGGGCCTGAAGGCTTCTAGTTACGCCTCTGAATAACAGGTTATTTATTAGTAAAGGTCAGGATTTGATGTGAAGGCTGTGTTCTGTTTTCCTTGTTTATAGGTAGCCAAGATATAATTCTTGCAGCTCTCCAGATGCCACACACACATATATATAACTATATTAACCCTTTGAATGCAAGGGAGGTATCCAACGCATTGTGTTGCAATGCGTTGGATACCTCCCTGGCACTCAAAGGGTTAATACTATTGAAAATGCTATTTTGAGCTCCCCAGGAACCTGTATATTTTATGTCCCTGGTTTTGAAATTCAAATCCATATTCTATGTACTCGTCAATAAAAGGTTAATAGGCTATGACCTTCCCAGTATGTTAATATTCAATTTTGTATGATTAAACCTTTTTTAGAGACCAGAGGGATAGTCCTTAAAGGTTTGGAGTAGTACGTTAGTGATGTTTAATTCTGGTAACCAACTACAAGTACACATTTTTATTTAAAAAAAAAATCTATATTGTAGGGATTTCCCATGGCAGGGAAATTCATAACTGCAATTTAAATGGTTATTCATTTTTATTTTATTTTTTTCACATGAACACTGCCCTCTGGTGTCCAAAACATTTGTCTACAGTTCTCCTGGTGTTCCAACAGTTATTCTATTGCAATCTATGGGAGATGTGAGTGGTTGACTACAGTTTTTCCATAGAATGTGACAGTAACAGTTTTATTATTTCTTGACAGCTTGAACAGTTATAACTTTTTAATAAAATAACTGTAAGCAGTGAAAGTACCCTTATTTTACTGTGAGAGTTTCAATACAATCATTCAGGAGGAGCTAGATAACAGGGTGAAATATCACGCTTCATAAATTTTGGTTCACAAATTGAGTTGTCATGTGGTCGTGGCTTCAAAAAGGGTCCACCCTCTCTCTCAGTACTGAGTACAAACCAACATGATGCCGGAGCTGACTTAAAGGGATAGTAATACTTTAGTATTACTATCCCCCATATTGTAGACATTTGCAAAATAATTTAATAGCCCCCAGGTTAATCTCTCAAACCTTTATGGTTTGAGAGATAACCAAAGGCAAAGTTCCCCCCTCCCTCCCCTTCCCTGAAGTCAGCGTTGTGCTAACTGCAGGGATATCCGGTCTGACTTTCATCAGGTGGCTCTGCAGCAGAGCCGAGATCACGTTAGTGAAAAATAATTATTTCACTGAAACGGTCTTCTACATGTGCTTGCAAACCAAGCACAAACCAAGCACATGTAGAAGACCGTTTCAGTGAAATAATTCTGTCACTAACGTGATCTCCGCTCAGCTGCAGAGCCGCAAGCCTGTCGTACGACAGACTTCTCCTGCACTCAGTATAATGCTGACTTCAGGAGAGGGAGGGGGGACCTTTGCCTTTGGTTATCTGTCAAACCATAAAGGAATGAGAGATGAACCTGGGGGCTTTTAGATTATTTCACTAATATCTACAACATGGGGATAGTAATAATAAAGTATTACTGTCCCTTTAATACCTACAAAAAGAAGCCTTTCATCTCTGAAGAGAAATTGGCAGAGTGTCGAGAAACAAATAATTTCAGTTGTTCATGTCACAGACTGTACAGGTTTTTTGTTCTTGGGATATTGATCCTTCTTTCCGTAACCTGGACAACTGAAATTATTTGTTTCTCGCCCCACTGTCAATTTCTCTCCTTATTTTACTGTGAACTAATCCTTCCTAATAACAAACCTCCACTTACCTTAATATGGCCACAAAAATCCTGACGGCCCCTATAAATTTCACACTTATGCCTTTGTTCAAGGTGTAACATCCTCAATCAGTCTTGAATGTAAAGTTGATGGAGGCAGAAATGGCAGTGGCTAACAGGACCACAGGATCCCAATCTCTGCTCACTACGCATGTAATATTAATCATGAGCCTACATATTCCTTTAACACTTTGAGTCTTCTGTTTACGTCAGTCAGCTGATCAGCTGTGAAATTCAAACAGCTGATCTGCCATATTCATATACAGACAGAACTAGTAGAGAAGCTGTTACACGTAACAGCAGCTTTGCCAATTCTCTGTGTCTGTAAAAGATATGTGAAGCAGGGTAGGAGTTTCTTTATGTTATAACGCTTTTTGGTGCCACAGGGGTGGGAAACACATTGCAGTGTAATATATTGCACATCCCTATGGCACTCAAAGGATTAAGGGAGTGCAGGTGGTGTTCCTTGTACTGAAGTCTGAGTGCAACTTCTCTTTTCTCTCACATGCCTTCCCTAACACAACGCCAGCATTACTCCAACCCTATATGCTATAAATAAAGTTCTGAGCAACTTGCAATCCTGAAAAACAACCTCTGGGTTTGCCCTTGTATTGGCACTATATTTAAACTAAGCCCCAAATCTAAACTAATTTGATATAGTTAATACTTGCCTACTCTGTCACACAATCCCGCTCTGATTCCACTTATCCCACTCCTATTCCGCCAATCACACTTCAATTCCTGCAGGGTGGGTGAAGGTTTCCTCTTTTCCCAGCTTGATCAATGATTAATATATAGACATCCATACAGGGACATAACAGGTCCATACAGGAACAAACTTCCTGACTGCCCAAACCCTACAATGACTGCACAGAGCCTAAATCCCTGCTTTGCACTAGAACATAATAATATTGGGTTTGCACAGTCAGGAAGTTTGTCTCTGCTCAGATGCCATATTACTAGTTGTCTATCAAACCAGATAAAGTAGGAGGCATCACCCAACCCTGCAGAAATCAGAGTGGGATCAGGTGAGTGGCTCAGTAAGTATAAAACACAGCTTTAAAAGAGTTTAAAATGAACCTGAGTTGTATATGTTGTATGTCCTTCATAACAGTATCTGTATAAAAGAATCTCTGTATATTCAAAAAAATTCTCTATTTTCTGAGGCCTTAAAGGGATAGTAATGTTTCAAAACAAAAGCAGCTCTAATTAATCTTCATAGTATTTGGTCCATGGAGAGTGTTATTTCAATTTTGTCAGAGTTGTAGTTCAAGAGTAATTGAATGATAAATATCCCCCTCCTGCCCCTTTTACTGATGTCACACTGTTAACCTCAGAACAGCAAGACTGTCCGGATGGATCACAGAGAGGGACAATCTTCAATTAGCATAAGGTAAAACATGAAAAACCTGTCAAGGGGCAGGGTTTTCCTATTGCTTACAGTAAGAAGATTTTCCCTTGCTGCGATCTGTCTGGTCTTAAGACCAGATTGCACATATCAGGGGAGGTGTCTTACTCTAGGTAAAAGGGGCAGGAGGGGGATACTTTATCATTCAATTACTCTTGAACTACAACTCTGACAGTAATGAAATAACACTCTCCATGGCCCAAATACTTTGAAGATTAATTGGAGCTGCTTTTATTTTGAAACATTACTATCCCTTTAAATCTAAACTTACACGTGCTGTGAGGGTGCGTTTCTTATGGCTTGCAAACCAGGCACACTTTATAGACCATTCCAATTAAGTCATTCTTTTTGAAAAATGCGATTGTGGCTCTGCTGAAGAACCTCCGTGTTGCCCGACACGGACCTCCTGCTGTCAGCTTTACAGCTGACAGCAGGAAATGTCAAACTTTGAATGCAGATATCTCTCAAACCATAGCGGTTTGAGAGATATGTTTTTTTACATTCAATTCAACTTTTTAATCCCAACAAAATGCTAAATATTTTTTCTGGGACATTACTGTCCCCTTAAATATTGTAACCCTTTGAGAGGCAGAATGATCTCCCATCTTTCTGGAACACAAGGGGGCTGGATATTAAATCCATAAATCAATTGTTTTTAGTGGTAAGTAAGAATTCTGTCCAGTTGAATAATCATGACTATTACACACTCACATACTCTTAGACAGAGGCGTAACTAGAACGGTCCGGGCCCTGGTGCAAGAAGTGCCATGGGCCCCCCCAACCCCCAAACACATTGGCCCCCAGGCCCTCCACAATGCCACCATTTCCTACCCCCCAATCCCTGGTGGTCCAGTGGAGTGGCAGGAGAGATGGGCTGGAGCGACGTGTTCCCACGCTGTCCTCTTCTATAATGCAGAGCGCTGGGAGATGATGTCATCTCCCAGCGCTCTGCATTACTAGAGTGCGGGAGGGAGATTGCAGCACCAGGAAGAGGGGGTCTCAGGGGGCAGCCGGGCCCCTGGAGTGACGGGCCTGGTCGCGGTTGCGACCCCTGAGACCCCTATAGTTATGCCACTGCTCTTAGATCCACATACATACACATACACTAACAGACTCTCAACAGCTGTGCACTCACGGATTTTTAAGTGATTTATTCTCACAAAAATAAGCAACGTTTCGGTCCGCACAGCTTTTGATCCGTATATTTATTTTCTGTGGCACCCCGTATTTCAATATTTTTATAGCGTTGAGTGCATATCCTTTTGTCACGTATATTTATATATATATATATATGTATATATATATATATATATATATATATATATATATATATATATATATATACACACACAAATATCTAGTCATAAAAAGACCTCAATTACTTTAATATGGGCAAAAATCCTAATAGCTATTCAGTCCTGCCTGGATTAGGTGTAGCAAATTTAATTTTTTAATCTTGAATTAGAACTGAACATCATGTCCACTGAGGCAGACAGGACTCAGATCACAAACCCTCCTTCTTAGGAAGACTTCAGTGAGAGGGATTATGGGTGATTGAGTCCTACAACAAGGTATCATGTCTGCCTCCACTGGCCTTACATCAAGTACTATTTTAAGATTAATTGCGTGGAATCAGTCAGAAGAACATTGATTCATTATGGCCAATAAGATTTTCTGCCCAGATTAATATAAATCAGGGGCTGAAGTGAAACTGTCACTTTGGAACAAATAGGTGATTGTGAAAGAGCTATCACAAGCACCTATATTTATGATAGACTTTTTATTTAAAATAATTTTTTATGAGATTTTTAAGTGTTTATTTTACATTTAAGATATTAACATACAAACCCCAAAGAAGAAGAAAACACGAGACGAGAACAAAAAGTGTGGGGAGAAGGGAGGAGACGGTAAGGGGAAGGGGGGTGCCTAATCTCAGAGGCCAGGTGGGAGCACATTTACCCTTTGGGTTTCAGAGGGGTGCACATCGTATTGATTTACAATGCGTTTCACGCCTCAATGAGTTAATGGATTTTCAATCTAGTCAGCCCAGATTCCATCAATCTTCTGCGGCACCCACTGTGCATATAGATCAGTTTCTAAAATATGAAAAAGTAATGAATTAACTGCAAAGACTGGTTAAATGAGGGACCTTCAATTTAACCCTTTGAGTGCCAGAGGGGTACAGAATGCATTGCTTTGCAATGCATTCCGTACCCCTCTGGCACTCAAAGGCTTAAGAACAATGGCCATAAATGCAAGCTTATGATGAACTTAGCTTTAGTAATTAATCAGTTAGATCAAATCTGGCAGGAACTGGCACTTTACATTCCATCCCAACTGCCACTTCTTACTAGGACATACCAGCTCATTTACGTAAGTTGACAAATGCATAAAGCGACAGCATAAATAAAAAATGGCTAAAATAATATAAGTATTTTTGAAGGTTCTTCCAGAATCACCTGTTACAAATCTCAGATCTATTCTTTGAGTGCCAGAGAGATATGCATTGGATACCTCTCTGGCACTTAAATGGTTAAATGTGTGCTGTAGAAGCCCTTGATCTTTTCAGCTAAACTCTGGGCTTTCATGGAACCAAAGGCTTGATTTCATTGCAGGTAATAACTTTATCAATGGTTTTATGTACATATTTCTAATCTGAGAATGTCCCCATAGACTACAATTGGAATCTGTGAATTAAAGCATTTCTCATCTGCAGTGTAATCCAGATCCAAGTTCGCTGCTATAATCAGATACAGAAAGTATAGGCAACCTTCATCCCTCCAACTGTCGTTCTGCTACAATTCCCCATTGATGGCCAGCTGAGGACAGTGGGAATTGTAGCCCAACAACAATGGAAAGCATACAGGTTGCCCACCCCTGAGATACAAATTGTGCTGGATTCCTTCTGAAATCCAATTGATATCCATGCTCGACAAGATCTGGCAGTTGCATTGCTGGAGGTGTGTCTAGCTATTAATGTGGAGGCTGAAACTGGGAGCTGGGTGCTGCTGTGTGGAATTAAATTGCTGCTGTGCACTGCTCAAATACAGCTGTACTCTGCTTCTCTGGAACTTGTAGTATCGGAATGAGCCTGTCTAGGATTCTGTTTCGAATTAGCCTTTAAAGAATGGGAAATTTGCAAAAGGCATGTCTTGTATTTAGCTAAAACATTGTAGGTAAATAGAAATATCCTTTTGCAGCATCTCTGAAAAGTTGGCTACCAAAACAAAACAGGTACGACTTGGCTTCTTCTGAAACATATTCTTCTATGTGAAGAGACAAGGACTTTTCTAATATTAAATCCTGCATGGGAATTAACGTACGAAAGGGATTCGTTTTGGAAGCAGAGATTTTATAAGGTAATTCAGCGTTTCACTGGAGCATATGTACAGAAAATTGTGCCATTATTTAGGGGCAATAAAACTGTAACAAATATTTACATAGAGCTATTAACTGCTTAGATGCTAAAGAGTTTTCCAATTAATTTAGTTTTATATAAAACAAATACTTTGACTTACAATTGTTCCAGTTTTGAAATTTTTATGTATTTTTATGATTGAACTGGTGATTTTAACACCTTAGATGCTAGAAATGTTTTTAATGCATTGATTTGCTCTTAGCTCTTAGACCTTCCTGACACCTTGTCTTTGAAATGCACTTGGGAACTCTCAAACACGTAAAGGGTTAATTTGTTTAAAATGTGGTACAATTGTTACGACCCAAAATTATTTGCTTTTGTCTTACTACGTATGATATAAATGGAATTTTTAATTAATGCTAGAGAGGTTGAGTCCTCTTAACCCTTTGAGTGCCAGAGTGGTGCGGAATGCATTGCAAAGCAATGCATTCCGTACCACTCTGGCACTCAAAGAGTTAAGCATTGAAATGGTTAAGTGCATATTTTTTGCCGTCAGAATTTCTCCACTGTCTTTATGTGTATAAATGTGGAGTTGTGTATGTTGGTGCAAGTAAATCTTGCATGTGTAAATATGTCTTTATTAATACTTGTGTTATAATCATTCACACTCTTGGTGTTTTGATGCAGAATATCACAGTGGTATGCGCTGTCTGCACTCAGACCTGCCTCACCAAGTGACTATGTGCAAGATTCAAGTACGAGGAATTATCTCTTAGACTCCAGAGCAGAATGATGGACCTTCATCTCTTGTCTCTCATTGTGGTGAAGTGTGTTTTTCAGCTGGTAAGTCAAATTCTATTTAACCACTCACAAAAACGTTCAGTGTAACAAACTGCATTTAAAAGGACGTCAGCGTTACAAACTGCAGAGTGGTTCTGCGGATGCAATTGCATGAAACGTGCAACATGTTACAGACTAGCGAACTCAATTCTTATTTAAAGAGTTGCAAGTTGAGATAATAAACACATGGTTTATTGATTGATATATATGATGTATAACTTCCCCATACAGTAATGTAAACTGTAAAGCACTAAGAAAAATGTTGATGCCATTCAAATCTAAATGTTTGTATGTATGTTTGTGTGTATATCTTTATTTATACACAGTATGTGCAGCGCCTTACAATAGACGTATTTTACAATAAATAAAAGGGGATAAAATAAGTGTCACATTCATAGAAACAATAGGAGAGTGGTCCTTGCCCCAAGGAGCTTACAGTCTACACACATACATACCTAATGACTTAAAAATGTGCAAATAAATAAGTAAACTGTGATTTTATGGTCATATACAATTGTATTGTCTTACAAAAATGTTTCTTGATCATTTTTTGTTAACTCAAATATACCAAGAGGATCTGGACTAGTTCTGGTGTAAACCAGCTGTAGCGTTGAGGACAAAAAGTCCCTTTGAGTTAAATGGTCATTTTAACTCCTTTGATGCTAGAAATGTTCCCACGCATTTCAGTGCAATGTGTCGGAGACCACATTTCATTCAAGAGATTAAAAGGAACATTTAAATCATGTGGAATGTGGGAAGTTTTAATTTGCCCCCTATGTTGAAGTAGGGTTGCTCTAGAATTGATCCATTTCTGCATAGCGCATCAGCCTCAGTGATACTAAAGGCATTTAAAAGGACATCATTGTTAATAACTGCACAATGGTTCTGTGGATGCATTTGCCTGAAATGCTGCAAATCGTTATTAAATCTCCCTGCTCTTCAGTTCAACTCTTCTATGTAAAAGGTTACCTGGTCAGATAGTAAACACGTAGCTTATTGACTTCTTATATCTTGCCTTCAGAAATGAGCAAAAACAAAAGACATGATTTATTTAACCCTTTGAGTGTCAGAGAGGTATCCAACGCACCGCTCTCTGGCACTCAAAGGGTTAAAGGAAACAATGTCCCTTTGGAACAACTAAGTGATTTTGAAAGGCAAACTATATTCACGTTCAAAGATAAATATTCAAAGATATTTAACTTTATTTATTTGTCAGTTAGTGCAAGTCTTCCAGGCCTGCACGGAGGACATAAACTTTGCACCTAACTCGTCATTTCCAACTGTCACTTCCTACCAGGAAGTACCAGCTCAGTTGTATAAACTGTCAAATAAATACAGATAAATATATCAGACATTATAGTCTGATTAAAATGACTAATATAAATATGGTGATTAGGGATGTTCTTTTCAAAATAATCTATTTATTATAAAGTGACTTCTCATTTAAAAGTGAAAATAGTTGCATGTACAATGCTTATATATATATATATATATATATATATATATATATATATATATAATGTGTGTGCATGTATCTATCTATCATCTGTCTGTCTGTCTGTCTGTCTGTCTGTCTACCTATCTAGCTAGCTAGCTAGCTAGCTAGCTGTCTTTCTATATTGTTAACTCAAATATTCTGATTCTAACATACTAAGAAGAGGTATGAGTGCATTAAAGTGTGATAAAGAGGATATAAATCTTCCAGTGTGATAAACTCTCTGATTCCTATGTTATTTTATGGAGCCTATGTACTAAGATCTCTCAAATCGAAGAGCCGTTAGTTCATAAGCTCCATAGAGTAACATAGGAATTGGAGACTTCACCACACTGTAGAAGTTATACCCTTTTTATCACACCTTAGTGAAGGGTGCCGTGGCACTTTGGGTTGCCTTGAAAACCAGTTTAGGTTGCCCCACTTTTTTCTATGAAAATTTTAAGAAAAATGTTGATTTTCTATTGTATAGATATGGAAATGGTAATGCACACTCTTGTTTTTATTGCCATTCTGACTGGGACACCTAAGAATAAATGTACATTTATGTATTGATACCCTTCACTAAGACCTTGTGAAATTACCTTTAAAATGTTAAGGGTGCCCTGAAAATTCCAGATTGCATGTTAGGGGTGCCTTGAATAAAAAAGATTGAAAACTACTGTCTTAGTGCATAATGTTGGGGTAAACCAGCTGTATCATATAAACAATATAATTGGTTTAAATCAGGCTTTTAACTCCTTGAATTGTAGAGCGGTTTCCAATGCATTGTGGAGGGGTTCAAGGGGTTAAATGATCCATTTAAATCAATGGGTATTTGGGGCATTGATTTGTTACACTATGCTGCAGTTGGCTTGTACTATTTCTACATAGTACATCAGTCACAGAATGTGACGAGTGGCATGTAAAAGGACATCAGTGTTACTAACTGCACAGTGGTTCTGTGGATGCATTCCTCTGAAATTCTGCAACATGTTATTGAATCTCCCTGCTCTCCTGTTCACCTCTTTTATTTAAAAGGTTACCCGTTGAGATAATAAGCGTGTGGCTTACTGTCTCCTTATATTACAGTTTCATAAATGTGCAGAAAATTAAAAAAAAATGCCATTTTATGGTCATATAGTTTTATTATTGTATAAAATGTTCTTTTCCTTGTTCAGTTTTCATTATCTCAGATATACCGAATCTAGACTAATTCTAGGGTAAACCAACTGCACCATAAGGGGACACACCAAAATGTCGCCTGATTTAACTGGCATGTGTAACCCCTTAAATGCTAGAGAGATCTGCAACACATTGCTTTGAAATGCGTTGGAGACCACACTAACTTTCCAAAAGTTAAAACACAATTTAAATCAAGGAGGGATTTGGGGAATTTTGCCTTGGAATTGTCCAAGTTCTTCTTAGCAGTCAGTCTCTCTGTATCTATTAACCATTGGAGTGCCAGAGGGGTACGCAACGCATTGCAAAGCAATGCGTTGCGTACCCCTCTGGCACTCAAAGGGTCAAAGTCAGATAGAGTTGATACAATATCATCTTCTTTATGGCTATATGCACAAAGCTTGTTAGAGCAATTCTGGTACCAAACAACTGCACCGTTGGATGAAAAAAAATTGCCTAAATTCCCATTGAATTAAATGGTGATTTAACTTTTTGAATGAATTAAAGGTCTCCAACACTATGGGGGTTATAACTAAGGCATGACATAGAGGTGATAACATGGAGATTTCTTCTCCAACGATGTCACTTCTCCAGTTCATGTGTTATTCTATGGAGCCTATGCACTAATATCTCCAAAACTTAAAAAATGTTAGTGCATAGGCTCCATAGGTTAACATAGAAATTGGAGAAGTGATAAACTGGAGAAGTCTTCTCCGCTTTATCACCTCTTCATCACGCCTTAGTGAATAACTCCCATTGTATAATAATGAACTGGAGATCTGTCTAGCATTTAAGAGATTAAATAGCTTATTTAAATACATGGGACTTTTTAATTTATTTCTATAGTGCAGTTGGTTTGCAACGTAATTTATCCACTTTTCATTGTTCATATGGTACAGATACTAGAGATGTCTGCTAGGCATTACAAAACAAAGCACTGGAGAGTTCTCCAGCAAATGATGGGTTAATTAGTGTTTAGCTTTTATCACATTTTATTTTTTTATAACAGTATTAATTTTTCTTCAAATTTCCTAACGTCTTTTTTGGTCCAGACATATTAGCCATAAAACTCTAGAGGTGTAAAGAGAAAAAGGCAGGATTTTTTTTTTTTTTTTTGACAAATAAAGATGGTCTTTATCATGGTCGTTCGGGAGTGGCAAGCGGGGAGCACCTTCCCACCTTACACTTGCGTACTCCAGGTAAACATAAGGGGTACAGGGGGCTGGGGCTGGCCTGGGAGTCAAATTTTGGCATTGCCCCACCCTGGAAACACTTCTGCGCACACCCGTGCTTTTTATGTATCAAAGAAAATGCTCAGTTGATCTCATTAGGATTTTTTCTTACTGAATACATGTGATATATACAGTTACCTTAACCCTTTGAGTGCCCGTACCCCTCAGACACTCAAAGGGTTAACAGCGCAGCACATCAAACTGCACCACAGGGAACACAAAAAAAATGAGTCAAATGGGGGTGTCTAAGCCTTTAACACTACACACATTGCCAGTGTATTGCTTTTACAATGCATTGAAGTCCTCTTTAGCAGTCAAGGGGTTAAAAGCGCTACAAATCAATGGAGATTGTTATTTTTTCCCCATTGTTCTATTGGTTTGCTCTAGAATTTCTCTGTTTTCACTTGTCTGCATATGGGATAATTAAACAGTCAACCCTTTGCAATGCATTGCTTACCCCTCTGGCAATCAAAGGGTTAAAGACCAGCAGGACATTTAACGTGTTGCTTTGCATACCCCTCTGGTCTTTAAGATGTTATCATTGGCTGTCTCATTTTTTAATTGTGGTAACTATTCCGTTTCCTCTGTTAATACTGCAGCTGGATTATATCACATAGTCAGACCATGCTGGGTGGTAAGTGGTTAATTCCTAAACTAGGTCTGATTTTAAAGATTTAAGCCAAACTGCTTTCCTCAACCTGCATTACTAAAAGGCAGAGACAGTAGGGTTATGCACTAAGAAGTGATAAAGAGGGGATAAGAGAGATGACTTCTCCAGTGATATCACTTCTCCAGTTCATATGTTATTCTATGGAGCCAATGCACTAAAGAGATAATAATGTCTATGTATAAATGAGCATTCAGTTATTCCTTATGCTTTGTAATAATGCTCAGTATTGTGGGCAATGTTGTGATCTGTGAAGTTTGTGTGTAATTATATTTTAAATTGTCCCCCTCCCCCCATTTATATACGTCACTATTCATCCGGTTGCTTGACCAGGTAGATCGTAATGAGGGTCAATCACGTGGCTATCAGTATATGGAAAACCCTGCTTCCCTTGACGAAGAAGGGTAGGTGTTTCCTCATGCCGATACCTCGTCACAGTCCCACCGGATCAACTTTCTGATCTGAAGACAGAATAATGACGTCTGTAAAAGGCACAGGAGGGGGAACTTTAAAATATAATTATACACAAACTACACAGATAACAACTTTGAGCGTAATTACAAAGTATAAGGAATAATCAAATGCTCATTTATACTGAGACATTATTATCTCTTTAAGATCTATTAAGTTGGAGAAATCTCAGTAAACTGGACTTGGAGACAGAGTTTAGAACACAGGAGAAGTCATCTCCACTATAGCACCTGTTTATCACACGTTAGTGCATCTGCCCCCAGAGTGTGTTATTTGGATATATGATTATCCACAGGTGATACAGTGATTAGCTCAGGCATTTTAACTGTACCATCTGTATTAAATCAAGGACATCCCAGAATACGCACTTTCTCTGCACTTAGGAATGCAGTTTACACCCCCGATTTAAGCCAACGCAGGCAACCACTGCCCAATCCAAGTACCATAAAACCTGCAGATGCTGCAGAACCACTTGGAATTCAGAGCTTTCCGTCTCTGTTCTGTTTCTCACTACTGATTGGCAGAGCTGCTTACCAAGAGATTTGCAGCAGCTGAAGCCTTTCAAGGACAAAAGCTGCTCTAGCTGATTAGACTAGTGGATTTTTAAGCTCTGATATTTATTCATCCCTCAGTCAAAAAATGGCCAGACAGCTCCTGCGAAGGGGTAGGCTGGCTGCTAGGGACATCTCCAGTGTACGTGTAGCAGCCACTGGGTTAATCCCTTAAGGTCCAGGCGAACAAGGGGTACTTTTACCAGATAGAGTTAATTCAGGAAACTGGCACATGTGAGCGATCACATGTACCTGCTCACTGAAAGAGAGGCTGAAACTGACTGTTCCGGTCTTGGAACAGTCAGTTTCAGACTCCCGGTGTGATCACAGAGCAGAAGCATATTGATTAAAAAAAAAAATTAGCAACGTACCAGGACTGTCACCGCTCCTTAACGCATGGAAAGTTGTGACGGTCCTGGCACATCCACGGACCTTAAGAGTTTAAGGAATGTCTATCTTCTACTTACGTTATCTTTTGGGAAAATAAAATAATTTAAGCTGTTTTCAAAAATAATTCCTATTCGGTTAACCCTTTGAGTGCCAGAGAGGGAGCCAATGCTTTGGATACCTCTCTGGCACTCAAAGGGTTAGCCCTTTAAGAACCAGGGGGTATTCCAACACATCGCTTTGCTCAAAGGGTTAATGGAATAAAATCACCCAATAAAAGAGGGGTATGGAACGCAATGCAAAAATTCCTGTTGATTTAAATGGGGATCTTGAATGCTAGACGGGTCTCCAGTGCGTTGTTTCAGGTTAAGAGATATAAGAGGGTTAAAAGCCCCATTTAGTCAATGGAAATTTGGGGACTTTTTATTAGTCCCCTATGGTGCACTTGGTTTGCTCCGAAATTACACCATTTATTTGTAGACGTGGCCTGTGTTACTTAAAGTGACAGTCAACTTCCTTTTTGATTTTACATATTGTGTAATTGACAATAATGTTTATGTCATTTGTTTTTATTTGCATCTATTGTTTTCCTTGTTATGTATCTGACAGGGAGCTCCGTGAATTCTTGTCTCTTGAAAGCTTAGTGTCAGGGACCGTAAAAGCCAGTATAGTGATACAATGTAACACTATCCCTGTAGACTGTGTCTAATCTATTAAATTCAGCATATAGATCACTAACTGCTTCCTGCAGCAAAAAAAACCCTACCTCCAGTCTATTAAATACAGAATACATAGCACTGACTGCTGCAGGGATGGTATTACATTGTATCAATATCTTGTCTGTGTGCCTGCACTGTCAGTCCCAGTCTCCCTTCAGAAGCATTACATTGGCCTGAACGGCACCGGAAGAGACTGGCGGCGCAGGCACGCAGACTGCACTAAAATGGTCATCAGTCTCAGAAAATTAAGGATTTCTCTAGCATTGTGTAGTTTTTAGAGGTAAGATAACTATTATTAAACTAGTTGTCATCTGCCTAATTATTACTGGGTGACTTTAAGTTGGTAGTTCCGCTTTAAACAAAATGAGTGAAATTAAATTAAATAATGTAAAGTACAGACAGTTTGTTTTTATGCGTTATGTACTTGCAGAATGTGTAACATTAAAAAAGAGGTTAATTGTCACTATAATAATGGTTTTGCACCAGATGCATGAATATCTCAAGCATTATATTACCCTCTGTCTATTGCCTTTCAACTATATTAAATAACATCAAACAGATGATCAGTCTCATGTTAAACCACAGGTAACAGACTGTGACATGTTTATCATTTGTTAATTTCATATTACAAGTATAAGGAATTGTACGTGGTATTCAGCAGCAGAGATGGAAACTTCTATTTTTTCCTACAGGAATTTCTGCAAATTTATTACGTTCACGTAAAAAAAAAAAATTTTGACCATGGGTTTTAATCAATAAAACACGATCAGCGCTGTTTTTTTTTTTTTTATAACATACCTACGAGTGGAGATATGAAGCCTACAATTCAGGCACTTCTGCATTTTGCGGCAGCCTGTATGTCCCGCATGACATCGCAGGACTTCCCAGCTGCCCCAGGGAGCGCATTCACGCTTCCCTTCGTAGCTGTATTTCTGTGGGTTAACGTTACGGCAAACTCCGTTTACAATGCTACTGAGGTTCCCCGTTCCACTTTCTACTAGAATTGCTGTAGAATGCAAAACGTGGCATTTTACATTAATTTTTGCTACCATTTTTGTTCTTATTTTGCTGTTGGAATCAGGACGTTTCTCCAGTACTAAGGCAGTACAAACAAAATATCGGGGTCAAAATTACACTTACTACATGTTTCAATGGGGCAAAAAAATTGAGACAAAAACAGTTTTTACATGGGAATTCCTGCTGAAGATGAAAACTGCTGTTTTTCCACTTTTTATTTCTGCTTCAAGAATTTGGAGCAAACCAATTGCACCATTGGGAGAAATGAAAATACCGATTGGTTTATATAAGCCTT
This sequence comes from Rhinophrynus dorsalis, assembly GCA_037306005.1. NCBI lineage: Eukaryota > Metazoa > Chordata > Amphibia > Anura > Rhinophrynidae > Rhinophrynus > Rhinophrynus dorsalis. The sequence continues at coordinate 225,446,484 of CM074725.1, forward strand.
TTAACCCCTTGAATGCTTCACAATGCAATGGAGCCCTCGCAGGGTTAAAAGCAGCATTTTTTTTTATTTTAAATCTCTATTGAAGATAACAAGATAAAACAAGTCAGAAAGCATAGAATAAAGCTGACAATGATCACAATAATGCATTAGATAATAGAAAGCAGCAAAGGCTAAATCTCATGAATAGATGTGGATAATAAATCTGAAATCATTGAGTCAGTGGAGGGTACAAAATGATTGCAGGGCTAAAAGGAGAAAAAAAAAAGGAGTGAATGGGGATTGTGAATGAGGTGTCCTCAGACCTCTGTGGTCAATATTAAGTGAGACTAGAGGGAATATAGGTGTACTAGTGTAAAAGCCGTGTGCACAGGCCAAGGTCTGGGTAATGTTAACCCTATGAGTGCCAGAGGGGTATGCAACGCATTGCTTTGCAATGCGTTGCATACCCCTCTGGCAGTCAAAGGGTTAAGCATCCGCTACCTCACTGCTCCACGCGATGCAGGCTTGTTTCGCCTCACTCACGCGATGCAATCATGCGCAGCAGAGACTGACCAAACGCACGCAGTCTCTACTACGCATGGTGGCTTCTGACAAACATCCTAGCGAATTATTGTATAGGATTCTAGGATGTCATGAGTCTGCGAATAGAAAGACCACGGTGATGATGTTGTATCGGCCAGTTGTACCGAGCCAGTCAAGTAATGATCAGGTCCAAATCGCGATTGATGTAATGCCAAGAGGGCTTATCCAGTACCTAGGATGTCGTATGTTGAGGTGTGGAGTAGCGGGTACAATGGGATAGGAAACATCATTCAAAACACTCACCCTTTGCAGGCCTGAATCCACATGGACCAGATAGCCATGACATTTAGGGAGACAGTCTGCTGATAAAGCAAACCTTCTTTAGTCTTTGTGTGCCACAAGGACATTAGAGGAGGATCTGTGGACTTCCATTTTAAGGGTATCAATGCTTTTGCAACTGTCAATAAAGTAAGCAATAAACAGCACCATTTAAATCAATGGGAATTTGGGGAGTTTTTATTTGTCCCCTGTTGTGCAATTGGTTTGCCCCAGATTTGTTTCTCTTCAGTTTCTTGAACAATAAAATAAAAGGGGCAAAAAAATTATATCTGTAATTACTTTAGTTGTGCAAATGACTGGGATTTGTTTAACCCTTCCTGTGCCGGTGACGTGTACTGTTCCACACCACTATGCCGCTCAAATGGAGATCTAACCCTTTGAGTGCCAGAGGGGTACGCAACGCATTGCAAAGCAATGACACTCAAAGTGTTAAAGGACCTGGGGTCTAATCATGCATGGCTGGGCAAGCAATTTCTCCACTGGATGCTACCGGCATCTTCAACACATCGTTTTGCAACATTTGGAGACTTTTTTAGCATCCGAAGGGTTAAGAACAGAGACGGCTTTGTGTGAAACTCCCAGAAAGATAATGACTGCAAAAGTATGGTTAATCATAGAATGGCACTATAGTCGTTTACATTTAACCCCTTGAATGTTAGATACATCTCCAACATATTCCTTCGCAATGCACTGGAGATGTCTTTAGTGACTAAGGAGTTAATGAATGTGCAGAATGTGAAGAACGGTTTTAGCGAATCAGAAGATTATTAGTTCTCAACTTCCCCATTATGTTCCTTCTGGCGGTTTCCACTGTGCATGACCACAGCTGCTTTTAGTTAATCTCCTCACCCCACAGAGCTTACAATGAATGATGCTGTAACTTGTAACTGGAACTCTCCAGCATTTTCTCCTTATGGGAGGTACATGAATGTGATCTGTATCTGAGCACGATCTGGGGCTGGATTCAAATGCAGGAGATAAATGTTACCTCCCATTTTGTCACATTTTTTCTATTGAAGTCTATGGGGAAACCAAGAGATAATATCAGAGATAAAATTAGCACCTGCATTTGAATCCAGCCCCTGATCTCCAAATAATCCAGAAATATACCATAAAGTATGCCTAAATTTAAAAATAAAAGCCCATTAGCCTTTTTTGATTCTAGAGACTCAATGAATCTCAGATCACCAGGGGAAAGTATAAATCTGCAAGTGGAGGCCATTTTATTGCATGTATTAGTAAGCTTAAAGTGATAGTAATGTTTCACAATAAAAGTATTTGGGCCATGAAGAGTGTTATTTCATTACTGTCAGAGTTGTAGTTCAAGAGTAATTGAATGATAAATTATCACCCTCCTGCCCCTTTAACTGATGTAACACTGCTCCCCTCAAAGAGAGATCGCAGAGATTGCTCCGGTCGTTGAGGGGTTAAGAATATGCAGATAAAAAGAAAACAATGCCATTTACATGAAATGCCTTGTGGCTGAAAAAATGTTCCTTCGAAATTAAAGGTATTTGATGCTCCCAGAGATGCAGAAATATTTTTTAAAAAGCAGCAGCTACATGAAAGAATCTAATGATAAATTGGAGCATTTTAAAAATTAAAAGTGAACTATATCTAAATAAATATCTTAATTTGCTTAACAACGTTCATACTGCACTCAGGTATATTTTTATAATTGTTTTTGCATTGGAAATCTGATGAAGTCCGTAGATTGAAACTTACAGATGAAAATCTGATTCATGAATCTGATAAATGTTCCGCTCCGCTAGAACATCTCCGCTAGTTCTATCCTCAGTGTCAGTAGCTGCACTTCAGTGCTTGTTCTAGAGCAAGGTGTCCAAGATTTTCCATTGTGGGCTATATAATCAGATCATAACTGTGCGGGACGCAATATATTTTTTTAATTTATAAGGTGCTTAATTATAGCCTGTCAGCTATTCAAAAATATGGATTTATTGATTGATCAAGTCAATAACAATACTGATATTTAAAGCCGAACTATCACACAAATTAAAGATATCCCCAAATCATTATGCACATAGCAATACTTATATCCATACTAGTATTATCCTGAATAAGTCCGGCATTTCTGGGAAATCCAACTCGTTCTGAGACGCACAGGCAGGCATCTTGCTGTACCGGCATTTGTTTGCCTGAGCTGTCAGTCCCTTCCTGCACCTTAAGGTACAATGCAGCGCCTCCTAGAGGAGACTGGGATGGACAGCGCAAGTGCACAGATGTCTCTTTGGCAAGGTGTCTGCACTGATGCCTTCCTGTCCATCTTTGAATGAGTTGGATTTCTCAATAACGCCGCGATTATTCACGCTAATACTAGTATGGATATGCATGTGCATAATTATATCGGGGGAACTTTCATTTATGTGATAGTTTTGCTTTAACAAACATCTTTTCTTGAACTGTACAGTACTGACAGTCAGGGGATTAGGTCTTACTGGCCATCTTATTCATGTTTTCTATTTAAATAAAAAAATAGTTTTTTAAAAAATCTCTGTTGGGCTGAATTTGGCCCATGGGTCACATGTTTGACGCCTATGCACTACAGCATAAGATTGCTAGAGTATGTATTGGAGGATAACCTCCACCATCATAAGGGCCACATTTCCCTATGGGCAGAGTAAGCAACTGCCTAGAGCTCCAAATTATAGGGGCACCTGGGCTGTGCTGGCCACACCCACATTCTGAGCTAAGGGTGGGGTAAGGGCAATCACATTGTCCCTACATCAGTTTATATACCCTTTTACTGGCTATCATTAAAGGGATAGTAATGTTTCAAAATAAAAGCAGCTCCAATTAATCTTCATAGTATTTGGACCATGTAGAGTATTATTTCAATACTGTCAGAGTTGTAGTTCAAGAGTAATTGAATGATAAAGTATCCCCCTCCCGCCCCTTTTACTGATTTAACATTGCTCACCACAGAGCAGCAAAACTGTCCGGATAGATAGCAGAGAGGTACAATCTTCTGTGAGCATAAGGAAAAACCTGAAAAGCATGTCAACGGGGTTCCACATCTGAGGGGAGGTGACTTACACTAGGTAAAAGGGGAGGGAGGGGGATACTTTATCATTCAATTACTCTTGAACCACAAATGTAATAGTAGTGAAATAACACTGGCCATGGTCCAAATAATATGAAGATTAATTGGAGCTGCTTTAATTTTAAACCTTCATTATCACTTTAACCACTTGAATGCTAGAGAAATGAACTGAACAGCTCACTAGTAACCAAGAGATTAAAATATTTTAATATATTTTTTAATGTTATGGGATAAGGGTATTTACTGTACCAGGGAACTGTGGATGGGGTCATTTGAGGAGTGAGAGTGTAGGGATGGGTGAAAAGTAAATAAAACTCACTGGAAATTTCACGTAAAACCAACAATTTCCTGTTTTACCTAAAAAAAATTACTGACCCTAGAAAATACATAAAATGTCCGCCTTTTCGCCACTGGCAATAAATTTCCCATGAGAATGTTGCATTTTTTTTGCATATGTTTTCTCAGCTAGATTTCCCACTACAGTGCTACTGCCTCTGAGGGTTGAAGTGGAGAAATCAACAGGTGAAAGTAAAAGTTGCAAGCAGACTGAGTCCTACAGCAACATATTCCTTGAAAAAATTGTCATCAGGTTGAGTGCCGTTGTCTTTTGTCCATAACACTAGAACAGACATCCTTGAAAAACAACTGCAGCTTGGGATATTCCAACAGGGGCAACACATGATGTCAGTTATTTAAAGCCTCTGCTTTTAACAACAGGAAAGAGCAGCATGTCAACCAACAACATTTTTTTCAATTTTACTATTCCACAGGTGTACTTTTGCATTATGTTACTCCTTTCTAAGAATTCAGTAAGTGTGGGTTGCCAGTACTTAATGGAACAACTTTATTGCTTTAACAGCATGACTTGTAGAGGTGCTGGGGGTGGTGGCGGCATGAGTGGGCACTCTATGACTCTTGTCATATCCAGAGCCCTGGGAACGTTTAGGAGTGTTTCTACTGTTGCTAGTTGTGGCACCTTTAACATGCTGATGGTGCGTCTCCTTATCAGACCTATGGTTATATTTCAGGTGGGTTCTCAATAAGGATGTGCCTAGGTGTGATCTTGCTTTCCTCCTGGTCCCATGATAGCAACAAGTTAGCTTTTTGGATTGTGCGTAAAGTATTTCCACACTGTAAACGTCATAGAATGAGGGGTTGTTATCCTGAGGGACTGTTACTAATACTGGGGCTAGATGTTGCAATTATAATAGCTGGTACACTTCCAAAAGCAACAGAAGAACTTATCATAGCTAGGTTTGGTGCATGTTGATGACCTGTGTTGCTGATTACTTTATGTGGATAACTGGGTAAGGGTTGAACTTGGAAGTGGTGACTGTGCTGATCATAACTGACAGGACGAATCTGTATTTATAGGCATCTTTACTTGGCCAGAGTGAGACTTTCCAATCATTTCTCAAACAGCTTATAAGGAGCCTCTGTGTTGTGTGCTGTGCTCCATTACAGTGGTGGAAGTCTGAACCTTTGCATTTCAACTACTTCTCTGGACATGGCACCATGACTTAATTTCTATCTGAAGTAGAGGATGATTTTTGGAGGGATATATTTAGGATAAAATCCTCATCACTAATTAGGTCCTCAGCATTCTCCGCCGCTGTTTATTCCCCATTACTTTTATATTCCACTAGGCTTTTTGAAGTTTCAACCAATTTCTTTTTACTTTTCCATTAGAGTGATTTTCAGTACATTCTTCTCTACTTTGTGAACTGTTGTTTTCACTCTCACTGTCAGGCACAGTAGTTGATTGAACTGTTATACCTCCCACCGTCATGCCATCAACAACAGAATGTCACTCGTTGTTGTCTTCAGTGTTCTTACATGGTTTATTAATATTACTAGTGTGGTGGTGGAACATTTTATGTGACTTTGACAAACAGCCTCCTTAGGAGGCAATGGATCATCATAATTTATTGAGCACACTGTATACAACCATAGCTGTAGTAAGTTTCTGGACTACCACTTTAATAACACACACTGCTACTACTCCTTTTGCCCTAACCCTGCCCCTAGTACATTTCCTGGAAATTATTAAACAGTGAAGTACACAACAGAACAGATTGTGTGCATGATGTTTTGCTCTTTACAAAATACTTTATCTCTTATAGTATCCATCTGCTCAGTCACATCTCACATCTGGGCCCCTGTCACTTATCAAACTATGTTTATTTCTTTTTAATTAACTATTTCTATCAGCTTCGAAAAAAACCACACTCCTTGTGCAACTGATTCTTCCCCCACACTCCCCTAACTCAAAGAGCTGCCAACTGAAAGGAACTTGAATCACAACTGCCTGTCTTCTAAGTTTTACAGTAGTTGATTGAGCTGTTATACCTCCCACAGTCATGCCATCAACAATAGAATGTCACTCATTGTTGTCTTCAGTGTTCTTACATGGTTTATTAATATTACTAGTGTGGTGGTGGAACATTTTATGTGACTTTGACAAACAGCCTCCTTAGGAAGCGATGGATCTTCAATAATTTATTGAGCGCACTGTATACAACCATAGCTGTAGTAAGTTTCTGGACTACCACTTTAATAACACACACTGCTTCTACTCCTTTTGCCCTAACCCTTCCCCTAGTACATTTTCTGGATATTATTAAACAGTGAAGTACGCAACAGAACTGATTGTGTGCATGATGTTTTTTACAAAATACTTATCTCTTATAGTATCCATCTGCTCAGTCACATCTCACATCTGACCCCTGTCACTTATCAAACTATTTTTATTTCTTTTTAATTAACTATTTCTATCAGCTTCGAAAAAAACACACTCCTTATGCAACTGATTTTTCCCCCACGCTCCCCTAACTCAAAGAACTGCCAACTGAAAGGAACTTGAATCACAACTGCCAGTCTTCTGAGTTTTACAAAATGTTGGGGAATTTTGGGGAAAATCTCTTTTGCTTCCTTCACGCACACACTCCCCCAGAGTTCCCAAACATCCTGAACACAGAGGACAAATGGCCTGCCTACAAGACTGCCTAAACTATACGCCAATTTCACTTTATTTGCCTATCCTAACCAGCTGTGTGTTCTGCTTTCTCTCTCTCTCTGTCTAACAAGCACATAATGGCATGCTACAGGAACCTGACATGCCGTTTATACTATCCTTGTGGAAAAAAGAAGTAAAACTAGCCACATGGTCTTACCATTCATTTCAATACACTGAGCTATAGGGGAAAAATGGAAAATCTGCATTTTTCCCGAAACAGTTTCCGAACGGCAAGACATGCCACTTTTTAAGCTCTAAATATGTTAGCTACCTGTTCTCTGAATGCTAGAATTGGCTCTATTCACTAGTATACTGTGGGAGGATACATGCTATGTATCCCCTAAACCACTAGTATTTCTGTCTTTGTTGTTGTAATTTGCTTTTCTTTTGACTGCAAATTCAATACAATCTATACAAAAGATACAGACAGCTTTATATAGCTATAACAATTAGCTATAATTTGCTCCCACTCTGGGTAACATTGCTAGGAAAGAGTGATATGTGTACATTTATATACATCAGCAGTAGCTATAATTTTCTGAGTGATGTTCTAGATAGAGTGGAAAGCTGGATGTATGGCCTGGCAACACATAGTCAGGGTACACATTAAAGGGAGAGTAATGTTTCATAATAAAAACAGCTCTAATTAATCATCATAGTATTTGGACTTTGGAGAGTGTTATTTCAGTTCTGTCAGAGTTGTAGTTCAAGAGCAATTCAGTGACAAAGTATCCCCCTCCCGCCCCTTTTACTGATGTAACACTGCTCAGCCAAAGCAGAAGGGAGGTGCCCAGGTAGATTGCACAGAGGGACAATCTTCAATTAAGATAAGGGAAAAACCTGAAAAGCTTGTCAAGGGGGGGTAGGGCTTTCATTGTTTTCATATAAAGAAGATTGTCCCCTGCTGTTATCTGTCTGGTTTTACAACCAGATTCACATCTGAGAAGAGATGGCTTACACTAGGTTAAAGGGGCAGGAGGGGAAACTTTGCTTGTGAATATCTCTTAAACCATAAAGGTTTGAGAGATAAGACTTATATCGTTCTTTATGTTTTTTTAATGCCTACAAAATAAAATAAAGTTAAAACGAAGTATTACTATCCCTTTGAATTGTGTCCTTTTTTCTAAACAAATGTTTACCATTTTAGTCATTTTTAATAAAAGTTATGTTTTATTATATTTCTCAAATGACCTTTGTAATATTTGGGAATTTCTGAAGATACAGCATGCTAGTGGTAGAACATCAAGGATAGCTGTTTTGTATTTACAAATTAGCCAGTACCCTGTAAGCACCTTGTTGTTGTCCTTTGTCTATTTCCCAATGCAACTGGCAGATTGTGTATAAAGAAATGTATCTTCTAATGTTAGGTTCTGGCAGTTCTTTCCTCTGGAAATGACAATGCTACAAGTATAGCACATGGCTAAAGCCACAGACCTCTTTTGTGAAGGCCAGGACATATGTAAGTGACCGGATGAGATTGGGGCTGCAGATCAGAGCCAATGACTATGTATCTTCCCATATAACATCGGTTTATAAATATCCTTGAATACTTGTAGTTTCCTATAACTCAGTCAATAAAGGTTTCACCTTTACTACCCTTTTTAGCATTTCTTAGAAATGCATTGGAATTACCAGAGTAGCAGATGTTGAGATGAAAGCAGGAACAGCAATGAGACATACGTCTTCACTCTGAAATTCTTTAGCAAGTGGATTTATTTCAATCATAAACTACAGTATAAAAGGAAAGTCAATGGCAAATTTCAATTTCTATTCACCTATACACTCAGGGTCTTCTGCAGAAAGCAATTCAGAATTGTACAGTACCAAATGTATTACAGGAGACACATACTCACACAATTCCTATTGATTTAAAAGGAATTTTTAACTATTTGATTGCTCAATAAGTCTCAAGCACTTTGCAACGAGACCTCTCATATACAAGGGATTAAATGTGAATGTTTATTTCTGTCCTCAGTTGGTGTACTCCATAATTTCTAATTTTTCATGGTCTATATAAGATTCTCACACTACAATATTAAAAATGATAACAAAGCGTGTGTCTGTCTGTCTGTCTGTTTGTGCATTTGCTCATATTGCTGTTTTAGTCTACACTGGTAAGGATGAGAAAAACAATTCTGTATTCAGTATCAACTGCTTCACAAGTACTAACACTCTTTTCCCAAAACGTGTTTTGTGCAGTGTTTCATTTGTTGTTTTAACAAGATTACAGAAAACAATCAGAAAAAAAGGCAGATTTGCTTTCAAATTAGGTTCTTCTTTGGTATGAGTGTCTGTAAGTGTTAATGTTTATATGTAGTTTGTGTGCCTGTGATTGTGTGAGTAAATGTATGTGCTGTGAGTGTGTGTATGTAGTGTATGTAGTATGTGTGTGTGTGTTGTGAGTATGTGTATTGATAGTGTGTTTATGTAGTGTATGTGTGTATTGTGAGTGTGAGTATGTACTGTGTATGTCTGTGTGTGTGTGTGTCTGTGTATTGTGAGTGTGTGTGTGCTGTGAGTGTGTGTGTATGTGTGTAGTGTGAGTGTGTATATAGTACATGGTGTGTGTCTTATGAGTGTGTGTGTGTACTGTGAGTGTGTGTATAAACCGTGAGTGTGTGTGTGTGTGTGTACTATGAGTGTGTGTATATACTGTGAATGTGTGTGTGTGTGTGTGTTGTGAGTGCGTGTGTATGTATATTGTAAGCGTGTGTATGTTGTCTGAGTGTGTATATGTTGTGTGTGTGTATATGTACTGTGTGTGTGAATGTGCAGGGTCAGACTGGTCCATTGGGATACCAGGGGTTACCTTTTGGTTCGAGGGGCATTTTAGGCACCATGAAACCTTGATCCATCTACTCTAATCTGCAGACTAGGGTCTGTGACTCCTTCAGCACAAACCTTTATATCACTGATCCCTCATGGTCCCTGTGCACTTAGGTAAAGCAGAGTACTTGGATATATCATGTCCCAGTGCTCTGTAATATTAGACTGCATGAGGACCACGAATTAGCACTGACATAAAGTTCAGAACTAGTGTTGAGCGAGCGTGCTCGGCCGATGCTCGGATCGGCTCGAGCATCGCTCTGCTCGGCACATGGCGGTACTCGTACGAGTACCGCCATGTGCTCGCCCGACATGTTCGGGTGAAGAGGATCTGTGCCGGAAGAGGCACAGATCCAAAGACGCTCCGCTGGACCACCAGGGAATGGAGGTACGGGGGCATTGCGGAGATGAAGGGGGCATTGCGGAGATGAAGGGGGACATTGTGGAAGAGGGGCATAGACTCTATGCCCCTCTTCCACAATGTCCCCCTTCATCTCCGCTATGCCCGTCTTCCACAATGTGCCCCTTCATCTCCGCTATGCCCCTCTTCCACAATGTCCCCCTTCATCTCCTATGCCATAGAGGAGATGAAGGGGGACATTGTGGAAGAGGGGCATAGCGGAGATGAAGGGGGACATTGTGGAAGAGGGGCATAGACTCTATGCCCCTCTTCCACAATGTCCCCCTTCATCTCCGCTATGCCCCTCTTCCACAATGTCCCCCTTCATCTCCGCTATGGCATAGGAGATGAAGGGGGACATTGTGGAAGAGGGGCATAGCGGAGATGAAGGGGGACATTGACCAGGCACCCTCCGCTCATCAGAGCAGGGGGTGCCTGGTTTAATGCTCGAGTGCTCCCATTCATTTGAATGGGGCTCGGGTGCTCGGCCGAGCACTCGAGCATCAGGGGGTGCTCGGTCAGAGCACCCGAGCACCCGAGCATCGGGGTGCTCGCTCATCCCTATTCAGAACCAAAAGAGGCGCCGCACTCTTATTCATAAAGGTGGATCACCACCAGTGGCCCCCTCCTGTGCTAGGAGGAAGGAGAAGAGATAAGGGGGGACTATGAGAGAGATATGAAAAAAATGGGAGAAAGTAGGGGGGAGACTAGGAGAGAGAGAATGCAGTGAAAAACTGGAGGAGAGAGGGGAGTATTCCTCTTTAAAAAAATGCTTCCTTCCAAACTATATTAAATTCTTTAATATATATATATATGAATGAATGTGTTTATTTATTAGTTTACATAATTGCTTTTTAATGTAAGTGTTCATACAATACAGGGTGACAATTGCTTAGGAAAATTAAACAATCTAAATGTATTTAAAGGTTTCTGTCATATCACCCCTCTCCCTCCTTTCTTCCAAATTGTGGCTATTAAGTTGTTTGTGTCTATTGTGGTACCCTGTGTCACGAAGACCCTGCAACATTTTGTTGGCTCTCTTTTGAACTGCTGCCAAATTTATTAAGTCCTTCTGGACATGTGATTCCCAGAACTGTACATAATACTGCAGTTCTTAGAAGTGATCTGTAGAGTCAAATTAGTACCTCTATCTTACTGCTGCTAATGCTTCTTCCTATATCACCAAGAACCATGTTTGCTTTTCACACTGATTTAGTGCATTGCTTGCCTATCTGCTTCTCATCTGAAATAATAACTCCCAAGTTCCTTTCCTCTGATGTTTTTATTAGTATTGTACAGTTAAACCAAGGGGGAATCAAAAAGAGTAGAGGAGGTTTGGAGCTGAGGGAGAAAAAAGGATGACTTGGGTTGAGAAAATCAAAAAGACTAGAGGAGAGAGGAGAGTGGGGAGAAAAAAGGGGGTATGAGTAGGGATGGGTGAAAATTTTTGCGTCAAACTGAAATCAGCGAATAATGGCACTTCCCAAATAGCAAATAATTTCCTGCGAAAAGCAGTTTTTTTCCTTTTTTCGCCTAGCTCATTCCATCGAAATCAGTGGGAACATTGGATTTACACACAACACATAACAAATATTATTTTATTTCCCAAAGGCACAGTATAAAAGGGGTATGAGGTGCCTGTGTTGGTGGGGTGAGGGGAAACAATCAGTTGAACGGTGAATGTTATTTTGTGGTGGAGGGTTGTTTATTGGGATTGGGGGCAGTTGATAAAAAATAAATCCTAAATACAATAAAAAAAAAAAAGTAAGACATAGCATAAAATGGGTCTGAGGAGGGTGCCTGTGTTGGTGGGTGGAGTCTGGGGAATGAATCAGTTGATTTTGTTTTGGGGGGGTTCTTGACTGGTATTGGGGCACAGTTAATAATAAAAATAAATAATAAATCAAATAAGAAATTGGTATGTAAAGTGATAGAGACAGGAACCCCCTGACATAAGCTGCCACTGGGGTCGACTGATACTTGACTTGATAGAGTATTTTGTGGTGGATGATTTGTTAAATTTGGTGTTAGAGGCCTTTGTAGGACTTACACTTATTAGAGGCCCAAGCCCTGAGGAAACATTGATTTGTAGGACTTAGACTTATTAGCAGGGGTCAAGTCCTTGGAAAAAAAGTGTGGGAATTCACCCAAGATTCCTAAAGAGCTGACAGTGACAAGGGAGCTCAGTAGATACAGGTCTGTGCCAAAGAAGGCACAGACCTGACTGTGTTGCGGTGCCGGGTGGGGGAGTCTTGCTAGCTGGAATGGTGTTCTTGCTCTGGAAAATGTACAGGAATGCAATTCCCACATGTTCCTGCAGGACTCCAGCCCTCCTTATTAGAGGCACAAGCCCTGAAGAAACATTGATTTGTAGGACTTAAGCTTATTTGGCACAAGCTCTAAGGAAACATTGATTTGTTCGAAACAAACCTCCAAAAATTGTTTATTTTTTTTTTTTGTAAGACTATTTTTATTTTATTTATTTATTTATTTTTTAAAGCACAAGCCCTAAGAATAAAACAAAGGCCCTACTGGCCTAGTACCAGCAGGTCATGTTGTCCAGTGGCCACTGGCCATTGTCAGATATCCTCCTAAGACCATAATTGTGGAATTTGAAACTGCTGTTCTTGCTGCTGCTGAGTTTTTTAAGCAGCAGGATGATTAGGCAGCTGAAAGAGAATGGGGTCAACAATAGCAGTAACATGGGTGATGGCTGATGAAGGTTCCACTTGCCACGACTAGCTCCAGTGATGCACCTGAGTCAGTGGCAGCACAATAAGTAGCCCCAAGTATATATGGGGAAAAGAAGACGTTGGCCAATAATTCTTCTCCACCTGCTCCTCCTCCAAAATCATGGGTGTGTTGTTATTAGAATGGAAATTTTTCCCTTGAGAGCAGGAATTGTTCCTCTCATCAGCAACTGCAATGTGCACAGTGTGTGTGGTAAATAACATCTGGGGGCACAGCTGTATCTAATCACCATGACACCAAAACCCTGGTACTGCCACTGTCACTGTACCCCTTGTCTATACCCCACTAAGGACACATGAAAACTTGTTGACAGTTTAATAGTAATGATAAAGCCTCGCTGCCACCATCTTAGCACTTGATTCCCTGCTTGTTTTTCTCCTCCACCGCACTGACGTGTGGTCAGTGTACCACACAGTGTGCAATGGGTGGACACAAACTGCCACATCCTAACATACAGAGTGGCTATCATTTGGTGGGAAAGGTAATGTTGAACAAGGTGGATTGGCAGAAGATGCAGCTACCCTAGAGGAAGAAGGTGATGGCGAGCTAGTTGTTTCTCTTGTCATTGAACTTCCAGTGTCTGCCTGGGTTTCTCTGTTCTTCCTCCTCTTTGATCTCTGCCTCGCCTCTTGTTGCCTTTCTGAAGAGTCACGGGGTGCCATGGGTGCTTGATTTATGTGGTGGGTGTTTGGCTTTAACATGTTTGACATAAATGTTGTGGTGTCTGTTTTTCATGTGTGTTATCAGGGCAGATGTGCCAATGCACTTCAGCCTAATGCTCTTAACCCAGTTCTGTATTTTTGTATTGTACTATTACAACTACTGTAAAGAGCAGTGTACATGTGTGGCGCTATACAAATAAAGATTCATACATACACACATATAAATGGTTCTTATATGCCACCAAATTCTATGTTTCTATGTGTGCATGCGTGAGAGAGAGAGAGAGTGGAATAGAATGTGAATGTCTGTGGGGGAGAGTCTATATGACTGCAGGAGAGAGTGTGGGGGATGGTAAGAGTGTGTGTGTGTGTGTGTGTGGGAGAGAATGTGGGAGATTGTGTGTGGGGGGAGAGTGTATGTGTGAGAGAGAGCGCACGATTGTGGGAGAAAGTCTATGGGTGTGGGAGAGTGTATGTATGTCAGAGAAAGCATATGAGAAGAGTGTTTTGGAATGAGTGTGTGTGTTGTTTTGGAGATAGTGTGACAGAAAGTGAGTGTGTGTGTATGTGTGTGTCTGTGTGTGTGTGTGTGTGTGAGAGAGTATCTGTGTGTGGGAGAAAGAGTGTATGTGTGGAAGAGAGTGTGTGGTTTGGGACAGTGTGTGGATGTTGGAGAGAGAGAGTGTATGGGAGAGAGCATTTGAGATTGAGGTTGTAAGAGAGAGCATATGGGACTGAGTGTGTGAGGCAGATAGTGTGTGTGTGTGTGTGTGTTTGTGTGTGTGTGTGAGAGAGAGATAAAGAGAGAGTGTCTGTATGTGTGTGTGTCTATGCAAGAGAGAGAGGAACAGAGAGAGAGAGAGAGTTATGAATTGATATGGAAGGAGACAGAATTTTATCAGCATCAAGCAAATCAATTCACTAAACAAACCTCAACAGTTTTGCACATTTTCACTGGGACCTTTAGCAATAAAATACCCAAATGTAAAGTGCCAGCTTAATTAATAAATCGTATGAAGTAATATGGCATAGGTACAAACAGTTAGTGGGTCTGACTGCACGTTAATGATGTTACCCAACAGAAACACAGACACATATATAAAGTGCAAACATGCAGTAAATGAATATACAGATTCATAATAAATATACAATGTGTATGAGTCTCTTCATGTGTTTGTGATAAGTGAATACATACATGTGTTACAATAATAAGTGTTTGTGTGTGTACTTACATGAACACACATCACCACTAGAAATTCAGTACACATTTTTGTTTGTCCATGTTTCACACTGAGATACATAGAACAGACCTGATTTTGCCACATGAAGCATCAAAAGATTTCCCCGCTTGATTGTACTATTAATTTACATGAGTATCGCTTATGTGTGAAAGGAAAATATATCTGAATAAATCACATTGCAAAAGTTTTTATACATCTCTGGATGTCTTACATCTCAAATATTGTACTTGTACTTACTAAGCAATGTGAAAAAAACTGAGCAGATTAAAGACCCTCTTTAAGAGCCAGTTTCTCATATGACTACATGAGTTGATTGATTAGTTTTTGAGAAATCGTGTGTCAAATTCTAATCCTCCTCTGGATTGTGCTTGCCATGTAATGCCTTTTTTTTCTCAGCCACTTTAGCAGAGCAATGAATTAGAGAGCTGCAGCCTAGCGATAAGGCTCACATTTCTTTCAAACAGCCTGCATTCAGGACAATGAAATGCTGTTTACCTTCTTCACGATGTACTATAGGATTTTCTGCTACCTAGAGGAATAACACACCAGACAGAACATATTCCTAGTTCAGGTAAAATAAAAACATAGAGTTCTATTTAATGGTATTGCGTATACATACGCAAATAGAGATCATGGCCGCACCAATCCTCTTTGACAAAAATTATTTAAAAAACGCAAAGCTGATAAATTTAATTAAAGGAAAATATGCATATTTTTCAATATTTTGATCTTTATTCATATGTTTTTCAGCAATTTTTTTCCCAATTTGCTTATTAAATTTATTAATGGCATATTATAATTAAATGCAGCACTATAATAAATATTTATATATATATATATATATATATATATATATATATATATTTTTTTTTTTTTTATTTATTTATTTTATTTTTTTTGCAGTGTTTTGTCTGTGCAGTTCTATTAAATAGAGCACTTGAGGGCTTATTCATCAAAAGGTACAATTTGAGGCTAATTAAGTATACCATAGGAGACAAATGAAAACTCCTCAATTACTGACTGATTAAATTGATATTTAACCCCTTCAATGCTTTTCCAGTGGCGTAACAATAGGGGTCGCACCTGTGACTGGGTCCGTCACTCCATAGGCGCGGCCACTCCCTGTGACCCCCCACCCCACCCAGCGCCACGGACGTGAATTAGCTGCACTCAGCACTCTTTTAATTCAGAGCGCTGGGAGATGACATCATCTCCCAGCGCTCTGCATTATTGGAGAGGTCTGTGCGGGAGCACCAGGTCTTCATAGAGGTCTGTGTCGAAGGAGGCACAGACCTCTACTGCCACGCTGCTGGACCAACAGGGAGGTAGGAAATGGACACTGGGGGCAATGTGTAGAGTTGGGGGCAATGTGTAGAGTTGGGGGCAATGTGGATATTGGCTGTAATGTGGAGAGGAGGACATCGGGGGCAATGTGGAGAGTTTGGGGCAATGTGGAGAGGAGGACATTGGCGGCAATGTGGAGAGTTGGGGGCAATGTGGAGAGGTGGACATTGAGGGGCAATGTGGAGATACCCAATGGGGGAAATGTGGTCGCGGGGGCCCATGGCAATTTTTGCACAACTGCCCAGTGATTTCTATTTATGCCTCTGTGCTTTTCAATATGTTGGGGACCTCTAGCATTCAAGGTGTTGAAAACATTTAATTAAAAATTTGAATCTGTCTCCAAAGCAGTTAAGATAAACATTTAAATGAGATTTTATATTTGCCCACAAACAACATTTAAGAATTTTCATTTGCCTGCTATTGTGCAGTTGGTTTGTTCCAGAATTACACCCATAAAGGCAGTTTTTTTACCGGTTAATTCCATGAAAAAATCTTAACAAAATGCCCTTAATAGGATTGTAAAACAAGGGTGCTGCCACTACTGAGAGGTGTTTCATTAAAAATATATTACAGCTCAGCCTTGAATTGTTTAGGTGCAATATCTCAATGGCCTGAAATATTACAGTGGCGCTCAGGCGTATAAACCTACAATATATTTTTATTTACATGTTAAATGTTACTATCCCTTTAAAACTGGGCGAGGTCAAATATAGCTTTTAAAAAAATAAAAAAATGAATTTTATAATTGCAAAATGTACAATAAAACATTCATAAATTTGCATTAGGTGTATAAGGCTATATTTTATATATTTTTGGTGTTTATAATTTTATTCATATAGCGCCAACCTCTGTACTTGGCACTTTACAGTTTACATTTAGTATAGAAGGGGCACAATAAGTACAGTGATTAAGTTCTTATATAGACAATCATAATGTGAACACCAGGTGAGTATACATTAGGATAAAAAGTCCCTGCCCCATAGAGCTTACAATCTAAGTAATCCAATGCATTGTGCAACAATGTATTGAGAATACGTTACACTCAAAGGGATATTATTTTTATTTTTATAAAATATATTATATTTTTCACTATGACAAGATGTCCGTGCTTCCTGCTACTGTGAGCCTCCGAAAAACTCGAAAATCTTTGAAACCAGGTAATATTTCTGGAGACTAGCGCTACTAAGCAGCTAGTCGCCAGATGAAGACTTAATTAATGTAAAGTTTTTGCGGGGTGGTAGTTCCCCTTTAATTATAAAGTACCAACAGATTCAACAGTACTGTATAATAGTTTAACAAAATAACGGAAGATGTAGAAGGGTATATAACAGATATAATAATATTTATTGTCAACATTAAAAAGCATCGGAAACTGAAGGATAAGTGTGCTATGTTTGTTAGAGCTTACAGTCTATAGTAAATGAGAGGGACAGATATAAATAAGGTCTAAGGACCGTATGTTCAAAGAAGTAGCGAAATGGCTTTTGTCGTTTGTAACGACTTTTCAAAGTACAGTGTCTTTGGGATCATTTATATTTTCAGAGAGTGTCGGTTGTAATCAGAAATATGTCGCTTCTCCTGACTGAAATTGTCCTATGTAACAACAAAAAATGTCTTAACGAACGACAAAAATGTCTTAAATAAATGTCTTAACTAATGAGAAAAATGTCTTTAAAAATGTGTTAACTAATGACAAAAATGTCTTAACTAATGACAAAAATGTCTTAACCCCTTGACGACTGGCCGATCGGCGCGGCGCGGTCAGTTAAGGACCACGGAGCATTTTTTTTTAAATTTCCGCTTCCGGACTCCCGAACGGCGTGCAGCCGCGGGGGGAGCCGGGAATTCCATGACAGTCATAGTACGTCATGGGTCATTCAGTCAGATTTACCCATGGCGTACTATGACCGTCAAGGGTCGTTAAGGGGTTAACTAAAGATAAAAATTCTTACATTCAGAACTTCACATTCTCTCCACTTTTTTCGTACAAAGTTTGTCTTTTGCAAGACTTTTTTTGTCGTTAGTTATGACAAATTTTCTTTTCCTCTATACGACACTGGAGAATAGTTTAGCCACGCCCTTGCCCCGCCCCTTTGCCCGTCAGTTCTGCAGTTGTGTCATACGCAATGGACATTACTAGTTTTTTGTTGTATACTCTATAGAAAATATGTCGTTCATGCATACAATGACTTATTTTTGTCTTTCAGACGACATTTTTTTGTCGTTATCCCTTTGAACATACGGCCCTAAGTGTTTTGAGTTGCCAAGTGACCAACCACAGATTGTGTAGGAAAAGGAAAGTGAAACTTGCTACTGAAATGTCGCTCTTGTAATAGCGTGCATCAAAATGGTGAATATTTATTTATTATTTGTATATTTTATTCATTTATAAATTATTTTGCCAGAAGAATACATTGAGATTTTGCAAGTTTTCAAGTATGTCCTAAAAGCTTTCACAATAAAAAGTTACATATTTACACAGAGGAACAATAAATACATACACACATAAACATACATACAAATATTTATATACAGTTATATAATGTTTTAGACGCAAAGAAGCAGTTATTTTTAGGGATTTTACACTGAGAGAAGATCTGATTGTTTCAAGTAGGTTATTCCAGGTTTTCAGAGCTCTGATGGAGAAGACAGATCAACCAACTTCTTTCACAATGAGTTGTTAGCAGTGGAGCGGAGGTTAGATTTGATTTGTACTATTTAATATCTCTGTATGTCCATTCCCTATTGTACAGCACTGCAGAATTAGTTGGCAATATATAAATAAAGAATAATAATAATAATAATAGTTAGTATGGAGAGCTGGAGCGAGTATACTGCTCAAGTAGTCTGGTAGCTTTCCAGAGAAGTGGTTATAAACTAGGCAAGAAAGGTGAAGGGCACATCTACATTAGGATAACTATGATGCATTTTTATCAAGTTCACATTTATGTTCAAACTGGTGTCTCTGGTTTTATGCAAACAGGTCACCCCATGACGCTCTAGAATTTAGTGGAAACATTAATGTAACATCAGTGTTGCAATGCTGGCATGCACCTTCCTCAGGTGATGATATAACAAATCACGATTGTTTTCTATTCTGCAGTGATCATTACCTGCTATCACCTGGACCCAGTAACTAATGGAAAAGATCTTACACATAGTGCGCCTTTCAAGTCCATCTAACCATGGGTTTTATGGCAGGATAGCTTGGAAATTATCAATAGGGGCTTCGTTTTTGAATGCTGTTTAAAATAAAACTCAGAATCATAATAAATTGTAACACTGAAATACTTAACGGTTGACATTTTTGTAAAGTGGCATTAAGTACTGTTAAACCCTTTGAGTGCAAGAGGGGTTCTCAACGGATTGCAAAGCAAAAGAGTTGTGTGCGCCTGTGGTTCTCAAAGGGTTTAACTCTATAGATGTCTTCACTGCTTTGTGAAGAAATGCATTAGCATCATCTCAAGAGTTAAATGAGTTAAATGGTATTTTGAATAAAGTTTTGAATGATGATAAATTGTAACACTGTGATACTTTATGGCTGACCTTCTTTTTAGTAATCCATTTATAATGAACTTGACAAAAGTGAAGATCGTTTGGCTTAGGAATGTTTTGAAATGGATTTAACAAAAAAAAAAAATCATGAGAGATTCTCACAGTGAATGAACAGAAGAGCTTAGCTGGCCTGTTCTCTGGTTAGTCACCACTCTGGGGCAGTCAAGCAAGTTTTTGCTCTCTTGTGCCATTACATAGGAAAAAACAATTTGCATATCTGTATGACACTGCCCACAAGGACATTACAACCCCAAAATACCAGGCACAATTTTATCTGCCCTACAAAATCTGCAAACCCTAGACTGAATAATGACAAAATGGTAAGCTTCAATTGTAGTTAAAAAATGTATATAAACACATCCTATATAATAATTCGCTAAGTTGTGTGTAACGCCGGACATGCGCAGTAGACACTGCTGCGCGTTCGGCAGTCAGCGTCCAGCTCTGTATCAGCAGTGGCGCGGGCAGTCTCTGCTGCGCGTGACTGTCCCGCGACCGGCTGCCAGATGCACTGTGGCCCGTGTAACGGGCTGTTCAACTAGTATATATATATATATATATATATATATATATATATAGAGAGAGAGAGAGAGAGAGAGAGAGAGAGAGAGAGAGAGAGAAAGACAAAGAGGAGTTATTTTTACAGATATAATTGCATTTAAATGAGCAACTTAAACAAAAAAATGAATACTTTCTATACTATAGTCCTACTAAACTTAAAATTTAATATTATGTTAATCTTAATAATTTTTTTATTTTATTTTACATATGAAAATAACACTAAGTTGCGATATACAATGCATCTATGATTAAGGAAAAAAAATTTAAATTCATTTTTTAGTAATCGGCGATACACTGAATCCTAGGAAAACGATTTTTGCAAAAATGGAAAAACTTGAATTCTATTCAAATGTTTCAAATTACCAAATAATTTAATACAATATGTAAATTAATTTTGTAGCGAGTGTCTTCTTTCAGTAAGTTTGTAATTGATGTCATTTTTGCCACTAACACCTAAAAGGAGATATAATAATAATATCAAAGTATTTTTCCAGGAAGGATACACTGAGATGTCTATCATTTTCACTTATGTCTTGGGGTATAGATATTGTTACCCAATTTATTGGTACTTTTGATCCAAATACTAAAATTAATCCTGGGAAGTGCACTTAGGTGAGATAAATGTGAGATAAATTGTCCAATGTGATAAATTTTCCTAAAACTATGTTATTCTAGGCCAGTGGTTCTCAATCTTTTTAAAAAAGAAACAAAAGGAACACAAAATTTGGAACTTTCAGGGCATTCCTAACATATTTAATGTAAATTATCAAGGGCATAATTAAGGGTACAATACATAAATATACAGTTATTATTTGGTCTTGTAATCATAATAACAAAATTAAACATGTTGGGGGAGATGTATAAAACTGTCTGTATAATTATCCCACCGGCATTCATAGGGTTAACCCAACTAAGTGAAAAAACATCACATTACAAGTAACACTTACCATTAATCCTGATGTCCAGTGGAGTCCTCTTCTTCCTGGTCATCTTCTGTCCTTCATTCTTCTCTTCAATCTTCTTTCTTCTCTTCTATCTTCTGTCTTCTTGCTGTAAAAAACAAAATACAAGTATATGTCTAAAGAATAAATATCCGGCACACTAATACATAGTTTAACCCCTTGAGTGCCAGTGGGGTATGCAACGCATTGCAAAACCAATGCGTTATGTACCTCCCTGGGGCTCAAAGGGTTAAAGTATGCAGAAGTGTGACAGGTTGGTAATATATAAATGCCCCATGCTTAGTAAAGTTTTCAAAGTTTTGCCAACAAAATCGTATTCCCATAAGTAAACATCACAAAAAATATACTTAGCATTAATATTTGTAGTAGCTGTCTCCGCCGCTGTGTGCGGCCACTGAGGTGGTGGAGGAGACAGAAACATGCGCCACCCCCCCCTCATGTTCATGGGCCGATGCCCGCTCCGCTCTGAGGTAATTGGAATTGAGCCTGCCCTTATATATGGGCAGCCTTACTTTCAATTCTCTCACAGTCATTGGCTGGGTTATGCTTACGCACCTCCCAGCCAATCAACTTTGAGCTGCTGTGCTTTAAAATGATTGGCTGGGAGGTGCATAAGCATATCCCAGCCAATGGCTGTGAGAGAATTGGAAGTAAGACTGCCCATATATAAGGGCAGTCTCAGTTTCAATTCAGAGCTGTGCAGGCATCGACCCGTGAACATGAGGAGGGAGGGTGTGGCGTATGTTTCGGTCTCCGCCGTCACCTCAGCAGCCACACACAGTGCCAGAGCCAGCTATTACGAATATTAATGCTAAGTATATTTTGTGTTGTTTACTTACGGGAATACGATTTTGTTGGCATAACTTCGAAAACTTTACTATGCATGGGGCATTTATATTTTACCAACCTGTTACAATACTGCACTCTTTAACCCTTTGAGCCCCAGGGAGGTACGCAAAGCATTTCTTTGCGATGCGTTTCGTACCCCTCTGGCACTCAGGGGGTTAAACTATGTATTAGTGTGCCAGATATTTATGCTTTGGACTTATACTTGTTTTTGTTTTTTAAAGCAAGAAGATAGAAGATACATAAGAAGACAGAAGATAGAAGAGAAGAAAGAATAGAGGTAGAAGGAGACAGACTGTGGATGACAGGTAAGTGTAACACAGATAAGGTAATGATCTGTGGTTGACAATATGTCAGGCACCGATCGTTAGTTTTTTCCCGTTGAAGTTCCCAAAACTGCCGGTATTTAGCGGTGTTTTGGGAACTTAACGCACAAAATGGACGTTTTGCCACAAGACCAGAGTTGTGGCCTAACGTCTATTGAACTTAATGCCGATAGGACATTTGAATACCGACCAAGACATTTTATTTTGTCGGTCGTAATCTATTTTGCCCTAACGGCATTTTTAACTCCAACATTTGGATCGAGCCCAAAATCTTAACACCAGGTATAACCTGTTCTTAATGGAAGTATAACGTGACAGCTATGTGTGCAAAAATATATTCAGAGGTGCAAATTTTCTCAGAATATTCTCAGATAGACATATTTATAAACATGACTTTACTTCTTTATGAATATGACCAGGTGTTGTGAATTTAGCAACAATTCTTAAGTATACATTAAGAAGGCTTTTATACATCCCTCACATTGTGCATAAAAAAATCCATAAATCTACATTTTTGTCAAAGTCTTCACAGAAAACATTGGGCACCATATCTTGATGGCCATGGCACACCAAAGTGGTTGAGAATTTCTGTTCTAGGCAGCCTATGCATCATTGTTAGTCCTCAAGCTGTAGAGGATTACAACTCCTATCAAACAACAGTTGGTTAGTGATGATAGTAGTTGTCAGCTACTACCTGAAGATCACCCCGGACTAAGATATCTCCAACAGGAAAAATAGACACCAGGTCTATAGAATAATGTAGTAAATAGCATCCTTGGATTTGGTGAACCACTAAAATAAAACATACATATACTTGGCATGTAGTTCACTTGTATAACAAGAACAACCACCAATGCACATTAGTGCCATCTCTCTTAATATTGCAGGCCTCCATTACAAAACAAAACCTGATGCTATTTTGATGTTTTTGTGTTGTTTTTTTTAAACGAACATTGAAAACATTGTGAAAATCCTTCCATCTGCAGTGTACTCAACATGTTATTAATTTATGATATAAATAATAGCACTCAAATAGATGGAAATACTATGGTAGGTTCCAAGCAGAAGTTGTGATATCCCATATTCCCATTGACCCTTTGAGTGCCAGAAAGGTAGCCAACTCATAGCATCGCAATGTGTTGGCTACTAGGGGTGGCCGAAACTTCTCGCCGCTTTCCTGTGGGAAATTTCACAAAAACCACGTTGTTATCTGCTTTTTCATGGGAAAATCCGCTTTAAAACTAGCAGTTAACATTTTCGTATCTTTCTTCCATTGGCCAAAATCTTTCGCCATTTTTTCAATGGCTAAAAAGTTTTCGCCCATTGATTTACGTTGTTTTCGCACTTCCGCTATAAAAAGTTACATTTTCGCAGAAGGCAGACACAATAAAAGCAGTTACAGTGCGAGATAGATGTGCTGTGCTGTTCTGCTGTGATATTTTGCAAAAAAAGAGGCAGGAGAGGCTCATAGTAATTCCTATATCTATGAGCGGGTAAAAAATAATCAATGGAGGAGCTGGAAGGACCCTTATGTGTCCACTGAGTCTGAGGAGGAAGAAGAAGGGACAACTACTGAACAAATGCTGTCCAGTCCTCCTAAATCACCCCAAGGGATCTTGGGTAATTTAATGGGAAGGCAGGGAGAAAACGGAATGGGAAGGGAGGGAGAAAAGAGTAATACTAGTGAGAACAGGACAGGTCAGCTGCCTGTGCCTGCTGCAAGATGTGTTGCCCCTGCTGCCAGTGCCACCATTTCTGTAACTGTAGCCCCTGGTGTTGTACCTGATGCTAGATGAGTTGCCACTAGTGTTGCACGTGGTGCCAGTGCTGAACCTTCTGCTAGTGATGGACCTGCTGCCAGTGCTGAACCTGCTGCCACCTATATTTTGCCTGCTGCTAGTGTTTCTTGTAGTACTCAGGGGGAGAGGGAGAAAATGATGCCAAATGTGACAGCAGGGGATCTTCTGTCACATTGCTCGTCACCTCCTCCAAGCAGCAGTGAGATGTCTGGAATAGAGCATCATCATGTAGGGACTAGATGTGGTGGTGGTGTTGGAGAAGCTGGGGTGGAAGAGACATTGATGGCCTTTTTATCAGTAACTGAGAAGGAATGGGAGACAGGGATGAGGATGGGCATCACCATCACCACTAGCAATCAGCTTTTGGAATTTGTGGAAATTGCAACTGCTCTAACTTCTGCTGCTGCTGAGATGAAAGGGCAGCAGGGTGCTGAGGAGCAGGCTAGTGTGCCATAGACCACAGTGGACACAGTGGGAATGAGGTCAAAAAGCAATACTCCTTGTCCTAGTTGCAGTGCTAAATCTGAGGCAGTAGCAGAAACATTATCCGCTGCCACAAAAAGTGAAGGGGAATGTGGAGGACAAGAAGAAAGAGGCCATTCTTCTCTACCTGTTCCCTATCCCTCCCCCCAGAAGTCATGGGTGTGGGGCTATTATTCTCTTCCGGCAGGCACAGTGCAGTCATCATCAACAATGGTACAGTGCAAAATTTGTGACAAGTTAGTGAGAAGGGGAAAGGAGGGAACACACCTTGGCACAACCTCCCTGATAAAACACATGAAACACAGACACCATGACATTTATGTTACATACGTTAAAGTCAAACACCCATTACAGAAATCTAGCACCGCTGTTATCGTACTCCCTGACTCTCCAGAAGGCTGGAGATCAAAGAGGAGGAATAATAAAGAAACCCAGACACTGGAAGTTCCATGATGAGTGAAACAAATAGCTCGCCATCAACATCACCTTCTTCCTCTAGGTTAACAAGTACATCTCCTGCCAATCCAGCTTGTTCATCATTACCTCCCCCACCAAATGATAGCCACTCTTTTGATGTTGGGATATGGCCGTTCATCTCTACCCATTGCACACTGTGTGGTGCACTGACCACACATGCCTGTGTGGTGGAGGAGAATCAATACCAGGTCATCAGGTGGCATCTGAGGAGATTCCATATCGCAGAATATGCTAGGATTCTGGCAGGGAGGGTTCATCATGTGTCCTTAGTGGGGTCTGGACAAGGGGTACAGTGACAGCGGCAGTACTTGGTTTCGGGTGTCATGGTGTTTGGATACAGTTATGCCCCCAGATGTTATTTACCACACACACTGTGCACATTGAAGTTACTGATGGAAGCCACAGTTCATATTCTCAAGGGAAAAATATATATTCTAATAACAATGTACCCATGATATTAGAGGAGGGGCAGGTGGAGAAGATTTAATGGCCAACTTCTTCTTTTCTCCACATATACTGGGGGCTACTTATTCTTCTGCTACTGCCTCAGGCTCATTACTGGAGACAGTTGTGGCAAGTGGAACCTTCATCATCTATCCTCCATGTTACTGCTATTGTTGATCCCATTCCCTTTCATCTGCCTAATCATCCTGCTGCTTAAACAACTCAGCAGCAGCTGTATGAACAGCAGTTGCAAATCAGGACTCAGGAAGACATTTGACAATGGCCAGTGGCTACTGGCCAACATGACCGACTGGCACTAGGCCAATAGGGCATTTTTTTTTTTTCTCAGGGCTTGTGCTTTGAAAAAAAATGAATAAATTAAAAAAACATAGTCCTACAAAAAATAAACAATTTTTGGGGGGTTTGTTTCTAACAAGCCTAAGTCCTACAAATCAATGTTTCCTTAGGACTTGGTCCTCTAACAACAAATCTAACAAATCATCCTCTACGAAATACTCTATCAAGTCAAATATCAGTCCACCCCAGTGGCAGCTTATGTCAAGGGGTTCCTGTCTCTATAACTTTAAATACCAATTTCTTATTTTATTTTTTATTAACTGCCCCCCCCAATAGCAGTCAAGAAACTCCCCAAAACAAATTCCCTGTTCAAATAATTAATTCATCCACCAACACAAGCACCCTCCTCGGACCCCTTTATACCATGTTTTATGGTTTCTATTTTATTTAGGATTTCTTTTTTATTAAGTGCCCCCCAATCCCAGTAAACAACCCCCCCAAAAAATCATCCCCTGTTCAACTGATTCTTTCCCCACACCCCACCAACATAGGCACCCTCATGCCCCTTTTATACTATGCCCTTGGGAAATTAAATAATATTTATTTTATGTTGTGTGTAACTTCAATGTTCCCATTGTTTTCAATGGAATGAGCTAGGTAGAAAAAGTGGAAAAAAAGTGGAAAATCAGCACTTTTCGCCAAGCGGAAAGTGACATTTTCTCCGATTTCAGTTTGAGGCTTAAATTTTCACCCATCCCTATTGGCTATCTCTCTGGCACTCTGAGGGTTAAAATAAGTGCAACGTATAAAATGCTGGGGAAGGTTTAGTAAAATAGCTTTTTAAAATTAGAAGCTATGTAGTGCATGTCTCTGTACAATGTTTATGATGCCTTGCAACTTAAAAGTGTTAGTAATGTTTGAAAACAGAAACAGCTCATATGTCATAGTGAAAAGAACTGATGTCTGAGGATCTCATAGCTTGCTACGTACGATGTAATCATATGATTAATTTTACTCCTCCCGCCCCTTTTCCTGACTTCAGCAAATCTCGCTCAGATCTTTATGTCGCTCAGTCAATATTAGGAAAAACCTGCCCTCATTTGTCAAGGAGGGCAGGATTTTCCTTACATGACAGATGGAAGATTGTCCCTTGTCCTGAATTGTCCGGTCAAGCGACCGGACTTCAGATCTGAGGGGAGGCAGCTTCCGAATGGGAAAAGGGGCAGGAGGGGTAAAATTAATCATATGATTACAGTGTAACTAACAAGTTATGAACTTTGAGAGCCAGAGACATCAGTACCATACAGTATGATAAAGGATATGAGCTGCTTCTGTTTTGAAACATTACTATCCCCTTAAGTGCATGCAACAATTTGTATTCAATGGCAAAACATACATTATGAAACGTCCCACTACTTTTCAGTGTCTCACAATACAAAAATAGAGAGATAACTTTATGAATTAGTGCTGTAGAGTAATTATGGAGTATGTTAACAATTGTGGAAGGTTACAAGCAGAAGTTGTGATATCCCATATTCCCATTGACCCTTTGAGTGCCAGAAAGGTAGCCAACTCATAGCATTGCAATGCATTGGTTACCTCTCTGGCACTCTAAGGGTTAGAGCTAGAGCTAAGCACTTGACCTGAACACAACTAACATGACACAGCTTCCTATGATGAATTAGTGAGATCTGTGTCTGTCAACAAGCCTCCATTGATTGCTTCATAATTTAATTAATACCATTCCAAGATATAATTAGCCCTAACCCATCCTTGACTACTAGCAAACAAAATCTATATGTAGAGTGTTTTTTAACCTTGAGGTCAAGTGTTAGCCAAAATGGATATCAGAAGAAAATTCAGGGGAAAAACGCTCTACTGAAGCATTTGTTTCTGTTCAAACCACTCCATTACATTACAACCACTGAACATCTTTGAAAGCACTCTTAGGGGCTTATTGTCTCCTGACTGGGGCCTCTTTTCCATTGCAGTTTGTATCTTTATCAGGGGTTTATCCAGATAATTCAATGGTAAACTGCTAGATTAAACCAACTGATAACACTTATCAATTGCAATGAAGTTTAGTGTGGGAAAGAGTAAAGTCATGCATTCGAGTAGAAAAAATCCCAAGGCTACTTATGAACTTAATAGAATCATTTTAGGGGACTCATTGCTAGAGAAAGACATGGGAATCCTTGTAAACTACAAACTTGGAAACAGTAACCAGTGTCAAATAGTAGTTTCAAAAGCAAACAAAATCCTGTCTTGCATAAAGAGGGGTATTAAAGCAAGAGTGGATAACATAATTTTGCCATTGTGCATATCGTTGGTAAGACCTCAGCTCAAATATGCCGTACAGTTCTGGTCACCAGTTCTGAAAAAGGATATACTAGAACTGAAGAGGGTACAATGAAGAGCAGCAAATTAATTAAGGGAATGGAGGACTTGAAGTATGAGGAACGACTAGACAAACTTGGTTTATTTACTCTAGAGAAAAGACTACAAAGAGGAGATGTTATCACATTGTACAAGTGTATGAGAGGTCAATACAAGGATCTCTCTGGTGAGCTATTCATTCCAAGGCCTGATCAAATGACCAGGGGACACCCCTTGAGATTAGAGGAAAGGAGGTTTAGACTTCAGCAGAGGAAGGGTTTTCTTACAGTAAGGTCTGTTTAATTATGGAATTCCTTGCTCAATGATGTGGTTATGGCAGATACAATGGATACATTTAAAAGAAGATTAGATACATTTATTTTAAAAGGGAACATTCAGGGTTATACTGTATATTAGTAGGAAAATCAGGAAGACTTGATAAATGACTAACTTATTCTATAGCATGAAAGCTATACAATTCTCATGTCACTGGGGTTTGAGGCAAAGGTTGAACTTGCTGGACTTGCATCATTATTCAACCTAATTTACTATGTTACTATCTAGACCTAAATCACCATAGAATGTAAATGAAATTGTGAAGCTACGCTATTATATTGAAGCCCTTCAAAAGTCACTTCAGCTCCAAACAGTCCGTTTCTACTCATCTGATCATGAACCAAATACAACATTTTGACAGTATGAAAGCCTGCATTTAATGTGGATCACAGACACCTGCTATACTCATCTCTAGGGTGGATAATAATGGCCTTCTGCAAAGCTGAAAATATGGGCATTTTTATGGACAAACTGCAAACAATAATCCTTAAAATCTCGATTTAAATGGGGCTTTTAAAAGTTGTGTTTCACTTCTCTTTTCATGTATCTCTGCACAGTAGGGTAGCCTGGAAATACAATTAATATTTACTCTGTCCCAATGTGACCTCTTGTGGTTTGAGTTAACATAACAATTTGTGAAACATAAATTTGAGGCCATTCAGGGATTTTCTATCAGGGCCATTCAGATGTTCCTCTGACTATTGATATTCGTATTTAGATGTTCTGATGAAAGGTTTAAGTGCTACAAGTCAACAATTTTTCAATGTGTTCAGCAATGTAATCTCTCAAAGTTGTATTCGGCAAAGTCTCCTGAATAAAAAGAAAACACTTACTGGGAGAAGAACTTCACTCTAATGTAATCCAAGAGTAGATTAGTGATGCAAACAAGGTGTAACTTAAAGCATGATAGTCCTGCCTTGCACGATAAGAAAAAGGTATTAAAGGGATAGTAATACCTAAAATGTAAAAAAAAATATGTTGTAGGGTTTATCCCCCTGAGTAAAACAAGGGTACTTCCACTGCTGAAAGATGTTTCATTCAAAAGTTATTAATTTTCAAAGTTGAATTTTTTAGGTGCAATATCACAGTGGCCTGAAATTGTAGAGTGGCGCTGTTGCTACACCATCCTATGGAGATTTATGGTCCTGAGACCAGAGCTGTCCATAGGATCGTGTAGCAACAGCGCCACTCTACAATTTCAGGCCACTGTGATATTGCACCTAAAAAATTCAGCTTTGAAAATTAATAACTTTTGAATGAAACATCTTTCAGCAGTGGGAGTACTCTTGTTTTACTCAGGGGGATAAACCCTAAAACATATTTTTTTTTACATTTTAGGTATTACTATCCCTTTAAATCATAATGTTCTAGCTTTTTATACTTTACACAATTAATATTGATTGGGAAAGATACATTTTATTTGGTCAGCAGCAAAATTATATACTATGATGCAGAAGCAGACTGCACTGGCACTATTTTCAATACCGACACACTCATTTTCACACACAGAGAGCCTCTGTATTAATCTGCCGAACTGAATCATCATTTTTTTGGTAATGGTAACAGTTACTGGGGAATGTCACAGAATTTGGTAGGACTTCCTTTATCTTTTGCATACTATTCCTTTAAGAGAAGAATCTAAAATTTTCATGGTCATTTGTACCTGTCCATGAGCAGTGAGTTGGCTCGTGATTCCCTCTTGAGATGATTCAGTTACGAACATTGCTGATCAAATTATTTGTCATGGTTTGGGCTTATAGCAGGGAAAGCTGGTTTCTAAGCTGGACCATAGATGTTTTGCTTGTGTCTGTTTATCTCTGGTATTACATTACAGCAAGACTAACTACACCAAGCACCTTGTGTGAGGTGGGACACTATTCTACTTATGGAATAAGATAAATATTTAAAATTATTTATATATGAAACGTTATACAGTACTGTCTAGAATTTACATATTGAGCTAATAATATAAATTGGTAAAAGTTATTGAATTGTACATTTGCATTAATATTTAGTGCTGCAAAATCAACGTATCAGTCTTTTCTGTAATTGTTTAAGGATCAACGGGGTATGCAATGCATGACACATCTATCTGGCCCTTTAACCCCTTAAGGACCGGCCTTGCGTTCACACGGCCAGCACTTAAAGGGATAGTAATACTTAAAATGTAAAAAAAATATGTTGTAGGGTTTATCCCCATGATTAAAACCAAGAGTATTCCCACTCTATGGACCAGAGCTGTCCATAGAATGGTGTAGCAACAGCACCATTGTACAATTTCAGGCCACTGTGATAATGCACCTAAAAATTCAAATTTGAGCTGTAATACCTTTTGATTAAAACACCTTTCAGCAGTGAGAGTACCTTTTTTTTACTCAGGGGATAAACACTAAAATATATATTTTTGTACATATTAAGTATTACTATCCCTTTAAAGACCACAAAGCATTTTTTTTTTTTTTTTTTTTGTATAAGCCAATCCGATTCAGGGCTCCCAGAATGATGTGCAGCCACATGGGGATGGTCCTAGCACACCATGAGTCCTTAAGGGGTTAAAGATTGTTTTATCTTTTTTATGTGCATTTATGTGGTCCTTAACTGGAATCCACCCCTAGGATCACTGGTCCTTAAGGGGTAAAGCTAATCCTATATAATAATTCGCTAAAACGTGTGTAATGACGCAGTCATGCGCAGTACAGACTGCTGCGCGTGCTGCAGTCATGCTCAGTAGGGATTGCCCACGCCGCGGCTGATACAGACGTGGACCCTCCTTCGGACAGTCATGGGTAGTAAGATAATGAGCAAGTAAATGAAATGATCTGTGCTGGTCGATTGTACATTCTTTCCCAGACAATATCACTTTTACTGCTGTGGTGTGATGTAAAAGCTCTATTTTCCCTAATAATGAAATGTGTTGGATACCTCTCTGACACTCATAGTGTTAATATTAAGTACTATGGTAGTGATGTGAATTGACAGCATGAGCCCTATTCTAAATAACAATAGGATATGTTACCAGGACATTTCTGTTATCAAGCCATTAGGCAGAGGTTAAAGGTGCCTGTTTATAAGCACATTAAGAGTTGTCCAAATGTGTAATTTTCTATCAAATTGTACTAATTGTAATTGTTACGGTATCAATCTCTAAACTATGAATTTAACAGCTCATTATAATGAAACGTGTATGTTATAACAATTCATTGTGAATAAGATGGATGCTCTAGAAGATCACAGTATCTAGTCTATAACGTGTCCATTGTAAACCTCAGTTCCTTGTGTTGTTTATGATCACTGCCTGACATGATATGTTGTGCTGGCCACATTTTTGACTAATGGTTTCCATTTACCTATCCCTCTCTGAATAAAGGGTCAACAGTGTCAATGAAAAGCACATTAAATTGTGGACATACTAGCAGCTCAGTGACATTGTGACACGACAATGCAGCTGCCCATTAAAAGCGATGCTTCATCAGGCTTACGTCCTTCATCCAAGTCTTGAATCATATATTTAATTTTCTATATTTAAAAAGAGCACTAATGAAAATGAAAAGATCCTGATAATAGGCAATGATTTTCTGCTGCAAAACAAATCATTAGGACAGTGTGTCATCACCTTTTGCTATGTATTTATCTGGCTGTGATATTTTTATGTATTTGTATTAATATATTTATTTCTAACAAGATGTTATTCAATGTGTTACTTTGTATATTGCACTATTATATTAACTAATTACATGATTTTAATATAACTAGACTATATGCTCTCAATTACACGTCCTTCATCTCATTAATGGGTCAGTAGGGAGAATTTTAGTCAACTTGCTAACTTCCTTTTATTTTTAAACTCTTTGATGCAGAGATGTTTCCAGTGCGTGGTGAAGCATTGTAATGGTGACTTTTTCTAGGTCAAAAAGAGGTTACGGAGAAGTTTTTAAAGGGACAACTATTAGTCAACCAATGACATGTTCATATTAAAGCACACTTGGAATTTCACCTTTAAAAAAACTTTCATGATTTTTTCTTAAGAATAAGACTTCGAATGCAATATATCCTTTATAACATAAAGTGGCAGAATGCGTCGCTAACTGTGAGCCGTAACAGCACATGAGCAGTAGAGAGTCTCTACTGTGCATGTGTGGTTTCGCACACAGGGTGAGCCGTCTGGAGCTCCCCGCTAAGGATC
This sequence comes from Rhinophrynus dorsalis, assembly GCA_037306005.1. Taxonomy (NCBI): domain Eukaryota; kingdom Metazoa; phylum Chordata; class Amphibia; order Anura; family Rhinophrynidae; genus Rhinophrynus; species Rhinophrynus dorsalis. Next base: position 225,479,291 of record CM074725.1, read on the forward strand.
AGCGTGTTCGGCGAGTCTCTACTGTGCATGACTTGATGTGCAAGTTTACTACATATATTTTGCTGGTTATTGTTGGCATTTTTCCTTTGCCGTGATATGTTTTGAGTTGAGTAGAGGAGAAATAGGAGAATCATGTGTCTGTGTCATATGTTGCCTCTTGATCCTTTAAGTATCAGTCCTGTGTGAGTGACACTTGTACAATAAACTTGCACCTGTCTCTCCTTTCTTTTTTGCATTAGTCTGGGATTTTTGGTGATATGTTTGACTAATGAGTGGCAGAATAAGACTGTAGTACCACGAGTGTGACTTATACATATTAGAACAGCAACAAAAGAGAACAGAACAAAAGGGATACAACAATGAAGTATGTGCAGACTTTAAAAATGAGCATGGAAGCTAAGCACTCACTCACAAACACAAAGGTCTTACAGTTATATTATAAATCAAATACTGTACAGGAGCAGAGATCAGAGTCCTCCAGGTTTAAAAGACCATCAAGGCACCTCTAGATTAGCATCTATTGTTTGTTTGCCACTTTGTGTCCTAGTGCTCTCTTCTGAAATGTACTGAGCCTGTTTCCCCACCACCACCCAATGAGTTCAATCAAACTGGACTTTCTCAAGGCTATATGCCTACTCCTACATCTATACTCTATTTACAACCTATTAGGAGGTGGGGCAATTGTTCATCTCCCAGCTACCATCCAAACAATAACACAGAAGACACAAACAACTGAGACCCACTGATTCCTCTACCAGTGTCTTTTAAAAGAGAATTATGTACAAATAGTGCCATTTTTCCATATACACTTATCTAAAATAGCCCCTCTGCTTATATTTGCTACTGTATTAATTATGTCATTAAACTTCTCTTGCTCCATATAATCACTATCTCTTGTATAGCTTCATTTCAATATGTTGTCTCTGGGTTATGATGCATAGGTTGAACTTGATGGACTTGTGTCTTTTTTCAACCTATTTTACTATGTTACTATGTATAACTGCCCTTTAGGTATTTTTGAGCCAGGGCTGATAATGACTACTACTAGTGTTTACATAAATATTATAAGTAATGGTTTTGAAATGAGTCTTAGTAACTATTCCAATATCTGATAACTGCATAACCAAATCTAGAAACGCTAAAGAAAAATGACCAATATTATGAGTAGACAAAAGGCCTAGGTTATTGACACTGGAAAAAAAGACTGCAAAGTATCTGTTCCTCTTCAGGTCCTTCTATATAATACCAATGCTGTTGATAAACTGACAGCATAGAACCAGGTTCACTCACCTGGAATGCTCACTCCACATATATCTAAATTTTTAATAGTCCATTGTATAGGTTGCATAACTGTGTGTGAACCTGGTGCCCATGGCCATTCCACATTATTGTTTGTGGAACGTATCTTCAAAGGAGAAATACTTTTTGTAAGTATAAATTCTATACATTCCTTCTTCTGTCCAAAAGTCAAAGTGACATCCTTGAATTAAAAAAAAATAATAATCTACAGCTCAAATCTGTATTTCATGATTGATTGACGTACACAGTGAGCACACATCACTAATAGCTACGTACATATCTCCTTCAATAGGTATATGCTGAATTAGATCTATTAAATGCATACAATACCTTGATAGTAATGGATTTAAGCTGAACACATAGTTGTGCAGGAAGTCCAAATATTGTGATATATTGGAAGCCATCGATCCCCAGGACCTTCTCAATGGATCCAACAAAGATTTATAATTCTTTGGTAGATGGTGAAAAATATAAACCCTCAGGGAGGCCACAAAGAGGAATTTTAAGTGCCTTCAGTCAGGAAACATTTAAACAAAAGATTGAAATTTTGCAAGATCACGATCAAAACTACGATAATTGGTCACAGTCTTTAACAATCTATATGCTTATTTATTAAATGGAAGGAGAAAAGACATTGCTACATACTCAAAGTGGAACACTAAAAGCATACAGTATGGTGAAAACTCTGTATTTTGTACATTTTCATACAAATTAACTGTGGGACTATTCTTTCAAGTTTTTCCTTTGCTTCCTTCAGTTATTATATTGATATATTTGGACATTTGTTACTGTTACTTTGGTTGGTTGGCTGTTTTTTTGGGGGGTTTTTTTTTGCTTTTCTCTCTTTCCCTTTCCTTGCATTATCCCTACTCTCTGTAAGTACTAGTTTATACTGAGTAGTGCACAACATTTCTGTATATGTCCCTTCACCCAGCCTTTTTTGTTTCTTGATACAGTTGGGAGGAGGAAGTGCTACAACACTGAAAGGAGCCAATACTCTGTGCGGTTTGGAAGAAAGTGCTCCTGTGCATGACAAAGGGAGAGAGGGGTAGGGAAGGTGGCAAAAGGGATGGGGGATGTGGCAGAGTGTTGAAAGTCAGTGATGGGGGTGGAGTGGATGAGAGAGGGTGAGGAAATGTGTCAAAATGGCAAAAAATAATGATGAAAAGATCCTGTAGAGGAGAATGGGGTGTGGATACTGGGATATATAGGAACTCTACTGCAGAAGAAGGAGCACAGTATAGTGATGTTTATAAGAGTTGTGGGAGATTGTACTTTTATAACCCTTTCAGTGCCACAGGGGTCTGCAATGCATTTACATATGGCACTGAGAGTGTTAAAGGGTCAGTAATGTCCCATAAAAAATTTTATAGTTTTGTAGCGTTTAAAAAAATTAAAATATATGCTACAAATCCTGTCTCTCAAACTGCTATGGTTTGAGAGATATTCACTTTCAAAGTTCCCCCCTCACTCCCCTTCTCATTTCAGCACTGTGCTGACAGCAGGAGATCCCGGTCCATGGACCAGCTGGAAAAGAATTACTTCATTGGTAAGGTCTACAAAGTGTGCCTGGTGTGCAAGCTGAAGAGCCTCCTCAAGTCGTAAGCTCGAATCTCCTGCTGTCAGCTTTACAGCTGATATCAGGAGAAGGAGGGGGTTTGAAAGCAGATATCTCTCAAACCATAGCTGCTTCCCTTATCAGCTTGATAGATTTCATTACTCCAGTTAATATATGGATAGTTAAAATCTCCCAGATTTATAGTATGCCCAAGATATCCATCTTTTCTTATTTACAGTAATGGTTGGACATCATCATTATCAGTAATATTTGGTGGTTTGTACCATATACCTACACCTTTTTTTTTACCATTTACACCACAATTAGAGTCGGTTTCTACCCGTAAGGACTCCATGTTCTCACCAGATTTCTTACTGAAATAACAGACAGATATCTTATAATGACAGATATCTTCCCTGAAGTTTGGATTTAGATCTGGTCTCACATATAGGCATACACCTGCCCCACTTCTGTTAATCCTGTCTCACCTAAACAGGGAATAGCCCTCTATATTTTTTTGCCCAGTCATGTCTATCATCCCACCATGTTTCAATAATGCCAAAACACTCATCAACCAATAGCATAATGCTTATTTTGCTTCCATATATCTGACATTTGCCAACATACAATTAATTTTATGATCATTAGGTATTTTACCAACTACACGCATTTCTTCTATAAATCCTCCGCCTCCCCATTTGTGCTGCTGTTAATACATTTGGCCTGGCTTTCTCTGTTACAGCTTTTGGATCTTGAGTGAAGTATCTCTATCTTGTAGACTTCATGACCTGAGGGGTTCCTGAGGGGCTGCTACTTCTACTGGGGCTAGATGTTGATGCAACTCTACTGCTACTGATACTAGGTGTCAAAGTTGCAGCACTTCAAGCAGCAGCAGAAAAGTCACTTGTCATAGCTAAGGATGTGGATGTTGTAACATATTAACATAGTAAATTAGGTTGAAAAAATACACAAGTCCATCAAATTCAACCTTCACCTCATACCCCAATAACTGAGAATTTTATAGCTTTCCTGCTACCAATTAAATTAGTCTTTATCAGACCTTCCTGATCAGCCTACTGATAAACAGTATAACTCTGGATGTTCCCTTTTGAAAGAAATGTATCTAATCTTCTCTTAAATGTATCCATTGTATCTGCCATAACCACCTCCCTGGGCAATGAATTCCACAATTTAACAGAACTTACAGTAAAAAAAACCCTTCCTCTGCTGAAGTCTAAACCTCCTTTCCTCTAATCTCAAGGGGTGTCCTCTGGTCACCTGATCAGGCCTTGGAATAAATAGCTCACCGCAGAGATCCTGGTATTGACCTCTCATATACTTGTACAATGTGATAAGGTCTCCTCTTAGTCATCTTTTCCCTAGAGTAAATAAACCAAGTTTGTTTAGTCTTTCCTTATATGTCAAGTCCTCCATTCCCTTAATTAATTTTGTTGCTCTCCGCTGTACCCTCTCTTGTTCTAGTATATCCTTTTTCAGAAACGATGCCCAAAATTGCACTGCATACTCAAGGTGAGGTCTTACCAATGATTTGTATAATAGCAAAATAATGTTATCCACTCTTGCTTCGATACTTCTTTTTATGCAAGACAGGATTTTGTTTGCCTTGTATTGCTGTTGTTGCTGCTGGTTACTCAAAACAAGTGTGTGTGGCTGAGTGGGACTTGGACTTGGAAGCGGCGATGATGTGGATGATGACTAACAGGATGACTGTGTACTTTTTGCCATCTTTGCTTGTCCAGGGTCAGAGTTTCCAGTGGTTTTCTCAGTTTATAGACAGGGAAAAACTAGACAAATGGCAGCATTCATACGATCCTACACCAATTAAATGAATAGCAATTGAAGAAAGCAAAAACATGTTTAACACATCTCGCATAAATGAATAGGATATATGATCAGTATGTGTAAACAGTAATGTATGACAATAGTCCAGTATATGTAGTCTCAGCAGTGTTTATAGGTGATATATAATTCTTAATGGTAGACGGAATTCACAAATGGAAATAGCATCCCCGTAATATCAAGACGTATGAAATGTGAATTGATGAAAGTCCATAAAAGGTATACACAATGGTATATCAGATAGTCAAGTACATATGGTTCAAATGATGAAATGGAGAATAATATAATGATCCAAAAGATGAAATGGAAGTCACCGATGATGAAATGGAAATTAATTGGATGAAAAGGTCCACTAGTAGGTGTAATGCAATCAATCATTTTGGGGTGTTTGCTACCCCTTTGTTAGGATAATGGAGTGTAGGGGATGCCAAAAATGGCATGTCCTCCATTTATACAGTTCTGAGCCAATCAGGAGTGAGTATGGCTCAAACCAAGTATACTTAATGAAAATTAAAAAGTCAGTATAGATGCAGAAGAAGTTTCATTCACACATTCATTTTCAATAACACCAGTATTAACCATACATATCATGCATAGTTCTATTTTGGGCAATATCAACTTTTACGTATCATACACTATTTTCTTTATAGATCCATATTGGTGGGACCCCTTGAACATGGAAAACATTTTTATACTTAGTACTAGTAGATATATGCAGTAGTGCAGTTATTGCCCTCGATATACCAAATCTGAGTCAATATGATGCTGATGCGCTATGTGTCAGAGACCAGTCAAGTGCTCTGAGTGGTAGATACTATAGCACCGCTGCCACTGAGCAAGTGCCCTATTTTTATGGTGATAGATGAGATCATCAGTAAATTACAGTTGATGTTTTGGCATGTGATAACTAAGAAACAATATTTCACATACATCCGCTTTACCAAAGATTAGAACCCGGAAGAATATTACAATGGCATAACCTAGCTGAAGCTCCAGTGTGGAAAGAGTACAGCATACATTGGTTGCAATTATGGAGAGCCTGGATGATGCCCGAATTTAATTCCAGATATATAACTTACAGGAGAGGCATCTCACAGACTTCATTTGGACATCTGAGCCAATGATGGCACCATATGATTGGACACAGGATCCAGGGAGGAGATCATAAACCCACACTCCTAATGACAGCATGCTTATTCACAGCATGAGCAAAACGACACAGAAACATAATGATTTTGCAAGCACGTTAATCATGGAGTAATAGCAGGGCCGGATTTGCCATAAGGCAGAGTAGGCATCTGCCTACAGGCGCATCCCACAGAGGGGCGCCTGTCATTGGAATCAATTATGTTTTTATTTTATTTTTTTAAATATTTTCATTCACCCTACCCACTGCCTGCCACCCGGTGAGATCCTGCTGTTGCTCCCTCGGTGGCTCTTTAGTAATGCAGAGCGCTGGGAGATGACATCATCTCCCAGCGCTCTGCATTCCTAAAGAGAAGACCGCGCGGGAACAACAGGAACTACAGTTCTGTGCAGAAGCAGGAACAGACTTTTCCTGCCTCTGGACCACCGGGGAAGTAGGAAACGGGGCAATGTGGAGCTCATGGTGCAAGTTGGAGTTGATGGGGGTAATGTGAGTGCAAGTTGGAGCTGGTGGGGGCAATGTGAGGTCAAGTTGGAGCTGATGGGGGCAAGTTGGAGCAGATGGGGGCAATGTGGAGCTGATGGGGGTAATATGAGGGCAAGTTGGAGCTGATGAGGGAAAGTTGCAGCTGATGGGGGCAATGTGGAGCTGATGGGGGTAATGTGAGGGCAAGTTGGAGCTTATGGGGGCAATGTGGAGATGATGGGGGTAATGTGAGGGCAAGTTGGAGCTGATGGGGGCAAGTTGGAGCTGATGGGGGCATTGTGAGGGCAATATGGATATGGGGGGTAATGTGGAGATTTGGAGTATTGTGGAGGTGTCCAGTGGAGATGGCCAATGGGTGGTGGTGGGGGGGCGCTTCAGATTTCTGTGCCTACAGGCTCCTGAGATGTAAATCCGGCCCTGAGTAATAGCTTTGATATCCAACACAGCTAAATATCAGAGTGAAATGTACACCCTGAAGTTTAGGTCATACTATTTGTGCCACAATAGAATAAGAAAGTGTGGTTTCCTGAAAATGTAGATGATCGTGGACTATTTATACAAGAAACAGTATCTAAGCACAACTGCCATTGTGTATTACTGCCTAAAAAGGGAACTCATGTGAACTCTTGAATAATTGACAGATGTTATCGATCTATGAATGGCATTATGTTATAGCTCCTGTTATTGAGGTTGCAAGGTTTTTTATAACAAGCATATATTGTTTGTGTGTAACGTCTTTATTGTTTTATATAATGTGCAATTACGTTGATCTGTTTTGGTAGTATGCTCACAGTCACATATTCTAAAGCACTAATTAAACATGATTTTATTGGAGATATTATGTGCTATGTAGCAAATTTTGCGTGGGTCTAATAAAGATGTTTTAAAATATATCTTATTGTTCAAGGCATTTGAGTGCTATCACAGTGCACCATATGTTCATTTCTGCTTTTGAGTAAGTTATTTGTATACTAGCACCACCTGTTTGTGCGAGGTCTATAATCCTTATCTTACACCAGTTTATTATTTTCATGTACGACTGTGATCTTTGCATTTAAAGTGTTATATGTTGGCAGGCACGTGCACACATAGACACCAAGGGGGGCTTGAGCACCTGCCCTTTTTGTCCAAAGTGCCCTCGTGCCCTTTTAACAAAAAAAAAAGTTGCCTCGCCACCCGCACTAACCCTCCCACTGCCCAGTCAGGTCTGTGCCCCCTTCAGGACAGACCTGTAGATGCTGCGCTCCCTCGTCGGCTCTTTAGTATTACAGAGCGCTGGGAGATGAAATCATCTCTCAGCTCTCTGCATGAAGATAAGACCGCGCAGCTCCAGCAGCTACAGGTCTGTGCCAAAGGAGGCACATTTAGACCTCTCCTGCCACTGGGCCACCAGGGAAGAGGTAGGAAATGGACACTGAGGGGCAATGTGGAAATGATGGAGCAATATGGATTTGATTGGGAGCAAGATGGAGATGATGGCAATGTAGAGATGATGGGGCAATGTATGTGAGGGTAAGTTGGAGCTGATGGCAATATGGAGCTGATGGGGGCAATATGGAGATGATGGGGGCAATGTGAGGGTAAGTTGGAGCTGATGGGGCAATATAGAGCTGATGGGGCAATATAGAGCTGATGGGGGCAATGTGAGGGTAAGTTGGAGCTGATGGGGCAATATGGATCTGCTGGGGGCAAAATGGAGCTGATGGGGGCAATGTGAGGGTAAGTTGGAGCTGATGGGGCAATATGGAGATGATGGGGCAATGTGGAGCTGATGGGGGCAATATGGAGCTGACGGGGGACAATATAAGGGCAATATGGAGATGATGGGGAGCAATGTGGAGATTAGGAGCATTGTGGAGGTGTCCAGTGGAGATGGCCAATGGGGGGGGCGCTTCAGATTTCTGTGCCTACAGGCTCCTGAGATGTAAATTATTTTCTTTTTTTAAATATATATTTTGAATAAATAATTATGAAAACTGCCTTTTTTTCATTTGAGCCCCTACCCCCCAAAATGTCCGTGCACGTCCCTGTATGTTGGTAACACCAGCAAATCAGTTTTCTATTAACAACTGATCTAGGCTCTTGAGAACTTTATTGGACAAGTTTAAAAATGTTCTAAATAAATGAATTCCAGTTGTTAGAGAAGCTGCACATTTGGATGACTGTGAACAATAATTAACCTAAGAATACAAGAAAGACAATGTATACTTCAAACTGATATATTATAGACAAGTGTTATCAATCTGCAAGTACTGTCCATACGCTAACAGTTAAATTCAATTTAAATGACATATTAAATGAAATCCAAATTAATTTATTAACACATCTTTAATGGCCTATAACAGCTAATCTGATCATATCAGCATAATGAGTTTTTTTTAGCTAAAGCTTCATTGATGGATTATGTTTTCTTGATCAACTGTGTCCAAGTTTTAATTGGAGTTAATCAGGCTAATGTAAAACACAGAGAAGCCTTTTTATTTGGCTCAGCATATAAACTTTTGAGGGTCAAGTAAGTTTTGTTATGAAAAACAAATGTATATTGTAAGGCTTTTTCCTGTTGGGGGAAGGGGAGCAAAGTGAAATAAGGATCTCCTCTAAATGTAATAGAAAAAAAAAATAAATGATTACATACATAAATCAATAAAGCAAGTTAAAACAAAGTTGGTGGGAAAAAAACAAATAAATATATGGATCATACATATCTAAAATATATAATAAATAAATAGCTCAATAACTGTTATAGAAACAAAACAGAACAATTGGACTGTGATAAAAGATCATAGCATGATCCTGGAACTATCCAAGTACAAGGTTATTTAAAATGCCAGGTGAATGTTAGTGCAGCTACTACCATTTAAAGGGATAGTAATGTTTCACAAAAACAGCAGCTCCAATTAATCTTCATAGTATTTGGGCATGGAGAGTGTTATTTCAATACTGTCAGAGTTGTAATACAAAAGTAATTGAATGATAAAGTATCCCCCTCCCGCCCCATTTACTGATGTAACACTGCTCACCGCAGAGCAGCAAGACTGTCCGGATGGAGCACAGAGAGGCACAATTTTCAGTGATCATAAGGAAAAACCTGTCAAGGGGGGCAAGGTTTTCCTTATGCTCACAGTAAGAAGATTGTCCCTTGCTGTGATCTGTCTGGTCAAGCTATCAGATTCCACATATGAGGGGAGGTGGCTTACACTAGGTAAAAGGGGCAGGAGGGGGATACTTTATCATTCAATTACTCTTGAACTACAACTCTGACAGTATTGACATAACACTCTCTATGTCCCAAACACTATGAAGATTAATTGGAGCTGCAGTTTTTGTGAAACATTACTATCTCTTTAAATAATGATAAACTCTGCATAAACCTAATGTGAGGTGAAGGTGGCCGCTTACATCACATAATAGATCCAATGATATGTGCAAATGATACAAAACAGACACATCGTGTATCCCATACATGGTATAGATGTCCGCTTACTTCCAATCCTATTGTTAACGCTTTCAGTGCCATTGCTTTGCAATGCGTTCCGTACACCTCTGGCACTGAAAGGGTTAATACAAGAGGATTGGAAGTAAGTGGGCATCTATAGAATCTATGGGATACACCATGTGTCTGTTTTATATCATTTGTACATATGATTGGCTCTATTATGTGATGTCAGTGGCCACCTTTACCACACATTAGGCTTATGCACAGTGTATTGTTATTTAACCGGTGGTCACTATACCTGGCATATTAAATAACCCTTTTACTCGGATAGCTCCAGGATAATGCAATGATCTGTTATCATAGTCAGTTTTGTTTTTATAACCATTATTGAGCTATTTATTTAGTATATATTTTAGATTTGTATGGTCCATATATTTATTTATTTTTTTGTTCCACTACCTTTGTTTTAAAGCGGAAGTACCACCGCTAAAAAACTTGAGCTGCAATAATTCCCCATCTTTCCATAGTGACGTCTGCATGCCTGCACTGTCAGTACCATCCGGCTCTAGGAGGAGTTTCTAGGAGCCTTTTGGCTCCGAAAGGGACTAGCGCTCTGTCCTGCCTGTCAGTCCGGGAAGAATGGATAATTCAATTTAACAAGGTAATAATTCTGGCGACAAGCGCTACTGAGCAGCTAGTTGCCAGATGGGGAATTATTGCAGCTCAAGTTTTTTAGCGGTGGTAGTTCCGCTTTAACTTACTTTATTGATTTATTTATGAAATACATTTGTTTTACTACACTCCCATTCCCTTGTTTATTTTTACATGATGACTGGGATCTTCTGCGGGTGGACTGCTATCATGTACTACAAGTGACAAGCTGCAAAAGGAAAGAGAGACTTTAATGGAAGGGCTCACACCAGGAAAGATAATTTTTTTGCATTTCATTGCATCATTTCCTATAGATTCATTCATTTATTTATTTATTTATTTATGTACGTATAGATTGTTTCAGGTGGTGGCACTGTTTGACTTTTTTTTTTTTTGTAATTTTTTCCCTGTTAAGTACAACAAGGTTTTATTAAAATGTTTTAACAATTCCAGCTGTGGAGCTACTATCATTCAGTTCTATAGAGAACTCTAAACAGTGGCTTACTTTGGCACAGAATGCAATATAATAACTCTGTGGATACTATTTGAACTAAAGGTGAACTGTCTAGATTCCAGGTTTAAAAAAACCCAAAACAACAACAGCTATAATAACTTTAGAACAAAGCATCTCCAGACATAGGAGTATGGTTGTTTTATAGATTTTGTTGTTGTTTTACAAGGTGTAATTATAAGACAATCCAATTGCATCCATAACAGAGACCTGAAAATTCCAATTACCAAAAAGTCCCACTGTTTTAAATGGGTCTTTTACAACAGGGCTGTCCAAGTTCAATCCTCAAGGGCCACCAACAGGCAAGTATATAAGGATAAGTATTTCCCTGATTAAGCACAGGTGAGTCAGTCAAAATGAATGAGCCACTGATTAACTCACATCCGAGGATGTGTTGATGGCAGATACAATGGATTTAAGAGAAGATTAGAAACATTTCTTTCAAAAGGGAATACACAGGTTATACTGTGTATTAATAAGCAAAACAGGAAGTTCTGATAAAGACTGAATTATTTGGCAGCAGGAAAGCTATATAATTTTAATTTCTCTGGGTTATGAGGCAAAGGTTGAACTTGATGGACTTGTGTCTTTTTTCAACCTAATTTACTTTGTTACTATGTTACTCTGTTACTATGTTACCTGTGCTTAATCGGGAAATCCTTAAATCCTGGCCTTTTGGTGACCCTAGAAGATTGAACTTGGACACCCCTGGCTTAACTCATTGAATGCTAAACAGGTCTCCAAAGCATGCATTTGAGACTTCACAACCATTCAAAGGGTTAAATCTAGTGATGAGCGAGCGTGCTCGGCCGATGCTCGGATCGGCTCAAGCATCGCTCTGCTCGGCACATGGCGGTACTCGTCGAGTACCGCCATGTGCTCGCCCGACATGTTCGGGTGGCGGGGATCTGTGCCGGAAGAGGCACAGATCCGAAGAAGCTCCGCTGGACCACCAGGGACTGGAGGTACGGGGGCATTGCGGAGATGAAGGGGGCATTGCGGAGATGAAGGGGGACATTGTGGAAGAGGGGCATAGACTCTATGCCCCTCTTCCACAATGTCCCCCTTCATCTCCGCTATGCCCGTCTTCCACAATGTGCCCCTTCATCTCCGCTATGCCCCTCTTCCACAATGTGCCCCTTCATCTCCGCTATGCCCCTCTTCCACAATGTCCCCCTTTATCTCCTCTATGGCATAGAGGAGATGAAGGGGGACATTGTGGAAGAGGGGCATAGCGGAGATGAAGGGGCACATTGTGGAAGAGGGGCATAGCGGAGATGAAGGGGCACATTGTGGAAGAGGGGCATAGCGGAGCTGAAGGGGGACATTGCGGAGCTGAAGGGGGCATTCGGAGATGAAGGGGGCATAGCGGAGATGAAGGGGGCATTGACCAGGCACCCTCCCCTCATCAGAGCAGGGGGTGCCTGGTGTCGCCCCATTCATTCCAATGGGGCTCGGGTGCTCGGCCGAGCACTCGAGCCTCAGGGGGTGCTCGGTCAGAGCACCCGAGCACCCGAGCATCGTGGTGCTCGCTCAACACTAGTTAAATCCTCTTTTCAATCAATGGGATTTTTTCAAATTCTAGCTGTGGATGATGAGAGTTGTAGTCCAACAACTGCTGGAGACCCTGGCTGCCCACCTCTGTTGTACAGATATCAGATGTATCTTAATTTGTTTTGTTGATCCATTAAAATTTCCCATTTACTTACAAATCTATTTAAAAAAACCAATACAGCTACAAAACCTATTCAATTAATTGTACGTCCAAACTCATTAACCATGTAATCATTCAATTTAATTTTCCTATCAATTTGCATATCAGGGTTTTAATCAAAATGTGCCCTGATTGAAGAGGACACGGACTTAGCTTGCCAGTCATTAACGTCAATATCATTGAGAGGCTAATGCTGGAAGATTCACATCTTTGGAGCCTGTCTCATTGATTTTCAGCCTTTGTAATAACATGGGCCTCCGTGTAATGTCACTGAAAACAATACTTGTGTATATATATTGTATTTTTATTAAAATAATTCTTTGTTGTAAAGGGCCTATAAAGGTCACTGATTGTTATCTACTGATGATGGACTGCCATGGTATAGACTACGAAGATGATCTACTAAGAAAGACTGAAGAATTCTGGAAAAGTGAACTTCACTTAAAGGGATAGTAATACTTGCAAATTACTAATCCCCATATTGTAGCTTTGTTAAAAAGATACTTATTGCCCCCAGTGTCATCTCTCAAATCCTTATGGTTTGAGAGATGATAGCGCTCAAAGTCCCCCCTCCCTCCCCCTTCCCTGACTGAACGCTGACTGCAGGGATAGCCGGTATTACTTGCATCAGGCGGCTCTGCAGCATTGCCGAGATTGCGTTTATAAAAAATAAATCTTGCAAACCAATCACACGTAGAAGACCATTTCAGTGAAAGAATTCTTTTTAATAAACGCGATCTCTGCTCAGCTGCAGAGCTGCCTAATGCACATAAGACTGTCGTACGACAGCTTCCCCTGCAGTCAGCGTTCAGTCAGGGAAGGGGGAGGGAGGGGGGAACTTTGAGTGCTATCATCTCTCAAACCATAAGGGTTTGAGAGATGACACTGGGGGCAATAAGTTTCTTTTTAAGAAAGCTACAATATGGGGATTAGTAATTTGCAAGTATAATGTTTCATAATAAAAACAGCTCTAATTAATCTTCATAGTATTTGGGCCTTGGAGAGTGTTATTTCAATTCTGTCAGAGTTGTAGTTCAAGAGTAATTGAATGATAAGATATCCCCCTCCTGCCCCTTCTACTGATGTAACACTGCTCAGCTTAGAGCAGCAGGGAGTGTCCAGGTAGATTGTAGAGAGGGACAATATTCAATTAAGATAAGGGAAAAAGCTGAAAAACTAAAAAAAATATTGACCCTTGATGTGAGCTGTTTGGTCTTTGGACTGGATTCCACATCTGAGGAGTGGGGGCTTACACTAGGTAAAAGCGGCAGGAGGGGGAAACTTTATCATTCAATTACTCTTGAACTACAACGCTCACAGTAATGAAATGACACTCTCTATGGCTCAAATACTATGAAGATCAATTGGAGCTGCTGTTTTGTGAAACATTACTATCACTTTAAAGTGGATCTATCACATATAGAGAAGTAATGCTTATTAGTTAGAGCATTTAGCAAAAAAGTTTAACGTTACTCATTTTTAAAAACAAATGTTATCTGCACAAAATTAATGTTTAAAAAGTGCCCAGCAGCCTACTTCCGCTTGCCGCAAATTGCCGCACAGCAGCTGCTACCGTCCCACTACCCAGTATCCTCCGATGACGGAGGCTGTCTGTCTCTAAGCTGGAGCGATCTTATTGGCTAGATATTGATCTCTGCCAATGAGATCGCTGCAGCTTAGAGAAAGAAAACCTCTGGCATTGGAGGATGCTGGGTAGTGGGAGGGGAGCAGAGGCAGTGCTGCAAGCCGGAAGTAAAACTTTTTTGCTAAATGCTCTAACTAATGAGCATTACTTCTCTATATGTGATAGATCCACTTTAAAGGGTTAATTCAAACCCCATTTAAATCAATGGGGATCTGGGAAATGTTCATTTGTCCTCTATGGTGTACCTAGTTTGCACCAGACGTTCTCTAGTTCTTCTTTGCAGTAGAGTCTCAGTTTAATATAATCCCATGGACACTAGAACAATACCAATGCATTGTTTTGTACTTCTTATCCAAAACATGATGGAGGGTATGTACAAGTCCACTGACAGATACCATTCCCTGCATTTGTTCATATGTTTACATATCATTTGACTGCACCCCTGGATATGTACTGTAGTCAGTGATTACTTTAAGTACATACCGGCTGCAGCACACACTACTATTATTACAACATCAAAAAACATAGAAAGATAGAGGGCACCAAATAGTGTGATATTGTCATACAATTGCAATTTGATATATAAAAGTAATATACACTCACATTGTATGGTGGTCAGCTAATGGAATATACCAAGGGTAACAAATCAGGCCTGTGAGCAATTCTCACCATCTTCACTCGGTGTCCTTGGTCAACAAAGACACTCCACCATAAGATGAAAAGAGGAAACTCCAATAACAGAAAAATGTTTCAAATGAATGAAAAAAGTATTTTAAAAAACAGGATACAATACAATAAAAACAATTAAAAATTATACAATATCAAAATGGCTGACACTTTTCACGGGATAACACCCACTTTATCAAAGCTAATAATCCTATTTGTTAGCCTGGGTACATTCCATGATCTGACCACCATGCAATGTGAGTGTAGTGTATATTATTTTTATATATCACATTGCAATTGTATCTTTCTATGTGTTTTGGTGTCTCCATGTTGAGCGAGTTGGACGAGGAAGAGCTGCCTGAGTGATGATTTCCTGGTTCTGGATCAGGAATATATACCCATTATTGCCTTACTTGCTGGTCCTCATATATTTGACAAGTATCACATTTCCTTTTTGAGTACCCACGAGTGGGGAGAAATTCGGTGGTGGAATTGCTGGCCTAACAACTACCTGCACTAGGGTGCTCACTTTGTGTTTGCACTTTTCTTCTTGTATTATTACAACATAAATGTGAGCATGCCCCAAACACCTCCCCTGTTGCATGTGCAGAAAATGGAGTACAGTTACACTGATTTCCAATGCACTCTATTATTTTATAGTGTTAACCAAGGATCAAGGTAAATGACCACCTTGAATGACTCATACCCTTCCCCACTGCCCTCCAATTGACTCTAGGAGTGTACAGAGGACTATTTTCACTATAATTTACCTAGTGAATTAGCCTTAGGCAAGCACAGTAAGCACGGTAAAAAAAGACTTGGTTCTGTAGAAATGTAGTAAAAGATGAGATATGGTACCGTGTTAGCCGTAGAAGTAATAATATAGTCACAAAGTAGTAGTAATATAGTAACATAGTAACATAGTTTAAGAGGCTGAAAAAAAGCTATGAATCCATCAAGTCCAGCCCATGCCAAATCACCCCTGTTGATCTAGATGAAGACAAAAAAACCCAAAAAAATATTAAAGCAGTTTCCAGTTAAGCCCCAAGTGGGCAAAAATAGTCCTTCCTGACTCAAAATGGCATTTAGATATTTCCCTGGATCAACATCCTGTTTCGACGCCAACTGTCATAATTCTCAATATTTTTCTGTGCTAGATAGATATCCATTGCTTTTTTGAAAGCAGGTATAGTAAATGCAAGCACAGCATCCCAGGGTAAAGAATTACATAACTTTACTGCTCTTACGGTAAAAAAAAAAAAACAAAAATGGCTTTTGTTTTAGTCGAAGGCACCTTTCCTCTAGTTTTAATGGAATAACTCTTATTTTTCACTCTGCTCTTTGAATAAATAATTAATTGGAGAGTTTTTGTATTGACCTTGAATATATTTGTAAATGGTAATCATACCACCCCTTAGACTTTGCTTCTGTAATGTACATAAATCCAGTTTGACTAGTCTCTCTTTATAACTCAGATCCTCCAATACCGTAATCAGTATAAAATCTCTATAAAAACACGTATCTGTGCTTTTTCCAATTCAATAATGTATTTTTAAGAACTGGTGCCCAAAACTGTACTTTATATTCTAGATAAGGCCTTACCAAGGATTTATAGAGAGGTAGAATTATATTTGCATCTGAGCTAAAACAGAATCTGTTTTAGCTCAGAATCATATTGGTACACCCCCTTGTTAACATAAGAGAGATTATGAGCTATCTGTAGCCAGTGTTATTAATATTAATGTTCAGTTTGCTCAGATACAGAATATGGAAGTATTGGTTCAGATTAATTCCAAAAGTCATAAAAAGCATAATCAATGGCATGTATTAACACTGATGTTGTGCAGCAGAGAGGCTATGTTCATAAAATACCTGGGTCCATCTACTGCATTAGTAGAATGCCTCTCAGTCAGTTGGCAGCATTAACATTTGGGAAATAAACACATTACAATACTATTAGATTCCCAGGGCTGACAGTGGGATCCAGGGCAATTATAAATTGAACTGCAATAACTACTGACCAAAGGATCCCAGCAGTATATATACAGGAAAGTGGAAAACTCGTACTCACAGGAATCTTCTTATAAACCATGTACAATAGCAAAAAATAAACAGCATCATTTCAGTCCTCTCTCCCAGACCTTTGTCAAACCAACCTTAACCCCTTAACACCCGATGATGTGCCAGGACCTTCATGTAAAGAACCAAGTATACATCATGAGTATAAATCCTGCTAAAAAATAATTTGCATGTTAAATAAAACTAATAGGCCATGGTTAAGTAGATAAAAAGCTGAACAAATCACCATTAGCAAAACATTATCTTCCACTTAGGTTTCCCACTGTATGGAATGGGAAAGCAAATGATAAAAGGTCTTCACCCTTCTACGCAGTGTGTTAATGGGGAAGAAATGTTAAATGTTGATGGTCAGTATTGATTTTATTCCAACTGAATAATGCCCTGTTATTTTAAACGCAACTAATTGAAATCATTTTCTAATAGATAATCACTATACCAAAGGGAGTGGTTGATTAGTTGGGGTTGTTGGGAGTTGTAGACTCAAAAGTCACCTAGTCCTGGACTTGATTTAGATAAACTGAGTGAATGGGCAGAAAAGTGGCAGATAAGGTTTAATGTAGGTAAATGTAAGGTTATGCATTTGGGCTGTACAAACACACATGCTACATATACACTAAATGGTAAACTACTTGGGGAATCCTCATTAGAGAAAGACATAGGAGTACTGATAGACAATAGACTTCACAGCAGTGTGCAGAGTCACTCAGCTGCTGCAAGAGCAGATAGGGTACTAGCCTGCATAAAACAGGTATTGAGGCACAGGATGCAAATATAATTCTACCTCTATATAAATCCTTGGTAAGACCTCATCTAGAATGTGGAGTACTATTTTGGGAAACAGTTCTTAAAAAGTACATTATTGAATTGGAAAATGTGCAGAGATGTGCAAGAAAACTGTTACTTATAAAGGGAGACTAGACAAACTGGGTTTGGATTACTATTTACAAATATATTCAAGGTCAATACAAATAACTCTCCAAGGAACTATTTTCTCAAAGAGCTGAGCGAAGAACAAGAAGCCATCCATTAAGACTAGATGATAAATGCTTTAGACTAAAACAAAGGCAGGGCTTTATTACAGTAAGGGCAGTAAAGGTATATAATTATTTGCTTTGGGATGCTTTGCTTGCAAATCCTATAATTGCTTAAAAATAATGGATACCCATCTAGCATAGAGCAAAATTGAGAATTATGACAGTTGGCTTCAGAGAAATATCCAGTTGCCATTTAGAGTCAAGAAGGATTTTTTTTACCCACTTGGGGCTTAATTGGCTTCAAGGGGTTTCTTTGCCTTCCTCTGGACCAACAAGGGTTATATGGCAAGGGCTGAACTTGATGGACACATGTCTTTTTTTAAGCCTCATCAACTATGTTACTGTGTTAATATGTCTGTTCACAACTGTTAGTTGAAGAGATAGCATCTTCAACTAGTCCTGGATACCATATCCATGGAGGCAGACATAACAGTTTATAGCAGGACAACAGGACACAAACTCTGCTCCTTGAACATTGTAATCCTAACCTTTTAACCCCTTGAGACCAGAGGATGGTACAATGTATTACACATCCCTCTAGTCCTCAAAAACTTAAGGACCACAAAGTCTGCAGTACATCACTTCACACTGTGTTGCACACACACCTCTGGTCCTTAACCCCTTAAGGTGTAGTGGCTGGCACTTAAGGACCATGGACCTTTTTTTTTTTTTGCGTAACTGATTCAGGGATCCCTGAGCGGCTTTCAGCCGTGTGGGAGCCCTGAATTCCATGAAGTACATGTATGTCATGAGTCCTTTAGGCACGTTCATCCCATGACTTACGTGTATGTCCTTAGTCCTTAAGGGGTTAAAGAATTAAGTAGGCTCATGCACTCTACCTGCTTCAGTTTGCAAAAAAATAAACTCTCAGCAACTGTCATGTCCCCCTCCATGGACAGAACATCCAGGACTGACTAAGGATGTTATCTCTTAAACAAAGGTACAAGAGTAAAGTTCATAGGGGCAATTAGGATTCTCTGGTCATTGTATGGTAAGTGGGTGGTTGTTATTAGGTGCCATTAATTCTTCTTTAAGAACAACTGGGTTGATGGGCTTGTGTATTATCTGGATGGGCCACAGCCTACTTAGGCGAACCTATGGTTATTCACTGCTGAATACAATATTCCCTTCTAAATACATGTAGACATTCAGTTTTACTCCCAATCAGTGGACTGCTAAAGTTGTGCCCCTTTGTTGTCTGATGGGTGCAATAGAGTGCAAAGGGGGTTACAGGACAATTGGAAACCTCCTCACAGATTGTCCTTGATAGTGTTATCATGTATCTTCATACCATCCCTTGGAGAACTATAAAATGATTTGGGACATCAGTATCACCTCTTTGCTGATGACATGTACATTTGCCTTTTGTTAACCTATCTCACTTGTTGATCACATTTTAAGCTGTAAAATGTATTCACCAAAGGAGGTGTTGAAACCCTTGATTACATTTCAGTTAGTAAGTTTTATCAGCTGTTTTCTCAGGACACAACAAATCAGCTGTTTTCTCAGGACACCCCAAAGCTGAGGAACAAAGTATACATGACACTAACACGTGCTATGCTTCTTGAATGCATGAAGCCTATATCGAAGTTTGGGGTGCATGTGATAGAAGCTTCTTGCTCTGGCTTTAACTTCTAGAACATGTTATCACTCAGACAAAAGGGTATCAATGCAAAAGTTAATGATCACCCAGTAATGAGAGGTCTCTTGCCCAGACTTGGTCCAAATGGAATAAACTAAATTAATTAGTTTCCTTTCCTTCTCTTGACCTTTTTATTCTTTATAATTCATACCTTATACCAGGCCTCTCAGTTCACTCTTTCTATGACTGGGAAAAAAACACTTTTTTAACAGCACAAACATGTACCTCTTCTCCAAAACTCTCTACAACCCTGCCACAAGTCCATGAAGCACATTTAGCTAAAACTTCAATTTTCTTTAGTAGGGATGGATGAAAATGTTCTCCTCAAACCAAAATAAGCAGAAAATGACACTACACGTCCAGCTAAAAAATTCCTGAGAAAAGTGCCATTTTCCTGATTTTTTTTTTCGCCTAGCTCATTGCATTGAAATCAAAGGGAAGACTGAATTTTTCTCCACCAAATGGCAGTTTTCTCTTCTTTTCCTGCAGGCATATAAAAGGGTGTCAGGCTCTCACAGCAGCCATTCTGTGTTTGGGAGAGGAAGAGAGAGAGAAGCACGTTTTGAGATAAAGAAGATAGGCAAATAAACTGGAGCAGAAGCTTAGTTGAGGAAGTCTTTTAGGTCGGACATTTGTTCTCTGGGAAGTCTGAGGGCACTCTGGGGGAGGAGAATGGGGCAAAGGAGGTTGACCCCAAATACTCCAACATTCTGTCTGACTGATTTGGTTTGAAAGACACAAGCAGCTGCGTTCCAAGCAATTTCCTTGCTGATATTGCTGTTATTATTTCTGTGCGGGGGGAAAAGAAGTTGTTGATTTTTTTGGGGGTACAGTGATAAGATAGGGACAACATTCAACTGCAGAAATATAAATAAATATATAAATATTAGGTGACAGACAGCCGACTAGGACCCTCACGTGAGCTGTGTGTCTGAGGCAGAATTGATAGATAGCAGACGAGATTGAGATTTTGTTGAGGGCCAAGGCAAGACATCAAACTCCATCAGTTCTGTTGTGCACGTTAGAGTAAAAACACACACAGTAGTTGAGTTGAGGCCAGACATACATTTTGTCATTGTTGGGCCTCATCAGTGAGGTGTAGCTGATCTCTCTTGGCACTGTGAGCAAGGGGTCCAATGCTGGGTTCCCCTATTACCCTTGAGGTGACAAATCTCAAGGGTAATTTGCATATGCAAAATAGAAGTCTGAGACGCTCAAGTAGGAACGAGCCTGCAATACACATTTGCTGGCTGTCTAGGAATGGTATCCTACCCAGGGTGCAGTCTCTTTTAGCCCACTAGTGCCTTTCAGAAAGAGGAAATATCCTAAAGCATATCATATTGGTTCTGCCATAACAGGAGTCCAACCACGATATGCCAGGCAATTCCTCTCTGAACAAGAGAAACAGCCAACCACAGACGTACGTTTTGGCCAAAACGTACGTCTGGGGTTGGCGGTTTCTCTTGTTCAGAGAGGAAATGCCTGGCATTTTGTGGTTGGACTGCTAAAAGAGACTGCACCCTGGGTAGGATACCATTCCTAGAGAGCCAGCAAATGTGTATTGCAGGCTCATTCCTACTTGAGCCTAGTTGACGCCAGTCTAACACCACCATTACCATATACATCTGCCACATTGTAGGTTGAATTTTTTTTGTCTCTTAGCATCATGCTGTCCTTTCATTTTGTTGAAAACAGAGGCTTTAAATAATTGATGTCATGTGTTGCATCCTTAAGGAATATGTTTCAGTGTCACTCAAGCAGGAATTAGTGTTGTGGGCAAAGGACAAATGCACTCTGCATGCTAACACATTTAGCAAGACATGTATTGCTGTAGGACTCGCAACTTTGACTTTCAGCCACTTATTTCTCCACCACAGCTCTCAGAAGAAGTAATATTGTAGTGGGAATTGTTGTAGCATAGGAAACATAGGTGAAACATTTGTTGGCAGTAGTGAAAAGGAGGACCATTTTGTAGTGGTGAAAAGGAGAAAATATTCACAGATAAAGCAGGATACTTTTTTGACTCTTCGTCCACTCCATTCTTAGATGTCATAGAGTGCATAATCCTTAAAATCTTCCTAGAACAGATTATTAATATCCTTGGTTGATGTTAGTTGGACTTATCCCTCCCCCTCCCTCCCCCCATATCTTTCTTCTTCTGTTCTCCTCCTTGTTTCCCCAATTCTCTTATACAAAATCTCATTCTAAGAGATGGTTATGCTAGCTGCCTGTTATCATTTGAGCCTCAACTTCATTTCTTCATCTAGCACTGTGAGTTTCTTCCCTCCTTTTATCTACCTGCTATACTGCTGTTATGTACATTTCAAATGTTCTTGCTATGCATTTATACACCGCACTCAATAACCTTTATATTAACTGCTTAAAGGGACAGTAATGTCCCATATAAACTTGTTGTAGTTTTGTACAGCAGGAAAAAATAAGCTTAATGGCACAAACCCTATTTATCAAACCGCTATGGTTTGAGAGATATAAGCATTGAAAGTTCTCCCCTTCCTCTCATTTCCCGGACGTCAGTGTTGTGCTGTCCTGTCCGGAGACCAACCAGAGGCTCTGCAGCAAAGCCGAAATTTCATTATTGCAAAATAATTACTTAATTGGAAAGGTCTACAAAGTGTCCCTGGTTTGCAAGCACACTTTGTAGACCTTTCCAATGAAGTAATTATTTTGCAATAACAAGATTTCGGCTCTGCTGAAGAGCCTTCTTGTGTCGGCCGACACAGATCTCCTGCTGTCAGCTTTACAGCTGACAGCGGGAAAAGGGGAGGGAGGGGGGAACTTTCAATGCCAATATCTCTCAAACCATAGCAGTTTGAGAGATAGGGTTTGTGCCATTCAGCTTATTTTTTCATGCTCTACAAAACTATAACACATTTTATAGGACATTACTGTCCCTTTAACTCTGTATTATGTTATATTTCATTGTAGCTCTTAGGGAAAAATATATTAAACATGCTAGGATAATAAGTCAAATAGTTTTGTCTAAAATAGTCCTATTGAAGCTTATGGAGAGATGTGTAGGTAAAAACCATTGGAAAAGTTATCAGCTGTAATGTAATCCAGGCCTTTGACAGGTAGAATTGTTTATCATGGGTTAGACACATAAAGCTGGATTCCATTGCAAGTGTTAAATGGTTGTTATCCTGTATAATTGTAACCGCTTAGGTGATAGAGTTTGAAGCAATGGGTTGAATATGGCTCTACCATCAAAGTATTTCTGTTAACTAAGTTAACTTAATTTTACGGGTAACGTATCTTTCAAGAGATAGTAATGTTTCACAAAAACAGCAGCTCCAATTAATCTTCATAGTATTTGGGCCATAGAGAGTGTTATTTCAATACCGTCAGAGTTGTAGTTCAAGAGTAATTGAATGATAAAGTATCTCCCTCCCGCCCCTTTTACCTCCTCCCCTCAGATGTGGAATCTGGTCCTAAGACCAGACAGATTGCAGCAAGGGCCAATCTTCTTACTGTGACCAAAAGAAAACTTTGCCCCCCTTGACAGGTTTTCATTTTTTTTCCATTATGCTCACTGAAGATTGTCCCTCTCTGCAAACCATCTGGACAATCTTGCTGCCCTGAGGTGAGCAGTGTTACAACAGTAAAAGGGGCAGGAAGGGGATACTTTATCATTCAATTACTCTTGTATTACAACTCTGACAGTATTGAAATAACACTCTCCATGGCCCAAATCCTATCAAGATTAATCAGAGCTTTAAAGGAAAATTAACACCTGTTACTTATAACCCTACACTTACCTCACTATGGTTAGAAAATCCTAATGACCCCTATGAATTTTGTCTTTGTGCTTTGGTTCAATAGATAAAATTATTAATCAGTCCTGGATGTCATATAGACTTGATAGTTGATGGTAGTTTTTTTTTTAAACTGAAGCACGCAGAATGTATGTGCCTACTTAATCCTTTAAAGGGATAGTAATACTTTATTATTACTATCCCCCATATTGTAGATATTTGCAAAATAATTTAATAGTCCCCAGGTTCATCTCTCAAACCTTTATGGTTTGAGAGATAACCAAAGGCAAAGTTCCCCCCTCCCTCCCCCTTCCCTGAAGTCAGTGTTGTGCTGACTGCAGGGATATCTGGACTGACTTTCATCAGGCGGCTCTGCAGCAGAGCCACTATCTCTTTAGTGAAAAATAATTAATTCACTGAAACAGTCTTCTACGTGTGCTTGCAAACCAAGCACATGTAGAAGACCATTTCAGAGAAAAAATTATTTTTCACTAACACAATCTCGGCTCAGCTGCAGAGCTGCAAGCCTGTCGTACAACAGATTTCCCCTGCAGTCAGTACAACACTGACTTCATGGAAGGGGGAGGGAGGGAGGAACTTTGCCTTCGGTTACCTCTCAAACCATAAAGGTTTGAGAGATGAACCTGGGGGCTTTACATTATTTTACAAATATCTACAATATGGGGGATAGTAATAATAAAGTATTACAATCCCTTTACGGACCAAAGGAGTGTAGAATACATTGTGACACAATGCGTTGTTCCTCTGATCTTTAATCAGTTAACATTATCATGTGCGTTGATCAGAGCCGGAGGTTCTGTGGTTCTGCTAGCAGTCATTATGTCCTCCTTCAAGGATATTACATCCCAGATTGATTGAAGATGTCTCTTGAACAATAACACAAGCACAGAATGATTAGAGGCCATTAGGATTTTCAAGCCATAGTAAATATACAAGAAGATGTTAGTTCCCCTTTAACACACATATGTATCTACAATTAATATGAATTTTAGCTAACGTATTGAAGCCTAAACATTCAAGCTAACATTATTTGCCATTCTATGGCAGCAGTACTTAGAAGTCTGGAAGTTATGATGTATGCACTTAAATCACAAGAAGGTCCTTCAAGGAGACAAAATAAAATGGTATTAATTTGTTTTCCGAGGCAGTTAAAGGGATAGTAATGTTTCATAATAAAAGCAGCTCTAATTAATCATCATAGTATTTGGACTTTGGAGAGTGTTATTTCAATTCTGTGAGAGTTGAAGTTCTAGAGTAATTCAATGACAAAGTATCCCCCTCCCGCCCCTTTTACTGATGTAACACTGCTCAGCCAGATCAGAAGGGAGGTGCCCAGGTAGACTGCAGAGAGGGACAATCTTCAATTAAGATAAGGGAAAAACCTGAAAAGCTTGTCAAGGGAGGCAGGACTTTCATTGTTCTCATAGGAAGAAGATTGTCCCTTGCTGTTATCTGTCTGGTCTATGGACTGGATTCCACATCTGAGAAGAGATGGCTTACACTAGGTAAAAGGGGCGGGAGGGGGGAACTTTGCTTGTGAATATCTCTTAAACCATAAAGGGTTGAGAGATAAGACTTAAATCATTCTTCATGTTTTTTTAATGCCTACAAAATAAAATAAAGTTAAAATGAAGTATAACTATCCCTTTAATGTATTTGCAGCTTTTTGATGGTAAAGATAGGCATATTGTAAACATAAGAAACATGCTCATTGTTGTGAGAAGATTCCGTGACAGAATGGTAGCAAAGACTTTAATTTGTTGAGTGTTGACAGAACAGGGAACAAACTATCCATAACACAGTGTTTTTGCACATAATGAATCTATATTGGCTTTGGTTCAGCGAGTTCAAGGTACAGTATAGCATAAAAATTCTTTTCACGCTTTCAAGCAGAGGTCACGGGCAGAGTAGCCATGTGGCAACTAATTTATAACCGTTGTTGTTCGCAAAGTGGGCTGAAAATCTCAGCTTTTATTGTGATTCATATGTTTCCGTAAGGTATTAAAACAAATCACTTTAATTATGTACATAACCAAGATAACAAAAGCATGCTCTGAATTTCTTCTCTCTCTTGCTCTCTTTTTCTAAGTGTGAAACCACATTTGCAATGTTAAATACAGAAACGCATTTAATATGTTATAATAAGATGAAAATGTATGTGCAGAAGGTGAAAAAAGCTATTACACATGAATGGCTTAATTTTCAAAGACAATAAATTAAATTATTGTCCCTGTGTGGCAACATCTGGAACCTTTCATTTAAGTTCACATAGTCAAAATGTTTATAAAGAGAATTATAAATCGGCACGGATGAATAATTTCTGTGTGATTGACTTACCAGTTTAATTTACCTGTGTAGAGTACTGAGTAGAATAGAATTTAATTAGAGAAATTTGTTTTAAGTGTGTTTTTCATATTTTAATGCATTTTTATAATTTGATTAAATGTTGAAGAAATAAAAGGAAAGTACAAGACGGAACAGCCTCAATAATTTATTTCTAAATTACATCTGTAATTTAAAGTAACAGTCAACCTCTTTTCTAACTATACAATTTTCTGCCACTGTATATGTAAAGATATATAGCTTGTACTTTACATATTTTTTCTTTTTCAACCACTTGTTTACACTGGCAGGGAGCTCACTGAATTTTCAGTTTCTAGTGAGATTTCTGTCAGGGAGTATTAAAGCAGACCTAGTGATGCAGTGTTGTGTAATCTGTGCAGCACTGAGTGATATGTATGCTATATTGGAAGAAGGTTTTTCTGCAACATTCAAGTCATTGTGAATGATTATTTGTATGGTGCAGTTGGTTTGCTCCAAAATTGAACTGCTTTACCTTAATTAACCTGCTCCAGGGGTCAGAGAAATTGCCTTCCTGGGAAAACCCACACATTTTGACACCAGCCACCTCTGGCTTGGTGTATGTGGCACGAACCAGAGAACAGTTCAGCCATTTTCCTACACAAGCTATGGGGCAGCCTTCAAGGTCCCTTACGCCATTCATAAATTAAACCAATGATTAGGCTTTTACCATAAATACCACTGGCTTTCTGATCTTACAGCCTTCATACAGGAGTCTGGAGACCACTGTCTTATGACTGTCTGAGTCTGTGGCAAGTGCAGAGAGACAAATCTCTGCACGTTTTTTTTGTTCGCTTAAATGTGCTACTAATTGTGACCACACACTCCAGAGCATGTGACCTGGAAGGGCAACGTGCTGAAAGTGACAGCATGGGCCCCCTCTATCTACTGGGATCTGGCTCACTCAGTTCCCAGTAGAGATCTCTCGGTTGGATACCCCTCTCTGCACTCTGTGAACTGGTGTCACAGTGTACACCTTTAAGGGCACAGTGGCATGCTTAAGAGTATGTCCCAGATTAAGGGGACAGGCTGTTATCACAGCCTGTGCCCCTTAAAAATATATATATTTAAAATCACAATACAATTACATTGTTTTTATTTGTATATATTTTATTTAATTATTTTTAACCATAAATGGTCCACGTCCCTTTAACACCATATTACCCTGAACAGCAATGGATCAGGGGTATTTTTGTAAGTGCCAGAGATAAGGAAATGTAATTAACCCATTCTATGATTTCTAACCTAACTGTGCAATCTGGGGCAGAATCATGAAAAAGTGTTTATGTTGGGGTTTTTGTTTTCATATTTATGCACATTACCTATTTACAATTAGGGGATATAGTACATATTGCACCAAAACTACATACCCAGAACTGTAGGCTTTGCATGCTAATGTGTAAGACTAGAAAATTAGCTGAACTGGCCGAGTTGTACATCCCCCACAATATGTTTAAGGATTTCACTTTCATTGCTTTCATTTTAATACTTAACCCCTTACGGACTGGACGTGGCACATGGCAGCACTTAAAGACCATAAAGCATTTTTTTTTGCTTATCCGATTTGGGGCTCCCCAAACTGTGTGCAGCCGCACGGGGAGCCCTGAAATCCACGGCGGTCCTGGCATATCATGGGTCCTTACCGCATGTTGGACCCATGACGTGCCAGGACCGTCATGGGTCCTTAAGGGGTTAAGGGCCATATTCATCATGATAAACAGGTGCAATTCTGGAACAAAGCAAATGACCAAGTGATGGAGACATCTCTAGCATTCAGTTGATTAAAACCTACATTTAACTCCTTAGTGACGGGTAACGTGACAGGACTTCGAATCCATCCTTTAAAGCGGAACTACCACCCATCTTAAATTTTGTGGCAAATAATTACCCATCTGGTGACTAACTGCTCAGTAGCACTAGTCACCAGAATAATTACCTGGTTAATGAGAATTATACACTCCTCCGGGAATGACAGGCAGTAGAGCACGCAGACATGTTTCCATAGAGATGTCTGCGCACCTGCAAGGAGGTGTTGCTGGGATCTGTTCGGCACCAAAAGGGACTGACAGCTCATGCGCGCAGACGTCACTATGGAAAGATGTCTGCGCTGTTTCCTGCCTGTCAATCCATGAGCAGTGTATAATTCTCATTAACCAGGTAATTATTCTGGCGACTAGCACTACTGAGCTAGGGTGACCACATATCCAAACTGCCATTCCGGGACATGTGGTCACCCTAGTGGGAATTCTTACTCTGTGTCAGCGGCGGGAGCCTCAGCCACAGGACTCAGGCCTCAGCCTCACTTGCAGTGCAGCTGCGCCAGCATACCAACGCCATCCCAGCTGTCTCGCATGCACCAGTCCAGCAAGCCAATGAAATGTATTTTCTATATGGTTCTCATTGGCTGGCTGAGCCAGCCAATGAGGACCATATAGCACATACAGTTCATTGGCTGGCTGGACTGGTTAGTGCTGCTCTATGTAGGTAGGCTGTGGGTGCCGGCTTTGTTGCTCCATTCCGGGAGGGGTGAGGGGTGACTCAGGATGATGGACACAGACCTCCAATAAGGGACAGTCCCGAGTATTCTGGGATGTGTGGTCACCCTATACTGAGCAGCTAGTCGCCAGTCTTAAACTTGCCACAAAGTTTAAGATGGGTGGTAGTTCTGCTTTAAAAACGTATCCTGGAAAGTCAAGACTTTATAATCGCAAACTGTGATCATGCCGGGGAGGCTGTAACTGACTGCTCCCAGACCGGACCAGTCAATTTCATCCTTTCCCTGGTGGCTCTGCAAATGTGATCGCTACTGTAGTGATATGTGCTGATGGAGCCACATGACAAAGGCAATGTAAATATACTTTGCCTTTGTCAGTGTTTTCTGCCTCTTTCTTCCTCTCTGTGATTTGTGAGGGAGAGAGAGTCAGAGAACATACATCCCCGCTGGGGAAATGGCCACAATGGGATGCACTTTTAATTTCATTTTAGGTGCTGGGGGCAGAACTAGATATTGGGTGTGTTTGGTCTCTTGATGACTTACTGCTGTCACTTTGTGTAACTGAATAAATGATTTAGAACAAGGCCAAACTATTTTATTTACACAGAATCATTTATAAACACATATTATGAAGTATAAACAAACATTAATGTGTGCTTTTTAGCTGTGGAGCAATGTAATACACTTATATACACTCATAGTCTGATCTCCTAAACACAGGGACATCAGGGTGGGAAAGTGGGATAGAGAGATTTTAGCCTCAGAGGGACAGTACCCATCCCAAAATTGGGACATTTGGAAGGTATGATGAATGACCATTCACACCTTTTATCCAGTCCCTGTTAAAAATGAATCAAATGAGCAGAAATCATCACAAGAAAATCTATAAAAATGTTGTCCTTTTTTTTTCTTTTTTTCTCAGTTTTTAATTAATATCAAATTAAACCTTTGAGTGCCAGAGGGGTATGCAACTCACTGAGTAGAAAAGAGTTAAATGTTGGGTTATACATATAAATGTGGCACACAACGGGTTAAATGTTGGGTTATACATATAAATGTGGCACACAACGGGTTAAATGTTGGGTTTTATATATATAAATGTGGTATTTAAAGAAAGCCCTACTTGTGCTTAAAAACAATATATAATTTGTGGGGGTGAAACTAAATTAATTAGGGGAAAATTTGTTTGACCAAAGGCATACTAAAATGGCCAACATTTCTCTTGTCCTCTAGTGTCAAAAAACCCTCATCACTAAGGGGTTAAATCATTGGGTATTTTCCTTTCTCTGTATGGCGCAATTGGTTTGCTCCAGAATTACACCTCGTTAGTCTGATGAATAAGGCCCTGCAGGGGAGATTTATAAAAGTGGATTTAATTGAAAATAAACTTTAAAATGGCTGTAAGATTGTATTTGGTAGTTATAAAAGTATTAAGGACAGGTTTGGAGGACAAAATGCCGTGTAAAAAATGGATTAAGGAAGTTTGTAAAAAAGTGGTGCAACGTATTTATAAAGAACTGTGGCTATTTGCGACAAATTTAGCAACAGAATTTTCAACAAATATTTAAGACCATGTCTGTCCTGTTCCTATTTTTTGCTGTCTCCACATTTATAAATGTAGCTACTATCATCATCACTAATAATAAAAGGCCAGATGTATGTTTGTCCGATGCAGTCATGCACATTAGAGACTGCCCGAACGCAGGCAAGACATGTGGAGTAGAGACTGCCCAAACACAGGACAGACATGCGCAGTACAGACTGCCTGAACGCAGGCCAGATATGCGCAGTAGAGCCTGCCTGAACGCAGGCCAGATGTACGTTTGTCTGATGCAGTCATGCTCAGCAGACTCTGCTCGAACGCACAGAATGCGGGGAGATGTAGTTCTGCGGTAGTACACCTGCCGTATAGTTCTGTGGTAGTACACCTGCCGTTACATAGCCATTTAAATAGCCTTTGGTATCTGCCGTGACGCACTTTGGCCCATGTACACGGGCTTTAATACTAGTACTTTATAAATACCAACACTCAAAATAAGGAATAAAGACACTTTAAGGATCCATTCACAAAAACGAACAAGAACACTTTTTTTATAAATCTCCCCCTAAGTTCCCAACATATCACTGAATCTCATGTAAAAAGGGGAAATGGAGCAAACCAACTGCACCATAGGGAACAAATAAAATACCCATTTATTTCAATGGGAAGTGTGACCCATTGAATGCTAGCAAGGTATCCAATGCATTGTGAAGCACTGTGAAGTGAAACGACTGCAGTATTCATGGGGTTATGAGACAAATTTAAATCAATGTTTGCCCCAAATTTGCTCCATTTCATCACTGTGCGCATCTAGAGCATGTAAGAGAAAAGTGTGTCTCTCTACCTGATATTTGACTACAACTCCCGTCAACCACAACCATAACAATGGCTGGCTGAGGATGATCAGTGTTGTAGTCCAACAGAACCTGGAAAGCCACATGTTCATAATGCCTCACA
Organism: Rhinophrynus dorsalis; assembly: GCA_037306005.1. NCBI lineage: Eukaryota > Metazoa > Chordata > Amphibia > Anura > Rhinophrynidae > Rhinophrynus > Rhinophrynus dorsalis. The sequence continues at coordinate 225,510,165 of CM074725.1, forward strand.
CTGCAAAATTGTCTCAGAAAAGGCAGCTGTAATGCACTTCATCTGCCTCCCAGCTATCCGATGTTCCCCTGTAGTGTAAACACAAAAGCCTCAACACATTGGCTTGCAAATGAACAAGTGGAAGCCAAAAGACAGGTGGTACACAGATTCATTTAAATAACATAGCCTTAATCCCTGCATTTACACCCCGTCTAACACGACATTGAAATGAAACATCTGGAATGAGTCATGAAGTCTCAAGCGCACTGGAGACTTAAAGGAACATTGACAGTTAAAATAAAAGTTCCTGTTATATGAAGGAACATGATGCTACATTCTCTGCTATATTTCTACATGTTTCATGGTGAGATTTAGATTAAGTTCTATGGCAATGCACCAAAGCAGACAAAAATCCCATAATGCCCATAAATTAAAATTTTGGATTAAACCAAATGATTGAAAAAAATCCTCCAATGAATTGCACAGAATTCAAGTGATTAGAATGAAAACCTAAGTATTAAATTATATATCTTGTAGGCATTTTCGTACCGAGTAAAATAAACGTTCTACAAATTCTGGAAGATGTTTCTTTAAAAAGTTATTACAGACCAGCCTTGCATTTTGTGGCCAATGAGAGTGCTCCAGCTTACATGCAGAAATCCTCTGTCATCAGAAAAGGCTGGATAGAGACAGGGGAGCAGAGGAAGTGTGATGGACTGCGGTTACAGAGCTGGTAACTGCAGTCTGTCCGGACGTAGGGCACAGGGCAGTATTTATTTGTTGAATTTCAGCCAAATAGCGATTTCAAAAAAGAAATGAATACATTATTCCACCTATTCGCTATATAACCTAAATTTTAAGACAAACTTGTTTAGGGGTGATATATCCCCTTTAACCCTTGCAATGCGTTGCGTACCCCTCTGGCACTCAAAGGGTTAATATAGGTGAGAGACACCCTTCAATCTGGGCATAAAATCTTTATGGACCCTGTGAAACGGCATACTTCCCGAGTATTTAGTAGATATTAGGGGTCTGTATGTCCTAAGTGTCTCTGTTTAGGCGATAATGGGGCTCCATACCTCCCAAGTGTTCCTCTTTAGGAGGGACAGACCCTCTTTGAGACCCAAATCCCTCTGTCCCTCTTCCCACTCTGGAGTCCCTCTTTTTTTTTCAGACTTTATGGTGTATAAAAATGTCTCACATTGCTCCACAGCAATAAAACTCACATTAATGTTTGTTTAAACTTCAATATATGTTTATACATTAGTCTGTGTAAATAAAGTACTTTAGTCTTGCTCTAATTCATTTATTCAGGTACACACAGACGTGACAATAGGTCATGAAATCACCTGAAAATGATCGGTTTATGCCTACCACGCCCCCAGCAACACCACCTAAAACAAAAGTGTCCCCCATTGGTTACTGGAAATGTTGGGAGGTGTAAAATAATCTCCAAATGATAAAAGTCCTTGGAAGCTGACACTGAGGTCTCCTTCTAAAGCCTTCAGTGGGAGTAGTTTGGCCTACAGCAGCAGCAAATCATGTTGCCTCCATGGACATGAAATCCAGTGTTAGAGTTTGTAGAACCAAAGCACGCACATTTGTCTCATAGTGGCCACTGAGACTGTCCTCTCAGATTAACTCTTTGAGTGTCGGAGGGGTTTGCAATGCATTGGTTAAGGTAAAGGAGGATTTATTATTAGTTGTTAGTAATACTTTTCATTTCGGATAGGGCTCTCTTTGTGGGGATACTCAGGGATATCCAGTATGATCTATTTTTACTAATACATATATAGTATGTTATCCAAAATTACACAAAAACATGTTATGGAGCAGCAGTTCCTTTTTTTCACATAACAAAAATGCTATACTTTAAAAGGGAATTATAATTCCTGTGGCTCTCTGGATCTGATCCACAGATTTTTATACTTAATTATAATGACAAATGATTCAGGTAAATTAGAAGAATGGACAAGAGTGTGGCAGCTACAGTTTAACATTGATAAATGTAAAATAATGCACTTGGGACATCAAATCCAAAGGAAAAAATATACTATTAAGGGTACTGTGCTGTCAGAGACAACTGAGGAAAGGGATTTAGGAGTAATTATTTATAATGACTTAAAGGTAGGCAGGCAATGTAATAAAGCGGTGGGGAATGCAAGCAGGGTGCTGGGTTGTATAGCTAGGGGCATTAGTAGCAGAAAAAGGGAAGTGGCCATGTCACTCTACAGATCTCTAGTTAGACCTCACCTAGAGTATTGTGTACAGTACTGGAGACCCCATCTCCGGAAGGATATAGATACTCTAGAGAAATTTCAGAGAAGGGCCACTAAAATGGTGACTGGTTTACAGGAAAAGACATATCAGGATAGACTAAAGGATCTGAACATGTATAGCTTGGAGGAGAGAAGAGAGAGAGGGGATATGATATAAATATTCCAATACATGAAGGGATTCAACAAAGTGCAGGAGGAAAGTACATTTCAAAGTCTAAAACTAGAGGGACACAGGTTTAGATGTAATGTAAGAAAGTTATCCTTCACTGAGAAGGTAGTAGATAAGTGAAATAGCCTACGAGCAGAAGTGGTAGAAGTTAATACATTGAGGGAATGTAAGCATGTATGGGATAGGCATAAGGCTGTCCTGAACATAAGAAAAGACCAAGGACCAAATACGGTTTGAAGTTTTTGCAGTAGGAAAATGGGCAGACTAGATGGGCCAAATGGTTGTTATAAGCCGTTAAATTCTATGTTTCTAATTACCGGATCTCCAGGAAAGAGGTCGATACTTAGTTAGATCCCTTGTAACTCCAGCCACTTCACTGCCAGTTCCAGTTAGTCTCCTCCCTGTTCTTCCTATTCTCCGCCCATTTTAAGAGCAAATTCTGCATCTCCTCCTCCAAATTCCACCCACCCCTAATAAAACCCCACCCACTTTGTAAAGACAATCATGTCATTTGGACATTCCACCCCAGACCTTAGTGGATCTCTGGAGGCTTGGGTCAAGAAGTTTCCCAGATATGGGAAATTATCTAGATTTATTAAATCTGCCCCAGTGGGAACAGACAATACAAATCCCAAGGCTACACTATACAGCCTGAAAATGGCTCCCATCAGTCATTCAGGGGAAGGGATCAGAGAACTGAGCCCTTCAACTGGAACTAAAAGGGATAGTAACATGTCAAATGTAAAAAATATATATTGTAGGGTTTATCCTCCCGAGTAAAACAAGTCTACTCCCATTGTTTTAGTCAAGCGTTATGGTACCTCAGACTTACATTTTTTAGGTGTAATATCTCAATAGCCTGAAATTGTTTTTTGTTTTTTTTTAAGGTTTATGGTCAATTGACCAGAGCTGTCCATAGGATGGTGTAACAACAGCGCCACTGTAAAATTTCAGGCCATTGAGATATTGCACCTAAAAAAATGATAGTTTGAGCTGCAGTAACTTTTGAATAAAATACCTCTCAGCAGTGGGAGCACACTTGTTTTACTCAGTAGAGTAAACCCTACAATATATATATTTTTACATCTTAAGTGCTACTATCCCTTTAAACCAGAAGCATGTGGCACCCAGAGACACAAACGCCATTGTTGTATGCATAGCCTCCCATAGACCCTGTGTCAGGATTTCAAGCCTGATATTGATGGTGTAGTAGGACCTGCAGTGCATAGGACAAGAGACCTAATGAAGAGATTTCAGTCTCAGAGATCAGTCTCTTCCTGTGGGACCAATAGGGGTGCTCAGTGTGTCTCTGTTCAAATCTCCCTGTTGAACTAGCCAATTGGGCCACTCTGACTCACAATACACCACATGCTTCAAATGTAGGCCTGATCTCAATCAATAAGATCTGCCAGTGGGGCATTAAAAGAGTGATTGTTGCTCTTTAACCCCTTGAGTCCCAGAGCAATGCATTGGATACTCCTCGAGCACTTAAAGAGTTAAGGTAGAATTGTTTTACCAACAAGAAATGTTGATTCTGTCTGGAAGCAGAGAAGTGCTCATAAGTGTCAAATCCTGGAGGCCATATAGATGCAGACAGGAAAAAAGAAAATATTCGCTTTCTTAGGTAATTTGTAATGCATCTAATTACTATATAGCATTGGCTGGCACCTCTCCTGTTTCATTCTGTACCCACCAGCCAAATTCTCAGCTCATTAACCCCTTGCATGCTAGATGCTTCACAGAACGTATCTCGCCTCCAGCTGGTTAATGGAACATTTCATAGCATGAAATAATTGCAAAAGTTTTATTGGTGTGAGTTTTCTGCCTCTGAACACGTTTTCCAGATGTACCTTCATTCAGACTTATGTGGATTGTTTTGCTATGTGTGATGTTTGCATACCTCTCAACATTTCAAATGTCCAAGGAGGGAAACTTGTGTTAGCTGATGTTGCTGGGGGCATAACTAGGAGCAGGGCATAACTGAGAATTTTTAAGTTACTTCATGACCCATTACAAAAACAAAAAAATGATGCCAGAGGATGCAAGAGATGTACCCCTAACACCAAAGAGAACCCAAGAAATGAGGCACTCGAACAGAAGACCAATAATGTATGTTTATTATCATCATAGACATGACAGGGTTAAATTGATAACCAGTCATGTAGCAAGTGCATGTGCAGTAAATGAATATTTCTTTTATAATCTCCTTTGGTTTTATATTTGTGTCTAAGATTAATTTTATGCTTTACTGCTTATGTACTAACCAGAATCGCTTAAAGGGATAGTAATGTTTCATAATAAAAGATAAGAGAAAAACCTGAAAAACTTGTCAAGTGGAGGCAGGGCTTTCATTGTTCTCATAGGAAGAAGACTGTCCCCTGCTGTTATCTGTCTGGTCTATGGACTGGATTCCACATCTGAGAAGAGATGGCTTACACTAGGTAAAAGGGGCGGGAGGGGAAACTTTGCTTGTGAATATCTCTCAAACCATAAAGGTTTGAGAGATAAGACTTATATCGTTCTTCATGTTTTTTTAACGCCTACAAAATAAATAAAGATAAAGCAAAGTATTACTATCCCTTTAAAATGTTATACAACACATATATATGTCTGATGGGAAATAAGAAGATATGTGTATCTGATGCTTTCTTTCATGTATATAGTAGGTTATACGACATACATCTACATTGGATATTACTTTAGGTGATGTATGGTATATTCCAATTTTGCGCCGTTGCTTGAATCTCATGATACTTTGTAACCAATAGGATCAATAGGAAGATGTATGCTTCCTATGTTTATTTGTATGTGTGTTACCGAGATACATAGTGTCCTGTCATATGACTTACAGCTGATAAATGATTGGACGGATTGTCCTTTATTAGTGACGTCTAAACAGCAAGATTCATTATCCCTGACAAAGCCATGGAAATGGTTATACGCGTTGGGCTGTGAGCATCATGACTGGCTGTACACATTGACCTGACTACTCGTACCTATTATCTAGTTAAGTATATTGCCTTATACTTCCACTTATCTATTTCAATAGGTATTTGCACATAGCTTTTTTGTCATTATTTATTTATACTTGATTGTATGCACTTTACTGATTCTTCACTAGCTATATAGGGAAGTCTTATATTACTGTGTACCGCTAGTCCATTAGTTTTACATGTTTTTATGTAGTTTTATGTATTTACATGTTTTGTGATGTTTTTGATGATGATAATAAACATACATTATTGGTCTTCTGTTTGAGTGCCTCATTTTTAGGGTTCTCTTTGGTGTTAGGGGTACATCTCTTGCATCCTCTGGCATCATTTTTTGGTTTTTGTGTTATGCATATTTAGAACCTGAGTGTACCTGGGTTATTTATCCCTTATACTAAATACAGTGACCTTTATTTTTGGATTAGTGCAGGCTACATATATATGTACTTCATTACCTATTGACACCTGTTTGTGTAACTGAATAAATGATTTAGAGCAAGAACAAAGTATTTCATTTATGCAAAAAATTTATAAACACATATACTGAAGTTTAAAAAATACATGAACGTTTTATTGCTGTGGAGCAATGAGATACACTATGCCCAGAAAATGCTATTGGCCCCTATGAATTTGGCCCTTTTGCCTTTGCTAAAGAGATAACATCTTCAATCAGTTTTGGATGTAATGTCCAAAAAATTCAGCCCTGGCGAGTAGAAATTCAGACCTGGTGGGTATGTTATGGTTTGTAGTAGCGAGTAACTTTTCAGGTCTGGCTAGTAGCAAAGGACTTCACATTTTAAGCCCTGATCCTAACACACATCAGACCAATCCTGTCAAAACAGCAGTCCAGTCACAAAGTACCAGGCAGTTCCTCTATGAACTGGGCAGAGACACTCAACTAGGAACAAGCCTGCTATAGAATTTCAGTTGTAAAGCACTAAGAGATTGCACCCTGGGTAAGATACTTTCCCTGTAGAGCCTACTAAATTCTATAGCAGGTTCCTTCCTAGTTGAGCATCTCTGACCAGCTCTTTGCATATGCAAATTGCCCTTGGGATTGGTCACCCTAAAGGCAACAGAGGAATCCAGATGTGGATCCTCTCTCACAGTGCCTAGAAAGATCAGCTGTTCCTCACTGAGTAAAATCTAACAAGGCCAAAACGAACAGCTGGGGCTGGCTATTTCTCTTGTTTAGAATGGAACTGTCTGGCACTGTGGCTGGACTGCTATTTTGGCAGGATCAGTATGATGTGCTTTAGGATATTTCCTCTCTGTGTGAAGCATTAATGAGCAAAAAAAGATTGCACCCTGGGTAGGACATGATTCCTATAGAGCCTGTTAAATGCTACTGTTGGGAGCACTTGCTATTTCATGGTATAAGGTCTGGGTACAATCTAAAGCCAATATTAATATGAGAAATGTATTGGAAATGTACTCACAGGATACTCCATGTAATGTAACAGGAACAAATTTATTGTGTCACTGTTAGGCACCCAACGACATGTATATACAGTCTGGTCTCAAATTAGTAGGCATTCCTGCTCATAACAACAGAAATGCCTGTGTTACCATAGCAAGTGTAGATAAACAGAAAAGCCCCACACTGCTGCTAATATTTGCAGCAAGTGCAATGTCAATATTCACAGTAAATCATCACTATTCTTTCCTTCATTCTTACAGTGCCTTTGTCTCATTACATATTGCACTTAGGTCTTTTACATTGATGAACATGGTTTTCAGTCTGTTATCTATCAAAATGTAATGGTGTGTTATTTTACTTACCTATCAAAATGTAATGGTGTGTTATTTTACTTATCTATCAAAATGTAATGGTGTGTTATTTTACTTATCTATCAAAATGTAATGGTGTGTTATTTTACATTAATGATGCATTGTTTTAAATTTCATAACTGCTTACAGAAAATAAAAAAAAATGTCAGTACAATCCTGCAATGAAACAGCTTTACCAGTGTAACAATTTTCCCTTCTGAATTTTTACTGTGAAAATAATTAATCACAAAAAAATGTACATGAAATTTAAAGGATCAAAAATTTATAATGATGTTTTGGCCTGAGGCATATTGAGATTGAGTGCGGTAATAGATCATACAGCTCATTCACAGTCATGGTTCAGTGCATGTTGTCTTTGTAATAATCTGCCACAAAGCTGCCCCCTATGGATTGGAAGTCTGCTGTTTTGCTCATACTACAGGGACGGGAGTAATAGCAGGAGGGGATGCGTACACAAGATAAAGTGGTGCAATCTGGAGCAAACAATTGCACCAACAGGATCAAGTAACAATTCCAAAAATGTTCTTTTAATGGAGTATAGAACCCCTTGAATGCTAGAGATGTCTGCAATTCATTGAACAGATGTCCACTAGAAACCTTTCTAGCATTCGATGGATTAAAAGCTCCATTTGGGTCTTTGGAAAATTCCTATAGTGTTGTTGGTTAGCCTAAGGGGTTAATATTTTAGAATTCGCAACCCTTGGCTCTCCACATGTTTCTAGATTACAAATGAAGTCGGCTGGCTAAGGATGATGGGAGGTGTAGTCTAATAATAATAACTCGTATTTATATAGCGTCTTTCTCACAGGGAGACTCAAAGCTCTTTCAGCGCATGGTCTCAAAACTATCCAAATCGGCAGGTGAAATAATAGATGTTATTATTACCCAATCAATGGTACTCATTCATCAACCTCAGAAGGATGAAAGGCCAAGTTGACCATGCCAGGAATCTAACCTGCAACCTTGAGGTTTGAACAGGCTCCATAGTCAGGGAATTTACAGCTGAGCTATCTCACCAGCATACAAGGCTGTGAGGCAGATGTTCAAAGATTGTCCACTCTTGGGCCATATGATAAGGAAATGCTCTGGCCTAAATCTATACAAGTAAACTAGAGTTATTCTGGAGTACAACAACTGCACCATAGGGGACAAATTAAAATTTCTAGACTCTCGCACACTTGAATAGAGCTTTTTAATCCTTTGAGTGCCAGAGAGGGATTTAATGCATTGCAGCGCAATGCATTGGAGACCTCTTTCGTATTCAAGGAGTTAAAAACCTGATTTCTTTTAACAGAAATTGTTATTTGTTTGCTTTTAGAAATCTGACCTATAAGCCTCAGCCAAAGTGCTGCAGTTTTAGAGCAAACCAGGGTGGGAAGGAGGAGAAGTGGGTGGGAAGTGGGAGGAACAGGGTGGGAAGGAGGAGAAGCGAGTGAGAAATAGGAGAAACAGCGTGGGAAGGAGGAGAAGTGGGTGGGAAGTGGGAGGAACGGGGAAGAAGGAGGAGAAGTTGGTGGGTAGTGGGCAGAACAGGGTGGGAAGGAGTAGACGTGGGTGGGAAGTGGGAGGAACAGGGTGGGAAGGAGGAGAAGTGGGTGGGAAGTGGGAGGAACGGGGGAGAAGGAGGAGAAGTTGGTGGGTAGTGGGCAGAACAGGGTGGGAAGGAGTAGATGTGGGTGGGAAGTAGGAGGAACAGGGTGGGAAGGAGTAGAAGTGGGAGGAAAGTGGGCAGTACAGGGTGGAAAGGAAAAGTGGGTGGAAAGTGAGAGGAATAAGGTGGGAAGGAGGAGAAGTGGGAAGAGTTTTTCGGGAGTGGCAGATCCAGAGAGTTCCCAGGTATGGGTATAATAATTAGAGTGCCAGAGGTGTATGCAACACATCGCAAAGCACTCATAGCTACAGAGGTCTCCTTAGAATCACCGTCTATCCCCAGAGACCCAGTACTTAAGATTTAAAACTCAGTTCAGATCCAGAGAGTTCCTGGGTATTCACAATAATTCTACAAGTGTTTCCCTTATTGTGCTCTAAAAATATTGACAAAAAAGTGAATGCTGAATCAGTCGTATACTGCTACTACATATCTTCCTACATTCCAAATTGTCAGAGAGGGGCACTTATGTTTCAAGTGATGTTACTGGGGCACAGCTGCTGGGCAGGGCATTACCAAGACATTGTAGGTTATTTCATGACCTACTGACATCTCTCTGTAAAAGTATAAAAGAATTATAGAAAGACCAAAGTACTTTATTTACACAACACAATGCATACCTCCCAGGGCTCATTATTTAGGAGGTACTGTCCCTCTTTCCCACCCTGGTGTCCCTGTGTTTAGGAGATCAGACTGTGTGGATCACCCTTGTGTCTCTGTGTTTAGGAGATCAGACTGTGTGGTATGTATATAAGTATATCACCCCGGTGTCCCAGTGTTTAGGAGATCAGACTGTGTGGTGTGTATAGAAGTGTATCACCCTGGTGTCCCTGTGTTTAGGAGATCAGACTGTGTGGTGTGTATATAAGTGTATCACCCTGGTGTCCCTGTGTTTAGGAGATCAGACTGTGGGGTGTGTATATAAGTATCACTGTTGTGTCCCTGTGTTTAGGAGATCAGACTGTGTGGTGTGTATATAAGTGTATCACCCTGGTGTCACTGTGTTTAGGAGATCAGACTGTGCGGTGTGTATAGATGTGTATCGCCCTGGTGTCCCTGTGTTTAGGAGATCAGACTGTGTGATGTGTATAGAAGTGTATCACCCCGGTGTCCCAGTGTTTAGGAGATCAGACTGTGTGGTGTGTATAGAAGTGTATCACCCTGGTGTCTCTGTGTTTAGGAGATCAGACTGTGTGGTGTGTATATAAGTGTATCACCCCGGTGTCACTGTGTTTAGGAGATCAGACTGTGTGGTGTGTATATAAGTGTATCACTCTGGTGTCCCTGTGTTTAGGAGATCAGACTGTGTGGTGTGTATATAAGTGTATCACCCTGGTGTCCCTGTGTTTAGGAGATCAGACTGTGTGGTATGTATAGAAGTGTATCACCCTGGTGTCCCTGTGTTTAGGAGATCAGACTGTGTGGTGTGTATAGAAGTGTATCACCCTGGTGTCCCTGTGTTTAGGAGATCAGACTGTGTGGTGCATATATAAGTGTATCACCCTGGTGTCCCTGTGTTTAGGAGATCAGACTGTGTGGTGCATATATAAGTGTATCACCCTGGTGTCTCTGTGTTTAGGAGATCAGACTGTGTGGTGTGTATATAAGTGTATCACCCCGGTGTCACTGTGTTTAGGAGATCAGACTGTGTGGTGTGTATAGAAGTGTATCACATTGTTCTACAGCAATACAACTCACATTAATGTTTGGTAAAACTTCAGTATCTATGTTTATAAATTAGATTGGGAGTCAGAGATGCTCAACTAGGAACGAGCCTGCAATACTAATTTGCAGGCTCTATAGGCATGGTATCCTACCCAGGGTGCAGTCACTTTTAGCCCAGTAGTGCCTTTCACAGAGCATATCATATTGGTTCTGCCATAAAGCATATCATATTGGCCCAGTAGTGACTTTCACAGAGCATATCATATTGGTCCTGCCATTACGGCAGTCCAACCACGAAATGCCAGGCAATTCCTCTCTGAACATGCAGAACTTTACATTCCCTTCAACTTTTTTCTTAACGTACAAATTTTGTCTTTTGCAAGACATTTTTTTGTCGTTAGTTACGACAAATTTTCTTTTCCTCTATACTACACTGGAGAATAGTTTAGCCCCGCCCTTGCCCCGCCCCTACGGCCGTCAATTCTGGAATTGTGTCATACACAACGGACATTACTAGTTTTTGTTGTATACTCTATAGAAAATGTGTCGTTCATGAATACAATTACTTATTTTTGTCTTTTATACAACATTTTTTTGTAGTTATCCCTTTGAACATACGGCCCATAGTATTATTGTTATTATCATTATTTATTTATTATCATTCATGCATAAAGTGCCAGCATATTCTTTTGCTCTGTACAGTTACAGAACATATTACAAACACATAGACACACACATAATACACAATAAATGGATCCAAAAAGGTGGAGAGAGCCCAGATCCCCAGAGATTACAATATTGGCATTCTGTTATACTCCGTGTGTTAAAGTCCCTTTTAAACCAATGTGAATTGAATTGCACATAATGTGCTCTATAATTGCTCCACTTCAGGTTGGTGCATCAGCCTCCATGGGGTAAATGTAAAAATCCATCAACCCTTTGAGTGCCAGAGGGGTATGGAACACACTTGTGTCCCCCTCCAAATCTAGTGGCTGCACTCCAGGGTATGCATTAGAACAGGGGTTTCCAACCAGAGGCCCTCCAGGTCTTAGGGACCACAACTCCCATCATCCTCTGCCAGCTGTTGTCTGGCAGGAAATGATGGGAGTTGGAGACCATAATAGATGGAGGCTCTCATGTTGGACGCACCAGCACTAGAGAGTATGATCTCTACATTGCATACTGGAAACTCATACACTCCGCTTCTGTTAAGTGTTTAACCCCTTAAGGACCTATGATATGCTATGACCGACATGGGAAAACTTGCATGAAGGACCCATGATGGTCCTGGCAAGTCATGGAATTCAGGGATCCCCACACAAATGAAACACCGTTCATGAATCCATTGGGCAAAAAAAATTCAAAATGCCCTGTGGTCCTTAATGGCCATTAAGGGGTTAAGGGATTAATACAAGCAAACCACTTACACCCCGCAACATTCTTAATACATTGCATTGTACAAGACAGAGGAAAGGATCTTCCACAAGTGCTTCTGGACTGCCCTTTGCGCTTCACTTGATGCATAATGTTAAAGGGAGAATTTCCAGCATGTATAGATTAGCAAATTGCCTGTAGGTAGACATCCTATATACTAACGAAGTCATGCGCAGTAGAGACTGCTGCATGTGCTGCAGTCATGCGCAGTAGTGACTGCCCGCGCCTCAGCTGATACAGAGCTGGACGCTCCGAAGGACTCTACTGCGCATGACTGCCCCGCGACAGGCTGGCAGTGGCACTGTGGCCCCTGTAACGGGCTCTTCAACTAGTAGGGCTAATAAATCGATTCTGAAACATATTTGTACAATCCCACCACCCATGTCTCTTTGGATCAATAAGAACAATGTTCTCATAGGTTACTTTCTCCAGTATGGTCCCCTTAAAGATCCGTGACGTGACAGGACCGTGATGGCTGCCCTGCACTTAAAGATCAATGACAATCCTGGCACATCATGGAATTTAGGGCTCCCCGCACAGCTGCCCTGAATCCATTAGAGAAAGAAAAATGCCCTATGGTCCTTAACTGACGGCCGAGGGGTTAAGAACCTTGCTATTTTTTCTAATTGATTTACTCATCCTTAACTATTAACTACATTTTACACTTGCCAAAACTGAACAGGGGCACAATGCTTTTGTGATAAATGTAGTGTGATACGCCATATTGTCGGTGGTCCATTTCAAACTTGATCATTATTTTCAATGGGAAGCATAATATATGCCCTGTAGGCCTGTTTTAAGCAAGTAATGCATCACGGATCACTATAACAGTAAAAGGGATTAAAGCACCATTTAAATCAGGAGGAAGGTGTGCAACCAGCCAGTTAGAATGAGTGTTTTGGTAATAAGCATAAGAGCTTTAAAGTGAATATGTTTGGGTTTCAGAAACTTTGAATCCCTGACAAAAATGGACAGGGGAACCCAAAACCTGTTCTAGTCAAAACCAGACAAGTGGCAACCCTACTATTAATGATAGAACCATCTCTAAAACATTGAAAAACAATATACTGAAGACTTCTGTGGCATCAGAGGAATTAAACTGGACATGTCACCTTTAATCAAGTTTGCATATTTGTAAACTTCATTAAAAACTACCTATGTGTCATGTTAGCCAGAAGACCAGCAATTGTATAGTTAAGGAAATATTTAAACTTGGTACTTATGCTAATGTATGCTAATTGCAGTATCTGTGAGGTACCAGTGGCGTTTTATTTGCTAATTAATGTTCATATGCTAGTTAAGCTTTTCAGTGACATTTCATATGCTAATGAAGGCTTCAGTGCATTTCATATGCAATGTACTGCACCAAGAAACTTTCACTTTTCCTGGAAATAAAAGTGTGACTCATTCCTAAGCTATATACCTGCTGGACTTCTCGATAACATGATACATAGATAGTTTAGAATGACGTTTTCAAATATGTTAAAAAAAAATTCAAAGTGACAGATACACTTTAATCCTTAGCGTGCCAGAGGGGTAAAAACGCATTGCAACCTCTCCGGCATTCTAGGAGTTAAATAATTGTATGATTTATTTATTTATTTCATTTCTAATAAAAATGGAATAAGAAAAAAAAAGCAACTACGTTTTTGTCTATTCTTAAGATTTGTTTCACCTTGAAGTCCGCAAAGGGCAATAAAAATCCAAATCGAGGCAAGATAACTTTCTTTTGCTCTTTTTAAATCTCTTACTTGAAATCACATAAGATTGGCCATACTGACAGGCCTGTAGCTCTTATTGCCTTTTATTGTGTATTTATTGGTGTCAAGGGAAAAAAATAACATCTGAGGGATGAGAATCTATGGGGCGTCTTAAAGTTCTTAGGCTGCAGCAGAGATTTGCAATCATTTTATATTCTCGCTGAAACATCTGCGCTACCTACTTTATCTGGGTGGTAAATTCCTTTCTCCTTCCCAGATAAACATATTTCATCCATTTGAATCTAATTTTGCTTGCTAGGCAAAATGTAGGATCAAATAAAGCACAAGCGCTGGAGTCAAACACTTTTTTTTTATCCTGTCTGTGAATTAATAAAATTTTCACCTTGTCACTAGCATATTTACTTACACTTTTCATGCTGAATAAAAGGTTCTCTATTTACAGCTGTTGCAATGGTTCTCAACCAGGGGTTCTAGGCATTTTGCTGTGACCTTGGCACCACCTCTGGTGCAAAATTTGCTATAGGGCCCCCCCACCATGCTGACCCCACTGTCCACTTCTACCTGGCTCAGGAGGAGGGGGCTTCATCATCCCTGGTGGTCCGGCGTCATGACAGGAGAGGTCTGTGCCACCTTCTGCACAAACCTCTATATGCAGCTCCCACTTGGTCCTCCAGTAATGCAGAGCACTGGGAGATGATATCATCTCCGGTGGCGTAACAATAGACCCCATCGCCATGCGTCTGCAGCCCGTGCCCGCAGCAACTCAGCTGATCTCCTGGCACTCTAGTAATGCAGAGCGCTGGGAGATGACATCATCTCCCAGCGCTCTGCATTACTGAGAACCGTGAGGGGAGCGGGTAGTAGATGGAGGAAGGAGATGGACACGAGGCAATGTGAAGACTTGGGGGGGCGGGCCCATGGCAATTTCTGCACCAGGGCCCGGTGGCTTCTAGTTACGCCACTGGTCATCTCCCAGTGCTCTGTATTACTAGACGGCCAGGAACCATGAAGAAGCTGCTCACAGTTTGCCGGTGGGGAGATCAGTGTGACCTTCCCACGGGCAAAGCTTTTCTAATGCAGGCAGCGGCGGTGGTAGCAGGGGGTGGCCGGGCCCCTTGAGTGACAGGCCTGGTCGCAGTTGCGACCCCTGCGACCACTATAGTTACGCCATTGCTGGGTGGCGGCTTGTTTTTATGAAAATTTGGAAAAACTATGGGCCTGCTGTGTTTCAAAAGTATATTTAGTTAAATGTTTATGCACATGAGCCTTGTGTTTGCATTATGAAGCAAACCAATTGAAGCATACCGTTGATTTAAAGGAACAGTAAAACTTAGGCCGGGATTCATCAAAGAACGAATGGCTTAATGTGTAAGAAAATCAGAGGATTTCTTTGCACATTAATCATCTGCCCATTCAGCAACTGCCGGATTGTATCTGGCCATTGCTTATTCATCAATGAGCGATGACCAGATAGAACCTCCAATTTGATCTGTCAGCTTGAAACTGGCGGATCCCATTACAATGTATGGAACGAACACACATTTTCACTTATAAGTATGTTTGGGGTTATCACGTGATGGGCCTAGTTACGCAATTTTCCCTGCTGCGCATCTGCAATCCATGGAACCATAGCAAATTAATGATGACTACCTGAAGGTATCCATCAATGATCACAGTGAAATGCTGGTGAAGAGCAGAGTACTTGATACGCTGCTTTTCCTGCAGTTTGCTGAATATTAATATTGAAAATAATATATTTTGGAAGATTTATCATGCCAAGTAAAACAAGGGTACTCCCACTGCTGAGAAGTGTTTTATTTAACCCTTTGAGTGCCAGAGGGGTAAGCAATACATTGCCTCTGGCCCTCAAAGGGTTAAAATTTATATTAATTTTATTATTTTTATTATAAAACACGAAATACGAGGAGAGCTGTACTGTTTGTATTACAACTGTACACTAGATCCGGAATTCAGGAGACGATATTACTCACAAAAATGTTTGTAGGTTGTATTTTACAAATTGAATATTCCTCCTGAAGAAGTGACATACGTGTCAAGAATCATGTCGAGGATTTAGTGTGTTCTTTTTAGCATGATTTTTTTTTTTATCAATAAATTTGACATTTTATTTATTTGGTCTGCTGCTATTGGATTGGTATTTTTCAAGTCTGGACACAAGTCTGAGAATTTGATGCACACCTGTGTGGTTCTGTAGCGGAGGGAACCAGCATCCGGATTCCCCGCTAAGCTTTCAACCGGTTGTGGGAGACAACAGCCGGTTAGAGATTTTATGTGAGTAATATCTTCTCCTGTATTCTGGATCTAGTGTACAGTTGTAATATAAACAGTACAGCTCTCCTCGTATTTCGTGTTTTGTGTTTCCCTTTAAGCCCCGCTGTCAAGTGGTGTTTCTTCAAGGATTGAGCGCGAAGGACCCAGGATATCTGTGTGGAGGCAGCATAATATCCTCCACGGGCTCTATGTTTCATTGTGACTTTATATCCATGACATAGTTACATTGTGAGTATATTTTATATTGTTTTCTCATCTGATACTAACAAGTTATCTACACTATGAGACTCTCCCCTCTTTTTCTTGTTTTTTGGTAAAATTTATTATAGCTCATTATAGCATTTTTTTAGATGCAGTACCTCCATGGCTTGAAATTTTACATTGGCGCTGTTGATACACCAGGAGCTGTTGATACACCAGTCTATGGACAACTAGGTTCAGTTGACTATAATCCTCCATACGATGGTATGGCAGCAACACTGTAACATTCCAGCCCATATTGTTCTGCACCCAAGAAAAATGCATGTTTGAGCTGCAATAACTTTTGAATAAAACCCTTCAAAGCAGTGGCAGCACCCTTGTTTTACTCAGCAGTAAAACAGCAGTGAAATTTCCCCCTCTTTTTATACAGTTTCTAAGAAAAGGCTCCTTTTATAACCATGAATCAATATATGAAAAGATTGACAGCTGACACATGTTCTTTTTATCAGTCTTCCTGTCCTGTGCATATACAAGTAGGGAGGTCTCCAGGTGCTGTCATCCTAAAGCAACACCTGTATGGTGGCAAACAGAAGTTGCTTTGGACACCTGTCCCTTGTTTTTTTTTATCTTTTCTTGGTCAACTCTGTCTTGGTGACAAACAGAAGTTGCTTTGGGCATCTGTCACCTGTGTGTGTCTCTTTTGCTCCATCCTGAACTGTCATCAGATGAACTTTGGAATTGGCACTTCTTGCTGCCATATAATAATCTGAATCCAGCAGTGACCACACAGAATTTGCTATCTCCCACATAAGCTATTTTTGTTATGCCATCACACCATCTGGTCAGTCTTACTGAACATGTCCTGTTAGAGTTTTCATTATTGTCCTTGTCTCTACTATCCACTGTATTGGTTGTATTTCCTGGTATTAGTCCACAGGTAGATTCAATGGTATCGAAAACATTACATCTGCAGATGTATTGTTCATTTTGTTTGGTGCAGCAGGACATATGTGGGGTTTTCCACTCACCAGATGAATGCAGGATCATGATTTGAGGTGGTTCCTGGAATTCCTTGACGATGTGTCCTTCTAAATTGCCCGGGGAGTGTACTTTAACCAAGTCCTTGTATATTTCGTTGGTGGGTATAATAGGCAGAGAAAGGGTCAGAGGTATGTAACTTAAGGAATTTGCACAGGTAGCAGCATGCTGTGTAATTTTACTCAGGTCCCAAATGGGGCACATGGTCACTTTTGTCCCTGTATTACCATACCATTTCCCTATCTGTTCATCGGTAATGAAATCAAAAAGACGTTCCAGTTCGATGTCTCTTAGTATGTCTGTTAATTTGCTCAGAAAATAGTGCCCATAAGCTACACATGCAACTGCTTTACCTATTTTATTCTCCTGAGCCTCTAGGTTATGTAGTGCAATTATCTTATTTATTTTGCTCTGAACTTGAGAAAATATGGAGGCAATTGTCTGCATGTTATAAATGGTAACCAGCTCTTCATCTTCCAATCCTAACTGGGAACCAACCATTGAATGTATAAGTTTCTGTTTTAAAGTGTTCCTGAGTTTCTCGGTATTGTCATTTATTGCCTCTATATCTGCCCTGTTCCAGACAGACATTCCAGATCCAAACAGACCTGATATGGCACCAACCCATCCTTCTAGGCTCCTTTTAGAATGTTTCTTATTAATAACCTTGGGTTCACATCTACTCTGTCTAGCATTTCTCTTCCAAAAAGAGAGTATCTTGTCTTTCACAAAGGTATTATACATGTCTGTTATCTTAGAGTCACACAATTCTTTCGGTAGAGACCAATTAGTGAAATACAAAATAAAAGGTATGTGTATATAACTTATATTATTGTACAAAGTACCAGGGATTTACTGAGCAACCAAACCACTAGGAGACATTGGAATCAATTGGGGACATTCTTCCAAACCCATTATTGCTATTTGAATACCATCACTCTAGTGCCCTTAGGCCCAGGTGCTTTCAGGTACACATGCTACCAGACCATTTTGGATAAGAGTGATATTTCTCTCAAGATGTGCACGCAGTCTGGGTCCATCTGTGACATTAGCCCATTCTATGTCTGTGGTCTTATGCACCGCACTACCTCCTGGAAAGATCCACCTTAGAGATTTGTCAGTCATATTCATAAAAGGAACAATTACTTCACATATCACCACCACCCATTCTCCTTCTGGTCCACTCACTATATTTTTGGTTATGTTATCTTTGTTAGATTTTTCCCCAATATCTAAATTAATTAGTGCAGTTATTTTTTCATTCACATTTCTTTTTACCCTTTCCTCTTTGTGAATGGACAATAAATGTGCACTAATATTAGGACTACTATATGACTGGGTGGTAGTGTTCACAAACCTTCGCCTTTGGTTCCCCAAAATGATCCAACCGGACAATAAGCTTATGATTATAAATGACAGAGGTATGATCCTTATATTAAAATGATTTCCATCAAGACTTTTCTGGGTCTGCATGCTGCATCTTTTCTCAAACATGTGGAGTTCCATTTCTGTAAAAGATGAAGCATTATCTCAGAGGAGTGATTGAGGTACCTTTTAGCTGGTTAATATGATACCATTTGTGAATTGTTTTCCCTTTGTTTTGTGTAATTTTAATTAGATAAAAAGCTGGACTGGCTTTGTCTACAATGTTGAATGACCTCTCCCAAACTGGGGAGAAGGAATGCTCCTTTTTCCCAAAATCCCGGATCATGACTAAATCACCAACATTATATTCAAAGAGTCTCACTTTTTTCTCAAAATATTCTTTTATCTGTTTTTTTGACTGGCCTGAATTTTGGGCCACAAACACATTCACATCCTGTATGTAGCCAGAAACTTTTTTCACCCAGTTTTCTGTAACAGCCCCTTGCAGGATAGGGCTCATGTCTGGAAGTAGTGAATGACTGGGGTTCTCAATAGTCTCCCAGTCATTTCTTGGTAAGAGCTAACTCCGGTTGTGGAGTGAGGGGTAGACCTTATTGCCATCAGACACAACGGTAACATATCCTTCCAGGCTGTGGGTTTCCCTGAGCAAAATTTTGTCATCATTGTTTTAATGGTGCGATTTCAGCTTTCCACAGTTCCAGATGATTGAGGATGATAGGCAATATGAAGTTCATGCTGAATATCCAACAATTTCTGCAACTGAGTGAAAATCTGGCCTGTAAATGAAGTGCCTCTGTCACTAGCAACCGCTTTTGGCAATCCCCACCTAGAAAATAATTCAAACCGCAAAATTTTAGCAGCAGTTAGGGCAGTTTGATTTTTGGTTGGGAACGCTTCAACCAGTTTTGTAAAAACATCAATCACAACTAGGCAATAGGTATAACCATCTGGAGTTTTGGGTAGGGGCCCAATAAAATCAATCTGAATATGAGTCCACAGCCCATCAGGAGGGGGTGCAAACTGCAAAAGTGATTTTAAGCGAATGATGGGGGATTTACCTGTAGACAAGGTAGACATTTGGTACACTTGTTGTAAATGTCCTCTATAATTGATGGCCACCAGACTGACTTTAATACTTTCTGTAATGTGCGATCTGAAGAATAATGTCCACCAACTGGATGGGAATGAAAAATTTGGAAAAATTAATCAGCACAATCTGGGGGAATACACACCACAGGGAAATCTACATCCTTTATATACATCAACACATTGTCCTGACCAGTGTCTGGCATTAGTTTTGTATGTTCAGCCCACTCATTGGGAGAGGGTGCAGGGTTTCCTGCAATGTGCCATTCTTTCCCTACCTCATAGGGCACATAGGAGCTCTGCAAGGAGAGTAGATCAGGAGGTGAAGTTACTTTAACACTTTGAGTGCCAGAGGGGTACGCAACGCATTGCAAAGCAATGCGTTGCGTACCTCTCTGGCACTCAGAGAGTTAAGGGCAGCCACTTCAGGCGCCCTAGGAGCACTCCACAAATCAGCCTATTTTGCTGCTCTCTTTGCAGATTGATCACCCAAGCTATTTTTCTCTGAATGCACGTTGCCTTTTGAATGACCTTTGACCTTTATCAGAGAACATGGAAGTTGCCTTTGTTGTAGTAAACCCCAAATATACATTAACAGAAGTGAATGTGTCAACGACTTTCCATCTGAGGTTTTAAACCCATTGGAGACATACAAAGATAACATTATAGGAGTGTTTACCACATATGCACTGTCACTATAGATATTGATGGGTACCTCAGGACACTCCTCCAAAGTACAAGCGATTCCAGCAAGCTCTGTATACTGGGAAGAATGGGGAACGTAAGAATGTGAAATTATGCGATCAGGCAAAACAATTGCAAACCCGGTACAAGGTGTACCTTGGTCATGGTAAGATGATCCACAACAATATACATATATGCCCTGCACTGGGGTGTCAGAGAGAAGATTGGGAGGAAGGGTAAGATTAGGAGGGAGGGGGCAGTCATGTTGTTCACCTTGGTAGAGCATTAAAGTAGGTAGAAGTGTTGTTTGCTTTGGGGTAATGCTCATATCTCTTTGCATTAGCATCAATGTCCAATGTGATAAACGGGCTAAAGAAATTGTTGTATCACCAGGCTTGAGCAGCAAGTTCACAGGTGTGTGCGGACTGTGCAGAGTCAGATTTTGTAGTCCAGTTATGTATGTGAAATGTTGTATTGCCCAGAAAGTTGCTAGTAAATGTCTCTCACATGCTGTGTATTTCTTTTCAACTGGAGTCAATACACGGGAAGCATAAGCAATTGGGCATAGTTTTCCATATTTTTCTTGGCAAAGGACAGCAGCTAATTCAATGTCAGCAGCTGCCACTTCCAAATGGAATACCTTAGTGGGATCGGGAGACATGAGGACTGTGGCTTCAATAACTGCTCTTTATAGGTTATTTACTGCTTGTGTATGTACCTCTGTCCTTTCTCCAATGATGTTATCTTCTGGAACTTCCTTCTTCAAAAGATCAAACAGTGGTCTGGCAGTGTCAGCAAATTGTGGAATGAATTCTCTTTGATACTGTACCAGGCCCAGAAATGACATCAGGGCTGTCTTGGAAACAGGCAGATTAAGTATTTGTATTATTTCTACCTTATGGTGGTCAGGTAGACTTCCTTCAGATGTTATGTTCAACCCAAAAATGTGACAGATGTCTGCAGAAGTTGGCACTTTTTAGGGTTTACCTTTAGTCCAGCAGCAGCAAGTAAATCCAGGAGTTCTCTCAACAGGATAAGGTGTTCTTCTTCTGTCTCTGTCGCCAAGAGTATATCGTCCACATACTGCAGGATAGCAGAAGGCTTGGAGAAGGATTTTAGAATTGCCGCCATCCATTTATGGAACATGGTAGGTGAATTATGAAATCCTTGAGGCACATACATCCAGGTGTACTGTTTATCCTTCCAGGTAAATGCAAACTTGTACTGTGACTTCATCTGCAGCTTGGTACTCCAAAAGCCATTAGAGATATCCAGGGTAGAATAAAAGTTAGCAGAGGGGAGTATGAGGGAGATGATAGTAGGTGTTTCTCTGACAACTGGTGCACAGGCTGGTGTTGCAGAATTTAGTTTCCTATAATCTACACAAAGCCTCCATGACCCATCTGGTTTTTGCACTGGCCAAATTGGTGAATTGGTTATTGAGTCACACTCTCTTATGATACCTTGTTCTAACAGGGAATCAACTGTGTGCTGAATGTGAGGTTCACTATCTTTTGGAAAGGAATATTTCTTTTGCGCATTATGAGCCCTTCCTGGGATAGTTTCCTCACCTTTCATTCTCCCACAGTCACATTTGTGTTGTGCAAACGCATGTAAACACTCCTGTATTATCTCTGACACCCTGTGATCTGTGTGAGTTGGTGGAGCAATTCTTTCTGGCTTCTTTATTGCAAAGACATCATGAGAGTCAGAGATAACACAATGCTCACCTTTCCCTTCAAACCATATTTTACCATTTGCATAATCAATGGCTGCACCATGATTCCTTAGGAAGTCAGATCCTAGGATAGAGACAGAGTCTGGTAAAGTCATTAAGTATGCATGCAATTTAAAGGCAGTGTTTCTTATCCACAAAACAGTATTCTTAGCTTGGATAGCTTTCGTTTGTGACCCCTGAAAAGCTTCTAAGGCTAGTGTTTGGCCTGTGGAAAGTGGGTGTGTATGGGGATGTGATGTGTGGATTATAGATACAGAGGCACCAGTATCAATTAACATATTTTGCTGTGGACATCCATCCACAGCAGCAGCGATGATAGGACTATTGCATACGTAGTGCCTGAACTCCACAACAGGTGAAAGGGATGCTACTGATTCCTATGCAGTTGTATTGGGACCAGCAAATTGATCTGTAATTTGAATGGCTTTAAATTTTTCCATTTCCTTTTTCATTGTCTCCAGTTCTTGCCTCAACTTTGCATAAGATGGGGCAACTGGCATGTCAGGTGCTTTAGCTTTTTGGAAATGGCAATTTTTAGAAATATGGCCCACCTGACCGCAAGAAAAACAGGTAAAGGCTTCTCCCCTCATTAGGGGTCCTTGGGGTTTGAATGAGGGCTTGTAATTATTATTATACTTTGTCTGGGGAGTGGGACCTTCTACTGCAGATACTCTCACTTTACTATTTTTATATTGATCTTTAAAGGGATAGTAATACTTTGTTTTAACTTTATTTTATTTTGTAGGCATTAAAAAAAACATGAATAACGATATAAGTCTTATCTCTCAACCCTTTATGGTTTAAAAGATATTCACAAGCAAAGTTTCCCCGCCCCTTTTACCTAGTGTAATCCATCTCTTCTCAAATGTGAATCTGGTTGTAAGACCAGACAGATAACAGCAGGGGACAATCTTCTTTGTATGAAAAGAATGAAAGCCCTTCCCCCCTTGACAAGTTTTTCAGCTTTTTCCCTTATCTTAATTGAAGATTGTCCCTCTCTGCAGTCTACCTGGGCACCTCCCTTCTGATCTGGCTGAACGGGAGGGGGGGGATACTTTGCTTGTGAATATCTCTTAAACCATAAAGGTTTGAGAGATAAGACTTATATCATTCTTCATGGTTTTTTAATGCCTACAAAATAAAATAAAGATAAAAGGAAGTATTACTATCCCTTTAAGAATTGCTTCAGCCCTCTTGAACCAGTTCATAATTCACAAGAACTGGTTCTGTGCAGATACAGACAGACCCACCATTTTGTGGATTTCAGGGAGTGTTCTATTAATTAAAGCTCTCTTAAAGATCTCATAATTTTAGTTCCCTTTATGCCAGTGGGAAGCGTCAGTTTATAGAAGGCGAAAAGTCTGTCAACAAATCCTTGTACAAACTCTCCGCTTCTTTGTGTACAATTCCCAAAAACTGAATGGTGATCAGCCTCTTCTAAACCCAGTGCTTTCAGTATCTCCTCCAGTAGCTGCTGCTTTGTTCTAGACTCAATAAATACCTCAGAGGACAGACTTGTTCTTAGAGATGAGTCTAGACTAGCCATAATTACATCAAATTTGTCTGCCTCATTTACATTTCTGTGCATCTTTCCAAATTGGTCAGTTTTATGGTT
Source organism: Rhinophrynus dorsalis (assembly GCA_037306005.1). Lineage (NCBI taxonomy): Eukaryota > Metazoa > Chordata > Amphibia > Anura > Rhinophrynidae > Rhinophrynus > Rhinophrynus dorsalis. Next base: position 225,533,881 of record CM074725.1, read on the forward strand.
ACTTCCACAGGATCATCACCAAAGTCTATACAGCCTAGCTCTTTACTCAAGGCAGCAACCTCTGTGCTGGAAAGAGGTCTGGAAACACTGGTTTCAGATATCATTAAACCTTGTGAGTCCATCTTATGCTCATTGGAGATAGGTGCCTTCTTCACTGCATGTGTATCATATTCACTCTGTCTTTCATCATTGCCAAGTATACCCCAATCCATTTCACACACCATGTTTTCATCATAATTTGGAATATTAAATGCAGCAACCACAGCATTCCTTTTTCCTAACTGCTCTTCTGTCCGGTTTATTTCTGACCTACAATGAGAATGATCAGCCTCTTTAGTGCTAGAGGATGCCAGAGCTCTAATGCCGCCCTGGACATCCCTCAGCCTCCCTAAAAGCTGCTCATTTTCAGTGTGGAGGACCTGGTTTTCTGTCATTTTGTGCTGGTTCTTTACACACAAAGCAGTATTATTCTTAGCTGATATTTTTAGTGACTCTAGAACAGTGGTTCTCAACCCGTGCCCTCAGTGGCCACTAACAGACCAGGATTTGAGGATTTCCTTGTGAAAGCACAGGTGAGTTAATCAGTGTGAATGAGCCTCTGATCAACACACTTGTGCTCTAGCAGGGGAATTCCTAAGTCCTGGCCTGTTAGTAACCACTGAGGGCATGGGTTGAGAACCCCTGCTCTAGAACATTATTGAAGTCATGAAGTTTACCCTCCAAAATATCTTTCTGCAACTGCAGTGATTTGTACTGCTCTGCTACCCAGCGAGCTGCAAAAATCAGTGCAGTTTTACTCTTTGACTTTGATAATTTAGTTTCCCTGATTGCCATGGCCACATAATCCTGAGCTCAGACCCAAGAGTCTGACGCGCCCTCCATGCCCTTTACAATAAGCTCAGGGATTGAAACCTTGGCAATCTTCTCCATTAAACCTTCCATTATAAGGCAGAAGACTATAGTTATTTTACTAAAATTAATACAAAGACAAAAGGTACTTAACAGTATTTTGAATGAGCACAAAATAGTATATATTATACACTTATATATGTATTTCTGCGTCACACCAAATCACTTCTGGCTGGCTCGCCAATCTGTAAGAAATTCTATCTAGCCCCTCTTACCAGGGGTACAATTATCCTTTGGGGGTAGGTTGTAACTAAGAAACACACAGATAAGGGATAATAATAAAGATGATTGTATTATGTACAGGATAAAAATACTGTTACAGTTTGGATGATATATACATGAATTGAACAATATTGTAGATTACAGGTATGGAAAAGATGGAATTAAATTGGATACCAGTAAATAATATGATGACAGTCTCCTAACACTGTGCAGCACACATCTTGGTTTCTGGTCTCTTATCTGCTGGGCTCACATCTGGATTCTCAAGGACAGGTCTTCTTCCCAGACTGCTCTTCTCTCATGCTGCTCTCCTCTGCCCTCCACATGCTCTTCTCCTTTACTGCTCTTCTCATGCTCTTTTATACCATTTTCCATATCACTTAGGTCTGGTGTAAACTGGCTAGCTCAACTGACCTTTTCTCACCACACCTACTTGCCATTTCATGGTGACCTCAGAGATATTATGAATGGGGGGAAGGCTCCAGAAACAGGTTTATCAGAAGCATTTGTTCCTCTATCGGAGATCTTTCTTTAGTTGACAAACAGTTTTGACATCTTTCCTCACTCCTTTCATATATGACTGAGAGAGAGCTTCCTTTGAGTCCTCAAATGCCAAATAAGGAATCCATCCAAAGCACCCTTTATTGGTGTAATTGTGTGACCCCGTACAGTTTGGCACAGCTGAAATTGCCCTGGATTCTTAATTAAAGAAACAGATTTGCAATTGTATATTCTTAAGCCATAATACAGACAATTAACCATACACAAGCGTACATATATATATATATATATATATATATATATATATATATATATATATATATACATACACACACATAATAAATTGCATACAATGTCCATATCCATATAGATATACACATGTATGCATACATAAACGCACATATATCTCTCCACAGACAAACCCATGTTATAAGTCGTATTTGATCTATTTTTGACTTTCTTACATGGGTATCTGCTAGGTTTAGGAGCTGTATCTGTTAGGTTAGGGTCAGTCTGTAGATTGTCACCAGTTAGTATGTGTTAGGTTAGTAACTTTTAGCTTAGTGTTACAGTCAGTGTCTGTTAGGTTGGGGGGAGGTGTTACTATCTGTGGTTCAGGTTCAGGTTAGGTTAGGTTAGTATCTGTTAAGTTATAGTCAGTCTCTGTTAGGTTTGGGGTTTGGCTTAGGTTAGTTGTTAGGACAGAGTGCTTAGATTAGGTTGGGAGGTGATCTGGGGTAAGTTAGGGTACTTAGTTTGCTGCATTTTTAGGGCAGCATTTTAAATGTGCTCATTTCCCATCTGTGACATTTTGAAGTTCCTGTTTTGACATGAGCTATTAACAGCACATTTCAATAGTATGTTCACTTTGCCCACCACTGTTCAGAAATTCCCTGGAAGGGACCTCAGGGTACAGGAAGGGAAGCATGTCAGGGGGAGGGTTGATCCAGACAGGAAGTGTGTGTAATAGGGAGGAGTTTAGGGGAAGGGCTAAAATGGAGTTGGTGACAGGAAGTGGATTGCTGTGTGGGGGACGAAAGGACAAAGAGAAGCATCCCTCCCTCCCTTGTGTGATGTGGTTGAGTGTCTGGCTGGACGGAGAGTCCTTGCATGGTTTTCAGAGATCGATAACTGATGTGGTAAAGTTAGGGAATTTATGCTCAGGCGGAAGCCCTTTGGGAGTTTTGCCCCGGACTTAGGTTGCGGGAGGTGATGTTACCCACTGAAGCTAAAGTGGATGACCAATGGGGTAATTCATTGGGAGTCAGCTATAAGTGCTGAATTATGGTGGAATCAGCTGTAAGTGCTGAAAATGGTGGAGTCAGCTGTAAGTGAAGACGAACATTGGGATCAGCTGTAGTGCTGAAGAATGTGGGGATTTAGCATGAGCCCGGACAATATGGCCATGCTTGGTTTCAAGGAATGCAGATTGGCAAGGACTGTCAGTTAAGGAATGATCATTGATTAATTATTATGGCATTTGAATAAATACAATAATAATAATGTGAATAAATAAATAAGTAAAGCTGTGGTCTATTATCCCCAAAATAGATGTGTGTGTGTGTGTTTATTTGATGGATCATATCCTCTCCCCATGGCATGTAGGCATTGTTCTCATTTAAAAGGGGCTACATCTATATGTAGATGTCTCTGGAGTCCAAGGGGTTAAGCAAATTTTCAGCTCAGTCTTAGAAATATCCCTTCTTATGAAGCAAAGCTAAGTTATAATTACTATTTTTGATGCAAGTTTGCTATCCCCAGTGATTTGGCTTTTATAAATGCAGCGTTGTCAGATTAACAAAGTTTTAAAGTCTTGTCGTGTGTAAGCAGCTGTGAATGTGTAAATACAGGGGAAGTGAAGTTCTTACTTCTTGTCACCCTACATAATAAGGCTTTTTGATGAGATTAGGAAGGAAGGAAGCATTAGTGAGACCTCCAAACAGATATCTATGACATATGCAGAGACATGTGAGTAAAGTGTTAGTCTGAAAACTGACTGCAGCCATGGTTGCTGCAGTGTATGCAGTAAATTATGGTGCTCCATCTCCTCCCCAGGAGTGTGCAGTTTGTCAGTGTCCCACCAAAGGTTCCACACCACCAACAGCACTCGTAGTATTAACCCATTAAGGACCAGCAGTCCAGGGAAGTTACCTTCCCTTAAGAAAAGCTTTGAGCCTTTCTGACGTGCAGGTACCTGTTACACATACCAGCGTGCCGCATTGGGGTCTGAGAGAAACCGCTCCAGTCTTGAAGAGGTCAAGTTCAGACCCCTTTTTACTTGCAGCGCTCCCGGACGGCCAGTCATTAATGCAAAAAACTTGTCACAGTGTCCTTAAGGGGTTAATAAACCATCTAAAACCACTGAATATGATAACAAGTCACATTCTAGTGTTGATGGCATTGTGGAAGAAGGCGTAGCAGTTCAGTCATGAGCTGAATCTGACAGTGAGACAAACAAGCACAAAACATGAAAGTAGCATTGTGAAAACTCCTCAAATTGGAACAGTAAAAAGAAATTTTTTGAGACCTAGGGATGGGCAAAAATGTTCCTCTCAAACCAAAATAGGCGAATAATGGCACTTCCCACATGGCAGAAAATTTCCCACAAAAAGTGCAGTTGTTCTGTTTTTTCCTCCTATATCATTGTATTTTAAATCAATATGAAGACTGAATTTACAAACAGCACATAGCAAATGTTATTTTATTTCCCAAAGGCATAGTATAAAAGGGGTATGAGGGTGCCTGTGTTGTGGGGTGTGGGGAAAGAATCAGTTGAACAGGGAATGTTTTTTGGGGGGTGTTGACTGGGATTGGGTGGACAGTTAATAAAAAATAAAAACTAAATACTATTAAAGTGATAGTAATACTTGAATTTATCTTTATTTTATATTATAGCCATTAAAAAAACATTAAAAACTATATAAGTCTTATCTCTCAAACCTTTATGGTTTGAGAGATATTCTCAAGAAGAGTTTCCCCCTCCCTGGCTGTATCTGTCAAGTCTGCCATCTAGCTGACAGACTTGGAATCTGGTCCGCAGACAAGCCGGTGGCTCTTCAGCAGAGCAGAGATCACAAGATATAAAAATAACAATTTTATTGGAAGGGTCTACAAAGTGTGCTTGCAAACCAGGCACACTTTGTAGGCTATTTCAATTAAGTAGTTATTTTTATATCTTGCGATCTCGGCTCTGCTGAAGAGTGCTGACATCAGTCAGGGGGAAACTTTACTTGAGAATATCTCTCAAACCACAAAGGGTTGAGAAATAAGACTTATATCATTATTAATGGTTTCTTAATGGCTACAATAAAAAATAAATATAAATTCAAGTATCACTATCACTAAAAAAGCCCATAAGACATGGTGTAAAAGGGGTCTGAGGAGAGTGGGTAGAGTCTCGGGAAAGATTCAGCTGAACAGGGAATTTTATTTGGGGGGTGTTGTTGATTGCTATTGGGGGGCAGATAATGAAAAAAAAAATTAATTAATTAATTTAAAAAAAATAAAAAATAAATATATATATATATATATATATATATATATATATATATGAAATTTGTGTGTAACGTGACAGCAACTGGGACCCCCTGACATAAGCTGCAACTGGGGCAGACTGATACTTGATAGAGTATTTTGTAGAGGATGAATTGTAGGACTTAGAGGCACAAGACCTAAGGAAACATTTATTTTGTTGGAGGACTTAGACTTGTGTTAGGCCCATACCCTAGAGGAGACATTGATTTGAAGGATTTAAACTTGTTTGGCACAAACCCTAGGGAAACATTGATTTGTTGTAGGACTTAGACTTGTGTTAGGCCCAAGCTCTGAGAAACCATTGATTTGTAGGACTTTGGCTTGTTAGCATCAGTAGCCCTGAGGAATCACAGATCATTTTTATCAGTTAGGCTTGTTAGTATCACAAGCCCTGAGGAATCAGTGATTTATAGGACTTAGACTTTTTAGAAACAAGCCCCCAAAAATATTTTTTTTAAAGCAGAAAAAAAAATGCCCTACTGGCCTAGTGCCAGCAGGTCATGTTGTGGTGGCCAGTGGCCACTGGCCATTGTCAAATGCCCTGATGAAATTGCGGAATTTGCGACTACTGTTCTTGCTGCTGCTGAGTTGTTTATACAGCAGGATGATTAGGCAGCTCAAATGGAATGGGATCAAGAACATCAAGGGTGATGGATGATCAAGGTTCCACTTTCCACGACTAGCTCCAGTGATGCACCTGAGAAAGTATCAACAACACAACTAGCCCCCACCACTTCAGGTATATGTGGAGAAAAGAAGTTGCCCAATAATGCTTCTCCACCTGCCCCTCCTCCAAAATCATGGGTGTGTTGTTATAATGTAAATTTTTCCCTTGAGAGCATGAACTGTGCCTCTTATCAGTGCATCCAGACCCTTTAATGTTGGTAGTGGTCACTTCCTCCTCCTCAGACTCACTGGACGCATAACAGTCCTTACAACTCCTCCTTTTATTATTTTTCCAGTTGCTCATAGTGATAGCAGTCATTATGAGCCTCTCCTGCCTTAATTGTACAACACAACTCAAAGCACAACAGCCTAGCACACTCTCTCTCCCTTTCTCTGTAGCTGCTTGTATTGTGTTTCAGTTCATGGGACGCATCACATCTTTATAGATAAAAACATGTAATTAAAGGGGCAAAAAGTTTGTAGCTATTGAAAAAATAGAGAACATTTTTTGGCAATAGACAAAAATGGTGAAGATTTGAATTGCTTTATTTAAACCATGTTTTCCCACAAAAAAGCGGACAAATACGTGGTGTTCACTGATTTTTTTGCGGGAACATGACAGGACCTTTTGCCCACCGCTATTGAGGCCTTTAAAAGCCTAGAGATATGTAAAAGTGGTGGAGAAGAAGTGGTGGGAGATGCTGAGGATGCCCTAATAATTATTGATGATGATGTTGTAGATATAGAATATATCCCTCCAGAATCCTTTTCTTACTCAGATACAGATGAAGTTGAGAGTGAGAGAGAGATGATGACATGGCCAGAAAGTTAGCTGAAAGGCAAAGGCTCAGTCTTCCACCACTGAAAAGGAGCACTGTGTCTGTCTATAAACTGCAAAAACAATTGGGAAGTCTGACCCTGGTCAAGCAAAGACTCCCAAAAATATACAGCCATCCTATCAGTCATCATCAGCTTTGTCAAAAGTGCTTCCAAATCCAAGTCCCACTCAGCCATACACTACTAGTTTTGAGTAACCAGCAACAGCACAGATTATCAACATCTACAGCCATAGCTAAGATGCCTCTGCTGCTGTTGGAAGTGCAGCACGTTTGACAACTAGTAGTAGTAGTAGTATAATTGCAGCAACGTCTAGCCTTAGTAGTTGTAGCAGCCCCTCAGGAGCACTGCAGTATATGAAGTACACAGTATGGATATACTTCATTCACGATCCAAAGGCTAAGGATGTTGCTATCTGTTGTCTGTGTCAGAAGCATGTGAGCAGGGGGAAAGCTAGCACATCTAGGCACCTCCTCAATGAGTTCCCACTTGAAGTACAACCACAGGTCTGACTTGGAGACACTCCATTAACAGATTAGAGGTGCAACAACTAGCAGCAGCAGAAGTCCTCCTAAAAGTTCACAGGGATCTTGCTTACATAACAGAAATGTTGTTGATGTATCAGAGATTGTACCAAGATTTTATGCTTCTGTTGCAAAGGAGTATGACTCTGAGTTTGCTTTTGGAGATGACAAGAGTCATAGAGTGCCCACACAGACTTCCATCATCTCCCCAAGTGATGCCATTAAAGCTATAAAGTTTCACAGTTTTTCCACTATGTACTGCAATCCCACACTTTCTTAGAGGCCACTATGTACTGCAATCCCACACTGTCTTAGAGGCCAAAACCTGCAGAAAAATAATGAAAAAGTATGCCTGTGGAATAGTAAACTTGTCAAAATGTTGGCAGTTGACATGCTGCCTTTTCCTTTTCTTGAAATCAGAGGCTTTAAAGAACTGATGTCATGTGTTGCACCCTGCTGGCATATCCCAAGCTGCAGTTATTTTTTGAGGATGGCTGTGCCAATGTTACTTAAGCAGGAAGTTAGTGTTGTGGCAAAGGACAAAGACACCCAGTCTGCTTACAGTTCTTTCAAGTCATATGTTGCTATAGTGCTCAAAACTTTTACTTTCAGCTATATATTTCTCCACTTCAGGCCTCAGAAGAAATAATATTGTGGCTGGAAAACAGTCATAGAAAACATAGGCAAAAAATAAAGTTCTCACTGGAAATGTATTAGCAGTGGTGAAAAGGTGGAAATTTGAAGTATTTTCTATGGGCAGGAATTTTGGCAAAAAAAGCAGGATATTGTTGGTTTCTGTGAAAACTCGCAAAGGAAATTTTCTGATGTTCACACATTCCTAATTTTGAAATAAACCTAACCTCTCACTATGCTTCATAATGGAAAATCAAATGTAGAAACCAATGTTACTGGTAGGTTCCTAGAAGACTTTGGGCTTGGTCCAACCTAATGCAAAATTAATGTACAGTGCAGCCCAGTTGCACCTTTACATGTAGGTAGATTAGCACCGTTACATGTTCCATACTAGGACTGCAGCCCTCTCACTCAGTACCTAGCAATGTGCCTGGCAAAAATCAATTTATTCAACAGACTAGGGCTCATAATATTTGACAGAAATCATATCTTTTATTTCTACCTCATGTGATTAATGTACTTCCAGAAGCGGCACTATCTATTTTCACTTTCTTTTATGTCCAATGACCCTTGTTTGGACACTGATCAGTAATCACCTCATTACCTCAAAGAGCTGCGAGATCACTGGTTTGACAGGATCATTTGTTACTATATTTGAACTGTAGTCACCATTTATTCTTCTTCTATTAATGGACTGGGGCACTGTAAGAATCAATTCCCTGAATTTATGCTCATTTCAGATAACCGTCTTCTTAATGGAGTCTAAAGTCACTACATATTGTATACAGCTGATGGGAAAAAAATTATATTTTTTTTTTTTTGTAAGAAATGTGGCACTTTAGCAGCCCCTGCACAGTATGCTAATTAGTTCTATTTGAGGCAAAACTTACCACCGCTGCGCTATTAGACACGACCCAAGTGTGTGGATCCTGCCCAAATCTGTTCGACAGGGGAATGTCAGACTGACCTTTCTCTCCTCTTTTTAATTCTTATTTTCATTAAATTCACTTTGGGGTTTTCTATCATTTATTTTATAAGAATTAGATTCTAAATAGCTTTTATTAAAAATGTTCAGTACTGTGCCACAGACAAATACAGGTTAATATTGATATACCTTCCCAGAACACTGGACTTTGTAAAATACAAGATGGGGTATTTTATTCAGAAGGCATTAAAGCGGAACTTTCAGATAATAGCAAGTCGCTATGCATTCATTAAATACATGGCGACTAGCTTGAAAATAGATGTCTTACCATAAAAAATAGATGTGTCTAAAGGAATCCGTCCCGTATGGAGACCGGAACCCAGGCATCTTGTCTGTTCACCTGCGCCGTCAGTCCCTGTCTCCATTGAGTAGACTGCTTCTCACCATATGGTCACCGGAAGAGAGTGACGGCGCAGGCGCACAGACCGCACTAACCTGCCCGTCAGTCCCGAAATGGGACGGATTCCTTTAGACAAATCACTTTTTTTATGGTAAGACATCTATTTTCAAGCTAGTCGCATTGCATTTAATGAATGCATGGCGACTTGCTATTATCTGAAAGTTCCGCTTTAAGTAAAGCTCTGGCTTATTATATTAATACAAGTGTTTTTGCAGTTAACACACAGGCCCTTATTCCTCATGCTAAACAGGTGCAATTATGGATCAAAGCAACTGTACCGTAGGTGAGTAATGAAAATTTTGCAAATTCTCAATTTTTTCAAATGGTAATTTTAACCCCTTAATTATTAGAGATGTCACTGATGCATTGTGAAGCAAGGATTTGGAGACCTCTCTAGCCTTCAAAGGGGATAAAAAAACCCCAGTTAAAATGAATGCTAATTACCATCCCCCTATGGTACAACTGCCATGTTCCACAACTGGTCTCTTTGCCTTTATGAAAAGGGTCCATTAGTGTCCATTTAAGCTCTCCATCATCATTTTACTTATGAATCACTAATGCATATATGACTATATTGCAATCCAATTGAATTTAATCCCTTGGAATCTAGATATGTTTTAAATGCACCAGGAATATGAAGCTAGGTAATAATTACTTGTTATAATTCCATTAACCCTCTGGGTGCCAGAGAGATATCCAATGTTGGCTACCTCTCTGGCATGCAGAGGGTTAATGCTTAATTTTCTCTTTTGAAATCTTTATAGTATGAATATTGTTATTGCAAACTGAGTGTCACCTCTCTAGGATCCAATTAATTAATGAAAAGATACAAAATTGTAATAAGTACACAAACGTCTGGTAGATATGTGACAGCGCACATTTTTTTGTTCCGTGTTTTCATATATAGAAAAGTAAAATGCCATCGTTAATGTTCCTCCTGGAATTCAGTGTTAACCCCGACCTTGTATGTCCTGATCTGTACTCGATATTTTGACCCAATAATTCTATTCTATTAGTTGACATACATCTGCCCTAAATACATTATCATCCTGACCTCTGCTATTTGTTCTGACCTCAGATGGCTATGAAGACCTTCAGCAGTGCATTATAATCATTATAAAATTAATTGGTTATCTCTCTCTCTCTCTGGTATTTAGATGTTTAAATACCTCTCTGCAGTCAGGATTTCTTATTGCACATTCAGGTGAATTTTGTTTAAAAGACCTTTTCAAGGGATAGTAACACTTACATAGTAACATAGTAGATAAGGCTGAAAAAAGACATGCGTCCATCAAGTCCAGCCCATGCCAATAACACTCCTGTTGATCCAGAGGAAGGCAACAAAAACACTTAATATGTAAAAAAATAATATGTTGTTTGGTTTATCGTCCCGAGTTCAACAAGGGTGTTCCCACTGCTAAAACATGTTTTTTTTTAACATGCAGTATATCAATGACCTGAAATGTTACAGTGGCGCTGTTGCTACACTATCTTATGGAGGTTTATGGTCAACTAACCAGAGCTGTCCATAGGATGGTGTAGCAACAGCGCCACTGTACAATTTACAGGCCATTGCTATACTTCACCTACTGTTTTATTCAAATATTACTGAAGCTCAGTAACATTTGAGCTTCAGTAACACTCGAATAAAACACCTCTCAGCAATGTGGATTTATTCAGAAGGATGAACCCTACAATATATATGTGTTTACATATTAAGTGTTACAATCACTCAACAGATATTTGATTTGTTCTTTATGGTACAGTTAGTTTGCCCCAGAATTACATTTTCTATCCAATTATTTATTTACACAAAGAGCTGAGCTAAGAACAAGAGGTCGTCCACTAAGAACAGAGGAAAGGTGCTTTCAACTTAAACAAAGGCACAGATTCTTTACAGTAAGGGCGGTAAAGCTATGGAATTCTTTGCCTCGGGATGTTGTGCTTACAGACAATGCAAGTGCTTTCAAAAAAGCAACAATATTGAACAATATTGAGCATTATGACAGATTGCTTCAATGCAGATAGGTTGTTGATCCAGGGAAATATCTGACTGCTATTTGAAGTCAGGAAGGAATTTTTTACCCACTTGGTACTTAATTGTAAATGGCTTCAATGTTTTTTTTTCCTTCCTCTAGATCAACAGGGGTGCTTGGTCATGGACTGGACTTGATGGATGAATATCTTTTTTCAGCCTTATCAACTATGTCACTATGTTATTTTCTTAACTCGTTAAGGACCAATGATGAGTCAGGACCATCATGGCTGTCCTGCACTTAAGGACAAGTGACAGTCCTGGAACGTCATTGAATTAAGAGGTACCTGCACAGCTGCACTCGGCTCGGGGACACCTGAATCCAAAGGTGAAAAAAAAATGCCCCATGGACAGTCCTTAAGGGTCCTTAAGGGGTTACTATATCAGCCACACTGAGGATAATGTACCAAACAGGAAAGCAGCACTTGTCATGTGGCTATATAAGGGGGATGTATTAACATAATTCCTCTCTGAAATAGACAGAACCGATTTCTCAGTGCCAGAGGAGTAACTAGAAGCCACCAGGCCCTGGTGCAAAAATTGCCATGCCCCCCACCCCAACCACATTGCCCCGCTGATGTCCATCTCCACATTGCCCCCAATGTCCACCTCCACATTGCCCCCAATGTCCACCTCCACATTGCCCCCATTGACCCCAGTGTCCATCTCCTACCTCCCTGGTGGTCCATCAGCGTGGCAGGACAGGTCTTTGCCTCCTTCCGCACAGACCTCTATTAGCAGCTTGAAGCTCCCGCGCGGTCCTCTCTCCAGTAATGCAGAGCGCTGGTAGATTATGTCATCTCCCAGCTCTCTACATTACTAGAGTGTTGGAGACAGAGAGAGAGTTCAGCTACTAATAGAGGTCTGTGCCGAAGAAGGCGCCTGGAGCGATGAGCCCGGTCATCGTTGCTACCCCTGCAACCCCTTTTGTTACGCCAATGCTTAGTGCTATGCCTGCCTATTTCAAGTTTACTAAGCTGCTTTAACAGAAAATGTTCCCATTAACACAGATTGAACCAAATGGGGCTTTTAATCTCCTTGAATGCTCGAGAGGTCTCCAACACATTGCAAAGCATTCAAGTGGTTAAAATCCCCATTTAAATGAACAGGGCTTTTAATTTATCTCTGGTGTTTGTACATGCCTCTCACTATGAAATCGCATTCCAGCGACTGGGCTGGATACTGGTATCTTTGGTAACAGAATCATTTGGAATCTATGGGCAACAATGTACAGAAAATTGCTTCCTTTCCATTTATGATGACTGGATTCTTTTCCTCATCCTGCCATTCCGTAAAACTAAAAATATCTAAGCAAGTTGCTTCATTAGACGTATTGTTGAGTTTGGCAAATATTAATTAGATATTCAGCTGGCAATTCCTGCATATTTCCTCAATGTCATATTTTTAGCCAAACATTTGTGCTCTTTTTCAATTATTACAGCCCTATTTTCAGAACCCTACCATTAGTAATGAATAGACCTTAATAAGAAGCCAGTTATGTATCGGTTTCTATACGATGCGCCTCTAAGCAAGTTGTGTTGTATTTCATTTCAATGATTGTCTAATTCAAAGTGAATAGCATAAAGTAAAACTGACTTTTTAAAAGAAATATTAATGCTCAAATGCAGTTTTTATGTGCTGCCTCTGCAAACTTTTCATGTAATTGACATTTAAAAATTATTTAAAGGAAAAAATATGTAAATATGCCAAGTTTTGAGAATAAATCTTAAATCATTCCTAACTATAGGTAGCTGTTTTACAGCTATGGGATCCAGCAGGGCTGGATTTCCCAAAAGGCTGAGTAGACAGCTGCTTAGAGCTCCAAATTTTGAGGGGAATGTCAGCTGTTCTGGCCACACCTATATTATGAATTGTGGGTGTGGCCCGAGCAATCTCTTATACAAACCCTTACATGCTATTATTTAACTCCTTGGATGCTCTGCAATGCATTGTTAATCTCTCTATCAACCAAGGGGTTAAAGCCTTTTTTCTTTCTTGCTTACTATAAGCCATGGATATTTTTGTGCAAGGAAAAAGTAGATGGAACTGTAGGCGAGGTGATAAATAGAACAAAGGGCGCTCACGGAACCGCAATAAAGCATCAGCCAGTCCTCATATAAAAACGATCCACGTTTATTTAAACTCTTCTTTAACCCCTTAACGACCAGCGGTCGTGGGGCATGTGGTCCTTTAAGGACCCAATAGAGAATTTCGGCGTGCCGCCCCACGTGACTGATCACGTGGGGCGGCACGCCGAACTGAGGGACTGAAACAGATTGCTCCGGTCTTGGAGCGATCAAATTCAGTCCCCGGTATTACTCACCGCGCTCCTGCAGGAGCGCGGTGAGTAATAGTAAGTGACGTACCAGGACCGTCACTGGTCCTTAAGTGCCGGACAAGCGTGACAGTCCGGGTACGTCACCGGACGCTAAGGGGTTAAAACATCTCAAGTTTCATACAAAGGCAATGGAGTATAAACACAGACTTAAGAAACACGTCCACACCTAACGCGTTTCGCAACAGAGATACTTAATCATAGGCATGTTGTAATCCGCCACATAGTATCCTTATATACATTACAAAAAGTGCTAACACAGCCAATCCTATTAAAAAATCAAAGACCATTTCCAACAAGATCGATATCAGTCACTACAGCAACTCCATAGGAACAAGATTGGCAATACAAATGGATACAATGTAACGGAACAGTGGCCACATAAGTTTAAACATAGAACTACACCTATACAATAAATTTAAATTCAAAACATATCATAAATAGATCCAATAAACTGACAAGATAACGTTTTCCTAAGGATATATTCTGTTGTTATATACCCTTCTTAAAAAAGGAAAACTAACGATGTATAAAAACACTAACATCGTGTTCTGAATTTATACCCCTTGGATATCTCGTCCGTAAATACAGGATCCATTTCACTTCCAATTTATCTAAACTCATACCTATGTCTCCTCCTCTTTCAGCAGGAATAACTCTCTCTATTCCCTGAAATGAAAAATATTGTATATCAGATTGAGAACAACTTATAAAATGACGAGCAACAGGTTTCGTTACATCACTTTTTTTGATGGATAACACATGTTCTCTAATCCTATCTTTTAACGGTCTACTGGTCCTCCCTACATATTGGGACTTACATTTTTGACAGGTAAGAAGATATACAACATTAACTGTATGACAATTTATATATTGTTTTATATTATAACTTTTACCAGTCACTGTGCTTGTAAACTTGTTTCCAATACAAACATAAGAGCATGCAATACATTACCTCGCTCCACAACCCAACATCCCCACAGTATTTAACCACGTTGGCTGAATCAAAGGTGTACTTCTATACAGACTAGGGGAAAGAATATTACCTAAAGTAGGAGCTCTTCTACTAATATATCTACAGCTTTGCTGTAGATGTACATTGAGACAACTATCTCCCCATAAAATAGGAATATGTTTTTTAATTATACCTATAATTTTCTTTATCGGTACAGTTTCTGCGAATATGCAGAAACTGTCCGGTAGGTATGCCTTTAATAGTATGCCTCGGATGACACGATTTAGCATGTAAAAGAAAATTACCAGTACATGGCTTCCTATAAATTGAAGATTGAATTCGCCCTTCATGAAACCAAAGTTTAAGAGAAAGCAATTTCTCTCTCATGAAATTCACTAGTAAACTTAAGATTGAAATCATTATTATTCAAAAAAATCCACAAAAGAAAGAAAGCTCTCAACTGTACCCTGCCAGATATACAGCAAATTGTCAATATATCTATTATATGAGAAAATATAATGACGAAAAGGGTTCTCTGTGCCATATATGAACACCTCCTCATACAATGCGAGGTGATGTTAGGAGTGGGGGTGCAGTCATGGACGGGGTTAAAGGTGCCTAGACTGCCTTGCCTATGGGGTATCTGGAATGTAAATCCAGCCTTCACATCCAGTTCTCATTGCTTTAAGGTATGGTAATGTTTCAAAATAAAAGCAGCTCCAATTAATTATCATAGTATTTGGGCCATGGAGAGTTTTATTTCAATACTGTCAGTTGTAGTTCAAGAGTAATTGAATGATAAAGTATCCCCCTCCTGCCCCTTTTACTGATGTAACACTGCTCACCTCAGAGTAGTGAGATTGTCCGGATGGATCACAGAGAGGGACAATCTTCAGTGATCATAAGGAAAAACCTGTCAAGGGGGGCAGTGCTTTCATTGTTCTCACAGTAAGAAGATTGTCCCTTGCTGAGACCTGTCCGGTCAAGAGATCAGATTCCACATCTGAGGGGAGGCAGCTTACACTAGGTAAAAGGGGCAGGAGGGTGATATTTTATCATTCAGTTACTACTACAACTCTGACAGTATTGAAATAACACTCTCCATGGCCCAAATACTATGAAGATTAATTGGAGCTGCTTTTATTTTGAAACATAACTATCCATTTAAAATCTTCCATTCATACACCAATTTATCTTCAGATCTCCATGATCTTCAGGGCTGGATGAAGCTATTTTTCTATCCTCTCCACAGAAGCCCCATGTCAGCAGTTCTGCCAACAATGGACTTTGATGGAAAGGATAGATATCTCCCATAAGCACCAAGTGAAGTGCTCTCTAACTAGAGTGGCCTTCAATATTCTATAGATGGGTTAACATACTCATTTAAATTAATGAGAATTTGGGGAACTTCTATTTCTTCCCTATGGTGAGGCTAGTTGCCATACAGTTGTTTCAGTTCTACCTATGTTTCAGCCTCACTGTAATTATTATAATGATGATGATGATGATGTGGTAAACCTGTCTAGGTAATGGAAGACAAACCCTGTTAACTTACCAATGTGCAGATCTGTTACTAGCATCATCACCAAACCTACTGGTCACCTGAAGATGTCCAACACTCCCCTAATATGAGGAACATCTAGACAAACTTGGCTTATTTACTTTAGAAAAAAGACGACTAAGAGGAGATCTTATCACCATACCTGGGAACTCTCAGGGTTTGACCCTGAGACTCAGGGTTTTGACCCAAATGTCAGGGTCTCAGGGTGAAGGGCCGAATTCTCAGGGTGAGAGAGGTCTGTGTCACCTACTATATGAATTTCCCCAATTAAATGTTTCCTTAGCCTCTAAACAGGTGCCATTAGTACCAGAAAGACAGTGGGATATGTCTTGCTTGTCTTGTTTGTGTTCAGGCAGTGAGTTATCCAAACTGTAGCATGTTAAAGGTCCCTCGCACACAGACCGGAGCACCTCTGTGTTAGAGCAAGCAGGCACATATCGCATAAAATCTACATTATGGGAAGCTTTAAGGGTTAATATTTCAAAGATCTCAGGGTCAGCTCATCTTGAAAGTTCCCAGGTATGCTTATCACAATGTATATGGGAGGTCAGTACAGGGATCTCTTGTGCGCTATTCATTCCAAGGCCTGATGAAATAACCAGGGGCCACCCCTTCAGATTAGAGGAAAGGAGGTTTTAACTTCAGCAGAGGAAGGGTTTTTTTTACAGTAAAATTATGGAATTCCTTGCCAAGGATGTGGTAATGGCAGACACAATGGATACATTTAAGAGACGATTCGATACGTTTCTTTCAAGAGGGAACACACAATGTTATACTATGTATTAGTAGGCAAAACAGGAGGTTCAGATAGAGATTTACTTTTTTGACAGCAAAAAAGTTTATATAATTCTGATTTCTCTGGGTTATGAGGCAAAGTTGAACTTGGTGGACTTGCGTCTTTTTTCAACCTAATTTACTATGTTACTGTGTAATATGCAGCAATACTGATCCAGCATCTTTATAGAAGCACAGATTTTTTCCCGTACAGTAGAATAATCATATGGTTTGCAATTCATGGGCTATATGCAGAAAGAAGCTCAAGTCTACAGCAAATTAACTGTATTCCATTAATCCCTTGAATTCGAGACAGGTGTCTAATTGCATTGAAGGCCTCTCTAGTATTCAAGGTTTTAAAGAGAAAGTAGCACCTCCTAATTACAATGCCCCACTTACCTCACTGTTTTTTCTCACTGAAACAGGTAGGGTACATTAATGCAATTAAAAGTTGAATGTGTGGTACTCAAAACATTAAGAAACAATGTACTTCACACCCCTTTGTTCCTTAAAGAGTAAATATTACAATGCATAGAGGGTGGAGTTTGTGTCCTGCTAGGAACTGTCATGTCCGCCTCCATGGACAGATGCATCCGACACTGATTGAAGATATTTTGTCTTGATTAAAGACACAAAGGCAAAATTAATTGGTGCCATTAGGATTTTCTTGCCATATTAAAGTAATTATATTTTTATATGGGTGGGGGGGGGGGGGGGGTTAAGGGGTGCTACTTCTCCTTTAAAAGTCCCATTAAACCTTTGAGTGCCAGAGGGGTATGCAATGCATTGCATACTCCTCTGGCACACAAAGGGTTAACCAGTGGTAACTTGGTGCAGTTGGTTTGGTCCAGACTTGGTCCACTTAAGCATTATAGATTGTGATACCGTTCACACAGATTAGCATTTTAAAGCATGAATAATCTAACACCATTAGTACATCAATATAACAGAAAAACACATTGTTTCAGTTTGATAAATAAATCCCCATCAGTGTTAGCGTGTTTCTCTGCAGCTTTGTATGAAGTGATATCACCCGCTGTCTTGTCAATAGCTACTAGCTAGTTTGTAGTCGCTCATCTGCTTAATAATCTTCAGAGCATCATTTAAACTCTCACAACTTCACTGACCTGTGAACAAACAAGAATTCAGCAACAAGCTCTTAATGTTTCACAAAACAGCAGCTCCAGTTAATCTTCATAGTATTTGGACCATGGAGAGTGTTATTTCAATACTGTCAGAGTTGCAGTTCAAGAGTAATTGAATGATAAAGTATCCCCCCCTCCCGCCACTTTTGCTGATGTAACACTGCTCACCTCATAGCAGCAAGACTGTCCAGATGGATCGCATAAGGAAAACCTGAAAAACCTGTCAAGGGAGGCAGGGTTTTCATTATACTCACAGTAAGAAGATTGTCCCTTGCTGTGACCTGTCCGGTCAAGAGACCAGATTCCACTTCTGAGGGGAGGAGGCTTGCACTAGGTAAATTACTCTTGAATTACAACTCTGACAGTATTGAAATAACACTCTCCATCTCCCACATACTATGAAGATTCTTTGGAGCTGCTCTATTTGTGAAACATTACTATCACTTTAAAACAGAACTAACAGCTCCTCATAATAACCCTCACTTACTTTACTATGCCTAGAATATCCTAATGCCCCCTTCTGAATTTACATCCTCAAGAAAGATAGTTGGGCACACTGTTTAAAAAATAATAAAACTTAACTTTTATTTGAGGTATGCATAGGGTATATGTCCAACATTTCAGTCAACCATACTGACTTTCATCAGAGAATTCGCAAATTACCTTTGAGAACCAGAGTGTTCTGGGCAGACCACGGGCTCGATTCTATTACCCGCGCTAAAACCGGCGTTACAAGAAAAACAAGTAGCGTGAATTTTGCAAACATGTGTTACGTCGTTATTCTATTGCTGAACCACGGTAAAACAAAACTGGCGTAGACAGCACTTTTCAGAGTAGTAACAAAACTGGCTCTGTCTGCTTTTTTCCGACTACCGCCTACAAAAAACGCACAAAATGTCAAAGTGCAAGGAAATAGACGTACATTTGACAACAGAAAGATCAAGTTCAGTGTTAGATGTCTTCTCACCATAACAAAATCCGACAGAGTTCCCCCCCTCAACATATTAACCCCCCCTTCTAAAAGTCGACTTGCAGTGCTTTCTTTCACCACTTTAATTCGACTAATATTGTTCACATTCCACATTTTAACCCTTCCCCTTCAAAATTCGAGTTACAGTACTTTCTTTCACCGCATTATTTTGACAAATATTGTTCATAGTCAACAATTTAACCCGTCCCCTTCCAAATCCGACTTACAGTGCTTTCTTTCACCACTTTAATTCGACTAATATTGTTCACATTAAACATTTTAACCCTTCCCCTTGAAAATTCGACTACAGTGTTCCCGTGACTTTCTTTTACCATTTTTATCTGCCATTTTTCTTCTCCTTTTTTTTTTTTCGACATGCCCTTGTATTTTGTTTTGCAAGATTAACCCTATGAGTACCAGAGAAGTAGCAACACATTGCAATGTGTTTGCTACCCATCTGGCACTCAAAGGGTTAAAATAATTAGTGGAAACAGTGCTCCTCAATATTACATAAACCTATATCTTGATTCTAATGAGTAGCCTAAACTCTATTTTATGAGATCAGCTCTTAGTAAATAATAGGGATCTAACCTCCATTACCTTCATGAGCCACCCTTACACTGCCAGTCACTTGTGAGCCCTGTGCTGTAGAAACCTCAGAGTTCTCACAAGCAGCGTGTGTATGTATGGAGTGCTGCCAAAAGCCGACAATAAGTTCCAATCTACCCTTGCAACAAAGTATTCTTGAGCACACTGACTGAACACTTTGTTGCAAGGGTAGATTGGAACTGCAATTTGCCAGTTACCCACCTAGCGGGTAGGGGCTGTTTGTGGTAAATTAACAAGGGTTATTTTTCTTATATTACTTTACCAGAGACACAAAACAATGAAGTGTATTGTTTACTCTTTGAGTACCAGAGAAGTATGTAACTCATTGCCGAGAAATACGTTACACACCCCTCTGGCACTCAAAGGGTTAATGTGTAGCAAAACAACATTGTCTGAGAGCAATGAGGATAACTATTTATAAAATACTATTTCACCTTAAACAGCCAATTCTACCTGTATGAATAACGGTCTCTTAGTCTGTGTAACAGTGGGGCCTTGAATCCAGTGAATGCAAGAGACGTCTCTAACACATCAGGAAACATTTAGGATTTTTTCAGATCCATGGGAATTTTTAACCCCTAAAGGGCAGTTAGTTTGCACCAGAATTGTTCCACTTGAATTTTATACATAAAACCCCATCTAGATATGTTTTTGTTTTGTTTAATCCCTTTGACTGCAGGAGGGGACACCAATGCATTGCTTTGCAATGTGTTGCATACCCCTCTGGCACTCAAAGGGTTAAGTTACGCTTTCATTTGAATCAGACCGTCTTGTGACATTTGAGCCACATTTTCATATGCAAGTTGCTCATAGATCAATTCATAGATCGTGTCAACCTATTGCATCACATGATGTCAATCATACCATACAAAGTAGAGTAGTGTAGCACTCGTGAGCTAGATAGGTTCCTGTGGGCAGCAAAGTGGGATTGGGATTGGACTAGGATGAAGGGCATCAAGAACTGAATTGTTTTTTGTTTTTTTTTAAATGGCAGCTACCAGCCACTACTTGCCATCTTGTCAGGAAGTTGGATTTGTATTGCTGAAAGTGAGAGATTAGCTGGAGAGCAGATCAGGGGTTCATTAATCATTTGAGAGCAAGACAGGTGTCCAATGCATTGCTTGGCTGTGGGAAGTGCAGTTGATCAATTACATATGTGACTCAACTGAACTAACTATAGTCTTGAATTGGCAGAAACTGGAACATGTGATTGTGAGAATTAACCCATTCAGCACCAGAGGGGTAATCCTGCTAATTAAAATGTAATGCATTGGTTACCCCTATGTCAATAAAACAGCCCCTACAGAATGGAATGGCATTGTTCAGTCTCTCATGACTGAGAAATGAATCCAGGTGTTACATCCCTGAAGGACATACCATATCTGGGTAAATAGATATGGAGTGGATAACCTGACTCCTTAAGTGAAACTATAATCCTCCTCCCCACCAATCCGCCCCCATCTTATCTTCCTTGTTATTCCTACTGTCTTATGAAAATGTTTCTCTTCTACAGGTCTAAGGTTGATGATAGTACTATACTAATGTGATTGAAAAAGTGCTGATTTGGAATGCTGATGTTCTTACTCTGTACATGCAGGGAAAGTTTAAATTGAAAAAAATTGTGCGTGTGTGTGTGTATATATATATATATATATAAGCAGTCTCAGGACTTCATTGAAGATAGAATGTAAAATAAAACTGATTTTAATGTATCAATGTTTCGGCTGTGGGGCACTGTAGTCTAATCACCCTAGCAATTAATGGACTGTTCTTGCTGATCTCCCCACTTTTACCACTTTGCACTAGAATTTGTTCTCTATATATAAAGCCCTATGTGCTTTCATATCTGCCTTATCTATAAATAATATATTCTTCAAATGTGTTTTAAAATGCATGGTTTCCCCTTTTATGAACAAGAAAAAAATGGCATTATGCTATGGGACTGGTATAATGACACAATGCTATGGGGCTGGTAAGCAATTTTTTCCAGGGCTGGTTGTTATTCCCAGTCCGGCCCTGTGTGCAGCTTTGCAGGGAGCCCTGAAATCATAGCTGTGACCTCTCCAGATTTCCCTGGAGACTCCGGTTTTCACACTGCATTACTGGGTCTCCGTGACAGGGACTAAGTCTCTGGATATGAGTTTCTTTTGAAACTCTACCCACTTCTGTTCTTTTTACATTTTTCCTCCTACTCCCTGCGACTTATCCTCCTTCCTCAGACTATTTTTTTCTAGGGGATTCAGCTCCGCCCCCACTCATGGTTAAGCCACTCCCCTTTTTGACGCAAATCACATAATTTTTCTCCCCCCACCAGCACCACAGGACTCCCCTCCAGGGACAGCAAAGAACAAAGTTCCCATGTATGTCTGAAATCCATGACGGTTCTGACACGTCATGGGTCTTTAAGGTGTTAAATTTAGATCAGAATCACAAAGAGACATTTTTGGAAGACAGGACCTTGTGTTTATTACAAGTCATTTGGGGATTATTATCTTAATCCATGTACAGCTCGATTTATCACTTTAAACACTTGTCAGCTGCGCTTTGTCTTAAAAATGATGGCGTGATACTTACAGAATTCTTACAACAGCTGTTCGAGATTCATTAGTTAAATTCTCGAAGGGTGTAGATAATATTTCCTTTTGTTAATTATCAGCAAGGTAATCTTATCATTCGAAATCTGTAACTATCCAGCTGAGTAAGCTTTCTGGTTCGCATAAATAGACTGACTGACTGTCATATTTCAATGTATACTGTGTCGAGAATATATTGAGGGGTCCCTCATAGAAAACACTAATAGGCCTTATGTTTAACCCTTTGAGTGCCAGAGGGGTACGCAACACATTGCTCTGCAATGCATTGCGTACCCCTCTGACACTCAAAGGGTTAAAAGAAAAGTGGAGCAGTTCTGGGGCAATCCATTTTGCTCTGTAGGGAAGAACTAAAAAATTCCAAAAATTCCCTTCGATTTAAATGGGGATTTTTAACTCCTTAAATGAAAAAGTGGACTCCAACGTGAGACCACTCTAGCATTCAAGGGTTTAAAAGCCCCATTTAAATCAATGGGTATTTTTAGTCGTCCCCTACAATGCAAATGGTTTGCCCCAGATCACATTCACTTTTCATTTGAACATCCAGGTGCTATGGGGGTGTATTTATTGAAATAGAGCTTTTAGAATGCAGCTCGAATAGGCAATTGCTTTTAATGAGTTTAATTTAAATTGGAATTTAGCCTAATCTGCATCTTGTGAGAATGCATTGAAAATTTGCATTGTGTCCAAATACATTAAAGGGATATTAACTCTAAATATATAGTAACATTTATATTGTAAGCTTTATCCCCCGAGTAGAACAAAGGTTCTGTCACTGCTGAGGTGGTTCATTTTAGGTGTAATATCTCAATGACCTGAAATTGTACAGTGGCGCTGTTGCTACACCATCCTATGGAGCGTTATGGTCAACTGACCAGATCTGTCCATAAGATGGTGTAGTGACAGCTCCACTGTACAATTTCAGGCCATTGAGATACTGCACAAAAAAAAATTCAAGTATGAGCTGCTATAACTTTTAATGGGTTAGTAATGCCAGGAATAAACTTTATTCAGTATGGTAGATTTTACAAAAATAAAGTATTTGGAGAAAGTCTTATCTCTCAAACCTTTACGGTTTGAGAGAGATTTAGTGCTAAAGTTCCTGCTCCCTCCCCTTGCACTGACATCAGCGCTCTACTGACAGCAGGAGATCTCAGTCCTGGGACCAGCTGGCAGCTCTTCAGCAGAGCCGAAATAACAATCTTTAAAAAGAGATACTTCACTGGAATGGTCTGCAAAGTGTGCTTATTGTGCAAACATACTTTGTGGACCGTTCCAATGAAGTAGTTCTTTTTAAAGATTACTATTTCAGCTCTGCTGAAGAGCCGCTTTGAGTCGGCCGACTCAAATGTCCTGCTGTCAGCTTTACAGCTGACATCAGGAGAGAGGGAACTTCAGCAGCTAATAGAGTGGTTCTCAACTCCGGTCCTCAGGACCCACTTACAGGCCAGGATTTGATGATTTCCTTGTTAGAGTGCAGGTGAGTTAATCAGTGTGAATGAGCCTCTGATCACCACACCTGTGTTCTAGCAGAGAAATCCCTAAGTCCTGGCCTGTTAGTGGGTCCTGAGGACAGGAGTTGAGAACTACTGAGCTAATATCTCTCCAACCATAAAGAATGGAGAGATAGGACTTCCTCCAAATACTTTATTTTTGTAAAATCTACCATACTGAATAAAGTTTACTTCTGGCGTCACTATCCCTTTAAATAAAACAACAGTGGAAGTCCCCTTGTTTTACTCAGATGGATAAACTTTACAATATAAATGTTACGAAATATTAAGCTTTACTATCCCTTTACCATAGAGATTCATGGAAAATTAGACACAGAACCTGATGAACTAAAACAAAAAGAAATCTGGAAAGATAATGAGGCAAGCCATCTGCTCCATAGGGGACAATGAAAAATGCCCCTTCATGTAAATGGGCATTTTAACCCTGTGAGTGCCAGAGGGGTATCTAACACTTAAAGGGTTAAGTCATTGAATGTTATTGTGGTCTCCAATGCATTGCTGTTCAACTCATTCAAGGGCTTAAATGCCCTATTAATGTCAATGGGATCCTTATTTATTCCCTATGGAACAATTGGTTTGCCAAAGATTTGCTCCACTGACTTAGTGCATTAATCTGTTTATAAAGCATTTTTTCAAGCAGCTCATGAAGTGTACCTGGTAGAGTATCAGTAGGGGTGCCCGTCCAGGGGGAAGAGTTGAGGAATGTCTAGTCTGGGATGGGAAGGCGGAACAGGAAACAAACTGGGAGGAAGTATTGTGGCGGCCATCTTATCTTCACTGTGAAGAAGAATGGCTGTGCTGCATCCTGCCTTCCCATCCTTTTTGTTATGCGGTGCTGTGGGTCATTTGCCTTATTGAGGTGGTTCGGTCCTTGTCAGGCTGCAAAAGTTCTTCATGGTTGTAGAATCTTCATAGAGCCACAATCAAAATAGCAAAAATATATCACATTCCAGACATGTATCAATACCTACTAGTAATGTGCTCATCAATGTAAAATTGCAGGAGATCAGGGGAGGGCTGGCCTGGGGGGCAGAGGGGCAATTGACCCCTGGGCCAGTCATATGTCTGGGCCAGTGGGCCACTGTCTCACTTAATCTCCATCTTGTTGCTATAAATGGAGCAACACTAGTGATACCACAGAGCTTACAATTGAAATGGTGCTATACAAATTATACTACAAAGCTATAATCCAAATGAGGCTACACCAGTTACATAACCCATTTCCACTGTAACCTCTATAGTATCACTAGTGTAGATTTACTTAAATTGTAAGCTCTGTAATATCAGTAGTTTAGCCCACTTTAATGTGAGCTATGTGGTATCACTTTACTTCACGATATTAATGCCACGTTTAAAATTAACAAGAGGAGGTGGACTTTGAGATTGGGTTCAAACAATAGTAGAAATAGGCCGCTTGATTTTATTTGCCCCCTGGGCCACAAGTTGCCAGCCCTCCACTGCAGGAGATATTTAGGTAGAGCATGGCTCAGTTGGTTAATGCACCAGCTGTAGAATCTTCTCAGATCATGAGGTTGCAGGTTCTAACCCTGGCAAGGTCATCACAGTCTTTCACCTCTCTGAGGTAGATAAAAATGAGTCCAGGACATACTTGAAAAAGAGAGATAATCTCAATGTATTCTTCCTGGTAAACTACTTTCACAAAAAATATATATATTTTTTTCAGGTATACACCTGTATATTTAGCACCATGTGAATCAAGACTTCATCGGAAAAAATAAAATATATTCTCACAGAACGACTGAATATCCGCTAGGTACTTTCATATGGTCCAAAATTGCGGACTGGAACAGCTCCACGATTCCAGACCTCATGTATCTTATAGCAATATCTTTACAGATCCTCGCTACACATTAGAGGCACAGGTATACATACTACCGATACAAACGAATGCAGGGGAGGGCTGGCAACTTGTGGCCCGGGGGCAAATACAATCAAGCGGCCCATTTCTACTATCGTTTGATCCCACTCTCAAAGCCCACCGCCTTTTGTTAACTTTAAACGTGGAATTAATATCGTGATGAAAAGCGATACCACATAGCTCACATTAAAGTTGGCTAAACTACTGGTATTAAAGAGCTTACAATTTATGTAAAGCTACACTATTTATACTATAGAGGATACAGTGGAAATGGGTTATGTAACTAGTGTAGCCTCATTTGGATTGTAGCTTTGTGGTATCATTTGTATAACACCATTTCAATTGTAAGCTCCATTTATAGCAACAAGATGGAGATTAAGTGAGACAGTGGCCCACTGGCCCAGATATATGACCGGCCCAGGGGGCAATTGCCCCTCTGCCCCCCAGGCCAGCCCTCCCCTGAACGACTGAAACATGGAGAACCAGAGCTGTTCCAATCCTCTACTTTGGACCATATGAAGGTACCTTGTGAATATTCAGTCATTTGCTGAGAATATATTTAATTTTTTCCTTTGAACTGTTGATTCACATGCCGCTAAATAAACAGGTGTATACCTAAAAAATATATTTTTACATACTCAACCTAAATATATCTAGCAATTTTATATTGATGAGTACATTACATGTAAAAGTTATTAAAACATTTAGGATCACATGCTTTAACTAGTATTATAGGCTAGTGGCCTAATGTGGTATTGTTCCAGACTCCGGCAGCGGTTAATGTGTGGCCTACTCATTGGGCTTCATTAATGGCAGGCTGATGGGATATTTAAAATGTTATTATCATTCAAACATGCAAGTCCAGTTTAAGACTAAATATTATCAATGTTATGCATTATATTCAATAACAACAAAGGAAAGGACTGTTTGATCATTACTATGTAATGAAGTTGTGGCCTTTTACCCAACATTGGTGTTGGTATGTTCTATATCAAGGGGATCATATAGAGTTCCTGAGACAAGGGGTGAAAAGCAGAAAGGAACTTGGGGGTAATGCAAGCAGGGTGCTGGGTTGTATACCTAGGGGGATTAGTAGCAGAAAGAGGGAATTGGGCATGCTGATCTACAGTTCTCTGGTTATTGTGTACAGTACTGGAGACCCCATCCTCAGAAGGATATCGATATTCTGCAGAGTTAAAGATGAGCTACTAAAATAGTGACTGGTTTACAGGATAAAAATTATCAGGCTAGACTAAATTATTTCAACATGTATAGCTTGAAGGAGACAGGAGAGAAGGGGGATATGATAGAAACATTCAAGTAAATAAAGGGATTCAACAAAGTACAGGGGGACAATACATTTCAAAGGAATATAAATATTAGGACAAGTGTTCATAGTCCAAAACTAACGGGGCAGAGGATTAGATGTAATGTAAGAAAGTTTTAGATCACTGAGAGGGTAATAGATAAGTGGAACAGCCTACAAGCAGAAGTGGTAGAAGTTAATGCAGTGAGGAAATTAATACTGCAAAGCATGCATGAGATAGGTATAAGGCTGTCCTGGACATAAGACAAGATCAAGGACCAAATACCGTTTGATGTTTCTACAGTAGGAAAAATGGGCAGACTAGATGGACCAAATGGTTCTTATCCGCCATCAAAATCTATGTTTCTATGTTTCTTACCCTGCGGTGCAGGTGGTTTGCTTACAGCACACAGGTCAGTTCCTTGAGCTTGAAATCCCAACACGCAGGGTCTATATAGGCTGTTTGTGTTCCAGCCAAAGTGGTCAGTTTTCAGACCCCACTAAACAACTAAGTTATTGAGTCCGTACACTGCAGCCTGGACATTTTCCACAGTTTACTCTCATATATGGTAATTTCTCTTTACAGGGTTAAATGAGCATTAAACTTTTTTTATGAAAAAAATATATATATTGAGTAAAATAAGGGTACTCCCACTGCCGAGAGATTTATATTTCCGGAGTTATTACAGTTTAAACCCGTGTTTTTTTTACATTAGCAGTGCCCTCTAGTGGTCAAATTCTAATTAGATTTCCTGTTAGATTCTAATGGAGAGGAAAGTCAGAGACATACAGTTCTCCATAGAATGTGATAGAAACCGCCTGTCACTTCCTGTCAGTTAGAACTATCAGGAAGTAAACACTGTAAATTCACCTGACAGCGATGGGAGTGCCCTTGTTTTATTCAGCAGGAAATGCTCTGTAAAATATGTGTTTTCATAAAAAAAGTTTACTGCTCCTTTAAGCTAAAAAACTGCTTCTGGCCCCATGAGCAAGAAGGCAGATATCACTATGAAACACTGAATTAATTGCAGTTGCTTTTCTATACCCTTCAGTATGTCTCCCGTCCCTAGCATATATGACCAATTCCAGGAAATCAATTAGCTGTCCCCCAAAGCAATATACAAAGAACATGTTTTAATTGTTGGTATTCAAATATCCCACAATGGTCTCATGATAATTAGACCCCTAAGCATGTAGGTTTCTGAGACGTGAGAAGATCTTAATTGCAGCATTTTTTATGATAGTATCACTTAAAAAATAAACCACATAACTAATTAAAGGGATAGTAATACTTAAAATGTAAAAAAAAATATGTTGTAGGGTTTATCCCCCTGAGTAAAACAAGGGCACTCCCACTGCTGAAAGGTGTTTCATTCAAAAGTTATTAATTTTCAAAGTTGAATTTTTTAGGTGCAATATCACAGTGGCCTGAAATTGTACAGTGGCACTGTTGCTACACGATCCTATGGACAGCTCTGGTCCCGGGACCATAAATCTCCATAGAATGGTGTAGCAACAGCTCTACTGTACAATTTTAGGCCACTGTGATATTGCACCTAAAAAATTCAACTTTGAAAATTAATAACTTTTGAATGAAACACCTTTCAGCAGTGGGAGTACCCTTGTTTTACTCAGGGGGATAAACTCTACAACATATTTTTTTTTACATTTTAAGTATTACTGTCCCTTTAAAGAAATAGGACACAGAATCATCCGATGTGATATCAGGACGGCAAGTCAGGGATCTACAAGAAAACAGACTGACATGTTTCAAGACACATAAGGAGAGATGCACTAATACTAAACAGACACTGGATATGATGTAATGATGCTGCTCATAGCAACCTAGACCTATGGAAAAATTGTTGTATTTACTTAACAGGGCTCAAAATTTCCACTCGCCACTAGCCAATGGAGAGTGAAAATTTAGCCCTGGCGAGTAGAAATTCAGCCCTGGTGGGTATGTTTTGGCTTGCAGTGGCGAGTAACTTTTCAGGTCTGGCTAGTAGCAAAGGACTTCAACTTTGAAGGCCTGTACTTAATACAATGCAATAATTGTGCCCACCTATTGTCAAGGATAAAATTCAGTGGTGCAGCTAGTGTTTTAAGAGTGCTATGCATGGAGACGCATTCTCTGTGTGTAGAACCCCCTTGTGAAAACCCAGTCAGTAGTAGATCTATAGTCCAAAATTGGTTTCTTGGAGGAATGGAGATGCTATTTTGCAAACATGACTATACCCCTCGACCAAAGGGGGGAAATGGACCCATATTTGCAACTCTGGTTTCAAAAGCTTAACCCTTTTAGTGCCAAGAGAATGAGAAATACAGTATCTGGCACTCAGAGGGTTAAAATACCCATTAAATGTGACAGTAATGTTTCACAAAAAAAGCAGTTCTGATTAATCTTCATAGTATTTGGGTCATGGAGATTGTTATATCAGTACTGTCAGAGTTGTAGTACAAGAGTAATTGAATGATAACTTATCACCCTCCTGTCCCTTTTACCTAGTATAAGCCGCCACTCCACAGATGTGGAATCTGGTCTCTTGACCAGACAAGTCACAGCAAGGGACAATCTTCTTACTGTGATCATAAGGAAAACCCTTTCCCCTTGACAAGTTTTCCCTTATGCTCACTGAAGATTGTCCCTTTCTGTGATCCATCCAGACAGTCTTGCTGCTCTGAGGTGAGCAGTGTTACATCAGTAAAAGGGGCGGGAGAGGGATACTTTATCATTCAATTACTCTCGAACTACAACTCTGGCAGTATTGAAATAACACTCTCCACAGCCCATCTACTATGAAGATTAATCAGAGCTGCTTTTTTTGTGAAACATTACTATCCCTTTAGATCAGTGGGAATTTATATTTGTTCCCTATTCTACATTTGAAGGTAGGAATGGTTTAAAAAATATACCATATGCTTTTTTACACTTTGTTATTTAACAAAACAGACAGTTTCACTTGGAAACAGCAGTTGGAGAAACACCTGAATCTTAATTTCCTTTAAATCCTGGGATTCTGCTGTTATAATGATGATTGATCATGTTACTTGTCTTGTCATTAAAGTTTCAGTTTAAAAGATCGCTAATGCCAAGATACAACGTGTCATACAAAAACAGCATGTTGAAACCTTCACCACTCATATATATGTAAATGATTCCCATGCCTACCAGTATTTGAACTTTCAAAAGAAGTGCACTTTGCCAAACATAATTAGCTTGCTGTACGAAGTAGGGCACACGTCACAACTCAAAAAGGAGTTTTGATTCATACATTGTTATGAAAGTTTTTATTTATTTGTGCACCCGCTCTAAACTTGGATAGTAGACCTTGCGATCAACAAGAAAACAGGGTCCGCAGTCTGTATAAACTAGCAGTTTACAGCACAAATCCATACTGGACCACTGTGTTTACTATCAACAGAAACTGAACTAGCACTTTCAATCTATAAGAAAACAAACATATATTTTACAATAAACCAATGTATTGGCACTTCAGGATATGGGTATAAGAGTGATATAAAGGCACTTCCAGCAATGGACTATATAAGCCCAATAAAATGTATCCTATATAATAATTAGCTAAAACGTGTGTAATGATGCAGTCATGCTCAGTAGACACTGCTGCGTGTGCTGCAGTCATGCGCAGTAGAGACTGCCAGTGACGAGGCTGATACAGAGCAGGGAACTCTGAAGGAGTGTCCAGCTCTATATCAGCCGTGGCGCAGGCAGTCTCTACTGAGCATGACTGCACCGCGACCGTCTGGCACTGTATCAGCCACGGCACGGGCAGTCTCTACTGTGCATGACTGCCCCGCGATCGGCTGGCAGTGGCACTGTGGCCCGTGTGATGGGCTCTTCAACTAGTATACAATAAATGAATAACAATCAAATAACCATAATGATGTTTAATATCTTGAATATAACATGGCGTATCATGCGTCCATCCACGTCATGTGAATCAAGGTGATACAAAAATATATCGCTTAAAAAAGGAGAAATCACAAATAAAACACAACTGAATGTCTAAATTAAAAGGATGATGGGAAAAGGACCAAGTGGCACCTAATCCACTTGTCAAGACAAGGTGACTCACAAGACCTGCATGAACACATCATACTTCATCTTATATTCAAGATATTAAACATCATTATGGTTATTTGATTGTTATTCATTTATTGTATATACATATTATTGGGCTTATATAGTCCATTGCTGGAAGTGCCTCTTATACCCATATCCTGTAGTGACAGTACATTGGTTTATTGTAAAATATGTGTTTGTTTTCTTATAGATTGCAAGCGCTAGTTCAGTTGCTGGTTATTTGATTGTTATTCATTTATTGTGTATACATATTATTGGGTTTATATAGTCCATTGTTGAAGTGTGTTTATATCACTCTTATACCCATATCCTGAAGTGCTGAATACATTGGTTTTTTGTATTTTGTTTGGAATCAAGATGCAGTGATTCTACATTTCTGGCTGCTGGATGAGCGTTTTACCTCATCTTCCATATTTGTGCTACCTTAATTTTTGTACATATTTTACAGTATACGTTAAGGCTGCAGAACTTTCAGTAGACAAGGAAACAACCTCGGACCTTTCAATCTATGGGCTGATACACAAAGTTTACAGTAATGTTACAGGTTGGATTATACAGGGAAACTGAACATCAGAGGTTGAAGTCTATAGGAGAAATGATGAACATAGATTACAGTGCATAATCAAACTGAATCAAACTTTTACTATCAAGAGGGAAGTGACCTCTAAAGCTTCAGTTTACAATGAAAGTAGAACTGACATGGCCATCTTACAACCAACAAATAATTCCCTGTCGATTAAAGGTTATGTGGTCCAATAATCCGCTCTGCTGTGATAAACACTGTATTTTAGTTCTCTTACAGAATGCATGCTATTAATTACAGCCTTGTCCACAGAGTTTGCAATCAATAGAGAAACTAGACCTCAGAGTGTAAAATCTATAAGAGACCTGGCTGACAGTTTGCAGTAAAGATACTGTTTGACCATAGAGTTTACAATAACCATTAAAACTCACTTTTAGAGCTTACAGTCTAAATCAACACTGCTCCAATGGGTTTATGCTGAATTCTGTGGGTTACTTCTCCTGATCTGATTATCAATTTCCAGAGGTTGTAGTCAACAATTAAACTTACCTCCAGGCCCAGCCCTATGTTCCTCTTGTGCCAGAACCTGCCTCTTCCTTCCCTGCTAAGTAGAAAAGGGGACTCAGACCAGTGTCAATAATCAGAGTTTGTGCTACTTGGCAGATAATGGATGCTACTAATTAGCTCTGATTGGCTGGTGGCCTCGAGCCAATCTCAGGACATGGCTACCATGAAATCTAAGCATAGTGTTCTACAGAACAATGAGAGACTGTGACAACCTGGGGGAGCAGCAGCACTATGCCTCTAAATCAGTACAGTCCCACTCCACTGTAGCCAGGACTGTTGAGAAGCCTGGATTCTATGCTTTCATAGAAACCAAAGTGGAAGCAGTTTTCTTAATGTTGTGTCTTGCATTGGGGCAGGGCCAGATTTACATCTCAGGAGCCTGTAGGCACAGAAATCTGAAGCGCCCCCCCACCACCACCCATTGGCCATCTCCACTGGACACCTCCACAATACTCCAAATCTCCACATTACCCCCCGTATCCATATTGCCCTCACAATGCCCCCATCAGCTCCAACTTGCCCCCATCATCTCCAACTTGCCCTCACATTACCCCCATCATCTCCACATTGCCCCCATAAGCTCCAACTTGCCCTCACATTACCCCCATCAGCTCCACATTGCCCCCATCAGCTGCAACTTTCCCCCATCAGCTCCAACTTGCCCTCATATTACCCCATCAGCTCCACATTGCCCCCATCTGCTCCAACTTGCCCCCATCAGCTCCAACTTGCCCTCACATTGCCCCCACCAGCTCCAACTTGCACTCACATTACCCCCATCAACTCCAACTTGCACCATGAGCTCCACATTGTCCCGTTTC
The DNA here is from genome assembly GCA_037306005.1 of Rhinophrynus dorsalis. Lineage (NCBI taxonomy): Eukaryota > Metazoa > Chordata > Amphibia > Anura > Rhinophrynidae > Rhinophrynus > Rhinophrynus dorsalis. The sequence continues at coordinate 225,566,782 of CM074725.1, forward strand.
CTACTTCCCTGGTGGTCCAGAGGCAGGAAAAGTCTGTTCCTGCTTCTGCACAGAACTGTAGTTCCTGTTGCTCCCGCGCGGTCTTCTCTTTAGGAATGCAGAGCGCTGGGAGATGATGTCATCTCCCAGCGCTCTGCATAACTAAAGAGCCACCGAGGGAGCAACAGCAGGATCTCACCGGGTGGCAGGCAGTGGGTAGGGTGAATGAAAATATTTAAAAAAATAAAATAAAAACATAATTGATTCCAATGACAGGCGCCCCTCTGTGGGATGCGCCTGTAGGCAGATGCCTACTCTGCCTTATGGCAAATCCGGCCCTGCATTGGGGGATGAGGTATTCAAAAGGCTAACCCCTTCTTATCTTTAAAAGAGTATACATGTTTTAAATGCATAGTAAAGATCTATAATATGGATACACAATGGTAGTAACTATTTATCTCCCCTTTAAAAATCTCTACCTACCTAACAGAAGATAGAAATCCGATCATGGTAGAGTGTGGCCTCCAGATAAGGAAGCAAGGAGTGCAAACAGAAAGTTGTGTTGTAGGGGTTACAGGAGCACTAGAAAAGTCTTCAAAGCATGGCAAAGTATTTCAAGTAAATCAGTGGTTTTGTTTTTTCTTCCAAACCAAAGTGAGCAAAACTGTAGTATACATAGGGCTCCCGTTATTTTGGATGATAAAAGACCCACACACACCAACACACACTAAAAAAATGAAGAAAAAAGCACCAAAAACTTGTGCAGTGCATCTAAATGCCATCTTTGCAGTCAGTGCTTTTTCATTTTTTTTATTTATATTTTTATTTTTTTATTAAAAGTTGTCGCTGAATTTATTTTATTCCTAAGGTAATTTGTAAGCGTGTTACATAAACAGCTAAACAGTTGATTCAGTTGAAGTAAAAACCAGTCTATCAGGTCCAAGCTTTGCAGATCCCCTTTACTGAACCGAATGGCAATGCACGAGGTTCAAAGCTTCCTGTCTGTGCACACACGCAGCAGTGAACATATATTATCAAAAAGGCAGAGTCCTGAATCTGTGCCACCCAGCTTTTTTTCAAGTACTGTAATTGGCTTACAGGTAGCCAATCACAAAATTGTGTGTTCACAAGGCAAAAAGCACTAATATTTAACAGTTCTGGTCAACATTAGTCAGGGGGGAAGATGCACTAAAGGTTGAAGAGGGCTCAGGATGGCGATGTTGTGTTGGATCTGTGTCAAAGGAACATCGCCGGTATGCACTAATGTGTCTTTGCATTCACATCCCCTTCAATCCACTACCAATCTTTATATCCTATAATATAAAAGGCCAAATGTGTGTTTGTTCGATGCAGTCATGTGCAGTAGAAACTGCCCGAACGCAGGCAGTCATAAGCAGTAGACACTGCCCAAACACACAGCATGCTGGGAAGTATAGTGCTGCGTTCGGGCAGTCTCTACTGTGCTGGCCTTATATTTTATAGGATACACCCATGCACACAGGCTTTTACACTAGTAGTACATCTTCTACTATTTCATACTATCAAAATAGTGTTATTACCCTTCAAATGAGTTAATTTGTTCACTATAGAGCAGATTGCTTACTCCACTTTTGGGTTAAGGGAATGATGTTGTTTGTGGTGCTGAAGCCCAAGAAGATTCTCTCTGCTTCCCCACTGTGCAAGTGGGAAAGCAGAGAGGATGTTCAGACTTCACAGTTGTATGGCATCCCTTCCTTTTACAGTTACCTAGTTCCAGCGCCGCTGTCGACGATGACGCAGGAGGCGTCGAGATGCCGCTGTCATTTCTTCGCAGACGTCGCTGATGGCTCCAGGTTTGGGTGCGCTTGGTGGCACTATTGGCCGTCCGTGTCCTCTTGCTAGACTGGTTTGGCACTCGATTTGACGCAGGTGCAGGCCGCTGATTTGACGCATTGCGGCAAGAGGCGTCATTCACGGGAGCAAAGTGGCAGAATGACACAGGCCCTTGTTTTATGCTGTACAACTCTGACTGCAGGGAAGGGGGAAAGAGGGGGAACTTTGCATTCAGGTTATCTCTCAATCCATAAAGGTTTGAGAGATGAACCTGGGGGCAATTCAGTTCTTTTTGAAATAGCTACAATATGGGGAATAGTAATATTTAAGTATTACTATCCCTTTAAGTCCTGCAAATCAATATTTCTTCAGGGCTTGGGCCTCTAATAAGTCTAAGTCCAACAAAGGCCTCTAACAACAAATCAAACAAATCATCCCCTACAAAATACTCTATCAAGTCCACCCCAGTGGCAGCTTATGTCAGGGGTTTCCTGTCTCTGTCACTTTAAATACAAATGTCTTATTTTATTTTATTGATTTATTTTTTTAATAACTGTCCCCCAATAGCAGTCAAGAAACCCCCCAAAACAAATTCCATGTTCAAATGATTAATTCATTCACCAACACAGGCACCCTCTTCAGACCCCTTTATATTATAGTTTTTATTTTATTTAGGATTTCTTTTTTATTAAGTGCCTCCCAATCCCAGTAAACAAGCCCCCCAAATCGTCCCCTGTTCAACTGATTCTTTCCCCACACCCCACCAGCGCAGGCACCCTCATGCCCCTTTTAAACTGTGCCTTTGGGAAATAAAATATTATTTGTAATGTGTTGTGTGTAACTTCTATCCTCCCATTTCAATGGGCGAAAAAAAGCAGAAAATAGCTGGAAATTTTTCGCCAACCGGAAAGTGCCATTTTTCGCCTATTTCAGTTTGAGGCGGAAAGTTTCGCTCAACCCTACTTTTGAGACAATTTCTTTCAAACTGTCTTTGGGTGTGATGTTCAAAAAGGCATCCTTTAAAAAAAATGTTGGATCATGGCTTGGCTGTAAAAGGAACATGGCGTTTTCAGAACTAAAATTGGTCACTTCTGAAAATGGGTCATAGGAAAAATTAAAAACGGGAAGATGAGGAATGGCTTTTTTTCTCTGCTAATATTCTTCTAAATTGTCTTCTTATCCAAGTCTATACCATTTTATTTTGTCAAAAAATGACTAATGAGACAAAAATAAATGACTCCTAGAAGATTAAAATAAATATAACATTAGATTAACCCTTAAGGACCCTTGACGGTCCTGGTACGTCATGGCTAGATTTGAGTTAAGGACCAATGAAGTACCAGGACCGTCATGGCTTAAATGATAGCAGCGTGCCTCCTTGCACGCTGCTATCATTAATGCCAGGCTGAGACTGAGTGCTCCGAGACTGGGGCATTCAGTCTCAGCCCTTCTTGCTTGTGCCGGTTCATGTGATCGTCGTAGCAGCGATCATATGTACCGGCATAGTGACAGAGGCAGCAGAGAAAGCATGCTGTGTCTGCATGTCTCGTCTGCCTCTGTCTGCCTTGCTATCAAAGTAAGGGAGACAGAAGTAGACAGGGGACACCTCGTGGTGAAAGAAAATACAGCAGCTGGGGGTAATAACCCCTTCACTGCTGGTGCCAGTGGCTTGCTAAATGCAGGTCAATTTCTGACCTGCAATGATACTTTTAAAAACACAACACACTTGTTTTTTTTTTTGTTTTTTTGTTTTTTTTACAAAATATTTTATTTAAAAAAAATAATCTAATTAAACAATTTTGGAAGTGTGATTGTTGTGGAGCTATGTAATACACTTATACATACCGCCAAATGTCAGGGATAAAAAAAGTAGGAAAAAGGGACATGGGGATTTTCACCCAAAGGGGGGACAGTGACCACTTTAAACTGCACATTTTGTAGGTATGACTGACCAGTAATACCTTTCATGCAGTCGCCATAAAAATGTAACCCTTCGTGTCCAATTGATCCCAAGAGAAAAAACAAAAATGGTGTTTTTTTACATTTTTTTTTAATTTTAATAAAGTGAATGGTGGGTTATCCATATAAGTAGGGTATCAAATGAAAGCCCTATTTGTGCTTAAAAAAAACAGTATATAATTTATGGGGGTAGGTTAAAAGACTTAGCAGGAAAACACTGTTGAACAAAGACGTAGTCAAAAAGGTCAGAATTGCTCCGGTCCTTAAGTGAAATCCACCTCAGATTTTTTCGGTCCTTAAGGGGTTAAACACACCCTCTTAAAAGGGTGGACAGCGGATCTGAATGGAAAAAATGTCAGTCATAAGTTTGAGAATTGGCAGATAATGACATTTAGACTAAATACTGACAATTTCTTACCACGATTTGTTAAAAATAGTCCCATCTGAGTCTTAACTAGATTATAAAGTGGAGTTATCTAAGTGAAAATTATATATGTGTATATATATATATATATATATATATATATATATATATATATATATATATGTGTATCAGGAACAGGCTGGAAGGAAATACGCACAGAATTCTTTTTATAAATGCACTGTAATGTTTTATGATAAATAGATGTGCTCACATTCAAAGACATTAGTAGGCACAAACTTTCTCTGAATAGATTAGCACTCTTGCTATTTATGCAGGGACAGTCTTCCTGTTAAAATCATTACTTGGTGATTCTAAACAGTGCTCTGGGAATAACAGTCTGGGTGCCTTAACCCATTAAGGACTACGGGGTCCAGGGTGGGGAGCTCTGGAGGACCAGGGGACATTTTTATTTTTTATATTTTGCGAGGAAGTCATCTGAGATCACACTGTGCTGCGATCACAAACTTCTGTGACATGTCAGGACCTCCACCTCTCCTTTGTGCCCAAAAAGCCATGACAGTCCTGGCACATCATCGGGCATTATGGGGTTAACCCTTTTGCACCCCTCTAGTATTTAAATGATTCATGTATAATGGGTTTATTGTATCAAGGGAGAAATTATTTTCATTTGATCATTTAATTCTTATTGTTGTTATGTCCCTTCTGTCCATCCATTCATTCATTCATTCATTCATTCATTCATTCTATTTATAGAAGGGAGAATACAATGAATTGTCTTCAGCATAATACAGAGGTGCATATGTATTAGCAGGGACAGATTTTCTATTAGGCAGAGTATGCAACAATCACGAGCTCCAAATTTTTAAGGGGCATCTCAGCTATGCTAACCACTCCCACATTCAGATCTGTGGGTGTGGCCTGAGAATCCCACTACCTTCTGTGTATGGTAGCTTTTTATTTAACAGTTTTTATCCATTTAAGTAGTCATTATTTAAATTCTTGGATGCTAGACAGAAGCAATGAGTTGAAGGCATCTTTCTATCTAAGGGAGTAAAGGGATAGTAATGTTTCACAAAAATAGCACTCCAATTAATCTTCATAGTATTTGGGCCATGGAGAGTGTTATTTCAATACTGCCATAGTTGAAGTTCAAGAGTAATTGAATGATAAAGTATCCCCCTCCCACCCCTTTTACCTAATGTAAGTCTCCTCCCCTCAGATGTGGAATCTGGTCCACAAACCAGACAGCTCACAGCAAGGGACAATCTTCTTACTGTGATCATAAAGAAAACCCTGCTTCCCTTGACAGGTTTTCCCTTATGATCACTGAAGATTGTCTCTCTCTGAGATCCATCCGGACAGTCTTGCTGCTCTGAGGTGAGCGGTGTTACTGCAGTAAAAGGGGCGGGAGGGGGGTACTTTATCATTCAATTACTCTTGAACTACAACTCTGACAGTATTGAAATAACACTCTCCGTGGCCCAAATACTATGAAGATTAATTGGAGATGATTTTTTTTTTCAATTTTATTTTTATTGAATTTTGTTTTCTCACAGACAACTGAGTATACAGAGAGCAATACAGAAACAAAGTAGAGCAGTGACAACAGAGATCAAAATTGTTCCAAAAAGCAAGCAGTCATCACATTCAAGACCAGCCATCTGCGTTTGGGGGGGATAGACCTGGATATAAACGGGCGCAAGCATACAAAGAAGGAGGCAGGAAGGGACAAATAAGTATGGGGCAGGGGAAGGGAAAGAAAAAAAGGGGGGGGATAGAGAAAGTATTAAAGAGTAAGAGAAGAAAAAAGATATGAGACAGATAGATATATGGATCCCATCTGGGGAGGCCCGACTCTGGAAAGGACATCCCAAGGGAGTACCAGGGTATTCCTGGGACACAGTCAGAACACAGAAAAGGGAACACACACTACAGCCCGTCAACCTCCAGGAGCTGCTTTAATTGTGAAACATTACTATTCCTTTAAGAGAATGTTTATGTCTGAATTTTTGTAGGATAAGAGTATTTGCTGTGTTGTCCCGCAGTGGGATTAGGTGAGGAGTGGGATGTGACAGTGGGTGGGGCTGAGGATGATTGAGATGCATTGCCTACGTGTGCCCAACATGTGCCTTTGTTCAAGAAGTAATATCTTCAATCAATGTCAGGTCCATAGAGGCAGACATGACAGTTGCTGGCACCACAGTGATATTCAATGTGTTGCACAGCCCTCTGCTCCTTAAAGGGTTAAGATTACTATGTGCAGGAAGCAAAGTTTGACTCTTTTTGTCCTGCATGGCCACTCCCATGGACATGACTTCCTGGACTGATAGAAGATTTTTTCTCTTCAACACAGCCATAGGGTTAAAATGCATAAGGGCCGTTAGAACTTTCTGGACATAGAAAGGTAATTGAAGGTTTATTATAAGAAAGTGTTAGTTCTCTTTTAAAGAGTTAACTTTGGTGGAGTGCAGGTCCTTCTGCACTAATAGACCTCATTCTCTCTAATTCGTACTATAAGTACAGACATATGATTTGTAGGCCAACAGATAAACACACATATCTCCCAACATTTCAGATGGCTAAAGAGGGACACTTTTGTTTTACTGCTGTTGATGGGGGTATGGCCGGTGGAGTATAGAGATTTTTAGGTTATTTCTTGACCTACTGACACCTCTTTGTGTAACTGAATAAAATATGTAGAACAGGACTGAAGTATTTTATTTTCATAGATTATTTTATAAACGCATATACAAAAAAATTAAACAAACATTAATTTGAGTTTTATTGATGTGGAGCAATGTGATGCACTTACATACACACCACACAGACTAATCTCCTAAACACAGGGACACCAGGGTGATACACTTATATACACACCACATAGTCTGATCTCCTAAACACAGGGACACCAGAGTGATATACTTATATACACACCACACAGACTAATCTCCTAAACACAGGGACACCAGGGTGATACACTTATATACACACCACATAGTCTGATCTCCTAAAAAAGAGGTACACCAGGGTGGGAAAGAGGGACAGAGGGATTTGGATCTCAAAGTGGGACTGCCCTCCTAAACAGGGACACTTGGGAGGTATAGACCCCTAGTATCTCCTAAAGAGGGACACTTAGGACATATGTACCCCTAATATCTCCTAAAGAGGGACACTTGGGAGGTATGGAGCCCTAATATCTCCTAAAGAGGGACACTTGGGAGGTATGGACCCCTAATATCTCCTAAAGAGGGACACTTGTGTGGTATGGACCCCTAATATCTTCTAAAGAGGAACACTTGGGAGGTACGGAGCCCTATTATCTCCTAAAGAGGGGCACTTGGGAGGTATGGACCCCTAATATCTCCTAAAGAGGGACACATGGTAGTTATGGATCTCTAATATCTCCTAAGGAAGGACACTTAGAAGGTATAGACCCCTAATATCTCCTAAAGTGGGACACTTTGTAGGTATGGACCCCCATTATCTCCTAAAGAGGGAAACATGGGCATTATGGACCCCTAATATCTCCTAAAGAGGGACACATGGGAGTTATGGATCTCTAATATCTCCTAAAGACGGACACATGGGTGGTATGGATCCATAATATATCCTAAAAAGGGGCACTTGGAAGATATGGACCCCATAATATCTGACCTGATAGCGTCAAGAGGGTACCTGAGCAACTAGAAACCCCATCTTGGTTTTCCTAAGTGTATGTTACTATTCAAGGCACTACAATTTAAAGAGCATTGCTGAACCCTCCTAAAAATGTATATAGATAAATAAATACATATATTTTTGTTTGTTTGCATATGAAAGACTAAGGGGGTGATGTATAAATGGGGGATATAGAATAATTGGTGCTGATAATGTCACAGTGCAAATGGTTGCTATGTATATAAAAAGCAGTGGTACTCCGCTAACTGATAACGCATTAACATAACTCCCAGCAATTCAAATCCAAAGAGGGACACTTGTGTTTTAGGTGATGTTGCTGCTGGGGCATGGCTGGTGGACAGGGGGATTACCATTACTTTTTTAAGTTATTTGATGACCTATTAACATTATTTGTGTAACTGAATAAACAATTTAGAGCAAGGCCAAAATATTTTATTTACACAGGTGAATTTATAGAACACATATAGTGAAGTGTATACAAACTTTAACCACTTAAGGACCAGATACCCTGCCGGCACTTAAGGACCATGGAGCATTCTTTATCTCTTTCTGGAATCAGAGGTCCCTGAATAGCATGAAGCCACGCGGTGACCCCTGAAATCCAGGACGTACCTGTACATATAAATCATAGGTCCTTTACACACGTTCCCACCATGACGTACATGTACATCCTTGGTTCTTAAGGGGTTAATGTGAGTTTTATTGCTGTGGAGCAATGTGATACACTTATATACACACCACACAGTCTGATCTCCTAAACACAGGGACACCAGGGTGATACACTTATATACACACCACACAGTCTGATCTCCTAAACACAGGGACACCAGGGTGATACACTTATATACACACCACACAGTCTGATCTCCTAAACACAGGGACACCAGGGTGATACACTTATATATACACCACACAGTCTGATCTCTTAAACACAGGGACACCAGGGTGATACACTTCTATACACACCGCACAGTCTGATCTCCTAAACACAGGGACACCGGGGTGATACACTTCTATACACACCACACAGTCTGATCTCCTAAACACAGGGACACCAGGGTGATATACTTATATACACACCACACAGTCTGATCTCCTAAACACAGGGACACCAGGGTGATATGCTTATATACACACCACACAGTCTGATCTCCTAAACACAGGGACACCAGGGTGATACACTTCTATACACACCACACAGTCTGATCTCCTAAACACAGGGACACCAGGGTGATACACTTATATACACACCACACAGTCTGATGTCCTACACACAGGAACACCGGGGTGATACACTTCTATACACACCACACAGTCTGATCTCCTACACAGGGACACCAGGGTGATACACTTCTATACACATCACACAGTCTGATCTCCTAAAGACAGGGTCACCGGGGTGATACACTTCTATACACACCACACAGTCTGATCTCCTAAACACAGGGACACCAGGGTCATACACTTATATACACATCACACAGTCTGATCTTTTAAAAACAGGGACACCAGGGTCATACACATATACACATCACACAGTCTGATCTCCTAAACACAGGGACACCAGGGTCATACACTTCTATACACACCACACAGTCTGACATCCTAAACACAGGGACACCAGGGTGATACAGTTATATACACACCACACAGTCTGATCTCCTAAACACAGGGACACCACGGTGATATATACACACCACACAGTTTGATCTCCTAAACACCACACAATCTTATCTGCTAAACACAGAGACACCGGGGAGATACACTTATATACACATCACACAGTCTGATCTTCTAAACACAGGGACACCAGGGTGATACACTTATATACACATCACACAGTCTGATCTCCTAAACACAGGAACACCAGGGTGATACACTTATATACACACCACACAATCTGATCTCCTAAACACAGGGACACCACGTGGGAAAGAGGGACAGAGGGATTTGGGTCTCAAAGAGGGACTATCCTTCCTAAAGAGGGACACTTGGGACCTATGCATGAAGTTGTGTGTTTGAAAAAGTGATGTAGGAACGGGCAAAATTTCTGGCACAGTGAAAGTGTTGCTACTAGCAACTATTTTAGACCAGATTTCTGCCAAAATCTTAATGCCTAGACTAATCTTTTCTTAAACGAGCCAGGAGTTAGGGGCACAAATGAAAAGCAAAGCAAAGTATTGGAGACCTCGCTAGCATTCAAGAGGTTAAAATCCCCATTTAATATAAAGCAGTAGGAATTTGGGGGAATGTTTAATTGTCTCTTAAAGAGTAGATGGTCTGGTCCAGAAGTGTACTTAATGAACAAGACCCTATGTCCCATTAACTAAAACAGAATTTTCCTTGCACATTTTTAACCCTTTAAGTGCAAACCTGGATCATCCATTTGGCAACCTAGGCTACTGCCTAGGGCCCATGATAATATAAGGGGCCCCAGCAGTATGTGATGGCCCTGTTGTCCCTGTCTCTTAACATCAATAATTTTTTCCCAATTCCATTAAAGCCACAATGCCAGTACCTGCTAGAAGCAGTCTTTGTCGGAAGCAATGGATCAAGAGATGTGGCGCCCCAATATTGTGCCTTGCTTAGGGCCCTAGGGCATCTTAACACTTTGAGTGCCAGAGGGGTATCCAACGCATTGCAAAGCAATGTGTTCCGCACCCCTCTGGCACTCAAAGGGTTAATCCCTCTGTTTGAGTGCCAGAGGGGTATCCAACGCATTGCAAAATCAATGTTTTGTATACCCATGTGGCACTCAAAGGGTTAACCCTATACGTGAAACAGAAATGTATAATGCAAAAGAAACCAAAGAAAAGCTAATTCACAAACTGCATTGTATTAGCTGAAGGGCAGTAGACAGAGGGTCGGATTCCTAGTCAATGGAACACAGTGAAAGAGTGAGTTACTAGTGGAATATCTTGGGGATCATTGCAAAGCAATAGGTGGGAGATCTCTCTAACAATCAAGGGGATAAAAGCTCAATTTAAATTGATGGGGTTTTAAATGTCCCCTATGAGTCCTTGGTATGTTCCAGAGTTGTTCATCTTTTACTTTCTGCATTAGGGACCTAGGAGTCCTAGCAAACAAAAATCTTAAAAAATATCTGTCTGTCGGAAGGACAATATTATTTTTCTAACTAAATATCCATTCAGACAAATATGGCATTTTTTTTTTTTGTAATAAAATGTAATGAATAACAAAATTATCTGAATATTTAGGCCACCGAATCAACACTGACAAATTTGCATTGTGTCTGCATGAATGGATTTGCCAATTTTTTTTTCAGATTTAATATTTGTGCTAATAAATTCCCCCACCGTCTGCTTCTCAGCGAAGCCTATAATGGAACAGGAGACCAACGCTGCATAAAAGATATCATTATCGTTCCTGGCAGGTAACGTCTCATTATTATGCATTATTTTGAAAGGTCTTATTATTACCGACCTTAAAACTTGTACTTCACATATAATAATCCATTGTACAAAGAGGAGTGGTGAACTTTGGGGGACGGTAGCAGAGATGGTCTATCTTGCAATTAGGAAAAAATCAGTGTCTCCGCAGATAAACAGAGACAGATAATCAGCATTTAAAATGAGCGTTCAAATGAAGTGATCTCTGCAAATGTGCAGCTAAATTGCCTGAATGCTATTAGAATAGGACATCGGGGAGTGTTGGATCTGAGACATAATGGGCACTACACAGACTCAAGAGATATTATAGACGGTACAGAGCTAACAATTGTACTTTTTATGGCTCAGTTAAAGAATTAAACAACAAGAATGCAAGAAAAGAGAGGTTGAAAAGGGGTTTTAACATTAAATAATAATAATGTGTTTAACCCTTTCAGTACCAAAGGTGAAATGTGTTGAATACGTCTATGTCACTCAAAGAGTTAAACAGAATTAAAAACTCTCTATATGTTGTGTTAGACATTTTTGTACAGCAAATAAGTTTTGAGCTTAAACTTTGTTTAATGGTGGCACAATGTGGCACTCTATTTTAATTGGTTTCCATGCTGGACCAATATTAACATACACACTTTGCTGTGAATGAATCTAGGCAATGCCCGCACACTGAATTAGTTCTAATAGCTCAGAGGAGTAGGCTCAGCATTAATCAGAACTAATTTGTATATTGTGCAGGAAATTAACATAAAGTGCTATGTGGTGTCACCAAATAGAAACATTTTGTTTCTCAAAAATATCTATTTTACAAACAAATGGCTAGTACAACATTGTAATTATCTTTAAAACAAACAAACAAAACTTTATTAAGGCGACAGGTCCACTTTGATTTTTCCATTTGCAAAGAAAGAATGGAGACTTAAAGGGATAGTAATGTTTCATAATAAAAGCAGCTCTAATTAATCATCATAGTATTTGGACTTTGGAGAGTATTATTTAAATTCTGTCAGAGTTGTAGTTCAAGAGTAATCCAATGACAAAGTATCCCCCTCCCGCCCCTTTTACTGATGTAACACTGCTCAGCCAGATCAGAAGGGAGGTGCCCAAGTAGACTGCAGAGATGGACAATCTTCAATTAAGATAAGGGAAAAACCTGAAAAAACTTGTCAAGGGGGGCAGGGCTTTCATTGTTCTCGTAGGAAGAAGATTGTCCCCTTCTGTTATCTGTCTGGTCTATGGACTGCATTCCACATCTGAGAAGAGATTGCTTACACTAGGTAAAAGGGGCGGGAGGGGAAACTTTGCTTGTGAATATCTCTCAAACCATAAAGGTTTGAGAGATAAGACTTACATAGTTCTTCATGATTTTTTAATGCATACAAAGTAAAATAAAGATAAAACGAAGTATTAATATTCCTTTAAGGGGAAAGTACCTTGTAATATGGGAACATTGCTTTTTATAGAGATTTTCCTGTTAAAACAAGGATACACACATTTCTATTAAAAAGTTATCACAACTCAAACGTTATTTGATGCAGGATGTAGTACTTCCGCTGCCTGCCTTTTTAGATTTTTAGGGTGGTGTTGTTTCTATTGCTCCCTGTGAATGCTTTAGCCTTTGACAATAGCCCTCCATAGACTTATGTAGCAACAGATCCACAATAAAGAACTGTTGGTAGAATTGTGTTATTAACCTGTGCTTATATGCCCATTTTTATACATGATAGTACAGTATTGACTCTTGCAGTGACTGACTGACACTGCACACTGTTGTTTGGTCTATTGTCTACCAGTACTCCCAAACTGTTCTCATAAAGGTTTCCATGAAGCTCCAGAGAGTAATCCAAAGCATTCCATTTCACTCTCATTCACTTATTGCACTTCCTGACACTCAAAGGGTTAAGCCTTATCTGCCATGATTCCGCCCAGTTCACTCAATTTATACAGAGTAAAAAACAATCTTTTCTACATGTATTTCCATGCACAGCTTAGTGTCACCTGTACAGATTGAGACATTACTTTCAATTCATTATTGTTTCTCTGAGCAATCACTGCAGTTGTTTGCTGTAACAGAAACTTGGTTATATGCACAGGACACAGCTGTGGAGGCTGCACTCTCTTATTGAGGGTCCTGTTTCTCACACACCCCTCGTTCCACTGGTCAGGATGGAGGGGTAGGTCTCCTTCTCTCCTTCCTCTGCCATTTCCAGACCCTCTCAGTCCCACCAACTGTGCACTTCTTTTGAAGTGAGGCACCCCACTTATAACCTTAGATTAAAGGGATAGTAATACTTCGTTTTAACTTTATTTTATTTTGTAGGCATTAAAAAAACATGAATAATGATATAAGTCTTATCTCCCAAACCTTTATGGTTTAAGAGATATTCACAAGCAAAGTGTCCCCCTCCCACCCCTTTTACTGATGTAACACTTTTCAGCCAGGGCAGAAGAGAGCTGCCCAGGTAGACTGCAGAGAGGGACAATCTTCAATTAAGATAACAGAAAAACCTGAAAAGCTTGTCAAGGGGGGCAGGGATTTCATTGTTTTCAAAGGAATAAGAGTGTCCCCTTCTGTTATCTGTCCAGTCTATGGACTGCATTCCACATCTGAGAAGAGATTGTTTACAGTAGGTAAAAGGGGCGGGAGGGGGAAACTTTGCTTGTGAATATCTCATAAACCATAAAGGTTTGAGAGATAAGACTTATATCATTCTTCATGTTTTTTTAATGCCTACAAAATAAAATAAAGTTAAAACGAAGTATTACTATCCCTTTAAATTGAAAAGGTTATATCCATGCAAGAATATCAGATCTCCTTCAAACTGTGCAGTAATATTTTCTGAATCACTATATCAAATGCTCTAGAAAAATCCAATTATACTACATCTACAGCTATACCCTTACAAATTATCACTTGCCATTTTATAGAATGCAAATACATTTGTTTGACGTGATCTATCCATCATACAACCATGTTGACTCTTACTAATTATACTGTTGGTCAATCACATAATCCTGAATACTATTTAGTAACACTTCTAGTATTTACCCACCATGGAAGTCAAACTTAGAGGTCTGTAATTTCCAGGTTTAGATCTTGCCCCGTTTTTAAATAGTGGTATATCTGTTTTCCTCCAGTAATAGGACGCTATGCCTGATGACAGTGAATCAATAAATATTAAGCATAACAGCCTTGCTATAACCAAAGTAAGCTTCCCAAGTATTCTCGGGTGTATACGATCTGATCAAATGGATTTAATTAACCTTAACTTTTCAAGTCTCTTTGGGCTTGATGCAAATGTTGGAGTTAAAACAGGCCAAACAGTAAAAACCAGCACCGTGTCAATTGCAAAGATGGATTTTGCGGCTATTCAAATGTTGAACCACGGTAAAACAAAACCAGCACAGACAGCATATTTTGCCATGCTAACAAAAATGGCACTGTCTGCTTTTATTTAACTACACCTTAAACTACCTCCTAAAAAATTTGTTAAACGTCAACGTCTAAGGAAATAGGGTACATTTGACGACAGAAAGGGATAACGCACAATGGTGTTGTTCCCCACATTATTGAAATCCGACATAGAGTGCGCCCCTTCAACATATTAACCCCCACCTTTGAAATTCAACATATAGTGCTCCCATCTCAACTACTTTCTCCATTTTAATTCGACAAATATTGCTCCCATTCGACATTGTTTATTCTCCAATTTTATTTGTTATGCCCTCGTTGTATATGTATTGCATAATTAACCCTTTGAGTACCAGAGTGGTATCCTCTGGTACTCAAAGGATTAATAGGCAAGGTATGCTGCTGCATACCTTGCCTGTATATGTGTACTTCATGTAATTTAACTTTATATTTAAAAAAAATAGTTCAGACCTCAAGGGGGACATCGGGACCTCTCCTGATACCCCCCTAGCATGTATCATCTACTCAGTAGGACTTCTCGTGAATGAACCCGGTGACAGGATTCACTACAAGTACTTCTACTGGAGCTGGCTTATCCAGTGGCTCCAGTAGATAGCAAAGGAAGGCAGCAAATGCCTTCCTTGTCGCCCCATGAATCACCTATCCTACTGGATACTGGTCCAGATGCCCCCTTCAGGTCTGAACTATTTTTTTTAATAAAAGGTTAAATTACATGAAGTACACATATACAGGCAAGGTATACAGTCGCATACCTTGCCTAATAACCCTTTGAGTACCTGACGGGCTATGCATTGCTACCTCTCTGGTAGAATTAGATTTTTTTTGCCTGACTTTTCTTCCTTTTTCTTCCATATCATGGATATTTTTGCTGAACAAAAAAATAAAATTTTTGCTCATGCCTAATGGCCTCTTTGCCAAATTTTCAGTGGCTGCTTTAGTTTTGGAATATTGATTAACAGTGTTTTGTACAGCAAGAGTTTCATTACATTTAGCCCTTTGAGTGCCAGAGGGGTACGCAACGCATTGCAAAGCAATGCATTGCATACCCCTCTGGCACTCAGAGGGTTACACCCTTGATGACCAGAGGAGTGTGCAACATATTGCAAAGCAAGGGGTTAATAGTAAATAAATGTGTGTGCGTGTGTGTGCTATCCATTTTTGACAGAGATCAATTAAATTGTTTCTTCCAAGATAAAAGTTTGAAATCGATTAGACCAGTTTTCTCTCAGCTCCATACTGTAATTTTTGTCTTACTTTTTTTGACAGCTTAGAGTACTCTGGCATAAAGTATTACTCAGTGTTAATAAGATGATAGATGTTTTGATTTTATCATCTTTTATACCTCCGCTGTCATTTTCTTATTTTATTGATCTGACTTTCTCTACAGTGTCAGGGAAGCCATGGCTCTGGGATAGACTATGCCACTAATCATTATCAGCAATCTTTCCTTCCGTCAGCAGATGTTGTATTTCAGTTTTGTCAGCAAGACAAGTAACACTATTAAGTAAGTTCAGAGATGGAAGTTTAATTTTATATTAACTTTTTCGGTGCCAGAGGGAGATCAATACAGTTCCCAAAAATTAAGAATGATTTACAATGCCCATAATAAAGCAGATTTTTAACCTCATGGATGCTAAAGATGCATTTGATGCATTTCTGCGCAATTTGTTGAAGAACTTTCTAGCATTCAAGGGCTTAAATGGGCAGTACATTTTTTAAATGAAAATAAATATATTATAGCAATTTTCCTACTGAATAACACTGTGGAGCTCCCACTGTGAAGAAATGCATTTATCCAGACTTATAACAGTTAAATGTCTTGTTGTTGTTTTTTGTTTTGTTTTTTGTTTTTTTTGGGGGGTGGTTGTTTTTGTTTTTTTACATTAACTGTTCCCTCTAGTTGTGAGATTTCAATTGGTTATGTTCTTACATTCTGTGTGAGAGGTGAGTCACTGACAAACTGTTCTCTGTAGAATGTGATGGAAGCTGCTGAGTCACTTCCTGTCAGTTTGCACTTTCTGGTAGTAATCATGCTGTCACTCACTGACAATTTGAACTGTTATAACATTTGAATAAAATACAGCATTAAGAGGTTAAAAGACTAATTTAACTCAGTGGTATTTTGAGGGGTGTTTATTTGTCCCGTATGGTGCAGTTGGTTTGCGCTTTAATTGCTCCAATTCTTTAGTACATTAGCCTCTGTCCGGTAATATAGTCCTTTATAAGAACTAAGGTTAACCCTTTGAGTGCCAGGCACTCAAAAGGTTAAAAAGATCTTTTTGGTACTTCATAAAACTGACATACGTGTTTTATTATTAATGCGCTATTTTTAGATTTGCCGACACTTGCAGAATTATTATTCATTATGTTAAAACATGAAACATGACTAGTAGATAAACCTCATATGATCTAGTGTGAATTTTTTTCACTTTGGTGTTGTATTAATTAATGTGACTACATTCTAAGAAAAGGATATTTTACATACAAACACTATTTCAAGTATGTGCATTATTTTTTATAATTAGATTACTGACAGCTTGTTGGGCCAAAGACTCACAGCGGAAGAAACATTCTTTGGTTGTTGTCATGGTTCTGTTTAAGTTCTGGTATATTTTAATAACGCTTTAAAGGGATAGTAATGTTTCATAATAAAAGAAGCTCTAATTAATCTTCATAGTATTTGGACTTTGAAGAGTGTTATTTCAATCCTGTCAGAGTTGTAGTACAAGAGTAATTCAATGACAAAGTGTCCCCCTCCCACCCCTTTTACTGATGTAACACTGTTCAGCCAGATCAGAAGGGAGGTGCCCAGGTAGATTGCAGAGAGGGACAGTCTTCAATTAAGATAAGGGTAAAACCTGAAAAACTTGTGAAGGGGGACAGGGTTTTCATTGTTCTCATAGGAAGAAGATTGTCCCCTGCTGTTATCTGTGTGGTCTATGGACTGGATTCCTCATCTGAGAAGAGATGGCTTACACTAGGTAAAAGGGGCGGGAGGGGAAACTTTGCTTGTGAATATCTCTCAAACCATAAAGGTTTGAGAGATAAGACTTATATCGTTCTTCATGTTTTTTTTAATGCCTACAAAATAAAATAAAGATAAAACGAAGTATTACTATCCCTTTAAGTGCCAGAGAGAGGTGTACATGCATTGAGCTGTGATGCACTGATTACTTTTCTGGCACTCAAAGGGTTTTAAATTAATCTGGACAAAAGCAAAAAAAAAAGAAATGTAGGGAAGCAACTGCTAAGAAAACAGCCCCTTAGATGTTAAAGACATCTCTGAAAGAGATTTGATGAAATGCATTGGAGACCTCTCTAACATACAAGGGGTTGAAAAGCTTCATTCATTATACATCTTGGATGGCTCCTGAGGAACTGAGGGCTGAGGCTACTGCCACATAAGTTGCTGGGGTAGGGAGAGGTGGGAGAGACCTATTAGTCTCTGGACTCTCACATCAGACTGTTGCACCATGCCTCATTTTTCCTTTTCTGTTATCCTGTCCATACATGGCTACTCATTAAGGCGGGGATACTGTTACTACTCTTACATTGGCCTTAGTTTTGTTTTTTCTTGGGTGGGGAAGGAGTGGGTCCCTTGGGGGATTTTGTGGGGTGGGAGGGGGAGTTATGTTTGATTCTTATGTTAGGTTGTTAGACCTTTCTCCAGCCCACTTGAAACTGAAATCTGCTGGGTATGGAGGGGGGGTCTCTCCAGGCTGATGGACCCTGATTGATATGGGAGGTGCCGCGGGAGTCTCCCTCTTGGGCCCTGCTGTGCTAGCCGGTCTACACTTACAGATTGCATTGGGGATGTATCTTGACCCATATACTTAGTTCCTTTCTCTGTTTCTGGGATTTATTGATTCCTCTCTCTGGAACGGTGAGCCTCTGCCTGCAGCTGCTTGCGTGGTGGAGGTGGCCATATTGATCAGATAATCTCTTTCAGCAGGAGGGGTATCCTGGACTACTGGAATTATCTGCCAGTTGGTAATATGAGAATTGCGCAATTGACTGGGCTCTACTCCTCTATAAAGAAGAAAAGAACATAGCAACACAGTCCTCTAAGGGTAGTAATGCAGATATTTCACAGATAGATGTCCTCCTTCCCCAAGTAGTCTAGTCACATGTATGGGAGGTTGTACCTGCCTCCCAGTATAAACTGCGTGCACTGGACCATATAGATCACTGCAGGCTGTGATATTCTGTGATATAGAATGGTTTGTAGTTCCGCTAAGTAAAGACCGTATATATAAAAAATATAAGTACTGATGTTACGTTGTTATTTTCTTCTTTTTCTACATATAGTAACAGCAGCACTCAGGCAGCACTCAGGACTCCCTATGATGAACTTGGAGCCTTCTATTTACTCACTAGGCGCCTGAACCAGGGCCGGCCCTTACATGGGTCCCGGTGGGTCCATGGACCCAGGCAGCACTCTGACAGAAGGCATGTTATTTCCTGCGCGGCTTCTCCCCACTGCCCGCATTGATGACAGCCGGGACCGTGTCACTTGTGTGAGACGCCATGTAGAGCATGCCGGGGTTTTCTTCCTCTGTTCGGAGGCCAGTGCAAGTTTAAAACTGGCGCCCAGACTGACAAAGAAAATCCCAGCATGCACCATGCGGCGTCTCCGCATGTGACACGGTCCTGGCTGTCATCAGCGCGGGGCAGAGGGGAGACTAAGTAAAATGCAGGAGAAGAGTGAGCCAGAAGGAGACGAGAGAGAGAGAGACAAAAGGGGAAGAGAAACAGGCAAGGGGGGAGAAAGAGGCACAAGGGGTGAAAAAGAGGCAGAAGGGGTGAAAAGGGGGAAAACAGAGGCACAAGGGGTATAAAAAGGCAAGGGGGGAGAAAGCGGTACAAGGGATGTAAAACATTACAGCTGTATGTGGTTTTAGGGGCAGGAGAGGGGTTAATAAAATTAAGGATGTGGCGTATTTTGGTGGGGGTGGTTTTGGTGTGCGGAGGAGGGGCAGCATTTCATCCTTGGACCCAGGCAGGACAAAGTCTTGGGCCAGCCCTGGCCTGAACAGTATCTTGACTTCCTTTGGACTCCTCTATTCCTCTAACCACAGCACACTTGTACCTAGCTCGTATCAATTGCTTGTACATGTCCTCAGCCATGTTACTGCTGTATGTTTTGATATTCTTCTGTGAATACTCAATAAAATGTTTTACAAAAAAAAAAAATCCATTCATGTGCATGGGAAGTTAGGAATTTTTATTTATTCCCTATGGGGCAGTTTGTTTGCTCCAGAAAAATTCCAGGTTGCTTTTATAAATATGAGCCAAAGCGTTTAACACGTTCTAAAATGTATTTAGTGTATCTGCCATCACAGATTGATCACGAGCTCCACAATTTGCTGTTTTTGAAAATACTGATACCCACTTCTTGTAATGACCTTGACAGACGTCTCCACACTTCTGTGTTCCTGATAGTGAGCTCCCTGAATACCTTTTTTCAGATAGCTTTCTGTCATAGACTATGAAAACAGAGAGTGATACAATGTAACACTCTCTCTCCAGCAGCAAAGCCTGCCTCCAGTCTATTAAATACAGCACTCAGTGCTGCAGGGGTATTGTTACCTTTTATCACCAGGCAGCTCAATGTCATTGACATAAAAGTGTAAAAAATAAAATACATTAACTTTACAGTTAATGTGCTAGTAGAAAACGTCAAGTCAAAATGAAGGTTTACTGCCACTTTAACATGTTTATACTTTTAGTTTTCTTTATCAGTCTAAAAGAGATATTATTTAAGAAATCCCTAATCGTTTTGCATTCAGTTTCTTGCATTAATTTATTAGGTTTTTATCTCATTGGTATAAATTTGGACTTGCTCAGTTTGGATTATTATGATTATTATTATATATTATTTATTATTCCCTAATTTTATTTTATGCTATTTGATATATGCACCAACTATTATATTTATAGGGATAATAATACTTGAAACAAAGTGCAGCTCTGAGCCTTCTTTATACAATTTGTCCCAAGTAGCTCTGTATTTCAATGCTATCAGTCTTGTAGTTCATCAGCAATTAAATTAGGAAAGATCAACCTCCTGCCCCTTTCCCCTGCATTACTCTGCCTCTCCGTTCCAGTCCAGATGCAGTGCAGCGAGGGACAATCTTCAGTAAGCATAAAGGCAAATCCCGCCCTCCTTCATCAAAGTGGGCAGGGTTTTCCTTATACTTGCTGTGTGAAGATTGTCCCTCACTGCAATCCGGCCAGTCCCAGGACCAGATTCACAACTGATGAGAGGTGGCTAAAAGGGGCTGGAAGGGGATCCTTTCTCATTCAGTTGCTGCTGAACTACAAGACTGATAATATTGAAATACAGGGCTACATGGGACAAATAGTATGAAGATGCATTTTGTTTCAAGTATTACTATCCCTTTAAAGGGATACTAATACTTTACTATTACTATCCCCCATATTGTACATATTTGTAAAATAATAGCCCCCAGGTTCATCTCTCAAACATTTATGGTTTGAGAGATAACCCGAAGGCAAAATTCCCTCCCCCTTCCTTGAAGTCAGCGTTGTGCTGACTGCAGGGATATCCGGTCTGACTGTCATCATGCGGCTCTGCAGCAGAGTCGCGATCGCGTTAATGACAAATAATTATTTCACTGAAACAGTCTTCTACATGTGCTTGCAAACCAAGCACAAACCAAGCACATGTAGAAGACCGTTTCAGTGAATTAATTATTTTTCACTAATGGGATCTCAGCTCAGCTGCAGAGCCGCAAGCCTGTCGTACGACAGTCTTCCCCTACAGTCAGCACAACGCTGACTTCAGGGAAGGGGGGAAC
The DNA here is from genome assembly GCA_037306005.1 of Rhinophrynus dorsalis. Lineage (NCBI taxonomy): Eukaryota > Metazoa > Chordata > Amphibia > Anura > Rhinophrynidae > Rhinophrynus > Rhinophrynus dorsalis. The sequence continues at coordinate 225,588,253 of CM074725.1, forward strand.
TTTGCCTTTGGTTATCTCTCAAACCATAAAGGTTTGAGAGATGAACCTGGGGGCTATTACATTATTTTACAAATATGTACAATATGGGGGATAGTAATAATAAAGTATTACTATCCTTTTAAAGTGCAGTCAGCATTGGTGTAGTTAAAAGAGATATTACTGTTGCTCAAAACATAGTGAAGGGAATAGTATATTGACTTTTAGCAAGATCTAGCCCAGCTTGTCTGATTGCTATTGGCATTACATAACCTGTCAACATTTTCTAGCAAAAGAACACACATTTCCTTCATTTAATTGATGTGAAACATATTCGTGTTATTAATCTTATAGAACTGCATAATAGAATGGTGGGACCTCAATAATATCGCCGACTCTACCAAGTGTGGGTGTTTTTGTGCAATTCATAAGCTCTGCCAAGACACAAATTACTCAAATACTGATGAATGCAATGAAATCAGCATGCTTGGACAGATTAAGTGCTGCTATTTTTCTTTCACTTTTTTTAACTGACTATAGTTTTAGAATTAAAGTGCTCGAACAGCTTGAACAGATAGACTTTCTCTTAAATATTGCTCACAACAATTTCAATTTGGGTGAAATGACTTGTAGAACAGATCTGTGAAAATAAAAACTAATTTATTCTGCTTCCAATTCCATGGGTACCTTTATAGCTGAGACTAGAGTTAAAGCACATCCCTCTGGCACTGAAATGGTTAAAGGGATAGTAATGTTTCATAATAAAAGCAGCTGTAATTAATCATCATAGTATTTGGACTTTGGACAGTGTTATTTCAATTCTGTCAGAGTTGTAGTTCAAGAGTAATTCAATGACAAAGTATCCCCCTCCCGCCCCTTTTATTGATGTAACACTGATCAGCCAGATCAGAAGGGAGGTGCCCAGGTAGATTGCAGAGAGGGACAATCTTCAATTAAGATAAGGGGAAAAACCTGAAAAACTTGTCAAGGGGAGAAGGGCGTTCATTGTTCTCATAGGAAGAAGATTGTCCCCTGCTGTTATCTGTCTAGTCTTACAACCAGATCCACATCTGAGAAGAGATGGCTTACACTAGGTAAAAGGGGCGGGAGGGGAAACTTGCTTGTGAATATCTCTCAAACCATAAAGGTTTGAGAGATCAGACTTGTATTGTTCTTCATATTTTTTTTAATGCCTACAAAATAAAATAAAGATAAAACAAAGTATTACTATCCCTTTAAGGTAAGTGGAAGTATTTATTAGGAGGTGTTATTTCTCCTTTAAGGTGAAAGGGCCACTTTAAACAAACACATTTTTTAATTACTCAAAACAACTTTACTGGTCCATAAAAACTTTGCACTATGGTGAAATATTAATAATATAATAATAATAACTACTATTTATATAGCGCCTTTCTCCCAGTGGGACTCAAAGCGCTTCCAGTGCACGCTCTTGGAACTAACCAAATCGGCAGGTGAAATAATAGATGTTATTATTACCCAATCAATGTTACTCATTTTATTGAGCTCAGAAGGCTGAAGAGCTGAGTTGACCCTGCAAGGACTCAAACCTGCAACCTTGATGTTTAAACAGGATCCACACTCAAGGACTTTACCACTGAGCTATCTCACCAGCAATTAAAATCCCAACAGATTAGCTGTTTCTGGGCGCTAGATCGAGTCAGTATCTAAGTCTTGTGCATAAAGGCACCACAGAGCACAAATAAAATTCCCTCAAATTCAATTCAATAGGTATTTTTAACTCCCTTTAATGCTAGAAGTTATCTGATGTATTGCTTTGCAATGGGCATTTTTATTTATCCAGAGAGACAAAAAGAGTTGTGAGGAGCACACATCAAGCACGAACAAGATTAAGTGTCTTGTTCTAAGGCATGGTAGCCTCTCAATGGTGCTACGACTCACGTTTTTCACTCCCATGTGCCATTGCAGAGAGGAAATCTCCATGTCCACATCAGTCTGGTCCCGTCCACAGACAGTCCAGCTCCGAAATGTCAGACAAATCCTCTCCGCACGAGTGACACGGCAAAACCACAGACGTACGTTTCGGCCTATGTGAGCCTCGTCAGTGTGGTGCAGCCGAATCCCTCTAGGCACATGGAAGCAAGGGCCCATGCCTGGGATGCCCTTAAACTTAGGGAGACAAAAAGAGTTGTGAGGAGCACACATCAAGCACGAACAAGATTAAGTGTCTTGTTCTAAGGCATGGTAGCCTCTCAATGGTGCTACGACTCACGTTTTTCACTCCCATGTGCCATTGCAGAGAGGAAATCTCCATGTCCACATCAGTCTGGTCCCGTACACAGACAGTCCAGCTCCGAAATGTCAGGCAAATCCTCTCCGCACGAGTGACACGGCAAAACCACAGACGTACGTTTCGGCCTATGTGAGCCTCGTCAGTGTGGTGCAGCCGAATCCCTGTAGGCACATGGAAGCAAGGGCCCATGCCTGGGATGCCCTTAAACTTAGGGAGACAAAAAGAGTTGTGAGGAGCACACATCAAGCACGAACAAGATTAAGTGTCTTGTTCTAAGGCATGGTAGCCTCTCAATGGTGCTACGACTCACGTTTTTCACTCCCATGTGCCATTGCAGAGAGGAAATCTCCATGTCCACATCAGTCTGGTCCCGTCCACAGACAGTCCAGCTCCGAAATGTCAGGCAAATCCTCTCCGCACGAGTGACACGGCAAAACCACAGACGTACGTTTCGGCCTATGTGAGCCTCGTCAGTGTGGTGCAGCCGAATCCCTCTAGGCACATGGAAGCAAGGGCCCATGCCTGGGATGCCCTTAAACTTAGGGAGACAAAAAGAGTTGTGAGGAGCACACATCAAGCACGAACAAGATTAAGTGTCTTGTTCTAAGGCATGGTAGCCTCTCAATGGTGCTACGACTCACGTTTTTCACTCCCATGTGCCATTGCAGAGAGGAAATCTCCATGTCCACATCAGTCTGGTCCCGTCCACAGACAGTCCAGCTCCGAAATGTCAGGCAAATCCTCTCCGCACGAGTGACACGGCAAAACCACAGACGTACGTTTCGCCTATGTGAGCCTCGTCAGTGTGGTGCAGCCGAATCCCTCTAGGCACATGGAAGCAAGGGCCCATGCCTGGGATGCCCTTAAACTTAGGGAGACAAAAAGAGTTGTGAGGAGCACACATCAAGCACGAACAAGATTAAGTGTCTTGTTCTAAGGCATGGTAGCCTCTCAATGGTGCTACGACTCACGTTTTTCACTCCCATGTGCCTAAATTTAAGGGCATCCCAGGCATGGGCCCTTGCTTCCATGTGCCTAGAGGGATTCGGCTGAAACGTACATCTGTGGTTTTGCCGTTTCTCTCGTGCAGAGAGGATTTGCCTGACATTTCGGAGCTGGACTGTCTGTGGGCGGGACCAGTCTGATATGGACATGGAGATTTCCTCTCTGCAATGGCACATGGGAGTGAAAAACGTGAGTTGTAGCACCATTGAGAGGCTACCATGCCTTAGAACAAGACACTTAATCTTGTTCATCCTTGATGTGTGCTCCTCACAACTCTTTTTGTCTCCCTAAATTTAAGGGCATCCCAGGCATGGGCCCTTGCTTCCATGTGCCTAGAGGGATTCGGCTGCACCACACTGACGAGGCTCACATAGGCCGAAACGTACGTCTGTGGTTTTGCCGTTTCTCTCGTGCAGAGAGCATTTGCCTGACATTTCGGAGCTGGACTGTCTGTGGGCGGGACCAGTCTGATATGGACATGGAGATTTCCTCTCTGCAATGGCACATGGGAGTGAAAAACGTGAGTCGTAGCACCATTGAGAGGCTACCATGCCTTAGAACAAGACACTTAATCTTGTTCGTCCTTGATGTGTGCTCCTCACAACTCTTTTTGTCTCCCTAAATTTAAGGGCATCCCAGGCATGGGCCCTTGCTTCCATGTGCCTAGAGGGATTTGGCTGCACCACACTGACGAGGCTCACATAGGCCGAAACGTACGTCTGTGGTTTTGCCGTTTCTCTCGTGCAGAGAGGATTTGCCTGACATTTCGGAGCTGGACTGTCTGTGGGCGGGACCAGTCTGATATGGACATGGAGATTTCCTCTCTGCAATGGCACATGGGAGTGAAAAACGTGAGTTGTAGCACCATTGAGAGGCTACCATGCCTTAGAACAAGACACTTAATCTTGTTCGTCCTTGATGTGTGCTCCTCACAACTCTTTTTGTCTCCCTAAATTTAAGGGCATCCCAGGCATGGGCCCTTGCTTCCATGTGCCTAGAGGGATTCGGCTGCACCACACTGACGAGGCTCACATAGGCCGAAACGTACGTCTGTGGTTTTGCCGTTTCTCTCGTGCAGAGAGGATTTGCCTGACATTTCGGAGCTGGACTGTCTGTGGGCGGGACCAGTCTGATATGGACATGGAGATTTCCTCTCTGCAATGGCACATGGGAGTGAAAAACGTGAGTTGTAGCACCATTGAGAGGCTACCATGCCTTAGAACAAGACACTTAATCTTGTTCGTCCTTGATGTGTGCTCCTCACAACTCTTTTTGTCTCCATTTTTATTTATCCCCCCCAGCTTATTTGACCCAGATTTTTCTATTTCCTCTTAAAGGGATAGTAATACTTCGTTTTATCTTTATTTTATTTTGTAGGCATTATAAAAACATGAAGAACGATATAATATTCACAAGCAAAGTTTCCCCTCCCGCCCCTTTTACCTAGTGTAAGCCATCTCTTCTCAGATGTGGAATCCAGTCCATAGACCAGACAGATAACAGAAGGGGACAATCTTCTTCCTATGAGAACAATGAAAGCCCTGCCCCCTTGACAAGTTTTTCAGGTTTTTCCCTTTTCTTAATTGAAGATTGTCCCTCTCTGCAATCTACCTGGGCACCTCCCTTCTGATCTGGCTGAGCAGTGTTACATCAGTAAAAGGGTCGTGAGGGGGAGACTTTATCATTGAATTACTCCTGAACTACAACTCTGACAGAATTGAAATAACCCTCTCCATAGTCCAAATACTATGATGATTAATTGGAGCTTCTTTTATTATGAAACATTACTATCCCTTTAAATGGATAGTAATACTTCACAAAAATAGCAATTCCAATTAATCTTCATAGTATTTAGGTCATGGAGAGTTTCAATACTGTCAGAGTTGTAGTTCAAGTGTAATTGAATGATAAAGTATCCCCCTCCCGCCCCTTTTAATTGGTTTAAGCTGCCTCCCCTCAGATATGGAATCTGGTCTCTTGACCGGACAGGACACAGCAAGGGACAATCTCCTTACTGAGAGCATAAGGAAAACCCTGCCCCTCTTGACAGGTTTTTCAGGTTTTTCCTTGCTCACTGAAGATTGTCCCTCTCTGCAATCAATCCGGACAGTCTTGCTTTTCTGAGGTGAGCAGTGTTACATCAGTAAAAGGGCAGGAGGGGGATACTTTATTATTCAATTACTCTTGAACTACAACTCTAACAGTATTAAAATAACACTCTCCATGGCCCAAATACTATGAAGATTAATCGGAGCTGCTTTTATTGTAAAACATTACTATCCCTTTAATACATTAGCCTCACTGATGGTCGATGTATATAGCCCTCTGGTTCCAAAGCAATGCAGTGATTGGCTGTGGGAAGAACCAATAGCTTTCTCTCACTAATCAGCAAACCTATTGACATCCAATACATAGAAGATTAAAATGTTTTTGAAATATGTGCATGACGTCATATTCTTATATATGTCATCATATTACTTACATAATTTGTTATTTGAGTCATCTGCCGATGGGAGGATTAAAATGAGCTGAAATAATTGTATCTTGTATAAGGTAATAATACAGCTTTGCAATCTGTGTATTTAGGAAATGTATCAAAGTACAAGTGAACACTAATTTTTGTGACATATGATTAATATTCTAAATTAGGAACATACAATAGGTACTGTTTTCTAATTGTAATATCATCAACATTACCCGCTCTCTTTCTGTCAATCTGTCTGTATATATCTCTCTCTCTTTTAAAGGCCAGAAAATCTTAATGACCCCTATGAAATTTGCCCTTGTGCTGTCATTCAGGAGATATCATCAATCACTCCTGGATGTTATGTCCATGGATGCAGAGATATTAGTCACTGCCAGGTTGTTTTGTTTGTATTTTCAAAATAAGGCAAGCGAATTGCATGAAGCTATTTAACGCTTTGAGTGCCAGAGAAGTACACAACACATTGCAATGCGTTTTCATACCCCTCCGGCACTCAAAGGGTTAACCCTTTAAAGGGATAGTAATATTTCATTTTATCTTTATTTTATTTTGTAGGCATTAAAAAAACATGAAGAACGATATAAGTTGTATCTCTCAAACCTTTATGGTTTAAGAGATATTCACAAGCAAAGTACCTCCCCCCCTGTTCAGCCAAATCAGAAGGGAGGTGTCCAGGTAGACTGCAGAGAGGGACAATCTTCAATTAAGATAAGGGAAAAAGCTGAAAAACTTGTCAAGGGGGGAAGGGCTTTCATTGTTTTCATACAAAGAAGATTTTCCCCTGCTGTTATCTGTCTGGTCTTACAACCAGATTCACATCTGAGAAGAGATGGCTTACACTAGGAAAAAGGGGCGGGAGGGGAAACTTTGCTTGTGAATATCTCTTAAACCATAAAGGTTTGAGAGATAAGACTTATATCATGCTTCATGTTTTTTTAATGCCTACAAAATAAAATAGAGATAAAACGAAGTATTACTATCCCTTTAAAGAAGCAAACATATATTGTAGGGAATTTTCTGCTGAGTAACATAAGGGTGCTCCCACTGCTGAAAGATGCATATTTCCAGCATTATTACAGTTTAAACCTCTGTTTATTTACATTAGCAGTGTCCTCTAGTGGTCAAATTCCAATTAGTTATTCTGATGCATTCTAATGGAGAGGAAAGTCAGTAACTTACTGATCTCCATAGAATGTGATAGAAACTGCTGGGTCACTTACTGTCAGTTAGAACTACTAGGAAGTAAGCGCACAGTAAATTTTCTTCTGTTTATTTATTTTCTGTTTAGCTTCTCACTGTGGAATAGTTAGAGAACTATCCCCAGGATCAGCTTTAAGTGAGCTCCTCTCTTTAGAATAAAATAAAAAATGTCCTTGTACTAAAAGAATTTGTCAGCAGCTTGCTAGTAGTATATGGGTCTGAGATCCCCACATCACAAATGCTGTAGAAACAATACAAAAAAGAGTAGTATGCTAGGTAACTTTTAGCTGACACCAAGCACTCGCTTCTCTTGAAATTGTACTCACTTGTTGGAGAGGCTGTTTAGGATCCCTTCTCAATCTCATAAACTCTCCTGGTATAAACCCCAGGATAGTTACCCACATCAATCAGCCTCCTTTGTTCCTGGATCTTTATCTGGATACATTAGGGATTTATGGTTTTTTATTGTCTCACAATTAATAATTTAGTGCAGCATGAATAACACTGCTCTATATCGCCCATGTGAACAGAGCTTCATTCCTGCTACTAAATCCTAGCTGATTTATCTACTCTGAGGTGTGTGACTATCATACCTCCCAAGTGTCCCTCTTTAGGAGGGACAGCCCCTCTTTTAGACCCTCTTTCCCACCCTGATGTCCCTCTTTTTAGGAGATCAGACTGTGTGATGTGTATATAAGTGTATCACCCTGGTGTCCCTGTGTTTAGGAGATCAGACTGTGTGGTGTGTGTAGAAGTGTATCACCCCGGTGTCCCTGTGTAGGAGATCAGACTGTGTGGTGTGTATATAAGTGTATCACCCTGGTGTCCCTGTGTTTAGGAGATCAGACTGTGTGGTGTGTATATAAGTGTATCACCCTGGTGTGCCTGTGTTTAGGAGATCAGACTGTGTGGTGTGTATAGAAGTGTATCACCCCAGTGTCCCTGTGTTTAGGAGATCAGACTGTGTGGTGTGTATATAAGTGTATCACCCTGGTGTCCCTGTGTTTAGGAGATCAGACTGTGTGGTGTGTATATACGTGTATCACCCTGGTGTCCCTGTGTTTAGGAGATCACACTGTGTGGTGTGTATAGAAGTGTATCACCCTGGTGTCCCTGTGTTTAGGAGATCAGACTGTGTGGTGTGTATATAAGAGTATCACCCTGGTGTCCCTGTGTTTAGGAGATCAGACTGTGTGGTGTGTATAGAAGTGTATCACCCTGGTGTCCCTGTGTTTAGGAGATCAGACTGTGTGGTATGTATATAAGTGTATCACCCTGGTGTCCCTGTGTTTAGGAGATCAGACTGTGTGGTGTGTATATAAGAGTATCACCCTGGTGTCCCTGTGTTTAGGAGATCAGACTGTGTGGTGTGTATAGAAGTGTATCACCCTGGTATCCCTGTGTTTAGGAGATCAGACTGTGTGGTGTGTATAGAAGAGTATCACCCTGGTGTCCCTGTGTTTAGGAGATCAGACTGTGTGGTGTGTATATAAGTGTATCACCCTGGTGTCCCTGTGTTTAGGAGATCACACTGTGTGGTGTGTATTGAAGTGTATCACCCTGGTGTCCCTGTGTTTAGGAGGTCAGACTGTGTGGTGTGTATAGAAGTGTATCACCCTGGTGTCCCTGTGTTTAGGAGATCAGACTGTGTGGTGTGTATATTAGTGTATCACCCTGGTGTCCCTGTGTTTAGGAGATCAGACTGTGTGGTGTGTGTATATAAGTGTATCACCCCGGGGTCCCTGTGTGTAGGAGATCAGACTGTGTGGTATGTATATAAGTGTATCACACTGGTGTCCCTATGTTTAGGAGATCAGACTGTGTGGTGTGTATAGAGGTGTATCACCCTGGTGTCCCTGTGTTTAGGAGATCAGACTGTGTGGTGTGTATATAAGTGTATCACACTGGTGTCCCTATGTTTAGGAGATCAGACTGTGTGGTGTGTATAGAGGTGTATCACCCTGGTGTCCCTGTGTTTAGGAGATCAGACTGTGTGGTGTGTATAGAAGTGTATCACCCTGGTGTCCCTGTGTTTAGGAGATCAGACTGTGTGGTGTGTATATAAGTGTATCACACTGGTGTCCCTGTGTTTAGGAGATCAGACTGTGTGATGTGTATATAAGTGTATCACCCTGGTGTCCCTGTGTTTAGGAGATCAGACTGTGTGATGTGTATATAAGTGTATCACCCTGGTGTCCCTGTGTTTAGGAGATCAGACTGTGTGGTGTGTATAGAAGTGTATCACCCTGGTGTCCCTGTGTTTAGGAGATCAGACTGTGTGGTGTGTATATAAGTGTATCACCCTGGTGTCCCTGTGTTTAGGAGATCAGACTGTGTGGTGTGTATATACGTGTATCACCCTGGTGTCTCTGTGTTTAGGAGATCAGACTGTGTGGTGTGTATATAAGTGTATCACCCTGGTGTCCCTGTGTTTAGGAGATCAGACTGTGTGTATAGAAGTGTATCACACAGCAATAAACTCACATTATTGTTTAAACATCAGTATATGTGTATTTATATATTAGCCTGTGTAAATAAAATACTTTATTGTTCTAAATCATGTATTAGGTTACACAAGGAGGTGTCAATAGGTCGTGAAATAGCATAAAAATTCTCGGTAATGCTCCGCCCACAGGCCACACCCCCAGCAACACCCCCTAAAACACAAGTATCCCTCTTTGTCAATTTGAAATGTTGGGAGGTATGGACTATTGTATATGTATATATGTGTGTGTGTGTGTGTGTGTGTGTGTGTGTGTGTGTGTGTGTGTGTGTGTGTGTGTGTGTTTGTATGTATATGTGTGTGTGTGTTTGTATGTATATGCAGAGCCGGATCATCCATTAGGACAACCTAGGCTACTGCCTAGGGCCCAGGGCAACATGAGGGGCCCTGGTTGCAAGAGATGAATCACAAACACCCTGCTGTTGCTGCCACAAACATATTGTGTCAGATGCCCTTTTAGTTGAAAGACACCAGCACCATCCAGTTGCTCCCAATTCCGTTATAGCCAAAAAAACAGTGCCTGCTAACAGCACTCTGTGTCAGAAGCACCAGATCAAAAGATGTGGGGCCCCAAAATGCTACCTTGCCTAGGGCCCTATGGAGCCTTAATCCGTCTCTGTGTATATGTGTGTGTGTGTGTGTGTGTGTGTTTGTGTGTATATGTATATGTGTGTGTGTACGTGAGTGTGTTTGTGTCTCTCTCTTCTTTTATGAGTTCACTTAATAGAGTGGTTCTCAAACTTTTTTGCAACATCCCCCTTTTTGTTTTCAACAAACCCTGATGCCCCGTGGCACTTATTTTATTGAAATAGATGTAAGCCTTTGCATGCTTTATATTCATTTGTATTTTATTTATTTTGTAATACATTTTGAAGAAACCTTCATTACGAGTTATATTTTTCTTTGCCGCAGACATTTCTACAAACCAAAATATATCAGCTCCTTGCCGAACGTACTCAAATCACTAGTCCAAACAAATCCGAATGTGCTGTTCACAACCATTCCGCGAACTAGCCTGAATAGGATAATTTCTTTACAGTATGAACACAGTAATTATGCATTATGACGCAAAAGTTTGGTTGTGAAACAAAAGTCTCACGCACCCCTGGAAGAGCATCACATCCTCATTGGGGAGCATGACATACATGTTCCAAAATGATGGAGAAAACAATGTATATTAACTTTGGTACATCTGCGTTAGGTGTTTCAGTTTTCTTTATGTGGATTACAGATGGATATCAGACATGGTAAACATACATGCATCACATCATGTGTTATATATAACTAGTTTAAAGTGGAACTTTCACCTCTTTATGTTCATGTCTTCATCCCTTCCTTTGTGTCCCCTGTGTATAGTGATGTGTTTCTTTTCATGTTCAATTTTTTATAAATTTAGCAACAGAGACATGAATAGTTTACCTGGTGACATAATGGTGTGTTAGAGCTGTACCATTGCGCACCGTATGGTGCAGAAGACACTCCCACAGGGCTTGGCAGTGAATAGTCCATCCAGCCCCTGAATCCTACATCAAGCCTTTCTAAAGCATATCACCTGACGCGCTCGTTGAATCATGCTCGTTCAGGTCGTCTGTGCGGTTAACACAGGGTTAACATTTATATGTCAAATAAGTTTTAATATCTAGGTACTTAGGCTGCATGCTGCCACAGTATAACAGGTTGGTAACTTTAATGTTCCTGCTAATGTCAAGTTCGAAATTAATTAAAAGTTTGCGTTCACACACCACTGAGAGCGCTGGGACAGATGCTGTGCATGCTGGAGTTCCTGGTTCTGTGGGTCCTGTGTGGGCGCGCGTCATGGACGAACTGGCTACATACCATAGGCGTGCGCAGCCAATTGCATTAGGGTGTGCACCCAAAAGCACAAACACACACGTGTGTTCGCGTATGTAATACATATACACACACACACATTATATATATATATATGTGTATATGTATTACATACGCGAACGCACGTATATACATATATATATATGTGTGTGTTTGTGTGCTAAATAAATGATTGCCCCCATCTGCTCCATATTGCCCACATCAGCTCCAACTTATCCCCCATCAAATCCATATTGCCCTCACATTGCCCCCATCAGCTCCAACTTGCCCTAACATTGCCCCCATAATCTCCACATTGCCCTCAGCTCCGACTTGCCCCATCAGCTCCATCTTGTCCCCATCAGCTCCAACTTGCCCTTACATTGCCCTCATCAGCTCCATCTTGCCCCCATCAGCTCCAACTTACCCTAACATTGCCCCCATAATCTCCACATTGCCCTCAGCTCCGACTTGCCCCATCAGCTCCATCTTGTCCCCATCAGCTCCAGCTTGCCCTCACACTGCCCTCATCAACTCCAACTTGCCCTAACATTTCCCCCATAATCTCCACATTGCCCTCAGCTCCGACTTGCCCCCATCAGCTCCATCTTGTCCCCATCAGCTCCAACTTGCCCTAACATTGCCCCCATCAGCTCTAACTTGCCCTCAACTCCAACTTGCCCCCATCAGCTCCAACTTGCCCTCACATTGCCCCCATCAGCTCCAACTTGCCCTAACATTGCCCCCATCAGCTCTAACTTGCCTTCAACTCCAACTTGCCCCCATCAGCTCCAACTTGCCCTCACATTGCCCCCATCAGCTCCAACTTGCCCTAACATTGCCCCCATCAGCTCCAACTTGCCCTCAGCTCCAACTTGCCCCCATCAGCTCCAACTTGCCCCAACATTGCCCCCATCAGCTCTAACTTGCCCTCAACTCCAACTTGCCCCCATCAGCTCCAACTTGCCTTCACATTGCCCCCATCAGCTCCAACTTGCCCTAACATTGCCCCCATCAGCTCTAACTTGCCTTCATCTCCAACTTGCCCTCACATTGCCCCCATCAGCTCCAACTTGCCCTAACATTGCCCCCATCAGCTCTAACTTGCCCTCAGCTCCAACTTGCCCCCATCAGCTCCAACTTGCCCTCACATTGCCCCCATCAGCTTCAACTTGCCCCCTTCCATAATGCCCCTTCATCTCCACAATGCCCCATTCATCTCCATATTGCCCCTTCATCCCTTACCTTCAGTCCTTGGTGGTCTAGCGGCGTGTCATAAGGGAGCTCTGTGCCTCCTTCGGCACAAAGCTGAAGCTCCCGTGCGCTGCTCTCAGTAATGCAGAGCGCTGGGAGATGATGTCATCTCCCAGCGCTCTGTATTACTACAGAGCCTGGGTCTCTCTGCGGTGTCAGGGTCACATAGACGCCGCGAGGGAGCGCTTGGTAGTGTAAATCAGCGCTCCCTCGCGGCAGATATATTTAAAAAAAAAAATTCCCAGCTTCCCTGGCCGGTGCGCACGGGGCCGATTAGGGTGTGCCTGGGCACACCCGGCACACCCCGTGCGCACGCCTATGCTACATACACATTAATTTGCATGCAGTTCGTGCAGGAGCGCGCGTCAACTCAACGGACCAAAAAAAAAAAAAAAAGTAGGGGCCGTCTCTTCCCCTGTGACTGACAAGACACAGGGAGAGCTGACGCATGCGCTGTATTACTTTTTAGGAAAGATGGCGCCGCTCTCCCTGGTCTTGCAGCTAACTTATATGGTACAGTTTAATAACACAGGTGGATAGCAGGGGACTAATATATATACACAAAGTATCATGATATGTATATCTTCCAACCTAGGGATAGTTAAATGAATGTGAAAGTTCCGCTTTAATAATTCAACAAAAAATATCTCAAAGTGGTGTTATGTAAAGTAAAGCAAATCTGGGGCAAGCCATGTTAACTATAAACTTTCCCCAACATTTCTATTGATTTAAATCAAGCTTTTTAACCCACTGAATGCTAGAGAGGTCTCCAACACAATGGTGGAGATGCACTAAGGTGTGATAAAGAGGTGTGATAACACAGATAACTTCTCCAGTGATATAACTTCTCCAGTGATGTAACTTCTCCAATTCCTATGTTATTCTATGGAGCCAATGCACTACGATTTCCCCAGTGTTAGAGATCTTAGTGCATAGTCTCTGTAAAATAACATAGGAACTAGAGAAGTGATATCACTGGAGAAGTTATCTCCACGTTATCTCCTCTTGATCACAGCTTAGTGGATAACCCCCAATGTGTTGGAGACCTTTCTAGCATTCAAGGGGTTAAAGTGGGACTGGCACTTTGTAACAAACATGGGATTTTCATTTTGAAACACCTTTCAAAAGTATCTCTCTCTCTCACTGTATATATCCTATATAATAATTCGCTAAAATGTGTGTAACGACAAAGTCATGCGCAGTAGAGACTGCTGTGTGTGCTGCAGTCATGCACAGTAGAGACTGCCCGCACCGCAGCTGATACAGAGCTGGACGCTCTTTTGGAGAGTCCAGCTCTGTATCAGCCGCGGTGCGGGCAGTCTCTAATGCGCATGCTATATATATATATATATACCTAAATACCTAATAAACTACTGTAATAAATACCGTAAAATCTCAGGTATAATACGCACCTGTGTATAATACGCAGGTGTATATTATGCCCAAGATTTATGGGAAAACAAGAGTGCCTATGTATAATACGCACCCTTGTTTTCCCCCCTTACACAAAAAAAAAAATTGCTGCCGGCTACCTTCCCTCCCTCCCCCCCAGCGTGATCCGATGTCCATAGAAGCCTTACTTTATCTTGCTGCCCGCTTCCTTCAATGAACTTTTAGGACCTTCTGCCTCCAGTACCATTGGCTGGAGGCGGAAGGTCCTGAAAGTTCATTGAAGGAAGCGGACGGCAAATGCAAGCCTGCCGCCCGCATGGGAAGATGGGACCAGAGCTAAAGACAGACAGAGTGCGGTATTCAAAGGCAGCAAGATAAAGTAAGGCTTCTATGGACATCGGATCACTCTGGGGGGGAGGGAGGGAAGGTAGCCGGCAGCAATTTTTTTTTTTTTTTTTAATTAAGACAAAAAAATTCTCGTGTATAATACGCACCCCCCACTTCACATAAGGTGAAGAGGGGTAAAATTGTGCGTATTATACCCGAGATTTTACGGTAGTAAACATTAATATAGATGAATCTGAAACCTCTTTCAAAATCACTCATGTGTTACAGAGTGATGGCTGCGCTTTAACCCTTTGAGTGCCAGAGGGGTATGCAATGCATTGCTTTGCAATGCATTGCGTACCCCTATGACACTCAAAGGGTTAAAAGCCCTCAGTGAGAGTTTGTATTTATTCTCTGTCATTTCCCAGAGTTAGTCCTCTTTACATTTCTATATGATCCATTGTATATTTCATTGTTGTAAACTATGTTTGTTTTTATCGTTATAGATTTTGTGTGACAAACAAGTTTTACGAACCACAGGAGCACTGAAATGGGAAGACAAGGACCCTGAAACTTCAGCCAACAATGTTGCCCATTCTAGATTACACAGTCCACTTCGCCTATTTGTTAAACAGTCTGCTCTTCCCAGACAAGGCCAGATGTCTTATTTGGATACCGTTGAAAATTTCTGGAATTGGTTAGCCAATATTAGTGATGCCCAACAGTCCCTTGTGAGAACTAAGCGCAGGCCGATAGTTAAAACAGGCAAATTTAAGAAGATGTTTGGATGGGGAGATTTTCATTCAAATATTAAGACTGTAAAACTGAACTTACTCATCACAGGAAAAATCGTTGATCACGGCAACGGGACTTTCAGCGTTTATTTCAGACACAACTCAACGGGTCTTGGGAATGTGTCTGTGAGTCTCGTGCCACCTTCAAAAGTAGTGGAATTCGAACCATCTGCTCAGTCAACTCTTGAGAACAAGGATTCCAAATCTTTTAACTGCCGGATTGAGTATGAGAAGACAGACAGAGCCAAGAAGACTGCTTTATGTAATTTTGACCCCTCTAAGATCTGTTATCAAGAACAGACCCAAAGTCATGTCTCTTGGTTGTGTTCCAAACCATTCAAAGTCATCTGTATTTATATTGCTTTTTTCAGTATAGACTACAAACTTGTACAAAAAGTCTGTCCTGATTACAATTATCATAGTGAAATGCCATATTTGTCCTCTGGTTGAAAAAAAAAAACGATCTATTGGCCCGATACAGATTCAGTCAAGGACTGTAGAATCAAACACTGGTTAGCAGGGAAAATTTTATACAAAGGTTCCTATCTGCTTCTGCAAAGAACATTGGCCCATATTTACAAGACCTGGAGTTATTCTGGAATAAACTAACTGCACCATAGGCAACAATTAAAAATTACCTTTAAAGGGATAGTAATACTTGAAGTTAATTTTATTTTATATTGTAGCCCTTAAAACAACATTAAAAATTATATAAGTCTCATCTCCCAAACTTTTATGGTTTGGGAGATATTCACAAGAAAAATAAAGTTCCCTTTTCCTGGCTGTTTCAGCCAAGTCTGCCATCTAGTGGACAGATTTGGAATCCGGTCCACAGATCAACCGGCAGCTCTTTAGCAGTGCCAAGTTCACGATCTTTAAAAAGAACTACTTCACTTGGAACTGTGTACAGAGCGTGTCTGGCTTGCAAGCACACTTTGTAGACCATTCCAATGAAGAAATTCTTTTTAAAGATCGTGTGATCTCGGCACTTCTGGAGAGCCGCGGCCGGTCAAGGGACCAGATTCCAAATCTGAGAGTTAGAACGGTGACGTCGCTTGTGAATATCTCCCAAATCATAAAGGTTTGGGAGATAAGACTTATATCATTTTTCATGTTTTTTTTTAAGGGCTACAATGTAAAATAAAATTATTTTCAAGTATTACTATCCCTTTAACCCTGCTTTGCAATGCGTTCCATACCCCTCTGGCACTGAAAGGGTTCAATTAAATTGTGCTTTCAAGGGGTTAAAACGTTCTGTTCAAGTGTATGGGAATTTAGGAATTTTTATTTGTCCCCTATGGTGCAGTTTGGTTTATTCCAGAATAACTGCAATTTGTATTCATAAATGTGGGCCATTGGGCCTTAGGTATGAAGGGAAACTGGACTGTTTCTGACACAAATCAAACATTGTTCACCCTTCTGGTACTCAAAGGGTTAAACTGAGCTTTTTTTTATCGCTTGAATGCCAGAAAAGGTCTCCATTGCATGGCTAGGTCATGCACTGGAGATCTTTCTAGCATTCAAAAGGTTAAAACCCCCATTTAAATGAATGGATAATTGCTCCACTTTGCGTTTATACATAAGGCCGGATGTTTCTTTATCAGGTGTAAAATTGTAATTGTGACAGTGTTAGACTTGCATATTACATTTTAATTTAATAATGTCCGGATGCTTCAGTAATTTTGAAGTTTATGTATTCCAAAATAAAAAAAAGAATTAAAAAAAATTAAAAATATATCAGGGAGTATGATGTATAAGAAGGTGGTCAAACCGTATGTGTGGCACTAGATCTGCTTTGCAGATTACTGCACTTGAAACAAGATTATTCATTGCAGCGACAGAAGGTGAGGCTGTGTTGTGTTGACATGGAAAGGAAATTGTTCTGTGAAAAGAAAATCAACATCCGCTTTATCGGCACAAAAACTCACAAAAACCTTACATCCAACCCTTTGAGTGCCAGAGAGGTATCCAACACATTGCACTGATTTAGAAAACACAAAATGACCTGTTTGGTTAGCCATTTTTAGTTAAAACAATAGTTTATGAAGTTGCCAATTTATACAAAGTCCTGGCTGACAGCAATTGACAGTCATGAAACGTCACCAGTCGTTAAGGGGTTAAAGTGGTTAAGCTGTGCTAGTTCCTGTCACCTTGAATTCTTTTTACATCTTTGAAAACTGCCTATGTGTTATGTTAACCAAAAGTCCAGCAGATGTATAGCAGATGTATAGTTTAGAAAATATTCACACATTTGTTTCTTGGAAAAGTGAAAGTAAAAGTCTCCTGGTGAAGTATAGTGCTTAAATAGCTTATGAAACATCACTGAAAAGGCTTAATTAGTATATTAAATGCCAATGAAAAGCTAAATTAGCATATGAAATGTGATTGGCACAGCATGGGTACAGCAATTAGCATATATTACCATCAGGTACCAAGTATGGATATATTTTGGCTAACATGGCACATAGGCAGTTTTTAATAACATTTTAAAATATGCACACTTGAATCACGGCGACAGGTTGACTTTAAAGCAGGCTTATCATTTTAAAAACAGTTGACTTTACAGTTTGTTTTTAATTTTCTTTCTAAGATGCACAGTTTCTTTATTTTTAAAGAGGACCTATAACCTTTCCAAATCCTCACCTCAATGGTGGCTTCCATCTTGAAAGGATTTGCATGTTTATTCACCCTTATCAGGTTCATTCCTCTGGTGGAAACTGATACGGTTTAGCAGCCTAAGCACATGGGTGATTTTTTGGACATGTGACAATTGAATTATGTAGCTTTATCTGACCAACTCAGAGAACAAAGCTCTGCTGAGATTAGATTTCCCAACTACTAAACTGAAAATTTCTAGAACATCTAACTGGTTTGAAAAACAAAAAAGGACACGATATAGTCAGTAGAAGTACATATATTCAATGAGACTAAAAGCAGTTGATCCTTCTTTCAGATATCTCAAGTAGGAGAAATCTTAGTGCATTGGCTCCAGAGAATAACATTGGACTTGGAGAGATTATCACACTGTAGACGTCATCTGTATGTTATCACCCCTTTATCATACCACTGTGCATCTCTTCCTTGTGATAAATAGGTAATAAACAGGTATAAAGTGGAGATGACTTTTCCATGTTCTAGTCTCTCCAGTTCCTATATTATTCTATGGAGCCAATGCACTAAGATTTCTCCAACTTTAGAGATATTAGTGCATTGGCTCCATAATATAACATAGGAATTGGAGAAGCGATATCACTGGAGAAGTCATCCCCACATTATCACATCTTTATCACACCTTAGTGCATCTCCCCCCTGGAGTTCAAACAATTGCAAGCCCATTCCATATGCTGTCCTGAAAAAGTGATTTATTAATTTTGTATCTACACACGATGGACATAGGAGGGGTTACTGATAGCCTAGTTATAGTAATACCTGGAAAAAATGCAGCTCTGATTGATCCTCCTATAAAGAGGGTCATGTAATACTTTATTTTAATATTTTCTGTGTTGTAATTCAAAAGTAATTTATTTCTAAAGGACCCCCCTCACGCCCCTTTACATCCTGTAGGCTGCCTCTACGTAGATGTGGAATCTGGTTGTGGGACCGGACAGCATACAGCGAGGGATAAGCTTCATACACAAAGTATAAGGAAAACACTGCCCCCTTTGGCGAAGGAGGGTAGGATTTTCCTCATGCTCAGTGAAGATTGTTCCTTGTTGCCCTCCATTCGGCTGGCTGAAAGAGGCAACGTGACGTGAGTAAAAGGAGAGTGAGGGGGATCCTTTAGCATTGAATTACTTTTGTACTATAACAGGAAAGTTGAAATGTAGCATTACATGACCCTCTTTATAGGAGAATCAATCGGAGCTGCATTTATTTTCAGGTATTACTATCCCTTTAAGGAACAGTAAATCCAAACTACAAGTAGATATATATATATATATATATATATATATATATATATAGAGAGAGAGAGAGAGAGAGAGATATTTATATATCCTATAACATAATTTGCTAGAATGCGAAGCTCCCTGTGTGTGTAACATGCACATGCTCAGTGGAGACTGCCTGAACGCGCTGGCCTCCAGTCCGAGGCACAGCTGATCGGAAGCGGGGTGCTCTGAACGTCCCACCGCCTGTCTCCACTCCCGGCTCCGGGGCAGCAGCTAAGGCCGCTGGGTGGCACATTGGCCCGTGTACACTGGCCTTCAATACTAGTATATATATATATATATATATATATATATATTTATATGTTATAGAGTTTTCCTGTTGAGTGAAACATGGGCAGTCCCAATGCTTGACATTGTCCTTTCAGAATGTTGCTACAGCAGTTTAAGGAATTCAAGTGTCTGCAGCACTCGGCTCTTCACAGACAGAAAGAGCAACAGCGCCACCTGGCGGCAAAATATTGTGTACTCAAACTCTTAAAAAATAATCTAGTTTGCTCAGTAATAATGTTTATCCGAAGCATCGCTCATCAGTAGCAGTACCCTTGTTTTACTCAACAACAACAAAAAAACCCTACAATATAAAAAACAGTTCATAGCAAAGATTTACTGCCCCTTTAAAGGATAACTAATGGGTTGGATACCTCTCTGACATTCAAAGAGTTAAATAAAGGAAAATGTTGAAACGTCTGCAGATATACAGATGGAGGCTGACTTATCGTATGTTTTTACATAATTCTGTAATGTACATATGGCTCAGTATTTGCTGAAAACTGTAGGAGATTAATTTAACCCTTTGAGTGCCAGAGGGGTACGCAACGCATTGCTCGTCCATGGAGGCGGCCATGACAGTCACTAGCAGGACCACAGGACATAAACTCCGCCCACTGCACATGATAATCTTAACTCTTTAAGGGCCAGAGGGGTTTGCAATGCATTGAACACCCCTCTGGGTTAAGTAGGCTCATTCAATATTGCCTCCATGGACCTGACATCCCGGACTGATTTAACCCTTTGAGTGCCACAGGGGTATACAACACATTGCTTTGCACTCAAAGGGGTTAACAAAAGCACATTTCCTAGGGGGTCATTATGATTTTCTGGCCATACGAGGTAAGTGGGGGTGGGGGTTTATTATTGGATGCTAGTTTCTCCTGTAAATTAATTCCTATTAACCCATTGAGCGACAGAGGGGCACGGAACACATTGCAAAGCAATGTGTTCCGTACCCCTCTGGCACTCAAAGGGTTAAGAGCATGGCTGATGAGTGTAGGTAGGGCACTGCACAAAATAAAAAGAGGAGTAATTCTTGTAATACCGATTGCACCATAGGGAACAAGTAAAAATCCCCCCAAATTCCCAGTGATTTCATTGGGGCTTTTAAAGGGATAGTAATAGATGCAAATAAATGGCAATCTGATTAATGTGCATAGTTTGTAGTTCATGTTGAGTGGTTGTTAAAGGGACAGTAATGTCCCATAAAAAATTATTCTCGTTTTGTAGTTGAAAAAGAAAATTATTTGAAGCAAATCCCATCTCTCAAACCACTATGGTTTGAGAGACATTCACTTTGAAAGTTCTCCCCTCCCTTCCCTTCTCCTGATGACAGCAGGAGATTCGAGCCTGCTGCCTTGAGGAGGCTCTTCAGCAGAGCCGAAATCACGTTATTTAAAAATAATTACTTAATTGGAATGGTCTACAAAGTGTGCTTGCACACCAGGCACACTTTGTAGACCTTTCCAATGAAGTCATTCTTTTTAAATAATCCAATTTTGGCTCTGCTACAGAGCCGCCGGCTGGTCCCCGGGCCGGGATCTCCTGCTATCAGCATATCGGTGACTTCAGGAGAAGTGGAGGGAGCGGGGGAACTTTCAATAAGAATATCTCTCAAACCATAGTGATTTGAGAGATGGGAGCTGCTTCAAATAATTATTTTTTCACCTACAAAGTGAAAATGTTTTTTATGAAACATTAGTGTCCCTTTAATAATAGCAGATTTGTAGTTCATCAGTAATTTAATCATAAAGTATCCCCCTCCTGCCCCTTTTACCTCTTTTTAGCCACCTCCCCTCACATGTGAAATCGGTCATCGGACCAGACAGTTCTCAGCGAGGGACAATCTTTATGCAGTGAGTAAAAGGTAACGAAGGAGGGCAGGATTTTCCTTATACGACCTGAAGATTGTCCCTCGTTGCGCTCCATCCAGGCTGGCATTAAAGGCAGCATTATGTGGGTGAAAGGGTTGGGATGGGAACACTTTATAATTAAATTACTGACGAACTACAAATCAGTAATTATTGATACTCCTCTGTACATGTACTACAAACTATGCACATTAATTGGAGCACCGTTTATTTGCATCTATTACTATTGCTTTAAAAGCTCCCAATGAAATCAATGTGGATTTGTATTTGATTCCTATGGTGCAGTTGGTTTGACCCAGAATATCTCATTTTTTCATGCATAATGTAAACATTTAATCATATCACCCCACTGAAACTAGCCAACATAGTACTGTAATGAGAAATCTCAACTGTTTGGATTAGATAAATATTGTACACTAATGCCTCTGCATAGGGGAGGGCTGGCCCGGGGAAATGGAGCTACACAAAAAATACCACAGATCTACAATCCAAATGGAGCTACACTAGCAGCATAACCCATTTTCCTTGTAATCTCTATGGTATCAGTAGTGTAGCTTTACTTAAATTGTAAGCTCTGTAGGATCACTAGTGTAGATCCATTTCAACTGTAAGCTCTGTGCTATCACTTGTGTTGCTTCATTTCCATTGTTAGCTCTGTGGTATTGCTTGCCTTACTTCACAACATAAATGCCAATTTTAATATTAACAAAAGGGGGCGGGCTGGAACAATAGTACAAATTGGTCACTTGATTGTATTTGCCCCCTAGGTTACAAGTTGCCAGTCCTCCCCTGCCTCTGCACATTTCATACACCCAAAGAGGGACACTGAGGTTATATGGGGTGCTGCTGGGGGCGTGGCTGGTGAGCAGGGCACTGCAGAGAATGTTAAGGTTATTTCATAGCCTACTGTTATCTCTTTGTATAACTGATTAATTAATTTAGAACAAGTGCAGAGTATTTTATTTACAAAGACTAATTTATATGCACATATCCTGAAGTTTAAACAAGCATTAATGTGAGTCCTGTTGGCACAGAACAGTGTTTCTCAACCAGTGTGTTGTGGCACTTTGGTGAGCGTAGGGTACCCCTTCTTCTATTAAGACTGACGAAAATGTGAATTTTTAATTTCAAATGGAACATCACAGAAATTGTTATACACAATATGTTTCATTTTGTTATTCTGATTGTAAGAACTAAAAATAACCACATTTTTTATGTACTGTATTTGTTAAATTCAATACTACTTGTCAAATGACATAAAATGTTGAGGATGCCCTGAAAATGCCAGACTGTGTGTTAGGTGTGCCTTTAGCATAGGAAAGTTGAGAAGCACTGCCATAGATCAATGTGATTGACACATACACACACCCACTACACATGCTGATCTCCTTACAAGAGGGACACCAGGGTAGGAAAGAAGGGGTTGGGTCTCAGAGAGGGACTGTCCTTCCCAAACAGGGTCATTTAGGAGGTGTGCACACTAGCAGCTTACACCTGTATAATCAAATTATATATACTGGATTGGATGTGCACACACATGAGTCCACACACACACGACTGGCATCAGGCAATGCAATATGACGGAGGCCTCTCTAGACTCCAATGGGTTAAAAAATGTTCTTCTCAGAAATACAACGGGTTGGTTTTCTGCTAAATTTGTGCTTGGTATAATAAGAAGAGCTGGAGTAGTTTTGGAGCAAACCATTTCACAGTAGAGAACAAATAACATTGACCTAAATGCACATTGCTTTAAAGGGATAGTAATACTTCTTTTAAACTTTATTTTATTTTGTAGGCATTAAAAAAAATGAAGAATGATATAAGTCTTATCTCTCAAACCTTTATGGTTTGAGAGATAGTCACAAGCAATGTTTCCCCTCCCACCCCTTTTACCTAGTGTAAGCCATCTCTTCTCAGATGTGGAATCCAGTTCATAGACCAGACAGATAACAGCAGGGTACAATCTTCTTCCTGTGAAAACAATGAAATCCCTGCCCCCCTTGACAAGCTTTTCAGGTTTTTCCCTTATCTTAATTGAAGTTTGTCCCTCTCTGCAATCTACCTGGGCACCTCCCTTCTGCTCTGGCTGAACAGTGTTACATCAGTAAAAGGGGGGGAGAGGGATACTTTATCATTGAATTACTCTTGTACTACAACTATGACAGTACTGAAATAACACTCTCCAAAGTCCAAATACTATGATGATTAATTAGAGCTGCTTTTATTATGAAACATTACTATCCCTTTAAAGGGATAGTAATGTTTCATAATAAAAGCAGCTCCAATTAATCTTCATAAAATTTGGGCCATGGAGAGTGTTATTTCAATACTGTCAGAGTTGTAGTTCAAGAGTAATTGAATGATAAAGTATCCCCCTCCCTTCCTTTTACTTAGTGTAAGCCGCCTCCTCTCAGATGTGGAATCTGGTCTCTTGACCAGACAGCTCACAACAAGGGACAATCTTCTTACTGTGACCATAAGAAAAACCCTGCCCCCTTGACAGGTTTTTCAGATTTTTCCCTTATGTTAATTGAAGATTGTCCCTCTCTGTGATCCATCCGGACAGTCTTACTGCTCTGAGGTGAGCAGTATTACATCAGTAAAAGAGTTGAGAGGGGGATACTTTATCATTCAATTACTCTTGAGCTACAACTCTCACAGTATTAACAGTAATGTTAATACTCTCACAGTATTGAAATAACACTCTCCACGGCCCAAATGCTATGACGATTAATTGGAGCTGCTTTTATATTGAAGTATTGCTATCCCTTTAAATGGGACTTTTAACCCCCTGAATGCTAGAGAGGTATCCAAGGCAAAGCAATGTCTTGGAGACCTCTCAAGCATTCAAGAGATTAAAAGCTCCATTTGAATCAAAGGCGACTTTTATTTGCACCCTATAGTACAGCTGGCCTCCCCGAGAATTGCTCCTGTACCTCTTAATGCACTGGCCTTTTGAATATCGAATTGATTAGAATGTGTTTTGAAAGGCATCAGGCAGTGAATGTGATGACACAATGTATGTAATATAAGTGAATAGAAACTGGAGAGAATGTAAAAGTAACTGAAAACATATAAATATATTTCTTATTAATTGCATGTTTAATAGCAAATTTATGTTCCAAAGCATTTCATCTAAAATCCTGTAGCCGAAAAGAAAAGTATTAGAACAGATCAAGTTATTAGATTAGTTGATAAATCTTTACTATTTTGGTGACAGTAATAAAATCTATTGCTTTTGATTACTGCGACTCTGAAGTCTGATTTATTTCATGGCAAAAGCTGCTTCTGGTCTGATCCTCAAAAAAATCCGTTCTGGTGTTGCTCAGGAAAACATAATCAAAATATTAAAATACGGGGTACAGAAGTCAAATACAAACAATGCAATGAAAATATCCCTTATGGAATAGACTTTGTAAAGATTATATTGCATATCACACATGAAGGTAGACAAAATAACCAACATAACATATTAACATAGTTGATGAGGCTAAAAAAAGACATCAAGTCCATCAAGTCCAGCCCATGCCCTCCTACTGATCCAGGGGAAGGCAAAAAAAAAAGAAAAAAAACAAAACATTGAAGTTAAGTAAGGCCCAAGTGGGTTAAAACATTCCTTCCTGACTCCAAATGGCAGTCAGATAGTTCCCTAGGTCAACATTCTATTTGCTTTGAAGCCAACTATAATAATTATCAATATTGTCTGTGCTAGATAGACATCCACTACTTTTTCGAAAGCAATTACATCTGCAAGCACAGCATGCCAAGGCAAATAATTCCTTAACCTTACTGCCCTTACTGTAAAAAATCCCTGCCATTGTTTTAGTTAAAAGCACCTTTTCTGTAGTAATGGATGACCTCTCATTCTTAGCTCAGATCTTTGAGTAAATAGTTAACTGGAGAGTTCTTTGTATTAACTTTGAATATATTTGCAACTGGTAATCATATCGCCCCTTAGATGTCTCTTCTCTATTGTAAACAAACCCAGTTTGGCTAGTCTCTCTTTATAACTCAGATGCTCCAATCCCTTTCTCAGTTTTGTTGCACATCTCTACACTTTTTCCAGGCCAATAATGTAACCTGGGCTCCATTGTCTAGATGAGGCCTTACTAGTGATGATCGAGCACCCCGATGCTCGGGTGTTCGGGTGCTCTGGCCGAGCGCCCCCGGAGGCTCGAGTGCTCGGCCGAGCACCCGAGCCCCATTGAAGTCAATGGGAGGACTCGAGCATTACACCAGGCACCCCCTGCTCTGATGAGGGGAGGGTGCCTGGTTCATAGGAAAAGGTCAGAAAAGGATGGAAACACCACAGAAATGGTTCAGGGACAGCATAGGGAGGATGTCTGGATGCATCTTGGACTCCAACGTCGCTGCTGGGAACGATGTTTCGCCCGTAGTACGCCATTTTTACAGACTGACCGTAAAACACACAAAAAGGAAGATAAAAACGATTTTAGGCGAAAAATTGTTACCAAACAGTATTTGCTGTATAGTTACTTGAACTATCAGGATCACGTCCACTTCCCCGTCCCTTTTTACCCGCCTTCTTCATATTAAACGGAATATATGCCGGTAATCTGCGGCTAGGCACACGAAACAGAATGTGACGCTAATCTGCGGCTAGGCACACTAAAGAATATGTGACGCTAATCTGCGGCTAGGCACACTAAACAATATGTGACGTTAATCTGCGGCTAGGCACACTAAACAATATGTGACGCTAATCTGCGGCTAGGCACACAAAACAGAATGTGACGCTAATCTGCGGCTAGGCACACGAAACAGAATGTGACGCTAATCTGCGGCTAGGCACACGAAACAGAATGTGACGCTAATCTGCGGCTAGGCACAGTGAACGGAATATGTGACGTTAATTTGTGAATTTGCACACTAAACAGAATGTGACAATAATCTATGGCTAGGCACACGTTTAAAATGGCCCTTTTTGTCGCTGCGTTGTAAAATAATTGGCCCTGTGCACCTAACAGAATATGTCAGCTTGTCACTGCACTGTGAAATATTTGTCCCTGTGCACCTAGTACAATGTCACCTTAGAACATGTCCCCCCCCACAAAAAAATGAAATTCTGCCACCCCCAAAAAAAATTAAATGCTGCCCCCACACACAACAGTCCTAAAAAGGACTTTTGGGTCTTGAAAGAGTTTCAACAATTGTATTCTCCCTACACTGACTTCCTGTGCATCTAGTATTATATGTCACCTTACTAATATCCCCCCCACAAAAAAAAAGGAAATTGTGCCCCCCCAAACAAAATATAAATGCTGCCCCCACACACAACAGTCCTAAAAAGGACTTTTGGGTCTTGAAAGAGTTCCAACACTTTTTTCCTCCCTACACTGACTTTCCCTGCCTGATCGCATCTCTCCCTGGCTAAGAATGAGCCGAACTCGCGCGTCGGGTGCTATACAGCACCCGATCACGGGTTCTGGCCAGCCAATCAGTGTAATGCCAGCAGCCAACATGGCTGCTGGCATTACACTGATGTCAGAGCCTCCCCGCACGTTTATTGGCTGCGCAGCAGCCGCAAAACGTGCGGGGAGGAGACCCGAACATGGCGGATGAGCACATGCGGTACTCGTACGAGTACCGCCATGTGCCGAGCAGAGCGATGCTCGAGCCGAACCGAGCTTCGGCCGAGCATGCTCGCTCATCACTAGGCCTTACCAAGATTTATATAGAGGTAGAATTATATTTGCATTAACGTATTATATATATTTTATTTCTCTAGCCTCCATTGAGGGATGGCGGGACCAATGGGGTATTGAGACCTCCTCCCAGGAGTCAGGATAAGCAATAATAAAGCTCCTCCCACATTCTACACTTTAAAGCTGTCCCAGAAGACAACTAGTTTAGGTTTGTTGAGTGCTCTCATGGAGTAGGAGGGCTATATAATTTGCAGGCTGCAGTTATCTAAGTTTCTTTGCTCCCTCCCTGTATTTTGGGAACTGCTTTGAGACATCCCCATTGGTCCCTTGATCCCTCAATGGATGCTTGATAAAGGGATTTTTCAGTTACCGATAAATCCTTTTCTGTCAGTACAATTGAGGGATGCAGGGCATGCCACCCTGAAAAGACTTCACATTGGATTGGGGTGACCTGCCCTTTTATTTCTGTCCTTACCTCTCTCAGCTTTCCTTTGTGTAGACTAAATTAGCTGGTTGCTGGGAGGGCTATGTAGGGCCAAATACGGGACGAGTTTCATCCTTGAGTGCCATGCCTCCTGGAGGAGGTCTCAGTCAATAACCCACTGGACTAAAAGAAAAGGATCTATCAGCACTGAAGGGTTAAATGAGCAGGAAAAAAAGACATTGAGCTGGAGACCTGTATAACACTGAAGAAGTTAAAAGTCTCATTTCAGGCGATGGGAATTTTGTCCCTATGATGTAGTTAGATTGCTGGTTTCTATTTTGCTTTATGTAGAAGGCCCTGAAAGCGGAATTTGTTTGTTCTTCACTTAATGCTTTGAATACCAGAGAGGTAGCCAATGTGATACCTCTCTGGCACTCAAAGGGTTTAGAGTAATACTGCCCTATAAATGAACCGTTGAACTACTTAGGCTGATGTCCAAAACAATGTGGTTTGTACCCCTCTGACACTCAAAGGGTTAACATAGTTAATGAGGCTGAAAAAAAAAAACAAAAAAAAACGTGCGTCCATTAAATTCAGCCTATGCCATTTTCGGGGGAGGGCAAAAATCCCCAACAAAGCCCAAGTGGGTAAAAAAAAATCCTTCCTATCTCCATTTGGCAGCCAGGTATTTCCCTGGATCAACATCCTGTCTGCTGAGAGACCAGCTGCGCCTGAGGGCACAGTTTGACATGCCTGTCTTTTTCCTTAGACTTCATAGAATAACATAGGACCTGGAGAACTGGAGGGAGATGTACTAAAGGAGTGATAAGCAGGTGATAAAGCAGAGATGACTTCTCCAATGATATCTCTTCTCCAGTTCCTATGTTATTCTGTAGAGCCTATGCACTAAGATTTGCCCAGCTTTAGAGATCTTAGTGCATTGGCTCCATATAATAACATAAGAACTGGAGAAGAGATATCACTAAAGAAGTCATCTCCACTGTATTGCCTCTTTATCACGCCTTAGTGTATAACCCCCTGATCTTATTGGTGAAGCTATCTCCTATATATGACCTCTTTATAACACTCTAGTGCATCCACCCGTGTTCCTCTTAATACACCAGTCTCACTGGCTGCATGCAGAACACATCACAAAACACTATGCCCATTTTTGTACTGCCAGAATGAAGCAGTGCAATTTTTTTTTTGCATAAGGTACCAAATTATATGCAAACACTGAAACCATTTGTGAAGATAATTGAAAGTATGACTTTCATTTATGTTTAATGAGCATTTAATGCTAACTCATTATTTTGGTACAATTAATTTGACATCTTACTTTATGTCCTGCACAGATTTCAGTCCTGAGGCTTGTTTTATTGGTAGGACAAGTGCGTAATCAGACATGCGGACATGCCTACGAGCCCGCAAGAGTACTGAAATATGTATGACTTTAATAATCTAATAATAAATGTAAATGCTGTGCTATAATATGTATTAAAGACTAAATATGGCTGTTTGCATGATAAAAGGGTTTAGCACTCTCAAGAATGAAGTGTGGAATATTCATGTGAGTAAATTAATCCCCATTTTAACCCTTTAAATGCTAAAGAGGCCTTTAATGCATGCACTGGAAACCTCTAGTATCCAAAGGGTTAAAGTAAGGTTAGTTAATTGATGGACTTCCAGCTGTTGGAGACTACATCTCATATCATTCAAAAACAGCTGTTGTCTGTTTGGGGACGATAGGTAGGCTGACCATATGTACCGTTTTAAACGGGACAGTTCCGTTTTTTTCATATTTCCAGACTGTCCCGTCTTTTTAATACAAATGCCAATTTTGTCCCATTTTTTTAATATAACTTATATATGGTTTTTAATTTTTTGGTAAAAAACTGAACGCGGCTTGTTTATTTCTCATGAGATAAAGTAAATCGGAACTTCTTTTCATCACACAGTGGTTTACTGTAAACATTGATTACCATAGAGTCTTATGACTCAAGTGACTCATAACTGTCTAAGAATCTCGAGTCTATGGTAAATTACCATAGAGTCTCTTAGACAGTGATATGATGACGAGTCATAAGACTCTATGGTAATCAATGAGTACAGTAAACACAGTAAAACCACTAGTGTGAGTGACGAAGAGAAGAAGTTCTGATTTACTTCAGGGGCAGGCTTTTTGACTAGACAGAGAGAACATCACTAGTAAGAGACAGAGCAAACGCGTTCTTGCTGCTTGCAGCTTACTACAATCAGACTCGGAGTGAAGGAGTTACACTGTCCGTCTGTCCCACACCCCATCCCATTTTTGCCTCAAGGAAATATGGTCAGCCTAACGATAGGAGTTATTGCACCAAACAGATAGCGGTCCGAAAATTGACGACATCCCCTGAGTTAACCCTTTAAGGACCAGAGGGGTGTGCAACACATTGCAAAGCAATGCGTTGCATACCCCTCTGGTGCTTAAACGGTTGAAGGAATAATGATAAATTTCCTGATGTGAAAGACAAAGTTGGATAATTCACAGATATTATATGTGTATGTATGTGTTAAAAATATATAATATTACATATGTTGTTTTACATCAGCCTAGAGGAAGCAATTTCAC
Organism: Rhinophrynus dorsalis; assembly: GCA_037306005.1. NCBI lineage: Eukaryota > Metazoa > Chordata > Amphibia > Anura > Rhinophrynidae > Rhinophrynus > Rhinophrynus dorsalis. The sequence goes on from CM074725.1 coordinate 225,618,083, forward strand.
TTTGTGCGCCTCACTTCCTGGTCAAGAAGTTATTTTCTATTGTGTTAAAGGGATAGAATTACTTCAAAATTACTATCCCTCATATTGTAGCCCTTAATAAACTGAGTTAAATGACACCAGCGGCATCTCCCAAACCTTTATGGTTTAAGAGATAGCCGCTTTCAAAGTTTCCTCTCCCCTGATGTCAGCATTCGTCTTCCAGCAGGAGAATCCAGTCTCTGAATCAAGAGGAGGCTCTTCAGTAGAGCCGATATCTCGTTATGGAAGGAAAAATGATTAATTGAAACAGTCTTCTACGTGTGCTTGGTAACCAAGCACACGCAGAAGACTGTTTCAATGAATAATTTTTCCTTCCATAATGAGATATCGGCTCTGTTTAAGAGTGTCCTCCTGTCCCGGGACCGGATTCCCCTGCTGGCAGCAGAACGCTGACAGCAGGGGAGGGGAAACTTTGAAAGCGGCTATCTCTTAAACCATAAAGGTTTGGGAGATGCCGCTGGTGTCATTTAACTCAGTTTATTAAGGGCTACAATATGAGGGATAGTAATTTTGAAGTAATACTATCCCTTTAAGCACAGGAGGAAGTGAGGCGTGCAGAGAAAATTTGTTCCCCCTGTGTCTCCAAAAAATAAACAGTATATGCAGCAGCATATATTATGAAGAGGGAAGGTGGTTATATATATATATATACATTCAAATTCAGTGTACTCCAAGTTAGTTCTTAACATCTAATAATAAATTTGCATTTACATTTGATGTATAAACAGTTGGATTACTTCAAGTTTCTGTTTATTTTTTGTTCAAGCTTTTAATGAGTGACAGTATCAAATGCAATTAATGTATCATGATTAGTACTCATCTCTCTTCTATTCTGAAAGGCTATTATCTTATCTCTAACAGCTTATAGACGTAACTGCCAGCAACTGCACTTTTTAGATGACTTTCAAGCTTGCTTATGCAAATAAGGGTCAGAGGGTCCTGCACAAAGAAGGAATGAACACCACCCCATTTAAATACACACTGACATTAACCATTCCTAAAGACCCCAGTTATCTTAATATGTGCAAACACTGTAACAGTCAACATGAATAAATACTGTGATGACTGGGTCTCGAAAATTATTAACCCTGAATGTCAGAGGGGTACACAACGCATTGCTTTGGCCCTCAAGGGGTTAAGCAGTGTTGATAACATGCGTGAATTTTTTTTCTTACAAAACTCCAGAACCTCAAACTGATCCTACTGAAGTCTTGTTACTAGGCATCTTCAGCTGGAACCCTGGAGATCTGCAACACAGAATCATGCCTACCCCCATATATATATTCGGTACTAATTACATATTAGGTTTCGGGAACCATTTCAAGCAAAAGTGATTCATAATGACCATTAGAATTTGCTGCCAGATTAAAATAATTGAGGGTTTATTATTATGAGGTGCATAGATTTTAGATGTCAGGTATCAAAATGAGACTTTACAGGTGAAGACTTGCATGAATGTTATTTAAAGAGGATCTATCACCCATATATAAGTTTGTCTTAAATGGAAGCTTATTAGTGACTGGCTGTTAAACAAATATAATATTTTTTTCTGTGTTTGGCCAAAATTAAGCAATTTAAGATGATCCTATGTCTTCCTTCCGGAGAGACTGCGGGTACAGCTCTGTACCCGCAGTCTATCTGGAAGGAAGACAATAGATCATCTTAACTTGTGTAATATCCGCTAAACACAGAAAAAAAAATTACACACACATATTTCAATGTTGATGTGGATTTCAAGCACAGAATAGGTGAAGATTTTGTAAACTGCATTTATTAGTTTTCAGCTCCTTTTTCTGAGTACGGCAATACCCCATATGCATATGTTTCTCATGGTTTGGGGGAGCTATGGGAGCCCAAATTGGAACATGCACGTTTCCAGGTTCACTCATTGAATTTTCAGAGCTTGCGTCACTGGTGCTATTTCTCATTTTGGCTGTGTAACAGTTCTCCACTTTAAGATTCCCCTCAAAAGTGTATATTTTTGGAAAGAAGACACCCCAGGCTTTCATTTTAGGTGTGTTTTCAATTTTGTAGACAACCATTTTACCACCAATCCCTCGTAAAACTTGACGTAAGTAAAAAAACATTGTTTTTCACAAAGACTTCAATGTTGATGTGAATTTCAGCACAGAAAAGGTGAAGATTTTATAAACTGCATTGATTAGTGTTCGGCTCCTTCTTCTAAGTACGGCAATGCCCCATATGCCTAGTTTTGTCAGGGTTTGGGGGAGCTACTGGGCCCAGTTGGAACATGTTAGTTTCATTTAACAGACATGCCATTTTTACAGCTGGTGCCTTGTCTCATTTCGGACTGTTTGGCAATGCTGCAATTAATTTTACCCCCAAAAGTATATGTTGTAGAAGAGTAGACATCCCTAGCTTTCATTTTATTTGCATTTTATCAATTTTATCACCAATCCCTCCCAAAACCTGCAGTAAGGCAGAGAAACACCATTTTTTCACACTTGTAGATTTGTAGATTTTTTAAGTGCTTTACATTAGTGATGAGTTACATCGTCTGAGTACGGCAATGCCCCATATGCATAGGTTTGTCAGGGTTTGGGGGAGCTACTGGGCCCAGTAGGGAATATGTGTGTTTCAATTATCAGAAATGGAAAAAAACTTAGGGTGCTTTGCTTCCCATTATATTTTGATAGTGTTAGATCTAAGGACAGATGTGTTTTGAAAAATAAAAAAACACAATATTTCGGGGGAAAAAGTGGCCAAATAATAAAATAAACTTTACAGCACTACTGCGTTGTGCCTGCATGGTATTGCTTGAAGCAGTCACCCATTCAGAGGCCAGGTTTGGAAGGGCAATCAGGACAGTAAGATGGGGTTTCTCTCCGTATTCCCTTGCTGTAGCAAACCCTGCAGCAATTTTGTGGGTTTTTCTTTAGGGGGGGTTGGGGGATTTTATAAATAAAGTGTACTACCCCATGTTTTTGTGGAGTTATTTCTGTTGCCCCTTGAAACAAAAATTGGGAAATAAGTTGGAGCTGATACTGCAGAAAACTAAATTTTAGAGTGGTGTTTGCCAATTTGAAAATTAAAAATGAATTGTATACTGCAATCTGCATCATGTAAATGGCAACCTTTTTGTACCATGCCCTACACTTTCGCATGGTGAGGTACGGTTGCATGAGTTGATCACACAGATAAAGTCTCCCCATGTGCTTATTGTAGTCTTTGATGCAGACTGGCTTTTTTAGTACACCCCTTCTGCCATGAACAGAGACTGCCCTTTTTTTGTCCTCATGCATGGTGAAAAGCATGTATACTTCTTTTTGTCTTTAAACTTAACTGCCAGCAGCTCTTCTTGGCACAAAGCTGAGGACATCCCGGTTTTTAGTTTTTTTGCTACTAGTTCTATGGACATCTCCCTGCAGTTGCGCCTGACAGTGCCACAGTCCACGGTGTCAAAATAAAAAAGTGACAAATAAAAGGGGGTTGGTGCAGTAGTTGTCAACATATAAATGATATCCTTTATTTAATAAGGGGTAAATTAGATCCCAAACAATTTTCCCATTTGTTCCCAGAGATTCGGGGCAACCAGGAGGGTCAAGTTGGCTGTCCTTGCCCTCGTCAATTCGAAAAGCCTGGGTATAGCCTGTGGCACTTTCGCACAATTTATAAAATTTAACGCCGAATTTGGATCACTTGGAGGGGATGTATTGCTTGAAACCTAACCTGCATTTATATATCATAAGGGATTCATCTATACTTATGTGCTTTTTGGGGGTATACACTTGGGCAAACTTTTCCTGTAAATGATTTATTAGGGGGTGAATTTTGAACAGTCTCATACTGGGGGTGTTCTTTTGGGAGGCACAGGGTATTATCACTAAAGTGCATACAGAGCAAAATCATTTCATATCTAGTCCTGGTCATTGTTTTGGCGAATATAGGGGTATCATATATGGGGTTTTTACTCCAGTATGATCTAATACTTGGATTTTTAACTATTCCCATTGTCATTGTAAGGGACCAGAATTTCTTAAATTCTGAAAGGTCTGTAGGTTGCCATATTTCTTCCTTGGAAATGAACACCGATGGGTTGGGAGTAGTGTTGAGCGAGAACCCCGATGCTCGGGTGCTCGGGTGCTCTGACCGAGCACCCCCTGAGGCTCGAGTGCTCGGCCGAGCACCCGAGCCCCATTGACTTCAATGGGGCGACACGAGCATTACACCAGGCACCCCCTGCTCTGATGAGGGGAGGGTGCCTGGTCAATGCCCCCCTTCATCTCCGCTATGCCCCCTTCATCTCTGTATGCCCCCTTCATCTCCGCAATGTCCCCCTTCATCTCCGCAATGTCCCCCTTCATCTCCGCTATGCCCCTCTTCCACAATGTCCCCCTTCATCTCCGCTATGCCCCTCTTCCACAATGTCCCCCTTCATCTCCGCTATGCCCCTCTTCCACAATGTCCCCCTTCATCTCCTCTATGGCATAGAGGAGATGAAGGGGGACATTGTGGAAGAGGGGCATAGCGGAGATGAAGGGGGACATTGTGGAAGAGGGGCATAGCGGAGATGAAGGGGGACATTGTGGAAGAGGGGCATAGAGTCTATGCCCCTCTTCCACAATGTCCCCCTTCATCTCCGCAATGCCCCCTTCATCTCCGCAATGCCCCCGTACCTCCAGTCCCTGGTGGTCCAGCGGAGCGTCTTCTGATCTGTGCCTCTTCCGGCACAGATCCCCGCCACCCGAACATGGCGGGAGAGCACATGGCGGTACTCGACGAGTACCGCCATGTGCCGAGCAGAGCGATGCTCGAGCCGATCCGAGCATCGGCCGAGCACGCTCGCTCAACACTAGTTGGGAGCAATATATTGGGCTACATATAAATTTGTTTGAGACAAGATTTCCCTCATAATTTCTTCCCCCAAAAATAAATAATAACACTGAACATGGGTAAATCCTGCCACATCCACTTGAATTCCTGGGTTGCCTGTGAATTCAGGAATTTTAGGGTATAAATTCGCTGATGATACCCATTCATCAGCAAGAGTGGCAGTACTTGTGGCAGGTCTTGGGGCAGTACTTGTGGCAGCTCTTGGGGCATTTCTTAGGGCAGATCTTGGGGCAATTCTTAGGGCAGCTCTTGGGTAAGGTCTTTGGGCAGCTCTTTGGGAAGTTGCTGGGGCAGTTCTTGGAGCAGTGCATCTTTTTTGACAGAAGGCCCTGCGTCATCACTAGAGCTGCTCTCACTCTCAGAAAACTGAGTGTTGTTGGAGTCTGAAGCAGTGTCTTTGGCTTCTGAGTCAGACGCCAAAAAGGAATACGCCTCTTCTAAACTGTATCTCTGCTGCATTGTAGACACCTACTATAAACTAAATGAATTACTAACTTCTATACCTAACTCTCACCCCAAACAGTCACTATTCCTATGATAATTTATTTTTTTGTATTTTTTTCTCTATGCTACTCCTAAACCTAAATTTATCCCTAAGCCTTAACCTAACACACGTATTCCTTGAACCTACCCAACCAAACTACCTATCTAACCTAGCTTATAATATAAAATACATTTTTAAATGAAATAAACTTTTTGGGGGGTTTTGGGGGTTTTTTTCTACGCTACTCCTAAACCTAAATCTAACCCTAAACCTTACCCTAACCCACGTATACCCTGAACCTACCTAACCCAAGTCAACTACCTATCTAAACTATAATTATTATATTTTTTGTGGTTTTTTTTGTCTTTTGGGTTTTTTTTCTCCTACTCTACTCCTAAACCTAAATCTAACCCTAAACCTTTCCCTAACACATGTAGATTAAACCTACCCAACTACCTACCTAAATTACCTAAAATAAACTAAATAATCAAATTTTATTAAAAAAAAAAATTAAAAAATGTAAAAAATTAAAAAAAAAAATACGAAGGGATGGGGGATGTACCACAGATCAGCAAACACTCTCTGTGCGGTGGCAATGGGAGAGTTTAACCCATGACGGTCCAGGACCGTCATAGGTCCTTAACGGGTTAAAGGAACAGTAAACTTTTGTTATAAATACAATATTGAGGGGCTTTCTCCCTGTTGAGTGAAATAAAGGTACCCCCACTGCTGACATATGCACATTTCCAGAGTTATTACAGTTTAATCATGTGTTTTCTCACATTAACAGTACCCTATACTGGTCAGCATCCAATTGCTTATTCTGAAACATTATATTTTTTGAGGAAAGTCACTGACAAAGAATGTGCTGTCAGTTAGAACGTTAAGGAAGTAATAACATATGAATAAAACAAAAAACAGCAGTTGAAGTGCCATTATTTTACTCAGCAAGATAAGCTCTACATCAGGGCTGTCCAAGTTCAGTCCTCAATGGCCACCAACAGGCCAGGATGTAAGGATTTCCTGATTAATCACAGGTGAGTCAGTCACAATGAATGATCCACTGATTAACTCACATGTGATTAATCAGGAAATCCTTACATCCTGGCCTGTGAGTGGCCATTGAGGACTGAAATTGGACAGCCTTACTCTGCATCATTAAAGTTTACTGATTTTTACTGAACCTTAACCATATTTTATTTTTGGACAACAGATAGATAGATAGATAGATAGATAGATAGATAGACAGACAGACAGACAGACAGATAGATAGATAGATAGATAGATAGATAGATAGATAGATACATACATAGATAGACAGATTGATAGAATTGCTCCTAGTTATTGGCAATCCCCTAGGTGCAGGAACAAAATTGCAAACCTGCCAACATTTCAAAGGGCCAAAGAGGTACACTTGTGTTTTAGGTGGTGTTTCTGGGTCGTGGCTGGTGGGTGGGGCCTGTCCAAGAATTTTTGGGTTATTGCATGATGACCTATTGACACCCCTTTGTGTAACTGAATAAATGTTTTAGAGCAAGACCAAAGTATTTTATTTACACAGACACATTTATAAACACATATACCGAAGTGTAAACAAACATTAATGAGAGTTTTATTGATATGGAGCAGTGTGATACACTTCTATACACACCACATAGTCTGATCTCCTAAACACAGGGACACCAGGGTGATACAGTTATATACAAACCACACAGTCTGATCTCCTAAACACAGGGACACCAGGGTGATACACTTCTATACACATCACACAGTCTGATCTCCTAAACACAGGGACACCAGGGTGATACACTTCTATACAAACCACACAGTCTGATCTCCTAAACACAGGGACACTAGGGTGATACACTTATATACAAACCACACAGTCTGATCTCCTAAACGCAGGGACACCAGGGTGATACACTTATATACACACACCACACAATCTGATCTCCTAAACGCAGGGACACCAGGGTGATATACTTATATGCACACCACACAGTCTGATCTCCTAAACACAGGGACACCAGGGTGATACACTCATATACATACCACACAGTCTGATCTCCTAAAAACAGGGACACCAGGGTGATATACTTATATATACACCACACAGTCTGTTCTCCAAAACACAGGGACACTGGGGTGATACACTTATATACACACACCACACAGTCTGATCTCCTAAACACAGGGGCACCAGGGTGATACACTTATATACATACCACACAGTCTGATCTCCTAAACACAGGGACACCGGGGTGATACACTTATACATACACCACACAGTCTGATCTCCTAAACACAGGGACACCAGGGTGATACACTTCTATACACACCACACAGTCTGATCTCCTAAACACAGGGACACCGGGGTGATACACTTCTACACATACCACACAGTCTGATCTCCTAAACACAGGGACACCGGGGTGATACACTTATATACACACCACACAGTCTGATCTCCTAAACACAGCAACACCACGGTGATACACTTATATACACATCACACAGTCTGATCTCCTAAACACAGGGACACCAGGGTGATACACTTATATACACACCACACAGTGTGATCTCCTAAACACAGGGACACCAGGGTGATACACTTATATACATACCACACAGTCTGATCTCCTAAACACAGGGACACCGGGGTGATACACTTATATATACACCACACAGTCTGATCTCCTAAACACAGGGACACCAGGGTGATACACTTATATACACACACCACTGTCTGATCTCCTCAAAGAGGGACAGCAGGCTGGGAAAGAGGGACAGATTACAAAGAAATGTGTCGCATACGCCTCTGGCACTCAAAGTGTTAACATTAACATTTGAAAAATGACATTTTTTATTCAAAATAATAGCCTTTCTAAATAACGTACCCTATGACACATTCAGATTCATCACATTCAAATAAGAGAAATTAATATGTACATTAACTGCGCTAGGTCTGGAGGCATGCAGTGACGGGAGCAAGAGGACACACACAATAGCAGTGATCAAGCCAACACGCATGCAGATATCTTGTTACGTTCCTCATTAATTTGTTCTTTTTGTAGTGGAAAGGTCAATAAGCACCATGCAGCTCTTCAACAGACCACTGGTACTTACAGTGAGAGGATTATTATTTGGAGATGGGCTCAACCCACCACTCATTTGGACCGAGCAAAATGCTTAATGAGTCTACTTTTGAATTAACACAATCAGATGATGTTCCCGTAAACAGGGATTATCGTTTATTTATCTTACATCTTTATTTAACTCCTTGGATGCTAGAGATTTAAATTAATTTTGAAGCAATGCGTTGGAGACTTCTTTAGCATCCAAGGGGGTTAATTAAAGGAAACTGCTGCAAACTTTACCCAAGTTGTTAAAGGGATTAATCTTCATGGTATTTGGACCATGGAGAATGTTATTTCAGTACTGTCACAGTTGTAGATCAAGAGTAATTGAATGATAAAGTATCCCCCTCCTGCCCCTTTTACCTAGTGTAAACCACCTCCCCTCAGATGTGGAATCTGGTATCTTGACCGGACAGCTCACAGAAAGAGACAATCTTCTTACTGTGAGAACAATGAAAGCCCTGCCCCCCATTGACAGGTTTTTCCTTATGATCACTGAAGACTGTCCTTCTCTGCGATCCATCCGGACAGTCTTGCTGCTCTGAAGTGAGCAGTGTTACATCAGTAAAAGGGACGGGAGGGGGATACTTTGTCATTCAGTTACTCTTGTACTACCACTCTGACTGTATTGAAATAACACTTTCCATGGTCCAAATACTATGAAGATTAATCAGAACTGCTTTTATTGTGAAACATTACTATCCATTTAAAATAACACTATAACAAAAATTGCTGATTGTTGTACCTTTCCCCCATAAATAGGAAATTAATTGTATTCCTTGATAGAACTAAATCTATATTAAAGGGAAAGTAACACTTTCTAATAATAATCGCCATTTTACTTTGCTATAGTCAGAAAATCCTAAGGACCCCTATTAATTTCGTTCTGGAAGTTGAGTCCATGGAGGCGGACATGACAGTTGCTAAAAGGACCACAGGACATAAACTCTGCCCACTACATACAGTAGGCTTCAGCCATTAAGGATCAGAAGGGTGTTCAGCGCATTGCTTTATAATTCATTGTGCTCCCCTTCGGCCCTTAATGTGTGCTCATGTACTCTGCCTGCTTTGGTTTAACCCTTGGAGTGCCAGAGGGGTATGCAATGTTGCGTACCCCTCTGGCCATACCTTGGAACTTGGCAATGTGGACTACCCAGAGGGCAGTCCTCTGGTGCTGCTGGGGGAAATCTATGATGCGATTTGTGTCAGAAAAGGGGTGGGTCTTAATTGAGTGGGAGCGAGTTCAAAATCTACCAAAAAACATTGAGAATTAGCCTGGGGAAGGAGGAGAACTTGTGGCGGAGTGTGAGGAGCACATTTGGAAGACACAGAAGTGGGCAGAGTGTTAATAAAATCTCCCCACATCTGAAGAATCAGCCTCTGCCCCGGAGGCCTGGTAATTAGAAGCCAAAACCGGAGTCTCCGGGGCAAATTCAGAGTTTTCCCAGCTTCTTTATTGGAGAGACAGGCTTTATAGAATAACATAGGAACTGGAGAAGTGATATCACTGGAGAAGTCATCTTCACTTTATCACCTCTTTATCACCGCTTAGTGAATCTCCCACCAGGACTGATTGAAGATCTTACGTCTTGAACAAAAGTATAAATGCAAAATCCACTGGAGCCATTAGGATTGGTTGGCCGTAGTAAAATAAGTAGGAGGTGATTATAAGGAGGCGTTCCTTCTTCTTTGGTTTATTTGTGTGGGTTTTTCAGAAGACTGGGCAAAGCAATTGTATAAACCTCCCTTCTTTCTATGTCCAAGACAGTGCAGAAGAAAGGGGCGCATAGGGACATGCTTCCCCCAGCCTGAGGATATTAAGGGTAGATAAATATATATTAACCCTTTAGTGCCAGAGGGGTACACAACGCATTGCAAAGCAATGCGTTGTGTACCCCTCTGGCACTCAAAGGGTTAAAGGGAAAAGATCACCTAGACAGTGGTCTTACCGTTCTTTATCTTGCCCTATACCCTGCAGCTCCCCACACCATATACCGTCTGCATTGAGATTGAAATCCCATTGCAGAGGGATTATAGAGGATGAGTGCTCAACCAGCAAAATATGTGGCTGAGAGCCCCGTCAGTCTGATTTGATTTCCAATCAAGGGAGTCCATTTTCTTAGATAGGAGCAGATTTGAGACTTTTTTTTTACTAAGTCTTCGCCAGTAGTAAAACTTGATAAATGCCCCTTAAAGGCATAATAATACTGAATATGTAAAAAAATATATATATTGCAGTGTTTATCCCCCAAGTATAAAAAGGGTACTCTCACTGCTGAAAGGTGTTTTATTCAAAAGTTATAACAGCTCAAAGTTGAATTTTTTAGGTGCAGTATCACAGTGGCCTGAAATTGTACAGTGGCACTGTTGTTACACCATCCTATGGACAGCTCTGGTCCATAGACCATAAATCTCCATAGGTGACAGCATCACTGTACAGTTTCAGGTCACTGTGATATTGCACCTAAAAAAATCAACTTTGAGCTGTAATAACTTTTGAGTAAAACACCTTTCAGCAGTAGGAGTACTCTTGTTTTACTCAGGGGGATAAACCCTACAACATATTTTTTTTTACATCTTAGTATTACTATCCCTTTAAGTTCTTCAAGTTAGGAAAACCTTTACTTAAAGCAGATCTATCACCCAAATTAAAGTTACCCCCAAATAATTATACACAAAATGATAAGCATATCCATGCTAGTAGTATCTAGCCCAGCATTACTGAGAACTTCATCTCGTTCTGAGACAGTAAGGCAGACAGCTTGCTGTAGAGACATCTGCTCTCCTGTGCTGTCAGTCCCTTCCTGTACCTTAAAGGGATAGTAATACCTAAAATGTAAAAAAAAATATGTTGTAGGGTTTATCCCCCTGAGTAAAACAAGAGTACTCCCACTGCTGAAAGATGTTTCATTCAAAAGTTATTAATTTTCAAAGTTGAATTTTTTAGGTGCAATATCACAGTGGCCTGAAATTTTACAGTGGCGCTGTTGCTACACCATCCTATGGAGATTTATGGTCCTGAGACCAGAGCTGTCCATAGGATGGTGTAGCAACAGCGCCACTGTACAATTTCAGGCCACTGTGATATTGCACCTAAAAAATTCAACTTTGAAAATTAATAACTTTTGAATGAAACATCTTTCAGCAGTGGGAGTACTCTTGTTTTACTCAGGGGGATAAACCCTACAACATATTTTTTTTACATTTTAGGTATTACTATCCCTTTAAGGTACAATGCAGCGTCTCCTAGAGGAGAACGTGATGGCCAGCCCAGAGAGATGTCCATTTGGAAGAATGTATGCCCTGATGCCTGCCCGACCATCTTAGAATGAGTTGGATTTTTGTAGTGGGATATTTGTAGTCCTGGCCAACAGGGAATAGCAGACTGGAGGAAAAGCAGCATGGAATGTTAGTATATGGCTGGCAGAGAGAGGCAGATTGGAAGAAAAGCAGTGTGGAATGTTAGTATCTGGCTGGAAGAGAGTGCCAGGTTGGAGGGAGAGTAGTGTAGAATGTTAGTATATGGCTGGAAGAGACAGGTAGATTGGAGGAAGAGCAGTGTGGAATGTTAGTATCTGGCTGGAAGAGAGTGCCAGGTTGGAGGGAGAGTAGTGCAGAATGTTAGTATATGGCTGGAAGAGAGGGGTAGATTGGAGGAAGTGCAAAGTGGAATGTTAGTATCTGGCTGGAAGAGACTGCCAGGTGGGAGGGAGAGTAGTGTAAAATGTTAGTATATGGCTGGCAGAGAGAGGTAGATTGGAGGAAGAGCAGTGTGGAATGTTAGTATCTGGCTGGAAGAGACTGCCAGGTGGGAGGGAGAGTAGTGTAAAATGTTAGTATAAGGCTGTCAGAGAGAGGCAGATTGGAGGAAGAGCAGTGTGGAATGTTAGTATCTGGCTGGAAGAGAGTGCCAGGTGGGAGGGAGAGTAGTGTAGAATGTTAGTATATGGCTGGAAGAGAGAGGTAGATTGGAAGAAGAGCAGTGTGGAATGTTAGTATCTGGCTGGAAGAGAGTGCCAGGTTGGAGGGAGAGTAGTGCAGAATGTTAGTATATGGCTGGAAGATAGAGGTAGATTGGAGGAAGTGCAAAGTGGAATGTTAGTATCTGGCTGGCAGAGTGACCGCTGGGAAGGGGAGTAGTATTGCATGTTAGTATCTCATTGGCTGGAAGTGACAAGTGGGACAGTACTGGATGGTATTCCAGAGGTGCTAATTTACATTAACTGACAAACAAGGCTACATATCTCAAATACTTTTGTTTAAAAAAAAAAAATTACTCGCAAATACATGTAATTCTGAAAATTTTTGTAAAGCAGCAGTTCCACTTTAAAGCCTCAAATGGAATTGGGTGAATTTGTAAATGTTCCGTATGGTGCGGTTGGTTTGTTCCAAAACTGCTCCATGTTAACTTTGTATCTATTGCCCAATAAGACTGACCCTGTGGGGTTTTGTGTATAAAAGTGTATGTTACACACAGTGACCAAACTCTGCCAATTTATATTAGAAACTAAAACTATAAACTATTCATTTGTTCTTAGCGAGCCTCAGGGACGTTTAAAATTGCATAAAGATGTATTCAAATTGCCTCAAGTGGAACCAAGTAAAGCTATCAAAGGGCAGTGCCTTGCAGGACATAATTTAGATGTGTAGTAGCATGTTAATGGAAGTGAATAATAATTAAATAAATATATCTGTTTTTTAAGCAGTGTTGATAACAGGCGTGGTTCTTTTTTACAGAACTCCAGAAAGTCAAACTTATCAGGGCCGGATTTCCCAAAAAGCAGACTAGCACCTGCCTAGAGCTACAAATTTTGAGGGGAGCCTTAGATTTGCTGGCCACACCCACATTCTAAATTGTGGGTGGGGCCAGATCAATCTCTGTATTCAGGCAGTAGCTTATACACCCTTTACTGGCTATTTTTTAACCTCTCCGCAATGTGTTGGAGATTTCTCATGCAACCAAGGGGTTAAAGCTTTTATGTCCTTGCTTGTTGTAGGCCAAAGGTATATTCTGTGCCAGGAAACAGTGGATGAGACTATGGCATGGTCATGTGAGGAGTGGAGTGTGGCTATGGGTGGAGCTAAGGGAGCCCAGAGTGCCTTGCCTGTGGGAGCCTGGAATGTAAATCCGGCCCTGAAACTGATCCTGCTGAAGTCTTGTTACTAGACTTCTTCAGCTGGATGAGTTTGGAACCCTGCAGGTCTGCAATACAGAATCAAAGAAGATAGACATAAGTGAAAAAATGAGTTAACAATAATAAAAATATAACCACAGGTATGTATATTTATATGTGTGGTGTAACTCAGTAATCGACATCTAAGTCCCACTATATTAACTCATATTATATTAAGGGGAATCTGCATATGAAATCCACAATTGAGTTTATACTCCCTTACGCAAAATATATCACCCATTTATCCCAGTATGCCAGTGTACTGTACGATATACAGGTATATCTATAGCGACAGAAAGCCACCTTAAAACCTCTTGCATCGTTAGACTGAAAAAAGACAGAAGTCCATCAAGTTCAACCTTTGCCACAGTGTAACTCAGAAAATGGGAATTAAATAAGCCTTCTCCTGGGTATTAGTCTGTTCAGCAGAACTTCCTGTTTTACTTCCTAATACACAGTATAGCTGTGTATGTTCCCTTCTGCTAGAAATGTATCTAGTCCTCTCTTAAAAATATCCATTGTATCTGCCATTACCATATCTCTGGGAAAGGAATCCCACAATTTATCAGACCTTGCTCTGAAAAAAACCTTTCCTCTGCTGAACTTGAAATCTCCTTTCATCTCTGTGGGTCTTATGAGAGGAGTGCTGGTCTTTTAAAGGTGACCCTGCTCAGAAGTTCATTGCTCAATAACTGCTTTGATTTTGCTTTGTTCAGCAGTCTCAGAGGGGAATGTATAAATCCAGTAGTGAAGCTTATTTTCTGTCTGGGACATGGTCTCCTTACTCCTACGTCAAGGTATGTAGTAAAGCAGGGGTGTCCATTATTGATCCTAAAAGGCCACCGATAGGCCAGGATTTAGGGATATCTATGATCAACCCCTTAAGGACCAGATGACGTGCTATGACCATAGCACGTCACATACTTTTTACTTACAGTGCTGTACCAGGAGCACTGTAAATAAAAACGGGGCCTATGTCTCTTCGGAGATCATGGATACAAAGTCACTATCATGCCACATATTCCACATATGCCAGAGGAGTTTCTATTCTTATTACCAAACTAGTGTCCTTTGAATTTATAGATCTCAATTTGGACCCCCAGGGACGTTACCTCTTTCTAACATGCAAACTGCAGGGAGCTCTGTTTGTCCTACTAAATATCTATATACCACCGCCTTTCGACCCATCTACTCTTAGAGACATACTCTTGTATATTTCTGATAAACCACGACATTATATTGTCTGCATGGGTGACTTTAATATTGCTACCAATTCTAGCCTGGATAGGTTGGGTGGTGCGGCTGTTGATTCCAAGGTACATAGAGACACCTTTGTCAGTCTCATAGATGATTTAGGATTTGTAGATGTATGGAGGACTCTCCATCCGCAGACCAGGGAGTTCTCGTGCCACTCGGCTACTTATAAAACATTATCTAGAATTGATAATGTGCTTGTTAATCGACTGGTCTTGAACTTGGTTACGGAGTGTGGTTTTCTGATTAGGGTCGCGTCTGACCACTCCCCACTTTCATTGCTGGTACAGCGAGATCAGAGTCCTAGATCTGGGGTGTGGAGGCTTCGTCCTGTTTGGCTACACGATTCCCAGTTGGTGGCCAGACACAGGGAAGATCTGAACGAGTATTTTGTTAACAATGTTGACACCGTAGCTCAGGGCACTGTTTGGGAGGCAGCTAAGGCGTCCGCAAGGGCCTCCCTGACTTCTCTTATATCCATGAAAAACAGGTTAGGGCCTAGGTAGGTTGAGGATCTGGAGACGGAGGCCGCTGAGGCCGAAAGACACTTTGTAGAAAAAAACAATTCCATATCTTATACCAAATTTGTTTCCTGCTCCTTAAGGTATTCCATGAAACTGTCTGATTTAAGTGCCCGCCGAGTCTTTTACTTGAAACAGAATATATTTGAAAATGGAGATAAAGCAGGTAAATTAATGGCTCATCTTGTTTCTCAAAGCCGGGGGACTTCGTCGGTTTCCTCCCTTCAAGACCCGGGGGGGGACTTCTTCTTGATCTTCAGATGATTAATTCTCAATTTCGGTGCTTCTATTCTCGACTTTACGAATCCCGACTGACCCGCTCTGACTCTCAGATCTCCTGTTTTGTTGACCAGTGTGGCCTTCCGCAGCTCTCCTATGAGCACAAACAAATGCTTGACACTCCTATTCTTCTGAGGGAGGTGATAGAGGCTATCCGCAGTCTGCTGGCGGGTAAGATGTCTGGTGTGGATGGTCTTCCTGCTGAATGGTATAAATAATTTGTGGATGTTTTGGCCCCCCATTTGCTGAATACCTTTTACGCTGCTATAGAGGACGGATATCTTCCAGAGTCTATGAACGATGCTTCTATTATTGTCTTGCCCAAACCAGGGAAAGATCCGGAGATCTGTGACTCTTACAGGCCCATTTCTTTATTGACTACAGATGCCAAAATTGTAGCGAAGATTTTGGCTACTAGACTGAATGCGGTATTGGACACGATAATACATGAAGATCAAACTGGCTTCATGCCGGGAAAATCGACATCCCATAACCTCAGACAATTGTATATGCACCTGCAACTTCCACACGACGCCAGTGGTTCTAGGATGATTGGATCTCTGGATGCCTCCAGGGCATTCAGTTCTGTTGAGTGGCCTTATTTTTGGCACATGCTCAGGGGTTTTGGATTTGGCCCTTCCTTTATTACCTGGATAGGTATTTTATATAGCAGGCCCAGAGCTTCTGTGGTGACGGGAGGTATAAGTTCACAGTATTTCTCTTTACAGCGCGGTACCAGGCAGGGTTGCCCGCTCTCGCCCGGCTTATTCGCCTTGGCCTTGGAGCCTCTGGCTGTTCTTATCCATGCAAATCCATTGATTAAGGGATTAAGGATGAAGGGCAGAGAGGAAAAGATTGCTCTATACGCTGATGATGTTTTGCTTTTTTTGGAAGATGATGGATGCTCTCTGGAGACCACTTTGAGCTTGGTAGATGATTTTGGTACGTACTCTGGATTCCAAATAAATTGGGCTAAGTCCTCTTTGCTCCCGATCGATGGCAGATTAAGGAGTTCTAATGTGATCGCAGTTCCACTTAAATATGTGGAAGAATGTACGTATTTGGGGATTAGGGTGACAGCAGCTATGGACTCTTTTTTGGAGTTGAATTTGGTACCCAATATTCAATATTTTCATGATAAAACAACTGCATGGCTCTCCTTGCACCTGAATGTCATTGGTCGGTCAAATCTTATTAAAATTATCTTTCTGCATAAATTTTTGTATATTTTTCAAAACACTCCAATTCCCATACCTAAAAAGTATTTTCGACAAATAGATAAAATTATTACACTCTTTCTTTGGCGGGGGGAAGGGCTAGAATCAGACTGACTACACTCATGAGATCTAAACGTGAGGGGGGGGGGATTGCATTGCCCAATTTTTATAGATATTATTTGGCGGCGCAATGTCGGTATGCATTGGATTTTGTCTCTTCCTGCCCTCGCTACCAGACTACCAAGGTGGATGCTTTATTGCTACACCCTACATATACTTTGTCCCAGTTCTTACATGGTGGTCCTGTGGTTTTTATGACTAGGACCCTACTAATAATGACTCTACATGAGGCGTGGGAGGGGCTGAAGGAGACATTGGGATACATTTTCATGGACCCGGATACCCCCTTTTGGGGCGCTGCGGGATTAAGTCACTTACTTAACAGCGGTTTTGGCCCCTTGTGGGCAAGGTATGGCGTTACTTGCCTCGGACAACTATACCATGATAATCAGTTGAAATCTTTTTTCCAATTGCACAAAGAATTCCATGTACCGCATACCCTTTTTTATTCCTATTTATGTATCAGACATGCTCTTCGTGCTCAGTGGGGGGATCAGAACCCGGTGGTTTCTAGGCTCCCACTGCTCGCTAGGATGATGCTTATTGAGCCCCCGCGACCTATATCCTTTATTTATCGTTGGTTGGATTCTTGCGTCGGGAGTGGAGAGCTCCCTTCTCGGATCAAGTGGGAATTGGACTTGGGCCAATTGGAAGACTGGGAATGGGATATGGCTAAGGCAGGACCTGCGTCGGCTAGGCACCAAATGATACAGCTGAATATTCTACATCGTATTTATTATACGCTGGTCAGATTGTGCAGAATGGGTAGTTCCGGATCCGATTGTTGTCTCCGATGTGCTGATGTTCAGGGTATGTATTTTCATTTGATCTGGGGATGTCCTGGAGTTGAGAAGTTCTGGCATGCAGTCATGTGTATTGTGGTCCTGGTGTTGGGGAGACCTGTTCCAGTGACACCGAAGATTTGTCTCTTATCTATTTTCCCTGATGAAATTGAGGGTGTTGCTGACAGACTTCTGCTGAGTGAGCTCCTGGTGATGGCGAGAAAGGTGGTGGCTTTGAATTGGATGTCAAACAGAGTTCCCATTTGCAAGGCGTGTATAAATCTAGTTTCGCAGTGTATCCCACAATATAGATTAGTTTATCTACACCGGGATACCCCGAGTAAGTTTGACAAGATCTGGGGTAAATGGCAGATATGGTGGACAAATAGGGCGGATAATAATGTGGCACTTGATGACAGACTGATTACCAGCGATAATTGATTGAGGCTTTATCTTCTGGATCCCTGGATGCCTGTGACATGTGTTTGATGAGTGTTGCTTTGGCTGCACCCGGTCAATATTGGGCCATTTTGGTGTTGCTGGCTGGTGGGCGGGGGGGCGCTGCAGGTTTGGGGGAGAGAGGACTCGGGGATGGGGGGAGTTTTGGTGTTTTAGTTTGGTTAGGTTCTGAGAATAGTGGTTATTAGACTTGTAATAACATTAAAAACTCAGGTTGTCTCTGTATCTTCTACTCATGTAACTGTAATTTTTGTATTTGTTTTTGATGCATTTGAATAATTCTTTGTACTTGTTTGTACTTGAGTTATTTATGGAACAATCTGATAATAAAATATATTAAAAAACAAAAAAAAAACGGGGCCTAAAATTGAGCGCTCCAAGACTGAAGTGGTTTCTCTTAGCCCCCAAAGCAGCTTGCTGGTACGCATAACAGGTAGGGTTGCCACCTTTTCTTCCAAAAAATACCGGCCATGGCATTCCGTCCATAGACTTAACATTGGACAGAAGCCAATTTTTTACCGGCCTGCCGGTAAAATACCGGCTGGGTGGTAACCCTAATAACAGGTCACGTGTACCGGCATGTCGGCAAGGATCAAAGCTGTCCTTAAGGGAAGGTAACTTCCCTGGACTGCTGATCCTTAAGGGGTTAAGCACAGGTGATGTAGTCAGTCGCTTATTAATTTTGATTGGCCCACCTGTGCTCATATAGGGAAATCCTTAAATCCTGGATTAGCTGGTAGCTCTTGACACCTATGTAGTAGAGCGTATGGAAGCTTTAGTGCATACTGGCACACATACTCCACTGTCATTAAGACTACAGTGAGCAAATCCACAACTAATTCCTCCCGTTATATGGACAGCAAGGTGACATATAGTTACACCACGTCCCTCTGTGATTTGTTAGCATTGCACACCCCTCTGGTCCTTAAAGGGATAGCAATGTCTGTATTAAAGTGTATCTCTGAGTCTTCTATATGGTTTTTATAACATGTATCGTTATGTTTAATTACTTACAACTCTGTAGTTCAAAAGCTATTCAAGCTGAAAGGATCCCTCTCCATCCCCTTCTGGCCGCCTTCCCTTAGAGCTGCAATCCAGTCGTGGAACCGGACAGATTCAGCGAGGTACAATCTTCACTCAGTAAGTATAATGAAAACCATGCCCTCTTGAAAAAGAAGAGCAGGATTTTCCTTTTGCTTACTGAAGATTGTCCCTCATTGCTCTCCATCCAGACCAGAGAGAGAGGTAGAGTGACACAGCCAGAAGGGGCAAGAGGGAGATACTTTCAGTCTGAATATCTTTTGAACTACAGGACTGTAACTAATTAAACATAGTGACACATGTTATATAGAAGACTCTGAGATAAACTTTAATATAGACATTACTATCCCTTTAAGGGGTTAAAAAGGATACAGTGTAACAGAACACTTCAAAATGCCCATAGACTGCACCATTGCCCTACCCTTTGTTCAAGTGCAATTAAGGGAAGAATTTTCAGCGAAAATAGCTTAGTAAATTGGCATTGAGCAGGAGTAACACCGATGAATAGGTCTTAGTATACCCTCCAGATACAAAGATAAGTAAATTTCAGTAGATGCAAGAGTTACACAATAATAATAATAATAATAATAATAATATATGTTTACACTGTGATGTACAGACATAGCAGTAAACTTTTTATGAAGCATATATATTGTAGATCTTTTCCAGTTGAGTAATATAAGGGTACACCCATTGCTGAAAGATGCAGGTTTCCAAAGTTATTACAGTTTAAACTCTTGATTTTTTAAATTAACAGTGCTCTCTAGTGATCAGATTTCAGTTAGTAATGTTGTTGCATTTTCTGGGAGAGGTGAGTCACTGACAAGCAGTGTTGATCTGACAAGAAACTTCTTTTGATTTGTGCAGGGATCCTTGTTTACATATAGAAAGTTACAGATGAAAAGAAAATCATGGACAATCAGTACAGCTACATCTGTAAGTATACAAATAAGGACATTACACTTACAGTTAACACAGTACCAAGGACTATTACAGCAATTTAATTCTCGAATGAGAAAAGTTTGGTTTTTTTCCTTGTATGTATTCCACCAACATGTCATAAGGAGAGGGTATGATCCCAAAATAACAGATACACATCATACTGGGGATAACAGACCACAGCTTTATTGAACTACTTCCAATAACATTATTATTATTGTTCTTATTTAACCACAATAATAATTAATTAATCATTAATCAATCAATCAGTAACTGACAGCCCTTGCCAATCACACATTCCCTGAAAACAAGCATGGCCAAATTGCACATGCTAGATCACCACCTTCTTCAGCACTACAGCTGACCCCAGCACTTCCAGCTGACTCCACCACTCTTCAGCACTTCCAGCTGACACCACCATCTTTCAGCACTTCCAGCTGACTCCCAAGGAATTACCCCATTGACCTTCCACTTTAGCTTCAATGGGTAATGTCACTCTGGTGACTTAAGTCTGGGGCAAACTCCCAAAGGGCTTCTGCCCAAGGATAAAATCCATATCACTTTACCGCATCAGTTATCGATCTCTGAAAACCATGCAAGAACTATCCAACCACCTTGAAACACAACACACCACAGAAACACGACACAAGAGAGGGAGGGCGGGACGATTCTCTTTGGCCCCTCTTCCCTGAACAAATGTCCACTTCCTGTCTCAGCCCTTAATGAGTCCTTTCCTGTTACTCCTCCATAACCTACACTTTCTGTCTGGATCCACCCTCCCCCATGACATGCTTCCCCTCCTAGTACACTGCGTGCCCTTCCGGGGAATTATTTTCCAGTTTATGGTAGTGGAACACAATCACAAACCAGTGAAGGGTACATAATTATGAAATGCCAGCCATAATTGCACATCTGTATTCATTAACATTTTCATAAATCTATAGGATTAATCAAAATACAGAATTAAGTTGAGTTTAAAAAGGTGCATGTGTGTGGGGGGGGGGTTGAGATGTAAAAAGGGAGCATTTCAGGCAAAAAATAACTGTACCGTAGAGAACAAATTAAATCCTCTCAAATGACATAGATTTAAATGGGCTTTTACCCACATTGAGCGCTACAGATGTCTACAATGCATGAATCCTTGCTTGCATCCAAAGGAGTTAAAATACCTATTTAAAGAAGAAGTAACACTATCCCACAATGCCACACACACACAAACACACCTTTTTGCCCAAAAAAATACAAAGGACTCTTAAGAATTTTAGACTTGGGCCTTTGTTGAAAAGATGATGGGGTTTATGCACTAAAATGTAATAAAGAGGTGATAATGTGGAGATGTCTTCGCCAGCAGTGAAATAACTTCTCAAATTTCTATGTTATTCTGTGGAGCCTATGCACTATGATCTCTCCAATTTGAGAAATCTTAGTGCATAGATTCCATGGAATTACATAGAAAGTGGAGAATTGATATCACTGGAGAAGTCACCTCTATCACCCCTTAATGTATCTCCCATCAGCCTTGGATGTCTTGTTCAAAGAGGTTCAAACTGTTACTAAGCAGCTCCACTGTATGCAAACTCCACCCAGTGCACATAGTAATCTTACAAGGGTGGAATGTTCAAAAGGAAAGTTGAGAAGTTCTGGGTCAAACCATTCACACTAAAGGAGAGAACTAAAAATTCCCATTGATTTAAATGGGGATTTTAATCCCTTGAATGCTAGAGAGGCCTCCAACAAACAATACAGATAATACTGCTAAGGAGGCCTCAGTGAGCAAGATGCTGGAGTACGCTGGATGGGGAGCTTAGCTGGCTGACGGAGGCTGCTCTTGGGCAGCCTTGCTGTGACACACACTGGATTAAAGGTGCTGGCCACAAGGCCAGATTAGTGCCACCTGGGAGAGCCAACCTGCACCCCAGATAACAACCCAAGAAACAGCATCTACTCAGTGAGAACTGGAAACAGGGTAAGAGGGAACCTACCAGCAGTATAGTTGTCACTGTTGACAGACTGGAACAAGGACAGCACTGGTAACCAAGAACGACTAGATATCTAGGCCCCACTAGAGGTCGATGGGCTTGAAGCTCAAATAGAGGTCGAGGAGGGTCAAAGTTTGACTAGTGGTCAAAGGGGGTCGAAGCTCAACTAGTGGTCACTGGGGTCTAAGCACAACGAGTGGGAGCAGAAAGGAGACCCACAAGGTTAGAAGAAAACCTGAAGTCAACAGGCTGGTTCTTCAATGCAGTACCAAGGGGAAGGAGAAGGAGAGTAGTCAACAAGTTGTGCTCACAATCCAGTCAGGCAGAGATAGTGCACAGGGAACAGGCAGAAGAGAAGTCGAAGAAATGGAACCAAGGTCAAACACCGGGTAACACGAACATGAAGCCAATTCACATAACAGAAAGAGAGCCGAAGGAAACCTGGGTCAATACACAGGAATAACTAGAACAAGGCTTGAACTCGGGAAGAACATGACGGAGAGATGTGACATTATTAGTTTGTGATTTTTGTTTGCTCATTATGCTAAGCTTGCTCGAGATGTTGTACAGTAAGTTGTGACTTTGGTGTAAATTTCTGAAACCTTACCAAAAACCCTTATATTTTTTTAACAAAATGTCCCTGCTTCATTGCAAATAAGAAGAAATTTTAGCCATTTTAGGATGTTAGCCTACTTTCATGAGATATATGCTTTTATATAGCTGTTTTAGAGCAGTTTTACCATGGAATCAATAGAATGTACATTTTAGCTCATAAAGCTGAAAAGACCCTTTTGTTTTCTTGTTATCAGGAGTCTGTGCACGACATGCCGGGAACCAGGACAAAATAAATTAAGTATTTTATATGGCTTTAAAAACAACTGAAATGTTCTCAACCAAGAAGTATTATTTTTTTTATTTATTTATGACATCATAGTTTGTCACACAATGCAAAATTTACTTAATGTGTGGCACCACGAAAAAGCTGAATTTTTGCTTAGAGAAACGATATATAGATTTCCATATATAACTAAAAAGTTGCATGTAGGAATCATACCTAAACAGTGTATTGCAAAACCTGGAAAAAGTGCCCTGTCCCCAGGGTACAAGGAATTCCCAAGCCTCTGGCACTCAAAGGGTTAACCGACTAAAAGGAAAAGCAAGTGTCTAAGATCTCAATAGCTCTCAAGGGAGTAGAATCCCCATTTAATCCCTTCAGGACCAGCCGAGTGGTGCTTAGCCGGCAGTGAAGGACCACGGGGATTTTTTTTTTTTTCGGCATTCGACCTCTGAATTCCATGACATGCCAGGATCATCACTGGTAGTTAAGTGCAGGACAGCCGTCATTGGTCCTCAAGGGGTTAAATCAGTGATTCTCAGCTCCAGTCCTCGACCAACAGGTCACATTTTCAAGCTATCCCTAATTAATCACAGGTGAATCAATCACAATGACTAAGCCAGTAATTACTCACCCGTGATTAAGCAGGAACAACCTGAAAACCTGCACTGTTGGTGTGCCCCGAGGACTAATGTTGAGAAACACTGGGTAATATCAATGGATCGTCATTGGTCCTTAAAGGGGTGGTATTGTTTCACAAAAACAGTAGCTCCAATTAATAGTCATACTATGTGGGCCATGGAGAGTGTTATTTCAATACTGTCAGAGTTGTAGTTCAAGAGTAACTGAATGATAAATTATCCCCCTCCCGCCCCTTTTACCTAGTGTAACCATCTCCCCTCAGATTTGGACTCTCTTGACCG
Organism: Rhinophrynus dorsalis; assembly: GCA_037306005.1. Taxonomy (NCBI): domain Eukaryota; kingdom Metazoa; phylum Chordata; class Amphibia; order Anura; family Rhinophrynidae; genus Rhinophrynus; species Rhinophrynus dorsalis. The sequence continues at coordinate 225,642,120 of CM074725.1, forward strand.
GACAGATCACACCAAGGGACAACCTTCTTACTGTGAGCATGAGGAAGACCCTGCCCCAATTGATAGGTTTTTCAGGCTTTTCCTTATGATCAATGAAGATTGTCCCTCTCTGTGATCCATCCGGACAGTCTTGCTGCTCTACGGTGTTCAATTCCTTTTGAACTACAACTCTGACAGTATTGAAATAACACTCTCCATGGCCCAAATACTATGAAGATTAATTGGACCTGCTTTTATTGTGAAACATTACTATCCCTTTAAGGGTTTAAAGCAATGGTGGGTTGTTGTTTTTTTTTGTCCCCTCTATTGAAGTTGATCTTACTTTTTTTTGTGTATATAGTTCCATGTTTCATTGTGATTGAGGAGCATATGCACACATAAAGTGAGGAAAATCAATTGCACCATAGACAGCAAATAGAATTCCCCAATGCAAATGATTTAACCCTTTGAGTGTCAAATCCCTTGGGGGGGGGGGGGTTAACTCTTTGAGTGCCAGAGGAGTATTCAGTGCATTCTTTTGCAATGTGTTGCATGCCCTCTGCCACTCAAAAGGGGTTAAACGCCCCATTTAATTCAATGGAAGTTTGTTTTTCTACTGCAATTTGTCTCCTGTTCTGCATTTGATTTGCTCCAGAATTGCTCAGCGTTTGATCCCACAATAAATAGAAACAAATTATTATTATTTGCCATTTTCTATTAGTCCCCACCAAGCACCAGTGTCCACCTTCCGAGCTCCTTGACCTATTTAAACCGAGATCATTAATACTTTGAAAACCGTGTGACAATGTTAATTAAAGTTTCAATTATCTTGCTATGACAGTTTGGCAAAAAGCAGATGTTTCTCGTCTCCGCTGGTAAACATGTTGTTATATCTGATGCAAATGAAACCTAATTTGTTTTTAAATTAAAGGAATGTGATTGTATTGAAATCCTTACACAAAACAAAATTAAGACGCATTGCGGTGAAAACTTTAATTAGTGCAAAAATCAACACTGGTTATGTCTAAAGGAGACAAATATTCGCTTGTGACATGCTAATGATAAAGTGTCGTTTTCAAATGCCTCAGAACTATTCTAAAATTGTAAGGTGTAATTCAATAACGAGGAGCTATTCTGGAGCAAACCAAACACATTAACCCTTTAAGTGCCAGAAATGTATCCAACGCATTGTGTTGAATACCTCTCTGGCTCTCAAAGAGTAAAGCAGAGGAAGAAAATTTCTTGTTGAGTTAAGTAGGGCTTTCAGCTCTGTGAGGGAGATGCACTAAGGCGTGATAAAGACGTTATAAATCAAAGATGACTTCTCTTTTGATATCACTTTTCCATTTCCTATGTTATTCTATGGAGCCAACGCACTAAGATTTCTCCAGTTTTGTAGATCTTAGTGCAGAGGCTCTATAGAATATCATAGGACTTGGAGAAACAATATCACTGGAGAAGTCATCTTTGCTTTATCACCTCTTTATCACACCTTAGCTTATAACCCACTATGAATGCTTGAGAGGTCGCCAACGCATTTCACAACCTCTCTAGCATACAAGGAGGGAGATGCACTAAGGTGTGATAAAGAGCTGATAAAGCAGAGATGACTTCGCCAGTGATATCGCTTCTCCAAGTCTTATGATATTCAACGGAGCCAATTTATTATGAGGGAGGTTTAAAAAACACATTCTTCGTATCGTTTAAAGAACCGTCCTTAAAGCATGGCAAGCAAAGATAACGCCAGGTCTGATTTATAAATGGTTTGAACAAGTTTTTGTAAATATGGCGTTACTATGAATATTTTAATGCCTGGAATGCATAAGAACAACCTACACATGGCATTAAAATTCTAGTGATAATGTTGTCGCAAAACGATCACAAACTGCGACAATTCTTTATAAATTCGCTGTGCCAATATTTTCCTTCTCCCCAACGTCAATTTTCTTCAACCTCTACTAGTTGATGTTACATGCAAGAAAACAGTTTATAAAGAACAAAATGCATTTTAACTCCATTTTTATAAATCTCCCTCTAAGATCTCTCAAGTGGGAAGAAATCTTAGTACATATGGTCTATATAAAATAACACAGAAATTGGAGAGTTTATATCAATGAAAAAGTCATCTCCAAAGTACAGCCTCTTTATCACTCCTTAGTGCATCCCCATTTTCGGAGATGAAAGCACCATTTAACGCAATGAGAATCTGGGCAGTATTTTATTTTTTCCTGATGGCGCAGTTGATTTGCTCCAGAACTGTACCACTTTAGCTCAGCCAGTGAGATAGCTCAGCTGGTTTATGTACCACGTACAGAATCTGTTTAATCCTCAGCACTGAAGTTTCTTGTCCCGGGAGGGTCAATTCAGCCTTTCGTTCTTCCAAGGTAGATAAAAAGAGTATCACTAAATTCAGTAAAAATAACTTCCATATTGCAGGACGGTATCCTATTGAAATGTCTCCCTTTATTTGACAGTCAACAAAATGGCGTGTTAAAAATGTCACCTGAATGAAAAGGGTGATATCAGAATGTCACCTGCATCAAAAAGGCGACATTCTGATGGTGCAGAGTTAATTATTGCCAATCAGTCGAGTTACCTCCATCTGTGTCTCAACCCTTTGAGTGCCAGAGGAGACCCTTCTGGCACTCAAAGGGTTATTGGTTATAATGCAACCATACATGATCATCTTACTTTTAGTGGCAGTCTGGTACTGGAAGATAAGGGATCATAGATGACTGAGGCAAGTAAGTGGAACTCTTATTCTGCCACACTGCTTAGGACACCTCCTGTCATTAGGGTAGGCTGGTGGGTGCAAGATGTGATGAGAAGCTAATACAGAGGTAGGCTGGGTCACAATGTCACCCACATCACAGTCACGCATACCATTAGTCGGAGCAGATTTGCGGCACTTAAGCGTGACTGTGATGAGGGCGACATTCTGACCCAGCCCACCCTAATGACAGGAAGTGTCCTGAGCACTGTGGCAGAATAGTAGTTCCACTTATTTGTCCCAGTCATCTGCGCTCCCTTGTCTTCCATTTCCAGACTGCTACTAAACGTAGGAGGATCATGTATGGTTACATTATAACCAATAACCCTTTGAGTGCTAGAGGAGTCAACAACGCATTACTTTGCAGTTCATTGTAGACCCCTCTGGCAATCAAAGGTTTAAGGCACAGACAGAGGCTACTGGGCTGCTTGGCGACAATTAAGCCTGTGACATCAAAATGTCACCCTTTTCATGCGACATTTTTAACGCGCCGTTTTGTTGGTCGCCAAAATAGTGTCCGACATTTCCATAGTAAACTTTGCAGGACATACTTGAAAACAATAGGCAATCTCAATGTTTCCTTCCTGATAACATATATTGGTACTATTTTTACTGAATTCCACCTGTAGAGGTTACGTTAAACATCAGTCATGTATTTGTGGACTAAGAGTAGAATTGTTTTAAATTTTATTCTTAAGATTTTTTTTAAATGGACAGTAATGAGACTCCATTTTTATGTGAAATTCTTTTTTTTTCACATATACGTGTTATGTTAAATTATCTGCCACTCAAGGGGTTAACCAGGAGAGTAACTAGAACCTAATGGGTCTCTGAAGCATCAAAGGTGGTTTGTATAAAATGTGAATAACATGTTTCAACACAGTCCTCACTAAAAGTCCCAGAGCAAGCTTGACTCACGCATTGACACAGACCCAAGGCGCCATTCCTCATCAAAGGATCTCAGGTCTTTCAGTGACAGGTGAAGAAAATAAATGCAGTGTTACTAGTGGCAGGGAGTTGCTGCTTCATGACCAACATTCTGACAGATAACACTTTTTGTACCAGAGGGGAGGTGTCCAACACATTGCTTTGCAATTCGTTAGTCAATTTCCTAGTGCTTAAAGGGTTAATGAAGACAATGGGAGGTGCTCCACGTTTCTGAAGCACGAGATGTTACCAGTCACTGGCCAACACTTTGCGACTTTGTTCAAGAGACGTGGACATGAAAGATGCAGGCAGTTGTTTTTCAACCTGAAGCAGGCAGAGATCAGGATAGACTTAAGGATCTGAACACATATAACCGATGGGTCCTGATTCCCCACAACTAGGTCTGACTGTTTTTGTTTTTTTTATTTATATTATTTTTTTGCATTCCCATTCACCACGGCAAAGAGGAGGGCACAACAGTGTTCAACGTGGTGAAAGGGAGGGCCGATCCTGTTACCCCTGGTGAAGGGGAAGAGCCACCATGTCCTCATCACCATAGGGAACAGGACAGCCCCTCCTCTTCACCCACAGAAAACAGAGTGGTCCCTCCCTTTCATTGAGAGTGAACATTGCAAATGGTTGAGAAGGCAGTTATGAATGGTTAGCGTTTCCCATCCAAGCTCCCTGACAAGGAGCCAGAAATACTGTTATGGATGGCAAGCAAGACAAGGAGTCAGACGGTATAGTTAAGATCACCTTCATTAGGAATATATAAACAGTAATGCAAATAACAATAACAGACAGAGGGTGATCAAAGAGGCAAGCACTATAAGAAATAGCAGTTTTCCAATAGATCCACCGCACTGTCCGAGACTAGGCCTCAGCCCACTGCAGTCTCGTGGTAAAAGGTAATGCCCAGAGGTAGCACTGATATCATACGCAACCACGGAGACTACTGACTCACACCTGCAGTCAACAGCTAGGAGTCTGTTAGAGACCAAGGTCAGTACTAGGAAGGATCTCTGTGGAATGGGACCAACACACGGAGTGAACAGACAGAGCCCTCTAATAAGCACCAGATAGGATAGTCAGACAAGCCAGGTCATACATGGAGCGGGTAGTCAACCAGAGCCACAGGTTTGTACCAGATAGGATATCCACTGAAGCATTGGTATGCTGGATGTGTAGTGGACAGAGCCCCAGGTCAACACCAGATTGAGTAGTCAGACAAGCCAGGTCATACACGGAGCTGGTAGTCAGCCAGAGCCACAGGTTTGCACCATAAAGGATGTCTAAGCCAAATCGGAACGCACAAGGAGAATGGTCAGACAGAGCCACAGGTCAACACCAGAATGGATGGACAGACAAGCTGGGTCATAAACAGAAATCAGGAATACCAAATAAATGAACTGCTCAGAACTACAACATAAGGGTAACTGAGTCAGGACTTAGTCTGCCCTTTAAACCCCTCCTCAGGAAATAGGTAGGAGGAGCAGCTCAGTGGGAGGAAGTAGGTAGGAGGAGACTACAGGCCTCAAACACATAAAACAGAGGCATGCAGCATGCTGAAGCCTTGCACCTGCAGGTGACACATCTAGCATTGATGCGTCCAACCGTTCGTGGAAATGACGCTGGAGCATCATTGTGAGCATCGCCAGAAGCGGTGGCGCTACAAGGTACTGTGACAAATACTTAAGAGTTTTATGTATTTATAAATAACTTGCTCACATGGCTCTAACAAAGTTAGCACTTCTGTATTGCATGATATGCTTAAGAACAAGTGGCCTATCAATCAGGGGGGTTAAAGGGATAGTAATGTTTCATAATAAAAGCAGCTCTAATTAATCATCACAGTATTTGGACTTTGGAGAGTGTTATTTCAATTCTGTCAGAGTTGTAGTTCAAGAGTAATTCAATGACAAAGTATCCCCCTCCCGCCCCTTTTACTGATGTAACACTGTTCAGCCAGAGCAGAAGGGAGGTGCCCAGATAGATTGCGGAGAGGGACAATATTCAATTAAGATAAGGAAAAACCTGAAAAACTTGTCAAGGGGGGCAGGGCTTTCATTGTTCTCATAGGAAGAAGATTGTCCCCTGCTGTTATCTGGTCTATGGACTGGATTCCACATCTGAGAAGAGATGACTTACACTAGGTAAAAGGGGCGGGAGGGGGAACTTTACTTGTGAATATCTCTCAAACCATAAAGGTTTGAGAGATAAGACGTATATCATTCTTCATGTTTTTTTTAAATGCCTACAAAATAAAATAAAGATAAAACAAAGTATTACTATCCCTTTAAGCACTAAGGTGTGATAAAGGAGACCACACGTCTGATCTCTATGTTGTTCTGTGGAGCCAATGTACTAAGATCTCTCTTACTTGAGAAATCTTAGTGCCCAGGCTCCATAGGGTACCATAGGAACTGGATAGCTGATGTCACTGTAGAATTCATCTCCTCTCGCTCACCTTTTCATCACACCTTAGTGCATCTCCCTCCTGGAACTCTGCAATCACAGTTCATCGCTTCCTCAACTCCTGGGTCTGTGGACATGAGCAAAATGTGCCTCCTAGTAGAGGAATACAACATGGGGGTGAGGGGAGTAGTAGACCATTAATTAGAGAGCTACCGATTGCCTGCTGTGGAGCCAAGCTCTACACCAGTAGGTCCTTTCCATATAATAATGGTTGTTAAAGGTTACTAAAACTGCAATCTATGTTTTAAACACACTTCCTGACATTGTGGTGTCTGTGGAACAAAAACATGGGATTGCAGATGTCCTTTACTTAACAGAAGGGCTTACTAATGTAGGTGTTCCTCCCACTGCAGGTATATCTATATACTGATTTTATTTGGATTCAGTCTGTTAGTCTAGTATTAGTAGCTTCAGGTTTCTGATGAAAGCTAGGGTCTAAAACATATGCACAGATATAACAGACTGTTGGATGCAGGGTATCTACCTAGATAAGTCAATGTGTGTAAAAAAAAAAAAAAAAAAAAAAAAAAAATGAATGCCTCCTTTCCCTAAATTACAGTTCATAACAACTGTAAGAAAACCCTGTCATGTGATATGATCAGAATCCAGAGAAGATCAAGGTTATCCAGTGCAGACCTCTGCATCCATAGTTAACCTCTGCAATGCCATGGCAGGCAAAAGGTTCCATGTCTCTTCACCCCTTGTATCACTCATGTGAGGTGATTGAGCACTGAGCATGCTCTTTATTTTATCTGATTACCTCACTATAGAGGAAGTGTGAAATGTAAAGCACTGTCACTCGCAGTGCATTCATTATACAAGGGGAGGGGACACACGGATGTTTCCACCTTCCTTGTTCCTAGTGCAGCATGTTTGGTTCATGCACTGACTATCTGGGAAAGGTTATTCTTGTGGCATACCACTATTATTGATTCATTGCTCCTTTGGACATGGGGACATTACTATCATGAGGCAAGCATTATTATTATTATTATTATTATTATTATTATTTTATATAACGTGCTGGCTTTTATTGCCACCATATGTCATGGAGACAATCCACTTTGTTAATTGCGACTTCCTTCTAGGTATCTATCCTAATGTGGACAAAATACTTACTTGATAATAATGCTTGCTATGAAATTTATACTGTCACACTGCATAACACCTACTCATCCACTGTTTAGAACTTGGAAGGAGAATACTTTACAAAGATATACCGGATAGTGTTGAGCGAGCATGCTCGGCCGATGCTCGGATCGGCTCGAGCATCGCTCTGCTCGGCACATGGCGGTACTCGTACGAGTACCGCATGTGCTCGCCCGCCATGTTCGGGTCTCCTCCCCGCACGTTTTGCGGCTGCTGCGCAGCCAATAAACGTGCAGGGAGGCTCTGACATCGGTGTAATGCCAGCAGCCATGTTGGCTGCTGGCATTACACTGATTGGCTGGCCAGAACCCGTGGTCAGGTGCTGTATAGCACCTGACCATCGAGTTCGGCTCAGTCTGAGCCAGGGAGAGCTGAGGATAGGAAGGGAAAGGCAGTGTAGGGAGGAAAAAACAAAAATTGTGACAAAAAAGAACCAAAAGTCCTTTTTAGGACTACTGTGTGTGGGGGCAGCAGGTTATATTGTGTGTGGGGGGAAAAAAACAAACAAAAAAAAAAAAAAAATATTCTGTTTAGTGTGAAAAGTTGCAGATTAGAGCACATTCTGTTTAGTGTGCACAGTTGCAGATTAGAGCACATTCTGTTTAGTGTGCAAAGTTGCAGATTAGAGCACATTCTGTTTAGTGTGCAAAGTTGCAGATTAGAGCACATTCTGTTTAGTGTGCAAAGTTGCAGATTAGAGCACATTCTGTTAAGTCTTCAAACTAAAATATCAAAGTCACGTATTCCATTCAGTGTGCGTCGCCGCAGTTTAGCAGCACATTCTGAGTACTGTGCAGAGTTGCAGAATAGGAAGAAATACTGTTAAGTCTTCAAACTAAAATATCAAAGTCACATATTCCATTCAGTGTGCTTCGCCGCAGTTTAGCAGCACATTCTGTGTACTGTGCAGAGTTGCAGAATAGGAAGAAATACTGTTAAGTCTTCAAACTAAAATATCAAAGTCACATATTCCATTCAGTGTGCTTCGCCGCAGTTTAGCAGCCTATTCTGTGTACTGTGCAGAGTTGCAGAATAGGAAGAAATACTGTTAAGTCTTCAAACTAAAATATCAAAGTCACATATTCCATTCAGTGTGCTTCGCCGCAGTTTAGCAGCCTATTCTGTGTACTGTGCAGAGTTGCAGAATAGGAAGAAATACTGTTAAGTCTTCAAACTAAAATATCAAAGTCACATATTCCATTCAGTGTGTTTCACCGCCGTTTAGCAGCCTATTCTGTGTACTGTGCAGAGTTGCAGAATAATAAGAAATACTGTTAAGTTTTCAAACTCAAATATTAAAGTCACATATTCCATTCAGTGTGTTTCACCGCAGTTTAGCAGCCTTTTCTGTGTACTCTGCAGAGTTGCAGAATAATAAGAAATACTGTTAAGTTTTCAAACTCAAATATTAAAGTCACATATTCCATTCAGTGTGTTTCACCGCAGTTTAGCAGCCTATTCTGTGTACTCTGTACAGTTGCAGAATAATAAGAAATACTGTTAAGTTTTCAAACTCAAATATTAAAGTCACATATTCCATTCAGTGTGTTTCACCGCCGTTTAACAGCCTATTCTGTGTACTCTGTACAGTTGCAGAATAATAAGAAATACTGTTAAGTTTTCAAACTCAAATATTAAAGTCACATATTCCATTCAGTGTGTTTCACCGCAGTTTAGCAGCCTATTCTGTGTACTCTGTACAGTTGCAGAATAATAAGAAATACTGTTAAGTTTTCAAACTCAAATATTAAAGTCACATATTCCATTCAGTGTGTTTCACCGCCGTTTAACAGCCTATTCTGTGTACTCTGTACAGTTGCAGAATAATAAGAAATACTGTTAAGTTTTCAAACTCAAATATTAAAGTCACATATTCCATTCAGTGTGTTTCACCTCCGTTTAACAGCCTATTCTGTGTACTCTGTACAGTTGCAGAATAATAAGAAATACTGTTAAGTTTTCAAACTCAAATATTAAAGTCACATATTCCATTCAGTGTGTTTCACCGCAGTTTAGCAGCCTATTCTGTGTACTCTGTACAGTTGCAGAATAATAAGAAATACTGTTAAGTTTTCAAACTCAAATATTAAAGTCACATATTCCATTCAGTGTGTTTCACCGCAGTTTAGCAGCCTATTCTGTGTACTCTGTACAGTTGCAGAATAATAAGAAATACTGTTAAGTTTTCAAACTCAAATATTAAAGTCACATATTCCATTCAGTGTGTTTCACCGCCGTTTAACAGCCTATTCTGTGTACTCTGTACAGTTGCAGAATAATAAGAAATACTGTTAAGTTTTCAAACTCAAATATTAAAGTCACATATTCCATTCAGTGTGTTTCACCGCAGTTTAGCAGCCTATTCTGTGTACTCTGTACAGTTGCAGAATAATAAGAAATACTGTTAAGTTTTCAAACTCAAATATTAAACTCACATATTCCATTCAGTGTGTTTCACCGCAGTTTAGCAGCCTATTCTGTGTACTCTGCAGAGTTGCAGAATAATAAGAAATACTGTTAAGTTTTCAAACTCAAATATTAAAGTCACATATTCTGTGTAAGATGAAGAAGGCGGGTAAAAAGGGACGGGGAAGTGGACGTGATCCTGAAAGTTCAGGGCGCGGGTCAGGACGCGGAGAAACTGTGCCTGGTGCCAGAGCACAAGAAAGAAAGACATCCACCATACCTAGCTTCATGTGTAATTTTACAGGGCGTCGCAGGACATCACTCTCGAGGTCCGACCACTGCGAACAGGTGGTCGGTTGGATGACAGCTGATACTGCTTCCAGTCGGTTAAGCACCACCCTGTCTTCCACCAAGTCCACTCTCAGTAGCCAAGAGTCTGGTCAACATAATCCTCACTCTGATCATCCTTCCTCCCACCATACACGGTCTGGTCAAAGAAGTGATCCCACACTGGGATATAGTGAGGAGCTCGTCTCATCACCAATCCTTCATTTGACCCTCTCTCCAAGCACGCTTGCAGAGGAACATGACATCTTGTGCCCTGATTCACAACCTCTAGAGGCTACCCATTCTCAAGAAGATGACAGATGTGAACGGCATTTAAGGTCAAAGGAAGTAGTGGATGATGATGATGATGATGAGACACAGTTGCCATTAAATCAACCACTATTTCCGTCTCAAGACCTTGTTGAGGAGAATGTTATACAGTTGTCAATGACTGAGTATGTGGTGGGATCAAGACTTGAGGAGGATGATCAGAGTGAGGAAGTGGAGGAGGACTTGGTGGACGATGAGGTGACTGACCCCACCTGGGAAGGTGTAGAGCCGAGCGATGACAGCAGTCCTGAGGGTGAGCCATCTGCAGCACCGCAACAGGCTGGAAGAGGCAGTGGTGTGGCTACAGAAAGAAGGCGGACCGCACCAAACCGGCCCGCAAATGTTCCACGGAGCACCCCCTTGCGTAAATCTACCTTGCCAAGGGGTAGGTGTTCCGCGGTATGGCGTTTTTTTAAGGAAAGTGCGGACGACAAAAGAATTGTAGTTTGCAACCTGTGCCACACCAGAATGAGCCGAGGCATGAACACTAGAAACCTCACCACCACCAGCATGATCCGACACATGGCATCCAAGCACCGTAGTAAGTGGGAGGAACGCCTGGATCGCCCATCTGTGTCTGCAGGCCACACCACTGCCTCCTCTTCCCCTGTTTTCGGTGCCGGCCAATCGCCTGTCGAAGGCGCAGGCCCGCATACCTCCCGCCCTGCACCTGTAGCATCTGAAGCACCATCAGCGACCACATCCACTTCCCTGTCCCAGCACAGCGTCCAAATGTCGTTACCCCAGGCATTTGAGCGCAAGAGAAAGTACCCAGCCACCCACCCACAGGCCATAGCACTAACCTCACACCTTTCCAAATTACTGGCCATCGAAATGCTGCCATTTAGGCTTGTGGACACTGAGTCCTTCCGCAGCCTGATGGCAGCAGCTGTCCCTCGGTACGCGGTCCCCAGCCGCCACTACTTTTCCCGGTGTGCCATCCCCGCATTACACCACCATGTGTCCCGTAACATCACCCGTGCCCTGACCAACGCAGTTACTGGGAAGGTCCACTTAACGACTGACACATGGACAAGTGCTTGTGGCCAGGGACGCTACATTTCCCAGACGGCACACTGGGTGAATGTCGTGGAGGCTGGGAGCGACTCGGACCCTGGGATGGCACGGGTGCTACCCACGCCGAGGATTGCGGGCCCTACCTCCATCAGGGTTTCCACCAGCACCTACGTTATTGGCTCCTCCTCCTCCGTTTCCACCTCCGAATTCTCTACACACACCGCCACTCCCCCATCAGCCAGTAGCTGGAAGCAGTGTAGCACTGCAGTGGGGAAGCGTCAACAGGCCGTGCTGAAGCTGATCTGCCTTGGGGACAAACAGCACACGGCCTCAGAGCTGTTGCAGGGGATTAGTCACCAGACCGAGCAGTGGCTCTCGCCACTCAACCTGCAACCAGGCATGGTTGTGTGTGATAATGGGCATAACTTGGTGGCGGCTTTGGAGCTCGGCAAGCTCACACACGTACCATGCCTAGCGCATGTATTTAATTTAGTGGTGCAGCGATTTCTAAAAACCTACCCCAATGTGCATGATCTCTTGACCAAGGTGCGCCGCGTGTGTGCACATTTCCGTAAGTCATCAACAGCTTCAGCCGGCCTGTTGAAGCTGCAGCAGCGCTTACAATTGCCAGCTCACCGGCTGCTGTGTGACGTGAGCACGCGCTGGAACTCCACCTTCCACATGTTGGCCCGGCTTTGTGAGCAGCAGAGGGCAGTAGTGGAGTACCAGCTGTTACACGGTCGTCGCCTCTCCGTTCAACTTCCTGTAATCAGAAGTGAGGAGTGGGAATGGATGTCAGACCTCTGTGAGGTTTTACGCAATTTTGAGGAATCGACACAGATGGTGAGCGGCGATAACGCTATTATCAGTGTAACCATCCCACTTCTGTGTCTACTGAAACGCTCGCTGCTCACAATTAAAACCGACGCTTTGCATGTGGAAGAGGTGGAAATGGGGGAGGAAGAGCTTACACAAGGTGATAGCCAGAGCACCCTCACTTCGTCTTCTCAGCGACAATTGGAGGAGGCGGAGGAGGAGGAGGAGGAGGAGGAGGAAGACACGGTTGTCTCCGCTACAGAGGGTAGCCATGGAACTTTAGTTCCATCTCTTCAGCGTGGGTGGGCAGAAGAGGAGGAAGAGGATGAGGAGATTGAGAGTCATCCTCCTGGTGAGGACAGCGAAATCTTGCCTGTTGGTACTCTGGCACACATGGCTGACTTTATGTTAGGCTGCCTTTCCCGTGACCCACGCGTTACACGCATTTTAGACAACACGGATTACTGGGTGTTCACCCTTCTGGACCCCCGCTACAAAGAGAATTTCTCATCTCTCATTCCTCCGGTGGAGAGGACAAGCAAAATGGTGCAATACCAGAAGGTTCTTGTTGAAAAATTGCTCCAAAATTTTCCATCTGACAACGCTGGCGGCAGAGTACGTGCTACCTTGGCCAACAGAGAAGGGGAGAAAAGGGGAGCACACAGCAGTTCCGAGAAAGGCAGGGCAACACTCTCCAAGGCGTGGGACACCTTCATGACACCCCGCCAGCACCCTCACCCTGATGCGCAACCTAGTGTCACAAGGAGGGAAAAGTTTTGGAAGATGGTGAAGGAGTACGTAGCAGACCGTGTCAGCGTCCTCAATGATCCCTCTGTGCCTTACAACTACTGGGTGTCCAAGCTGGACACGTGGTATGAACTGGCACTCTATGCCTTGGAGGTGCTGGCCTGCCCTGCCGCCAGCGTTCTGTCTGAGCGGGTATTTAGTGCTGCTGGTGGCATCATAACAGATAAGCGTATCCGCCTTTCCACCGACAATGCTGATAGGTTGACACTTATAAAAATGAACAAGGCCTGGATTTCCCCTGACTTCTCCACTCCACTGGAGGAAAGCCCCGGGGGAACATAAACTCACTTTATATATGTTATTTACAATGATGGGAATACTCTGTATTCCCATTCACCCCTTCCACCCAAAAAACGGGTATATGGTTGACTCTTAATCTTCTCATCCTCCTCCTCCTCTTCCATATGCCCTGGGATATAATTTTTATATAGGGCCAGCTCACCAGCGGGCCCTGTGATATAATTTTTATATAGGGCCAGCTCACCAGCGGGCCCTGTTTGACAATTTTTATATAGGTCAGCTCACCAGCGGGCCTTCTCATATAATGTTTTATTGGGTCAGCTCTCTAGCGGGCCCTCTCATATAATGTTTTATAGCGTCAGCTCACTAGCGGGCCTTCGCATATAATGTTTAGGATGGTCAGCTCTGCAGCAGACCCTCACCCATAATGTTTTAGATGGTCGGCTCAGCGCACGTTTCCCTCTTAATCATGGCCTCAGTTCAATAAAATCAAGGAAATTTTTGGGAGAATTTGCCTCTGTGCACGTTTCCCTCTTAATCATGGCCTCAGTTCTGAAAATCAAGGAAATTTTTGGGAGAATTTGCCTCTGCGCACGTTTCCCTCTTAATCATGGCCTCACTTCCGAAAACCAAGGAAATTTTTGGGAGAATTTGCAGATGATATACAAGTAAATATACAGCAAATATTGTTTGGTAACAATTTTTCGCCTAAAGTCGTTTTTATTTTCCTTTTTGTGTGTTTTATGGTCAGTCTGTAAAAATGGCGTACTACGGGCGAAAGATCGTTCCCAGCAGCGATGTTGGAGTCCAAGATGCATCCAGACATCCTCCCTATGCTGTCCCTGAAACATTTCTGTGGTGTTTCCATCCTTTTCTGCCCTTTTCCTATGGACCAGGCACCCTCCCCTCATCAGAGCAGGGGGTGCCTGGTGTAATGCTCGAGTCCTCCCATTGACTTCAATGGGGCTCGGGTGCTCGGCCGAGCACTCGAGCCTCAGGGGGTGCTCGGTTAGAGCACCCAAACACCCGAGCATTGGGGTGCTCGCTCATCACTAATACCGGACACTATCACTTCAAGACAAAATAAACAGAGCGGAAAAAAATCGTCAGTTTGTGGGAACTGTTTATAGTTACCATCTCTAAAAATTCCAAGATGATTTCTATCACAGTTTCTGTTATATATCTTGGAAAGCAATGGAAGATCTGTACAGTTCAGTGTGGCAGTTCATGAATTGATGGTTCAGCAACCTGAGCTTTTTGAGACTGTCGGGCAATGCTGGTGTGGAGACTGGTGAAGATGGTGGTGGGGATTTACCTTTTTTTTTTTTTTTTTTCTCCCTATTATTATTATTATTATTATTATTATAGGTTGGACCCCCCCTCTTCTTTTGTTTTTTATTTACTGTTCTTGTTTCAGTGACTGTTGTAGTCTAATGATTAACATATTATCCTACATCCATACGTGCCTGCTTCAATTTAAGATTTGAAAAGTAGGTCAGCAGACTTTCTGCCCAGAGTACTATTCCTTGTTCAAGGCTGTACTCAAATGATGATTACGTGATGTATTGGATCTGCCTGTCAACTATTAGATGATTCACTTTATGTACTCTGATGGACTTGTTTACCTATGCTGGCAATAATTTTATTATATTATATAGACTGTATATATATATATATATATATATATATATATATATATATATATATATATATATATAAACAGAAAACTATATCAGTACTGTGGAGCTAACCTACCATGGTGGTCTCTCAAAACTGTGTATACAGTATAAAAATATATAAAAACTAGTTGAAGAGCCCGTTACATGGGCCACAGTGTCACTTATAGCCGGTCATGGGGCAGTCATGCGCAGTAGAGACTGCCCGCGTTGTGGCTGATAAAGAGCTGGACGCTCCGAAGGAGCCGCTGCACGGACAGTATCTACTGCGCATGACTGCAGCACGTGCAGCAGTGTCTACTGCGCATGACTGCATCATTACACACGTTTTAGCGAATTATTATATAGGATGAGGAGAAGTCTATTGCTGCAATCACAACACGCTGTAGTGCGCTGGGCAAGACAAAATATAGAATGCAAAAACAACCAATGAGAGTGCTAGACTTGCTCACAATAAACAAAGACATATAAACAAACACTAATATAAAAAAAAAAAACAATATTTCTTAATATATAGAACATAAATATTATTATATATTTTTATGTTAGTGTTTATTTGGGGGCAAGTCTAGTGCTCTTATTGGCTGTTTTTGCATTATATATATATATATATATATATATATATATATAAACCACGCAGAAAAGAAAAACAAGTTAATTTCCTTACACCAAATGTGATATATAAATGCGGAGCAAAACGATGTATCATGTGCAGTTTTTTCACTCATAATATTACGGAGTTTAAAGATGGAAGAGAACAAGTACATATGATAAAACAATATATATCTTGTAACACCAGCTATGTTATATATAGCATAATTTGCCCTTGCAATAAAAAATACATAGGGCGTACTAAGAGGTGGCTTAAGGGGATAGTAATACTTAATTATTACTAATCCCTATATTAAAGACATATTAAAAATAAATGTATTGCCCCCAGTGTCATCTCTCAAACCTTTATGGTTTGAGAGATAATCGCTCCTAAAGTTGCCCTCTCCCTCCCCTTTCCCCGAAGTCAGCGTTGTAGCTGACTGAAGGGAAATCCGGTCTTATGATCATCAAGCGGCTCTGCAGCAGAGCTGCAATTGTGTTTAAAAAAAAAAAAAAAAAAAAATATTTCCCTAAAATGGTCTTCTACGTGTGCTTGCAAACCAAACACATGTAGAAGACATTTCAGTGAAAGATTTCTTTTTTATTAATGCATTCGTGGCTGTGCTGCAGAGCCGCCTGAAAGTCGTACGACAGGCTTCCCTGCAGTCAGCTAGAACACTGAGTACAGGGAAGGGGGAGGGAGAGGGCAACTTTAGGAGCGATTATCTCTCAAACCATAAAAGTTTGAGAGATGACACTGAGGGCAATATATTTATTTTAAATAGGACTTTAATATAGGTATTAGTAATAATTAAGTATTACTATCCCATCAACAATATCATAATAGTAGTATGGAAGGTACTAGTCATGCCTCTAGAAAGAATTGGATTTTGCTTTACCTCAGGGACAGCGCTTCCATCAGTTGTGCCAGAAAAAAAGTTTTTGGATTATTAATGTGACACCCTTATACCAAGGGGTCATAATGATAAATTGGATGTTAGTACCTTTGTCTAGACTTATTTAGTTTTTTTTTTTCTATATTTTATTTCAATTTAATTTATTTAGTTTATCATTTTCTTTAATTTATAGTATGTTTTTTACATTTTTTGATATCTATATTATTTTCATTACTATAATTTATTCATTGTTTCGGATTTATTTTAATCATTTTTCAGTATTAGATATAATTTTCTTTTATAGAATGGGGTACCTAGATTTCCTATCTATTGTGTGGGTGTATGCAAGTTATCTCTGTCCTCGCTATATTGTATGAAGACGGTTAAGTAGTTTCAACTGGCAACATCTCCTTTAAGTGACACCATCCCTTTAAATACAATTGGATAGGGATTGGTGCACCTATTTTGGTGCTATTATTTAAATAGAAGCCAGGAGACTACATAATATTAACCCTGATGAAGTATCTTTGATACAAAACGCGTTGGCATATACCAACAGTTTGCACCGTTATATTGTAATTTGCTGCATAAGGCTACTAATGTGTTAATGGTGAAAGTTACATCTGCTGACAGGAAAAGACTGGCTTGAGGCCAGGCACTAAACTACAGCGCATCCTGAATTGCCAATTGATAGCGATACTCCAACAGGTGCACACAGACACTGGGTCGCAGTGGGAGGTTTTTACACATTGAACCGGAGCCAGGTCAGATCATACTGATATGTTTATAGTGCATTTGTTTACACCATCTGTTGGATAGAGCGGAGTGACCCACTGATTACGTGCCGGTTTCCTATAGCTGCCGAGTACAGCGGAGTTTATATGTGAACTATGCACCGCTAATCAATACCCGCTGGATAGCGCGGTAGAAGACCCATTAAGTCCTACATATTTCGAGATTATATATATATATATATATATATATATATATATATATATATATATATATATATATATATCTCGGACTTTGTTCTTGTATAAGTGTCAAGTGTACAAGTGTAGGTATCAGTATATTAGTGTAGGTACTCACCATATATTGAGGTACCGTGACGGGGTTGGTACGCTTATATCTTTTGGCAAAAACATAACTAAATCCTCAATTTTATTTAGAATTATTATACATTCTTAGCACAGGGCACATTATAACACTAACTAAACTAAATTCTTAATTTCATTTACATAGTTATTAAAGATTCTCAGCACAGGGCACATTATAGCACTATTGTGTGGAGGAGCGCAGGTCTTCCTTTGTATGTTTGTACTTTAAGCCTCGGCTTAAATTCTTGGGGGGCTGGAGAACTCCCCTAGCCCTTGCAGCCTTCTACACAGTAGTTATTAATTAATTTGCACTATATTAATCACATGGATATATTAAGGTCAGCTAGCACTTGGAGCTTTTTTTTTTTTTTTTTTTTTTTTTTTGTTTCTTCTCTCTTCCTCCATAGCTCTTTATAGCAGCTTCTGACCCCTTTATCTTATTAAGAACACATTAGTTATTCAGTATCACATTGCCTTTAAATACATATCCCAGTTCTCATTTCCCTGTCTTCTTGTGAATAGCAATTCCTCTGCAGGCCTGGGGGTGGGAACAATTTGCCTATATAGGAGGACTGGGTGGGCACCCACCTTGTAGGCCTGCAACAAGCTTTTTATATATTAGGTGAGTCCCACTTTATGCTTGTTTTTAATTGCATACATTGTGTACATTTCATATATGTTTCAGGACCCTTACAAGATAAATACAGATTATATTTAAAGGGTCCACTCCAGCATGTTTCGTGATACTTCCTCACGGCTTGTTTTTAATTCAACTTTTAATTTAGATAGGTTTATTCATTATATTAGTGTAGGTACTCACCATATATTGAGGTACCGTGACGGGGTTGGTGATCTTATATCTTTTGGCCAAAACATAACTAAATCCTCAATTTTATTTATATAGAGTTATTATAGATTCTTAAATAAATAATAAACAAACAGACCTGCGCTCCTCTGTATGCTGTGAATGTGTACCCTGTAATATGTAATAATCCTTACTAAATCTAAGTGAAATAAGTAAGAATTTAGTACCACAAATTGGCTAATGCGTGTGTAAGATTACCACCACACCAAAGTATCTCATCTCACTTAATCACTTCATTAATGCAGGCCCACATGGGCCCTGCACCAGGTAAGTCTTTCATCTACACCTTTTTTTATTTTATTGTATGTCTGCTGTTTTTAATCGCACTACACTGGAACCCACAAATAATAATAAAACCCTCAAGATACCAATTAAAAGGCCCCCCTCCAACACATTTCAAAATAACATCTTTATTCAGGAATTTTAATTTAGATAGTATTTGTAGGTGTATTATAGTAGGACTTACCCTAAAGTGAGATACCTTGGCCTGGTTGGTAAGCTTGTACACGGATTGGCCAATTTGTGGGACTAAATTCTCACTTAGATTTACTAAGGATTATTATATATGCCCATTACAAGGCACACATTCACAACATATAGAGTAGCACAGGTCTGTTTGTTTGTATGTGTTTTCACTTTTGGGTCTAGGCTTAATGTCAAGTGGACTGGAGAACCCTCTAATTGCTTGCCGCTATATATATATATATATATATATATATATATATATATATATACATGCATAGGATTAAGCACTCTCAGGACTTCCATAATAGAGTTTTAGATGTGTTTAATGTAAATCAACGTTTCGGCCAGACACAGCTGGCCTTCCTCAAGACAACCAACAGCGTGAATGAAAGTGCCTTATAAACCCTCCTGCCCATTAGCGCCAAAATCGGACGTTAGCGATGTGGATGACGTCACCCACATTGCGACGCTAAACGATGACAGGCGCAGCTACTTGTCTCCAAATAACATTTTGCAGAACACCATGTGTAAATAAGTATTTAATTCCACGTGTGTTGGTCCCTTGTCAGTGATCCAACAAGCTCAAGCGGTCGGTTTCCACTGCATCGCAACTCGTGCGGTGCAGGGACAAACTAACAGCCGCATCGCTTCAATCTCCCTCAGGACCAACATACACTTCTGGACAATATAGTGATTTCTTGTGAAAGTGTGTAGTGACAATAAAAATAAAAATAAAATGGCGAAAACATACAAATGCATATTGAGATAAGCAGATACAATATATCTTGATACAATGCAGGAATGTCCTGCCAGTTTACAGCTACCTTAGTAGTCCCAATCTGAAGCGGATTGTAAATAAAAGTCCACGTATGAATTTACAACAGTATTTAAAACGAAGAGAGTTACTGTTTCCAATTAGTGCCGTTCTGTATATCCATAACCATACTGGTTTAGCGCAGATCCATTCATTGTTAGTAAATAGAAAGAAAGAAGATAATACAAGTTCAAATTCCAAACAAAACCTAATTGTGTAATACTTCCATTATGATGCCCTTAAGGATACACATATCGAACTTAGAGTATATGGAGGGCTTAATAGTTCCTGCAAAGAAGTTAGAGTCCAATGGTAGTTCAAGCTGGTACCCATAATCGGTATAACAGAGAAGCATGTAATGTAAGTACCATAACTGTAAAGAGACGCTCATATAGTGCCATAGCAGAACCTAATCACACGTAAACGATTTATCAAGTCAGTGCACATGATTGACAGGGGTACCTACAGGGTACAGGGTCAGTAAATAATCAGAGTCTGTAGGACCAAATCAAAAGTGTTGCAAACCATATATGAGGAGGCCTCACAGTATATCAACCACATAGTATTGAAGTCACTTATATGAGAAAACTCACCCAAGCCACAGCGTAAAGGTTGACACAACAAGGAGTCCATAAGGGGCAGGGGGAGGTGTAGAACTTGCACTGGCCATACTGCCTATTATGTGCATAACCCACCATTGTAAACCCCCAGTGGCTCCCTTGGGCGGATAATGATCAATGAGCAATCACTGGATACCAATTCTTAGTAAAAAGGAGCAAAACTAAGGACTTCGTTTAAGCCCCTAGGAGCAACGGTGTCCAATTTATGTATCCACTTAGCCTCCATCTGGAGGAGTTTCAATGCTCGATCTCCACCTCTCCTGTGTGTAGAGACCTGGTCTATTAACATAGAACGCAAAGTAGGCAAAGGGTGATGGTGTTCAAGAAAGTGCCTAGCTACCGGTTTATCGGTTTTACCACTCTTGATGGCACTTCTGATAGATGAGCGGTGATTCGCCATTCGTTCACGAAATGTGGTGATGGTTTTGCCCACATAATATAGTCCACAGGGACAAATTAGGATATAGACCACATGGTCAGAGGTACATGTCAACCTGTGTCTGATCTTAAATTGTTGACCCGTGTGTGGATGTCTGAATGACGCACCTGTGAGCATAGAACTACATGTAATACAATTGGTACATCTGAAACAGCCTAATTTTGGAGACTGAATCCCTAACCATTTTCCTTCTTCAGCAGTCTTTTTAATGGGTAAACGATCGGGTTGCATTAGGATATCTTTCAATGTTCGACCCCTCCTGTATGCCATCATAGGTGGAGGTAATTCAGAAAAAGGTAAACTAGAGTCAGTTCTAATAAGGTCCCAGGATTTATGTATCACCTTCTGAATGGGGGTTGCAGTGGGCGCATAATTTGATATAAAAGTCATACGAGGATCCCTGGGCTTAACTTTAGAGCTTAGTAGTAATGATGTTTGTGTGTGTGGTTTACATCTTTCAATCTGTTCTTGTAGTATTTTCGGATCATATCCTCTCTCGCAAAACCTGTTCATCATCTCATCCAACTGGTGTGTTGCCATTTCCATAGAGTAATTGTTTCTCATAACCCTGATGAATTGGGAATAGGGGACACCCTTGATCTGAGATTTTGGATGGCAACTGGTCGCATGCAGTACCGTGTTTCTGTCAGTAGGTTTTCGATACAGAGAGGAGGTAAGACGTTCAGCTGTGCGATTAAGTTGTAAATCAAGAAAATTGATGGTATATGGACTATAGTCCATTTTAAACCGTATAGTGGATGGAAATGTGTTAAGTGTTTCTGTCCATGCAATGAGCTCAGAGGGGGCACCATGCCAGATGATAAAAAGATCATCAATATAGCGCTTGTAGAATTTAATGTTGGGATGTATGAGATATGTACTCTCATATTGATACATATACAGATTGGCGTAAGATGGTGCCACACTCGAGCCCATTGATGTACCTGCCATCTGGAGATAGAAAGTGTCTTCGAATCGAAAGAAATTCTTCTTGAGTACTAATTCTAGTAACTCACAAATGAATTCAATTGGAAACTCAAGTGTATGGGGAAAATCAATCATGGACTTCCTGACAGCCTCTACACCGCCATCATGTGGAATGACGGTGTAAAGACTGTCAACGTCCATTGTAACAAGTAAATCCATGTCATCCAAATCACCCAACTCCATAATTTGTCTGAGAAAGTCACCGGTATCCTTCAAAAAAGAAGGCATAGCTTGTACAATAGGTTGGAGTATAGTATCCAAAAAAGTGGCAACAGGTTCTAATAGTGAACCCCTGGCAGATATTATGGGTCTGCCAGGGGGATCAGTTAATCGTTTATGGATCTTAGGGAGGGTGTAGATGATTGGACAAATAGGATGGTTTACAGTGAGAAAAGATGCAAGGGTCTGATCAATCCAACCGCATTGTGATGCCTGGAGGATTGTATTATCAATCAGGCGCTTGTATGTCCATGTAGGGTCTGATGAGAGTGTCTTATAGGTATTAGTATCAGACAATTGCCGCAAGATTTCTCCGCAATAATCATTTCTATCCATGATAACAATCGCGCCCCCCTTGTCAGCAGGTCTGATCACAATCTGTTCATCATGTGCCAAATTTCTTAGTGCCATCCTTTCATTCTTAGTGAGGTTACTACGTTTAGGGTAAGGTGAAAAGGATTTGGCTCCATCTGTCAGGCATTTAGTGAATGCTCTTAGAGCAGGATTCATGTTTGGGGGGTCAAAAGTGCTTTTGGGTCGTAGAATAGGAAAAGAAGATATAGGTTTATTTTTGAAAAAATCAGCCAAATTAAGTGTACGTTGAAATTTGTGGCAATCAATCTCAAATTGAAATTGATCAAATTTGGTGGTGGGAACAAATGAAAGACCTCTCTCCAATACCTGTGTTTCTGTTATTGTGAGGGGTCTGGCGCTGAGGTTAAAGATGCAGGTTTCGGGATCTTTGGGGGTTTTCCTGCTTTGTTTGCAGTACCCCCCACGCCTGAGGTGTGGCCGCCTCCTCCTGTGGCGCCTCTGTTGGAAGCCCTGGTCTGGACCCCCAAAAAAGGAGCTTGTGGTGTGGAAGTGATGGAAGGTGAAGGAGCTACTGTGGACTCAGAGTCAGATTGGGAGGATAACCCAGAACTTTCGTCAATAGTAATAGGGTACTTGGTTCTAGTATTGGTTCTGCTTCTGGTACGTCTGAATTTAAATTGGGTTTCTGGCTGGCCAAGTAGCCAGCGATATACTCTCCTTTCCTTATAGTCTTCTTGAACTTTTTTAAGTTTGGTATTCTTGAAAGTAACCAGATCTTGTTTGTATTTGGATACTGCTGTATTCAATTTTCCGTACCAATCAGAGGCAGAATCATTAACTAGGGTTTGTTTATGAGTAATTTCAAACTCAGCCAATTCAGTTCTGACTTGTTTTAATATCCTCCCAACCTCCTCAATCACTAAAATCATTAAATCAAACGAGCATTTGTTCAGTATACCACACCATCTGCGGCAGAACTCAGGGTTGTTGCGACCTATGGTTGGTATATTGCGAATCCTAAAACCTCTAGGTATCTGTCCTGCCCTATGGTAATCAGAGAGAGAAAGACCGTGAAGGTATAGGTCAGTCTCCCTTTTTTTTAATTTGGTCAATTGTTGGAATAGATTCAAGGGTGTCTCACCTGTTGTTTCTGGAGCTTCAGTAGATGTAAAAAGGATCTGTTCAATTTGTTCATCGCTGAACTGGATTCTGTTGTCAAATGCCAATGCTGCTTCTGCTATGTTTCCACTATCTTCCATAGTGATACTTCTGCCAAACGTGAAGAGTGATTTGCTGCAGTGCAGAAGGGTCTAGAGGAACTTGTTGAGGCAAATAAGTCCAATTATGTCAAACCTATGTGGGTGCATTCCGAGGATTAGTCAAATCCAAATGATGAATAAAATACAGAAGTGGAAGCACTCTCACCTAAAGAGATAGTGCCTGGGTGCTCAAAAACTGACTAAGTATTAGTTATACATGCATAGGATTAAGCACTCTCAGGACTTCCATAATAGAGTTTTAGATGTGTTTAATGTAAATCAACGTTTCGGCCAGACACAGCTGGCCTTCCTCAAGACAACCAACAGCGTGAATGAAAGTGCCTTATAAACCCTCCTGCCCATTCGCGCCAAAATCGGACGTTAGCGATGTGGATGACGTCACCCAAAATCCTTTTCACCTTACCCTAAACGTAGTAACCTCACTAAGAATGAAAGGATGGCACTAAGAAATTTGGCACATGATGAACAGATTGTGATCAGACCTGCTGACAAGGGGGGCGCGATTGTTATCATGGATAGAAATGATTATCGCGGAGAAATCTTGCGGCAATTGTCTGATACTAATACCTATAAGACACTCTCATCAGACCCTACATGGACATACAAGCGCCTGATTGATAATACAATCCTCCAGGCATCACAATGCGGTTGGATTGATCAGACCCTTGCATCTTTTCTCACTGTAAACCATCCTATTTGTCCAATCATCTACACCCTCCCTAAGATCCATAAACGATTAACTGATCCCCCTGGCAGACCCATAATATCTGCCAGGGGTTCACTATTACAACCTGTTGCCACTTTTTTGGATACTATACTCCAACCTATTGTACAAGCTATGCCTTCTTTTTTGAAGGATACCGGTGACTTTCTCAGACAAATTATGGAGTTGGGTGATTTGGATGACATGGATTTACTTGTTACAATGGACGTTGACAGTCTTTACACCGTCATTCCACATGATGGCGGTGTAGAGGCTGTCAGGAAGTCCATGATTGATTTTCCCCATACACTTGAGTTTCCAATTGAATTCATTTGTGAGTTACTAGAATTAGTACTCAAGAAGAATTTCTTTCGATTCGAAGACACTTTCTATCTCCAGATGGCAGGTACATCAATGGGCTCGAGTGTGGCACCATCTTACGCCAATCTGTATATGTATCAATATGAGAGTACATATCTCATACATCCCAACATTAAATTCTACAAGCGCTATATTGATGATCTTTTTATCATCTGGCATGGTGCCCCCTCTGAGCTCATTGCATGGACAGAAACACTTAACACATTTCCATCCACTATACGGTTTAAAATGGACTATAGTCCATATACCATCAATTTTCTTGATTTACAACTTAATCGCACAGCTGAACGTCTTACCTCCTCTCTGTATCGAAAACCTACTGACAGAAACACGGTACTGCATGCGACCAGTTGCCATCCAAAATCTCAGATCAAGGGTGTCCCCTATTCCCAATTCATCAGGGTTATGAGAAACAATTCCTCTATGGAAATGGCAACACACCAGTTGGATGAGATGATGAACAGGTTTTGCGAGAGAGGATATGATCCGAAAATACTACAAGAACAGATTGAAAGATGTAAACCACACACACAAACATCATTACTACTAAGCTCTAAAGTTAAGCCCAGGGATCCTCGTATGACTTTTATATCAAATTATGCGCCCACTGCAACCCCCATTCAGAAGGTGATACATAAATCCTGGGACCTTATTAGAACTGACTCTAGTTTACCTTTTTCTGAATTACCTCCACCTATGATGGCATACAGGAGGGGTCGAACATTGAAAGATATCCTAATGCAACCCGATCGTTTACCCATTAAAAAGACTGCTGAAGAAGGAAAATGGTTAGGGATTCAGTCTCCAAAATTAGGCTGTTTCAGATGTACCAATTGTATTACATGTAGTTCTATGCTCACAGGTGCGTCATTCAGACATCCACACACGGGTCAACAATTTAAGATCAGACACAGGTTGACATGTACCTCTGACCATGTGGTCTATATCCTAATTTGTCCCTGTGGACTATATTATGTGGGCAAAACCATCACCACATTTCGTGAACGAATGGCGAATCACCGCTCATCTATCAGAAGTGCCATCAAGAGTGGTAAAACCGATAAACCGGTAGCTAGGCACTTTCTTGAACACCATCACCCTTTGCCTACTTTGCGTTCTATGTTAATAGACCAGGTCTCTACACACAGGAGAGGTGGAGATCGAGCATTGAAACTCCTCCAGATGGAGGCTAAGTGGATACATAAATTGGACACCGTTGCTCCTAGGGGCTTAAACGAAGTCCTTCGTTTTGCTCCTTTTTACTAAGAATTGGTATCCAGTGATTGCTCATTGATCATTATCCGCCCAAGGGAGCCACTGGGGGTTTACAATGGTGGGTTATGCACATAATAGGCAGTATGGCCAGTGCAAGTTCTACACCTCCCCCTGCCCCTTATGGACTCCTTGTTGTGTCAACCTTTACGCTGTGGCTTGGGTGAGTTTTCTCATATAAGTGACTTCAATACTATGTGGTTGATATACTGTGAGGCCTCCTCATATATGGTTTGCAACACTTTTGATTTGGTCCTACAGACTCTGATTATTTACTGACCCTGTACCCTGTAGGTACCCCTGTCAATCATGTGCACTGACTTGATAAATCGTTTACGTGTGATTAGGTTCTGCTATGGCACTATATGAGCGTCTATTTACAGTTATGGTACTTACATTACATGCTTCTCTGTTATACCGATTATGGGTACCAGCTTGAACTACCATTGGACTCTAACTTCTTTGCAGGAACTATTAAGCCCTCCATATACTCTAAGTTCGATATGTGTATCCTTAAGGGCATCATAATGGAAGTATTACACAATTAGGTTTTGTTTGGAATTTGAACTTGTATTATCTTCTTTCTTTCTATTTACTAACAATGAATGGATCTGCGCTAAACCAGTATGGTTATGGATATACAGAACGGCACTAATTGGAAACAGTAACTCTCTTCGTTTTAAATACTGTTGTAAATTCATACGTGGACTTTTATTTACAATCCGCTTCAGATCGGGACTACTAAGGTAGCTGTAAACTGGCAGGACATTCCTGCATTGTATCAAGATATATTGTATCTGCTTATCTCAATATGCATTTGTATGTTTTCGCCATTTTATTTTTATTGTCACTACACACTTTCACAAGAAATCACTATATTGTCCAGAAGTGTATGTTGGTCCTGAGGGAGATTGAAGCGATGCGGCTGTTAGTTTGTCCCTGCACCGCACGAGTTGCGATGCAGTGGAAACCGACCGCTTGAGCTTGTTGGATCACTGACAAGGGACCAACACACGTGGAATTAAATACTTATTTACACATGGTGTTCTGCAAAATGTTATTTGGAGACAAGTAGCTGCGCCTGTCATCGTTTAGCGTCGCAATGTGGGTGACGTCATCCACATCGCTAACGTCCGATTTTGGCGCTAATGGGCAGGAGGGTTTATAAGGCACTTTCATTCACGCTGTTGGTTGTCTTGAGGAAGGCCAGCTGTGTCTGGCCGAAACGTTGATTTACATTAAACACATCTAAAACTCTATTATGGAAGTCCTGAGAGTGCTTAATCCTATGCATGTATAACTAATACTTAGTCAGTTTTTGAGCACCCAGGCACTATCTCTTTAGGTGAGAGTGCTTCCACTTATATATATATATATATATATATAAAATACAGATAGATATAGATATATATATATATATATATATATATATATATACATACATATATATTTATATATTTTTTTTTTTTATGGATATTTTATGATGAGTAAGCGCTACAAGCTTTTTTTTTTTGTGTGTGTGTGTGTGTGTGTGTGTGTGTGTGTGTATATATTTTATTTTTTTTTCTCTCAGAACCTGCCACCTCTATTACACTTATTTTTTATTATTATTATTATTCCACCTTAAACCCTTGGGAACTAAGGAAGTCTCCAATGCATGGTGACAGATTGGGGGAGATTCACTAAGCAATGATAAAGAGGTGATACAATTTAGCCACGCCCTTGCCCTGCCCTTTTTGCCAAGCAATACACGACAGGCATTACGAGTTTGTTGTATACGCTATAGAAAATATGTCGTTTGTGCATACATTTATTTATTTATTTTTGTCATTCATATAACATTTTTTTTGTAGTTATCCCTTTGAACATACGGCCCTAAGATTTATTCAACTGTTGGAGATGCTAGTGAACAGGCTCTATAGAATATCATAGGAACTGGAGACGTGATAAAGTGGAAATGGCTTACCCTGTTTATCACCTCTTTAATCACCACTTAGAGAATCTTCCCCAAGGTATATGACCTCTCAAGCACCCAAATGTTTAACCCTTTGAGTGCCAGAGTGCATTGCGTACACCTCTGGCACTCAAAGGGTTAATCTACTTTGTTAACTGCTATTCAGAATTTTTTAATCCCTAATGTGCTAATGAAATTGAGGACCCAAATGTAGCTCTTGGGGTGAATCTCTGTGCCTGTCTCCGCTTTAACCAACTGGAAAGTAAACAATTTTTCATTAACTATTTAAGGACCAGTTGACATGGCAGGACAGTCGGGCGTTTTTTGCCTTAAGGACATCCTGGCATGTCTCGTACTTTAGACTTCCATCGCTCCCGCAAAATAAGTAAAAACAGTGTCTGAAATTAACTGCTTCAATACCAGAGAGATTTTTCTCAGACCCCCCCCCCCCCCCCGATTCGTACACCAGAACATGTAAGAGGACATGTGCCATGGAAAGGATCAAGTCAGTCCTTAGTGGGGTTAAGGACCAAGGGAGGAGAAAATATTTTTTGTTGTTTGTTTTGTTTTGTTTTTTACACTAGACTACCAGAGCAATTTTGGCTTTTTAGTATGCATTTGTTCAACTGTATTTCCCCTCTAATTCCTTTAGTACAGGTACAAATTACAAACCCTTTTTTAAGGATAAGTAGGGCTTTCTTTTGATGCCCTATTTATGGGTATAACACACTGTATAGTTTAATTCTTTGCGCGCCAGAGGGAAGCAATGCGTTACATACCCCACTGGCACTTAAAGGGTTAATTGTAATTAAAAAAAAAAAAAAAAAAAATGAAAGAAAAAAACAAAACACTACTTTATAGGTTTTTCTGTAATGCTTTGTGCTCAGTCAGTGGATTTTTAACTGGGACCAGATCAAATGTATTGACATTCACACCTCCTTTTGTAGGTGATCAGACTTTGTGGTGTGTGTCCAACTGTTTTACATTGCTCCACAACAATAAAGCTCACAAAATCTTTGTTGAAACTTCTGTGTATGTGTTTATAAATTAGGCTGTTTCAATAAAATACTGTTGGCTTGCTCTAAATTTATTTAGTGTCACAATGTAAATATTATATATATATATATATATATATATACATCCTTTTTTAAGTCTCCCAGTACCTCAACAGTGCTTCATTTTGGCCATTTGAGGCACTGGGAGCTTTGGTCTCTGCTTTTCTCTTCCTCGCCATCACAGTGAGAAAAAGAGAAGCAGAGAACACCAACAATAAGCAATGTATAGAGTGCATTGCCTTTGTCATTGGCTCAGCCGGCACATTTGATTGATGTAGCAGCGATCATTGGCAAAATGGGGAAAGGCTGAGTGTCCTGGAGCAGTCAGTTTGAGCCTCCCTGGCATGATCACAGCGTGCCCTGAAACATGCCAAAATCATTTATTATATGACAGGCCAGGACTGTGACAGTCCTAGCAGGTGCTGTGTCATTAAGGTGTTAAGCTACATGCAGAGGTAGCCAACCCTGATCCTCAAAAACTACCTGCAGTGCATTTTTTTTTCAGGACTAATTAGTGGCTCAGTCACTTTAATTAGTCCACCTGTGCTCATTCATGGAAATCATAAAAACTTGGTTGATCAGTGTTGGCTGCCCCTGAGAGACGCAATTCTGGGACAAACCAACAGCAGCAGAGGGAGTGGGGAAATGCAACATTGCATTGAGTGAAATCAGGCATTTCACCCCTTGAATGCAAGATAATTGTTACCAGCATTAAAGGGATTGAACCTCCCATTTAAACCAATGAGCAGTTCTGAGAATTTTTACTCCCATCCTCCCCCAGTGGTTTTATTCCAGAACTGCACCTTTTTAGCTTATTGAATAAAACCGATATTGGCCTTATTCATCAAGTGAAAGAGACACGTTCTGGACCGAACCAGTTGCAGCCTTGGAGGGGGGGGGGGGGGGGGGGGGGAGTTGAAAATAACAGACACTTCAGTGCATGCATCCTGGAAAAATAAGCTGTAAGTAAATAAATGTAAATGGGCTTTTAATCCTTTGAGTGCTAGAAGGGTACGCAATGTATTGCATACCCCTCTGGCACTCAAAGGGTTAACCCCTAGAACGCAATGAGAAACATTGTACTGAAACCCATAACCCTTTGAGTGCCAGAGGGGTAACGCAACGCATTACTTTGCAATGCGTTGCGTACCCCTCTGGCACTCAAAGGGTTAAAGCATCCAAAGTGGTTACACTTGCCATACTATTCGTAGGATAATTCTTTACTCCCCTGTAGTGCAGTTGGTCTGCCCTAGAATTGGATCTCCTTGATGAATAAGGCCCCAATTTCCATCACGGACAGGACAGACAAAATAAAACACGGTAACGGAATGACGACAGTACGCACAGGTCCAAAGACAACGGTTTTACGTTTCTCAAACAGCCAACAGAAGACGTAAAATATTGACCACAAAATAATAGGTTAAGCTGCAAGCATCTTGTTAATGCAGCTGAGCTCTATATGTACATATACTTACAGCACAGTGATTGACATTTTTTGGTACAAAATGTGTTAAAGTTGAAAATAACAGACGTTGAAAATATATATATATATTTTTTTTACCCCATATTTCAAGTATTTTAGATCCACCTGAAATAGAATTTATAAAGAGTACATTTTAGACCAGGCTCTGTGCAAGTTTGACTTATGGAGCTTTTAAAGCACCTCTAGAACAAGGTATAAATGTTCCACTATAATTTGGCCAAAGCCAAAAAATATATTTTTTTCCTCAACAAAAAATGTTTAAACAAGCAGGTTAACACAATCTACAAATAATCCCTTATATGTATTATAAATTAAGCCCTTAGATGCTAGACACACCTCAAAGACATTGTAAAGCAATGAAGAGATGTATGTAGCATTCAGGGGTTAAATTAGACAACTCTGTACTAGGGGACCACCAACACAAAAACTCTGTACCACAAAGGGGTTTAACAGAGAAGTAAACTATGAAAATGAATGATATGTCTTTTCCTTCTGAGTAAAACCAGGGTACCATTGCTAGGAGATGTTTCATCCAAAAAGCTGTTACAGCTCAAACTGTTTTTTTTTTTTTTTATTAAAGGGTTATAAAGAGTGATGGGGAAAGAACCCCCTGGTGACCAAAATAATAATACAAAAAAAACTGAAGTCCAACACCTTAAAGAGGACCTGTTACCTACATATTGTTTAGTCTCATTAAATGTATCCATTTCAACTGCCTTTACCTTCTGCTTTTTTCCCCCTGAACAGGTTAACAATTTAAGATTTTTTAATACAATATCTGGAAAATCTAATCTCAGCAGAGCTTTGTTCTCTGACTTATTTAAAGCCT
Organism: Rhinophrynus dorsalis; assembly: GCA_037306005.1. Lineage (NCBI taxonomy): Eukaryota > Metazoa > Chordata > Amphibia > Anura > Rhinophrynidae > Rhinophrynus > Rhinophrynus dorsalis. The sequence goes on from CM074725.1 coordinate 225,673,304, forward strand.
GTATACTTAATTACACACCTGTCCAGAAAATTGCCTCTCTCTCTCCACCTTCTTAGTCAGCTGGAAACAAATGGTTTCCACTGGAGTCGTGGAATGAATTAACACTGAGTGCCTGAGGGAAGCTCAACGCGTTCCAATGCATTGTACATCCCTCTGGCACTCAAAGGGTTAATGGGGACAAACAATCCTGCAAAACCTTTCAAGTTGGAAACTTTCCTCAAAGAGAAAACTTAAAAAGGTGATCCTTATAAGGGTAGTAATGTTTATATTAAAGTTCTGCTCAGAGTCTTCATTATGCTTTTTATAAACACAAAGCAGTATGTTTAAAGGGATAGTAATGTTTCATAATAAAAGCAGCTCTAATTAATCTTCATAGTATTTGGACTTTGGAGAGTGTTTTTTCAATTCTGTCAGAGTTGTAGTTCAAGAGTAATTCAATGACAAAGTATCCCCCTCCCGCCCCTTTTACTGATGTAACACTGTTCAGCCAGATCAGAAGGGAGGTGTCTAGGTAGACTGCAGAGAGGGACAATCTTCAATTAAGATAAGAGAAAAACCTGAAAGACTTGTCAGGGGGGGCAGGGCTTTCATTGTTCTCTTAGGAAGAAGATTGCCCCCTGCTGTTATCTGTCTGGTCTATGGACTGGATTCCACATCTGAGAAGAGATGGCTTACACTAGGTAAAAGGGACGGGAGGGGAAGCTTTGCTTGTGAATATCTCTCAGACCATAAAGGTTTGAGAGATAAAACTTATATCGTTCTTCATGTTTTTTTAATGCCTACAAAATACAATAAAGATAGAATGAAATATAACTATCCCTTTAAGTTGAAAATACCCCCTCCCGGCCCTTCTGCTCTCATCACTGATCCTCTTTGTCTGGTCCGGACAGAAAAAAGGAAAATCATGCCCTCTTTAGTCAACGGGATAAGGGTTTTCCTTATACTTACGGACTGAATATTGTCCCTCGCTGCATCCGTTCAGTCCCACAACCACATTGCAAATCTAAGGGGAGGAGGCCAGAAGGAGCGAGAGGTGGATCTTTTCAGCTTGAATATCTTTTGAACTACAGAACAGTAAGTACTTAAACTTACCGCTAAGTGTTATAAAAAGCTTAAAGAAAACTCTAAACAGAACTCTTATATAGACATTACTATCCCTTTAAGGACCACAGGCATGTGCAACACATTGCTTTGAAATGCAACCAACGAAATGCATTGCATCCCCTCTGGTTCTTAAAGTGTGTATATTAAAAAAAAAAAAATAATAAAAATAAAGAAAAGTTGAGCTGCACTAATATTTTCATGAAAAATGTTCCAGCCCCGGATGTACCCTTGTTTTATTTGGCAAGAACGGCTTTAGATAATGTTAAAAAAATAAGCTCCTTTAAGCTCTCCTTCAAATGCAGAATAAAACTAAACTGGTAATTTCCTATCTAGAAGCTTTCAGTGTTTAGATTGATAATTAACATTTACCAGCATGTACATAACGGATTAGATAGACACCAGGTTATAAAATCTGCAGAACGGCCTCACTTTAATAAATACAGATCAACGAATAGGTACACAGAGTGGTGAGCTAGATTTCTTAATCTGAAATGGAATTGTGAAGAATGTTATACAGTAAATATTCTAGTTAAAGGGATAGTAACGGTTTAAATTAAGTAGATTGCAGAGTCTTCTTTATTGTAAATACAAGTTTGCACTATATTTTGTAACTTTTAAATAGTTTAAGATATTACATGTAGAAGGATCCCTTTCTGGCTGCCTTCGATTGAATCTGATCCGGCTGTGGAACAGGCGGATGCAGCAAGGTACAAACTTCAGTCAGTAAGTAAGTATAAGGAAAACCCCTCCCCCTTGAAGGAAGAGGGCAGGATTTTCCTTTGCTTACTGAAGATTGTCCCTCGCCGCTCTCCATCTGGACCAGACAGAGCTGCAGCAGTGACATGGACAGAAGGGGTGGGAGGGGGATCCTTCTACATGTAATATCTTGAAACCTACGTAAAACTAAGTTACTGAATATAGCACAAACTAATATTTAAAGTAAAGAAGACTTGGCGATCTACTTAATATAAACCATTACTATCCCTTTAACTCAGTGTCTAGTTTACTTTATTGATTTTTACACTTAGTGGGGCTCTAGTTAGAAACTCCCTTGTGAGCCCAATGATCAGCTGTCATTACTTAAAATCTTGAGTCTTAAAAGAGAACAACTCCTAACTATCCCCCCAACTTAACTTATTGCAGCCAAAAAAATAATCATAATATGCTTCTATGTATTTGCTCTTGTGCATTTATTTGAGAGGTAATCTCGTCGATCAGTACTGGATGTCATGTTAACGGAGGCAGACATGACAGTTGTTGCGGGACCAAAGGTCACAATCTACCCACTATGCATGTGATGGTAACTGTTTAATGACCAAAGGGGTCAGCTTCACAACGCTTTGCACAATGTGATATTACTAAAAAGGGGTAGGGTAGACACACAAGATTCAGTTTAACTCTGAGTGCCAGAGGGGAACACAACACACTGGCACTCAAAGGGTTTAAACCCCCCCCCCCAAAAAAAAAAAACAGCAAGTATTGTAATGTCTACCCCCATGGACATGACATCCATGACTCTTGAATAAAGGCACAAGAGCAGAAACTTGCAGGGGACCATTAAGATTTTCTGGATATAAGTGGAGGGTCAGGATCAAGACGTGTTGGTTCTTATTTAAGAATGCTTACTATGGTATCTGGTTCCACACATGTGGTAAGATATGGGAATGAGAAATACATAGGAGTGATTAAAGGAACATGCTTGATTGAAATTATATGAAAGAGCATAGAATAACAGACAGATATACGTTAAAGGGGAACTATCGCCCTATACAAGTTTACCTCAGTGTGATCTTCATATAGTGATAACCTGTAATCAGCTTGCTTTTTTTTTTTTTTTTTGTTTAAAGTGATACTAATACTTAAAATGTAAAAAAAAAATATATATATGTTGTAGTGTTTATCCCCCCCGAGTAAAACAAGGGAACTCCCACTGCTGAAAGATGATTTATTCAAAAGTTATTACAGCTCAAAGTTGAATTTTTTAAGGTGCAATATCACAGTGGCCTGAAATTGTACAGTGGAGCTGTTGCTACACCATCCTATGGACAGCTCTAGTCCCTACAACATATATATTTTTTTACATTTTAAGTATTACTATCCCTTTAAGCATGCTATGGCGAAATTTACATTTATAAAAATGAGCCGGGCCTCACTTCAGGACAGACTGTGGTTAAAGCTCTGAAAAGCAGCCTGTCAATCTTATTCTGTTCCTCCACAAGAATTGTAACGTTCCAACCTCCTCCGATGATGGAGGATTTCTCTATGTAAGTTGGTTGGAACGTGACAATGCTTGTGGAGGGAACAGATGGAGATTGACAGGCTGTGGTTCAGAGCTGTAACCGCAGTCTGTCATAAAGTAACGCCCCGACTCATTTTTTAAAGTGTAACTTTCACCATAGCCTGCCTAAACAAAAAAAACAACAAAAAAAAAAAACCCCCACAATGATTACAGGTTATCACTATATGAAGATCACTCTAAGGCAAACTTGTATAGGGTTGATAGTTCCCCTTTAATGTTGCCATATCTTAAGAGACCTTAATATGTACGCACACTGTACTCCTGCCAGCTTGCAGAAGAACAGCACATGCTACTTTCATTTTCAAGTCTCACAGGAAGCGAGGAGTGGAAAGCAATTCTTCCACTGCATAACACTAGTAAACAGCTGGCTATCTGAAATGACAGGTGGATGAGATGGAGGAAGGACACAACCCTAGTCTACAGCAAGACAACTGGCCAAATGTCCAATCAGAATACAACAGTGAACCATTGTAATATAGCATTTATAAAACTTGTAAAACTGGACACTCTGCTGAACACCATGAAGCGGAAGTCTTAAACGTGGCCAAACCAAATGCAACATGGGGAATAAAAATTTCCCCCAAAATGTCCATTGATCCAACCCTTTGAGTGACAGAGAGGTCACCCTTGGAAGCTTGACGGGTTGAAACCTCTCTAGCATTCAAGAAGTTAATAGACCCATTTAAAAGCAACAGTAAATTGTTTCCTATGGGGCAGCTGGTTAGCCTGAGAATTGCACCAATTTTCTTAGCACATCGCCCTGTGCATGTATCACCATTCTCTCTGTTATCTGATAATCTCTTCTCCCCCCCAATAGCTGGAGAATCACAGGTTACAATACCCGGCCTACAAAATCATATATACAAGTACACATGGAATCATTCAATAAGAAAAGCCACGCTGCAGACATCAGCAAACAAGCGTCAGGGGGAACTTGCACACTCTCTGCAACCACTGGCTGTGAAAGGATTAATGCAGCTAGTTGGAGTGCACGCTCAGATTGCCACTCCTCAGCCACTGGGCGGCCATTGTATCTGTTACCTGCCCCACAAAAACCACAACTTTAAAGGGATAGTAATACTTAAAATGTAAAAAAATATATGTTGTAGGGTATATCCCCCTGAGTAAAACAAGGGTACTCCCACTACTGAGAGATGTTTTATTAAAAAATTATAACCGCTCAAAAGTGAATTTTTTTAGGTGCAATATCACAGTAGTCTGAAAATGTACAGTGGCGCTGTTGCTACACCATCCTATGGACTGCTCTGGTCTGTAGACCATAAATCTCCATAGGATTGTCACTGTGATATTGCACCTAAAAAATTCAAGTTTGAGCTGATATCATTTTTTAATAAAATATCTCTCAGCAGTGAGAGTACCCTTATTTTACTCAGGGGGATAAACCCTACAACATATATTTTTTTACATTTTAAGTATTACTATCCCTTTAAAAATGTGATACTTATTCACATAATAAGTTTTATTTTAAAGGGTTAGTAATGCCTTATATTAACAAACAGTAATATCGTAGATATTCAAACAATAAATCAAAAGATGTCAGTTCGATCTCTCAAACCTTATTGATTTTGTTTGAGAGACGTAACGTTTTAAAGTTCCCCCTCCATCCTCTAACACTTATGTCAGTTGTAAAGCTGATAGAAGGAGATTCAAGTCGGCTCTTCAGCAGAGCCAAGATACCACAATCTAAAAAGAAATACTTCATTGGAACAGGCTACAAAGTGTTCCTGGTTTGCAAGCGCACTTTGTAGACAGTTCCAATGAAGTATTTCTTTTTAGATTGATGTATTTTGGCTCTACTGAAGAGCCACCTGCAGGTCCCAGGACCAGGATCTTCTTCTGTCGGCTAGAGGCTGACGTCAGTGAAAGGGGAGAACTTTAAAACGTTATATCTCTGAAACCATAAAGGTCTGAGAGATCGGACTGACATCTGTCGATTTATTTTTTGAATATCTACATTATTACTGTTTATTAATATAAGGCATTACTAAAGCTTTAACATTAATGTTCCTTTAACCGGTTATAGGCCAGAGAGGTGTGCAACATATTGCTCCTTAATAGGTTTCAGTCCCTCTGGTCCTTAAAGGGAGAACATCCCATATGAATAAAATTATGTTCAAGGTGCCCTGAAATAGTGCATCATGACACACAAAGAGCCTTCCCCAGTTTGCATCAACTGGACACACTGAACGAATTTTCAGTTTGTGCCTTTAACACTTTGAATGCTAGAGGGGTATAGCCAACCCAATGTGAAGCACTCAGAAGGTTAACATCTCAATTAGTCCTTGACGTTATGTGATATAGGCATATAGGATAGTTTCTAGAAAGACCACTGGACCTCACGCTGTATCCAGTGCAGATGGGAATGCCCACCATTTAACCCTTTGAGTGCCAGAGGGGGTAACACAGCGCATTGCTCACCCCACTGGTACTCACAGGGTTAAGGACTATAAGGTTGTGCAACACCTGGCTTCACAGTGCGATGCACATCCCTCTCATGTACTCTGCCTCCAACAGCATGACGTCAAGGACTGATTAAGACGTTCTCATAGGACTAAAATCCATAGGGGCCATTACAATTTTTCTGGTCATAGTAAGGCAAGTAGGGTGTTTGTTTTTTTTTCCCCCCAATTTGTTACTTTTCCTTTAACTCTCTGATTCCCATTGGGGTGCACAACACATTGCTTTGCACTCAAAGGGTTAAGTTATCATAAACCAGGTCTTGATAATCAGGGCACAACACAAAATGCAGGAAGTGAGGAGGTTTAAGATGATGCCGGAGCATGTTCAATGCTCATCCAAAGAGAGACAGAGAGACACAGAGAGAGAGAGAGAGAGAGAGAGAGAGAGAGAGAGAGAGAGAGAGAGAGAGAGAGAGAGAGAGAGAGAGAGAGAGAGGACAGAGAGAGGGGAAATAGAGACAGACAGAGAGAGGGGAAATAGAGACAGACAGAGAGAGGGGAAAGAGACAGAGAGAGGGGGGGAAAGAGACTGAGACAGAGAGAGGGGAAGGGGAAAGAGAAAGAGAGAGAGAGAGAGAGAGAGAGAGAGAGAGAGAGGGGATTGGGAAAGAGAGAGAGAGACGGGAAGGGGAAGAGAGAGAGAGACGGGAAGGGGAAGAGAGAGAGAGACAGAGAGACGGGAAGAGAGAGAGAGACAGAGAGAGGGGAAGGGGAAAGAGAGAGAGAGAGAGGGGAAGGGGAAGAGAGAGAGAGGGGAAGAGAGAAAGAGAGAGAGAAAGAGAGAGAGAAAGAGAGAGAGAGAGAGAGAGAGAGAGAGAGAGAGGGGAAGAGAGAGAGGGGAAGAGAGAGAGGGGAAGAGAGAGAGGGGAAGAGAGAGAGGGGAAGAGAGAGAGAGAGAGGGGAAGAGAGAGAGAGGGGAAGAGAGAGACACAGAGAGAGGGGAAAGAGAAAGAGAGAAAAGAGACAGAAGGAGAGGGAAAGAGAGACAGAAGGAGAGGGGAAGAGAGAGAGAGAGAGGGAAAGAGCGAGACAGAGAGAGTCATGTACTGCACATTTCCACAGTACATGAGATGAACAGCATCAACTAGTCACCATAGAAAACTGCAGTACAGCCCCTAGAGTGTGCTAGATACCTCCCTGGCACTCAAAATGGCTAATATTCAGTGGGGAAAGCTTGATACCCTGTCCCCAAGTCCCCCTCCTTTAATGAGATTTTGGTAGAGCACTGGATCTGAAGCTGTCACTTGGTAGTGTGCTGGAGTTCGCTGGGCTTTATGCATAGCAATGGATGAAAGATGCTGGAGAAAACTAAATGCACCATAGGGTGGAAATGAAAATTCAGCAAATTAATGATAAATGTTCATTTACCTTAATCTGAGCAGAAAAACATAAGGGTGACCATGAAGAGAACTGAGTGTGGATTGGTTCACCAAAATGAATCTTAAATTGGTATTTGTTATCATGGCCATGGGGGCAGACATTCTTTTTTGCTGAACTTTAGGACTCCTCCCACCAAAATCTTCTCAGAAGGCTTCAGTGGGAGGAGTTTAGCTTCTAGGAGTCCTGCATCATAGAATCATGTCTGCCTCCATGGGCATGGTGTCCAGAACTAATTAAATATTAATTTTAGAGAAACTATCTACAAAGAATGTATTCCTTCTGACAATTATGATTTTCTGTTCAGATTAAAGAAAGTGGGCATTTAACCCTCTGAGTGCCAGAGGGGTACGGAATGCATTGCATTCCATACCCCTCTGACACTCAGAGGGTTAACCCCTTGAATATTAGGGCTCTCCAACATATTGCTTTGCAAGATCTATCTGGCATTGAAGGTTTAATAGCATAATTTAAAATCAATGTTTTGGGGGGTTTTATGGGGGGGGGGGGTGGCGGGGGATGTTCCCTATGGGGCAGTTGGTTTGTTACAGTATTGCACCTATTACCTCGATGAATAAGACCCCATTGTGTTTTAGCTTCTACCCTGCTCAAAAGAAATCAGGTTACAGTGCAAAAAGACAGAACAGTTCCCTTCTCTCTCACAAACAATCCAGACAACTGCATACCAGGCAGCAACATCAGCACACTGGAATTATACACTACTATTTACTACTTACACAGTGACAATGACAGTTTATGGTTCTGGAAATGGCTCAGAGGACATATCTTTTAAAAAAGAAAAAGCCAGTTCAACCTTTTTGTCATGCAGAATTTCAATATCATCCACAATGCAAGTCAATTTATAAATGAAATACAGAATTCAAAATAGCTTATGTATAAAAGAAAAAAGGTCGAATTGAAAGGTACACTACCATAGATAGATAAAAATGTCCAAAAATTTAAACAGGGATTGCAACCACTTTAAATGCTAGAGACGGCGCCAATGCAGTGCAAAGTATTGCGTGGAGACCTCTTTAGCATTAAAATGTATTAAAAGACCCACTTAAAAGGCAAGCGTGTTTTCTCAACAGGCCCAAAATGGCTACTATCAGCTGTTTAGTGGTGTCAGTTTGAGTGGCATGCAACTCAAAAATATGTGGCCCTCAGCCACCAACAACACGAGTTGCACGATCAGCCTCCTCAGAACCTTTGAGTTATGCTTTCAAACCAGGCACAGAGGATCTATAGGATCTGCTCACATACCGGTTCACCGGGGCTCACCATGCAGCCCCGGCTTCACCAGAAAGTTGAACTGCTGATAGTTCACTATACACGTTATAGTTTTCCTTTAAAGGAAAACACAAATGTTATAGGGTTTTTCCAGAGGAGTAAAATAAGGGCACTTCTTCTGCTGTTCTATGGAAACTGCTGTCAGTGACTCACCTATAGAATGCAACAGAAAATCTGAAGATCTGACCACTAGAGGGCAAGGTTAATAAAGGGAAAAAAAAAGTTCAGTTTAAGACGCATTAGCTCCAGAAAGACAAATCTCTATGGAAGTATTTTTTTTAATCAATGGAAATGTATTTGTCTCCTGTGGTGCTGTTGTGGGGTTCTTTATTCAGATGCCTCAAAGTGTCTGTGTTCTAAACCAATGAAATGGATATTCTAACTACTCTTATCTCCTATTGCACACAATAAATGATTACATTAAGTGTTTCAATGTTAAGTTCTTTAGTTTTTAAGCCCAAATCAACCCTATAGAAACTACTTTTACAAAATGCATATCTATATTGGTTTGGCTCAAGGGAAAATTCTTGTTGGTCAAATATGTTTTTGTGCTCGCTCTCAGAAGATCTGGGTATTTATGCTAAAAGTCAGAAATGAGACCTGACAGTGACTACTAAACTACAATTCAGATTGCAGACAAATCACAAAGAAACACAGGCAAATCCTTTATTGTGTGTTTCTTTTTAGGATTCATTAGAACAACTTTGATACACAGTGCAACATGCCATGAAAAGCATATTAAAGCAGTGAATGTTAATTAAGAAAAATTATATCTTGTACGAGTGGTTCTCAGACTTTGCAAAGGGCGAAACCATTTACTTTCAAACTGAATCCATTTGGAACCCAATAAATCAAACTTGGATAAAAGCGAGGTCTCCAACACATTGCTCTGCAATGTGTTTGAGAACTCTCTAGAATCCAAGGGGTTAAAATTTTATCTAAATCAACATAATGAACATCCAGTTTATGCTAATAACTTAAGAATAAATTATTTCAGAATATTTGCCAGGTACTTGTATCGGATGACAATTTATTTTCTTAAAGTGTTAGTAATGTCCCCCCAAAAAATTTAATAGATTAGTAGAGGCTAAAAAAAAGAATCTCATTGCCACAAACCCTATCTCTCAAACCTCTATGGTTTGAGAGATATTGGCAATCAAAGTTCCTCCTTCCCTCCCCTTCTCTTGATGTCAGCTGTAAAGCTGACAGAAGGAGATCCGTGTTGGCCGACACGATGAGGCTCTTCAGCAGAGCCGAAATCCCATCATTAGAAAAGAACTACTTCATGGGAACAGTCTACAAAGTGTGCTTGCAAACCAGGCACACTTTGTGTACCTTTCCAATGAAGTAATTCTTTTCTAATAAAGGGAATATCGGCTCTGCTGAAGAGCTGTCGGCTGGTCCCCAGACCGGGATCTCCTACTGTCAGCTGATGCCAGGAGAAGGGGAGGGAAGGGGAACTTTGATGGCGAATATCTCCCAAACCATAGCGGTTTGAGAGACGAGGTTTGTGGCAATGCAATTTTTTTAGCCTGTACATTACTAACACTTAAATGAATAGTAGATTGTAGAGTTTTTTTTTAAATTACTGAAACCTTTCACTCTTCCTAATATCAGCTGGTTTTCAAAGAAGCACAAATATAGTAAACTAGTTGAACAGCCCGTTACACGGGCCACAGTGCATCTGGCAGTCGGTCGCGGGTCTCCCGCGCCTCGGCTAATACAGAGCCTCTGGCAGCCGGTCGCGAGGCAGTCACACGCAGTGGAGACTGCCCGCGCCTCGGCTGATACAGAGCTGGACGCTCCTTTGGAGAGCCCAGCTCTGTATCAGCCGCGGCGCGGGCAGTCTCTACTGCGCATGACTATCGCACGCGCAGCAGTGTCTACTGCGCATGTCGGGCGTTACACACAACTTGGCGAATTATTATATAGGATGTCACTCTTGTCTTGTTCTACTTGTCTACTTAGATCTCTGGGGAATACTTAATTTAAAAAAAACAAAAAAACAAAAAAAAAACACTGGAATTCCACAGAATATTGTTTGAGAACCACTGTCATATGGATTTTCTTGCAGAGTGAAACAAGGACAAGCCAACTGCTGGGGGATCCTGCTTTCCAATGTTATAACAGCTCAACTTTTTTTTCCTTTAATCAAACTGTTTGCAGTGACAGCTGTGTCCAGGAGGCATTTTTTATTCTAACGGAGAACTTGAGCTTTAGACTACAGTAGGCATTATTTTTAATAATGCACACAAATGTAAAGCTTGGGTCTTAGACTACTGCTCTGTATAATGAGAGGAACAGCACCACCTGGTGGCCACAACAAAAAAAACTGCACATTAAAAAAAATATAATAAAATAAACATGAAGCTGAAGTAACTTTTTAATACATCTCCCAGCAGTGGAAGTATTCTTGTTTTAATTAGCAAAAAATGCACTACAGCATATATATTTTTCGATAATTAAACATTACTGCTCCTTTAAGTTGATGAAAACCAAAACAAAAAAAAAAAGAAGTATGGGCTGATGTATGTAAATTGGGCACCCAGAATTTGCCTTTTTTTTTTTTTAAGCAGTGTTGTCAGCAGCACTAGAAAGTAAACATCAGATCTCTATAACAAATGGATTTTCTCTCCCTTTCTGGGATTCAAAAGCTGTCCCTCTGCCACTCCTGAGTCTTTCAGTAACATGGAAGTATAATAGCAAGTGGAGAGGAAAAAAAAAAAAAATTGAAGCTTATTTTTCCCCCCAAAATATATCTTAAGGTAACGTTACTGCATTATGGAGTTAGTGCAATCCTGCATAGCCTAGTCACATGACAAGGCACCGTATATACAAACTGAAAACTGGCTTACAAGAAACAAGGTAGGGAAATACGCACTGACAAAAGACGGAGCAATCCACCTGCACCACTGGGCACATCTAAAGTCTGCCAGGGATTTAAATGGGGCTTGTAACTAGCTGAATGACAGAATTCCAATGCATTGCAAAGCAATGAACTGAAGACTCGCATTCAAGGGGTTAAAAGTCATATTTTAAATCACTGGGATTTATTATTTATGCCATATGCAGTTGCAGTTGATTCACTTTTCACTTTGTGCATATGGCCCTTAGACTGGGGTCTGCCAAGGAGATTTAAGGCCATTCAGTGATTAAGAAAGCAACCAGTCCAATTTAAAGCTGTGGATTAGATCATGTTATCCAGTCTGTAAAGCAAACAATAGTATTGTCCTCGTTTCAGTGGGTGCGTACAACAAAAGAAAAAACAAAATGCGTCTGCTTGTGTAGTAAAACAATTCAGAACACTGAGTCGTAAAGTCTTTCAAAGTGTAAAAAAAAAAAATTAATAATAAAGTTCACAGGTAAATTCACGACTGTTTTAGTCTCTTCCTTGGAATTCCAAAAGGTGGACACTGTGCGGATGCAAGTGCTCTGAAGGCCTCTGCTACTAAGTGCGGGTGGGATTGGATCATGGATTTCCAGCCTGCTGTCTCCATTATGTCCGTTGCTTGACTACAAAAAAATTACAAATTTGGGATTTTAATACGTCGAGCATGAAACACATTTACTTTGTTTTACAGAGACTTAAAATCTGCCTATATGCTGTTCTATTCATTTTTCTGTAACATAAATGGCTTTTGAGAAATTAAACTTTATATTTTGGCGGGTATCCTTTTGAAATGTTGCACAGTATTGTGTGAGCAACTAAAAGGAACATTATCCATGTCGCCAGGGTGAAAAGGCGACATGAGAATCTTGTCCACATCGAAAGGGTGAGACTCATGATGCAGACTTAAACTTCGTTCATTTGAGCGCCCATATCATTCTCAATTATTATGAGGTGGACACTGAGGGGAAGGAGAGCTGTTCTGGCTTCAGCAAGGTATGTTTAGGAGAATGATGTGGGCGCTCAAATGAGTGATGCTTAAGTATACGAGATAAGAATCTTGCCCTTTTGATGCAGATGAGAGTCTCACGTCACCCTTTTCATCCCAGCGACGTGGATAATGCTCTGTTTGGTTGCTCGCACAATACTGTGCAACATTTTGATAGTGAACCATTTTGGTGGCACAGTGGGGCACTTTATGCAAATGTTGATAATTTAATGCCAGTGAAATAAATCAGGGTGTCAGAAAACTGACTGCTCCTCCAGTTAATTCAGGGGGGTTGGGATCTCCTTCCAGTCAAGATCCCCATTGGCATGCTGCGACTCACAATGCAGACCCAATTTTAATCTGCAAGTCTTTTCCCAAGAGAGTTAATCTGTCAGTAGGGAAAATAATGATAATAACCCTTTAATAACTTGAAAACTATTTGTATTACAAAGAAATGTCTAGCACAACATATATTCTCTATAAAAGTAGCTAAACTTGTTTCAAATTGATAGTTCCATATTAATGTGTGATGTCATTTGAAATTAACATGCATACTGATTAGCAATACTCTGTTCTATACATAGCATTTTATTTTATATACTAGTTTTAAAGCCCGTATACACAGGCGGCGCTGCAGCCAGGCGCAGTACTACCTGCCCGAACAAGCCGCGGCTGATACGGAGCAGGGTGCTCAAAATTCAGACCATAGCCTTCTCTGCGCACCGGACTCCGGTCTGAATTCGGAGCGCCCCGCTCCATATCAGCTGCGGCACAGGCAGTCAGTACTGTGCATGACTGCAGTGCGTGCAGCCGTCTCTACTGCTCATGACTGCTTCTGACAAACATCCTTAGCGAATTATAATATAGGATATTTGTTTTTTAAACTCGCCATTTTCTTACATTTTTAGAAAATAAACTGTTTAAATATTAGAACATGCCCATGAAGGAGTGAGGTATATTAACATATTTTGGCATTCTGTCTGCAGTTGTTACCCTTTGATTGCCAGAGGGGTCTGGCACTCAAAGGGTTATTATGATCTGTGTTGAAGTCCACACCTCTTCAAAAACACACATTCAGCTTCAACAGTTCTGATTGGTTCATGGGAACCAGTTGTCTTTATCAAACTGTAAAGTGAAACCAACCTAGAAGGATCTAGAGCAAATTTACAAAAAAAAGTAGCTATTCCTGACTGCTGTATGAAAGACACCTACCTAACCGAGTCCATCTGTAAAGGAAACTGAATCTCTTACTGCTATCTATGACGCAAGAGCTACAATCTTGGAATACAAATGAGAAGATCATGACTTACTTGCTATTCCAGTTTTTCCCATCCTTGCAACCCAACTGCCTGAGAACACTACACCTGAAAGGAACACACACATGCACAAAGAAACTACAATGAAAATAGGTTTTCACAGACCCTTTTAAAGGATCAGTAAAGTTTTGTTATGGGAAAAACAAACATACTGTAGTAGGGTTTTCCTGATGAGTAAAAAAGTCTTAACCCTTGCATAACCTCTTACATTCAAAGGGTTAACCTGCTGGCAGTTGCTTTACTCTGCTTATAAGATTTCAAACTGTCACAGTGGTGAAGCGGTTAATATCATATTCCATGGAGAACTTTACACAACGCCAGCAGTTCGACAACATCCTCTCTGCTCTGCCAATTTCCCACTGGGATGGAGAGGATCTGCTTTGACTTCAGCACCACAAACAGCTTTGATCTCTTAGCCCTTTCAGTGACATAATGATGTGGACTGTACTCTCCGCTGTGGCACTGATAAGGTTCCAAACCGAGAAAATGGCAGGGAAGCTATATATCACAGCTTCTCTGCCCTTCTGTACTCACTGAATCAGCTGAGTAGGCTATTTGCCAATCAGCTGATTCAGATGAACACAGGACTTGCAAGGCATTCAGCTGAAGAGTGCCTTGCGAGTCTTGTGTTTACCTGAATCAGCTGATTGCTGGATAGGTTCAGTTAGTACAGACGGGCAGAGAAACTGACATGGGACTTTCTGACATTCTTTCAGTTTGGAAGCCTTTCAGTGCCACAGGAGTGTGCCATCTACATCCTTATGGCACTGAAAGGGTTAAGGGAGGGCAGCTGCTGTCTCTGCTCTTTAGCAGAGAAAACGCACAGTCCTCTAGCGCTATATCTCTATACGTCCTCTGGCTCTATTATCAACCTCAGTATGGTGATGTTGGGACTGATCTCCAATGGAAAAGGCTGCTATTGGAGTTTAGTGTATGCGGTGAACAGCCACATTAAGGTATAAACGCACCCACATGTATATGACGCTGGCTCATTTCACTTTTATTTCCATATGTAAATGAGCCAGTTGAAGGCATGGGGGATTCATGGTGATGTCAGTGGAATGTGGTGGATTGGTGGCTTATTCACAGGAATATGATGGTGAATACATCTTAGCACGTGCTGTCAATATGCCATTGACACAAATTCACCACCATATTGCCATCCTGGCTCCTTAGTGCATCTTTCTCCAGGTGGTGCTCGTAACATAGCAGCTTGTGGTATCATACGTCTGGAGCAAAACAACTGTCAGCAATGGGCATACTCAATTTAACAGGGACTGCACAACAGTATGTTTTTTTTTTTTACCCATAATAAAAAGGTTTTCTATTCTTAAATGTTACGCAGCATAGATTAGTAGATCTAGTTTACAAAAAAAATGTTGGGCTTTTTAAAGTTAGTTCTCCCTCAATTAGTCTTTTCTGGCTGCATACAGATCCTTATGTTCCATACAATTAATGCCATCTTAATCCTGCTCAATACACAAGTAGGTGATCTACGACAGAGCAATATGCTTTACTTTCCACAGCAACCCACTGACACAAGATCAATGGGTAAGTTTCTTAGCAAAAGTCCATAGGATTCAGTGTAGAAAAAAACAACAACTCACAAGAGTGGTATAAAAGTGATACTTTTCAATGGCTAACTGAGGACATAAAAAGTGCAAGCTTTGAGGACACTAAGGTCCCCCATATATACACAATATATTCTATAGATAACAGTATTAAAGGAAGATTAAGTAGAACACCTTATAACAACTTAGGTGATTTTGAAAGAGCTTTCAAAATCAGTCATATTTCTATAAATATTTAAATGAATAGTTTATGATCTACTTAGCATTATGTGCCAGTGTATGCGGTCTGTGTCCAATACAAAGATTCCACTCTCCCTCCCAACTGCTATTACCTTCCACACAATGCTGGCTAATCTGCATACACAGGCAAGTAAATAAAGCTAAACATCTCAATCTATAGTTTTAACTCTGAGTGCCAGAGGTGTACACAACGCATTGCAAATCAATGCGTTGTGTAACCCTCTGGCACTCAAAGGGTTTAACTAAAGATTGGCTAACATAACATATAGGTAAATTTGAAAGCTCTTTCTGAATCACCCATGTTATGAAGTGTTAGTGCCACGTTAAGGGCCCTATGTTTGAAAGCAACAGAGAGTCATTCTGGAACAAGTCGATTGCACCATAGGGGAGAAATAAATATTCCCAGAACGCCAAATGATTTAACCCCTTGAAGACCAGAGGGGTGGGGTCCTCAAAAAGGTTAAATGCGACTTAATACCCTGAATTTAGAGAGATCTCACAATACACTGGCAACATCTCTTGCTCTCAAGAGGTTAAAAGCCCCCTTTAAATCAATGTGAACTTTTTTTGTCCCCTATGGTTCAGAAGGTTTGTTCTAGTATGGATCCACTTCACTTTTATACATACGTCTCAACACATTAAATAGTTAATGGGATAGTAATGTTTTCATTAAAAACAGCAGCTCCAATTAATCTTCATTATTAGTATTTGGGCCATGCAGTGTGTTACTTCAATGCTGTCAGAGTTGTAGTTCAAGATTAATTGAATGATAAAGTATCCCCCTCCCGCCCCTTTTACCTAGTGTAAGCCACCTCCCCTCAGATGTGGAATCTGGTCACTTGACTGTACAGGTCACAGCAATCTTCTTACTGTGAGCATAAGGAAAACCTTTCCCCCCTTGACAGGTTTTTTCTTATGCTCACTAAAGACTGACCCTTTCTGTGATCCATCCGGACAGTCTTGCTACTCTGAGGTGAGCGGGAGGGGATACTTTATCATTCAATTACTCTTGCACTACAGCTCTGACAGAATTGAAATAACACTCTCCACGGCCCAAACACTATGAAGATTAATTGGATCTGCTTGTATTGTGAAACATTACTATCCCTGTAACAGTACTGGGCCTTATGTATAAAGCCCAACGCATTCTATAGTATTAACCCTATGAATGCTAGAGAGGTATCCAGCGCAATGCATTGGCTACCTTTCTGGCACTCGAAGGGTTAAAGGCAGAGTAAGGGACTTTTGCACAAAGGAAAAATGAGCAATTCTGGAGCAGGTCAATTGCACCATAGTGGAAAGAAAACAAGCTTTCCTTTGAATTGGATTTTTTATTCATTTGAATGAAAGAAAAGTCCCCAAAACACACACCTCTAGCACTCAAGGGCGATAAGAGCGCAATATAAAATTTATGAGATTTGAGGAATGTTTATTTGTCCTTCTTTGGTGCAATTAGTTGGCTCCTGGATTACTATTCTTTGCGCATCTGACTCAAGTCTACAGCGTTTTGAGTTTCCCATAATGGGAGACAAGATAGAGGTGCAGCGAGCACAACCAGAAGGTAGGAAAACTGCAGACCCAGTCTGTGTTAAAGGGATAGTAATACTTAAAATGTAAAAAAAAAAAAAAAAATCCCCTGAGTAAAACAAGGGAACCCCCACTGCAGAAGGGTGACCTAAAAGTTATTACAGTTCAAATTAGATGTTTTTAAGTGCAGTATCACAGTGGTCTGAAATTGTACACCATCCTATGGAGATTTATGGTCATCTGAGCAGAGCGGTCCACAGGATGGTGTAGCAGCAGCACCACTGTAGAGTTCCAGGCAACTGTGACACTGCACCTAAAAAATTCAAGTTTGAGCGGTAAACACTTTCATATAAAGCACCTATCAGCAGTGGCAATACCCTTGTTTTATTCAAAGGCCTAAACACTTCAATATATATTTATATTACAATCCATTTAACCCTTTGAGTGCCAGAGGGGTACACAACGCTTTGCCTTGTGGACCCCTCTCGCACTCAAAGTGTTAGGAGTTTATTTAATGGGGCATGTTACCCTGAACCAAACAACTTTTAAATAAGGGGATTGTTATACTTACCAGTAAATCCTTTGCTTTTAGTCCATTGAGGGATGCAGGGACATGGGGTATAGAGCTGCTCCTCCAGGACACAGGGCACTCCAAAAGTGAAACCCCCTCACTCCCTGCCCTCTATATGCCTCCATCCACTAGATAGACTTCAGCTCACGTCTAGCAAAGCAGGGAAAGTGTAGACACCATGACAGAAAATCCAAGCAATTGCAGGGCATCCCGACCCATAACAGTGAGAAGTTCTCAGGGTGGGATGGCCTGCATCCTTCAATCAACTAAGAGAAACAGATTTATCTGTAAGTATAAAGATCCTCTTCTCTTATGACTATCAAGGGATGCAGGGACCATGTGATGTCCCAAAGCAGTCCCTTTCTAGCGCCATCCGGAATGACAAGCAAAGTCCGTGCATCTGAAAGACTTAGTAGTTTAAGACATTTAACCACATCCAGATAATGAACTACTTGCTGTTTTGGATTGTAAGGATTGGGAAATAAGGAGGGGAGGAACCAACTCCTGATTAGTGTGTAAAAAAGAAACAACTTTAGGCTGAAACTCAGACAAAGTTGGTAATGCAACCTTGTCTTTGTGGATGACCAAGGCTGGAGAAGAAAGTTCTGTAGCAAAAGGATGGACCATACTTGCTAGGCCCTGTCTCATGAGGGGAAGTTCTATAATCTCTGGTGGAGTGAAATGTAGCTCTTCTTAAATTCAAACCTGGATGGCTTTATTCTGAGGCTGTAGGGTGCTTTTGCCGCCCATGGCCTGACTGACATTCTTATCCAGTTTGGGCCTAAAAACAAGGGAATCCAGGAAAGACAATGCTAACAACAATTTTGCGGAAGCTGCATTTGCATACCAAATCTTTAGCCATAGGTTGCGGTGAGCAGCAACAGTGGCCCCTAAGCACTTTGCCACCATCTTAGCAAATCAAAGACAGCTTTGCCTCAATAAAGAGTAGCATGTTGCAGAACTCCTATTAAGACAATATCATCATCTTTGAAAGTATACTCCTGGCCAGCTTTTAGGATCTCATCCTGGTAAGTCTCCATTGCTCTGAAAGCCCACTCGAATGACTGCTCCTGTACCAGACAGAAAACGTTTATGGAAGGGCTCCTGTTTCAAATCAGTGGAATCCAAGAGGGCTGAAGCATTTTGTACTGGAATGGTAGTGCATCTGGAGAGTTGAGATATATTGTCGAATCTACAGTTGGTGGTGCTGGCCACAGTTCTATACCCTTTCCCACAAGATAGACAACATGCAAAACTTTTTTTGGGATTGACAAATCTTCATCAGGACATCACCATTCCACCTGCACAATTTGAACCAACTCAGCATACATAGGGAAGGAGAATGAAGACTTCATTGTATGTTTAAACAGAGCTACATATGGACCCTCTTGCAGGGATTCATCCAAAACATGTAGGACTTTCACAATAACCTGGTAGGATCAGAATGATCATCATGTACCTCATCTTCATTGTCTGAGGACCTAGCCCAGAGATCGCAGAAGAGTCATGTGGCTGTATGTTATCTTTTTGCCAGGGACACCAGCCATTTGGTCAAAATATTTGCCAAAATCTGCCCTATTGAGCATCTGAGGGCAAGGACCCATTCCAGTTGGAATGTGGAAGGAGCTGGTATTGTGGACGGAGGTGTAGTAGTGTCATCACTGCATGCTAAACACTTGGCAGATGGATTGGGGCCAAAAGAAGAATAAAACAAAGCATTAGTCTTGCCCTAGCTGCCTCCAATTTTAATATCCTGCTGTCTGGACTGACATGACAGCTAGAGAAAAAGGACTTATTGTATAAATACATATATCTCACAAAATGCCTAAGAGAATGGGAACTACACATTAGGCCTGAGGAACATAGCACAGGGTGCGGAAGAGATACTGAGTGGAAGTCCTAACCACCCAATGCATGCTGAATGTAAGCTTGAGGGTAAAGTGAGGCTGGCAGTGTGAAAGCACCAAAAATGGAATGCTCCATCTGGCCTGAATATCTTACTAAGTCCCAAGGCCTGAGCTAAAACAAGCAGCCACCCACACCGGAGAGATCATACGACTGTCCGCTCCTTCCACTCATCCCACCAGCAAAGTGGGACAACTAGCAAGAAAATTCAGCACCCGAGGTGAGCACAGCAGAGATTTAGGCACAGCAAATGATAACAGGAAAATACACAGCTGGATAGCTGGCTTTCTTTTTCTCCTTAAGGCCATCCACTGTATTCCCTCAAAGGAACAGTTGTACAGTCACTGTGCTGCTAAAAGTGGTCTTCTTCCAGATAACAAGGAGCAGGGAGGTAGTACATACAGTCAGGTCCCCTGTTCCCTCATCTCCCAAGTGACAGGCAAGGAGACAGGACTCACTGTTCCAAGTGAGCTCTCCTGACAAAGTCAGGGCTCCCCTAGGTGTTAGGGGAAGAAATAATTAAAATATAACGTAAAGGAAAACATAAGCAGCATTTCCCCTCAGGGACAAGACCCTGTAAGCTCCTGAGGTCACTCAAAAAACTGAAGTCTGTCTAGTGAGGGGAGGGGTATAAAAGGCCGGTAGTGGTAGAGGTTTCTTTTGGAATGCCCTGCCTCCTGGAGGAGGAGCTCTATACATGGTACCTGCATCTCTCAATGAGTGTAAAATAAAAAGTCTTTAAAGTGATAGTAATACTTAAATATTATTAATCCCCATATT
Organism: Rhinophrynus dorsalis; assembly: GCA_037306005.1. Taxonomy (NCBI): domain Eukaryota; kingdom Metazoa; phylum Chordata; class Amphibia; order Anura; family Rhinophrynidae; genus Rhinophrynus; species Rhinophrynus dorsalis. Next base: position 225,693,639 of record CM074725.1, read on the forward strand.
GTAGCTGTGGTAAAAATAACTGAATTTTCCCCAGGTTCATCTCTCAAACCTTTATGGTTTGAGAGATAACCGAAGGCAAAGTTCCCCCTCCCTCCCCCTTCCCTGAAGTCAGCGTTGTACTGACTGCAGGGGAAGTCTGTCGTTCGACAGTCAGGAGGTTCTGCACCTGAGCCGAGATCTCGTTAGTGAAATAGGATTATTTCACTGAAACAGTCTTCTACATGTGCCTGGTTTGTGCTTGGTTTGCAAGCACACGTAGAAGACCGTTTCAGTGAAATAATTATATTTTACCAACGTGATCTTGGCTTTGCTGCAGAGCCGCCTGATGCAAATAAGACCGTATATCCCTGCAGTCAGTACAACGCTGACTTCAGGGAAGGGGGAAACTTTGCGTTCAGTTATCTCTCAAACCATAAAGGTTTGAGAGATTAACCTGGGGACAATTCAATTCTTTTTACCACAGCTACAATATGGGGATTAGTAATATTTAAATATTATTATCCTTTTAAAGCACTTCACTTGAAAATCTCCCTGGTGAGTTACTCCATGGTTGTTGCTATCAGACTCACAGTTCATGACTCAATGGTGCGAGTAGGGACCAAATTGCTCCCTGCTCTTAAATCCTGTACTCCACAGAGCAAGCTCAAACTGCACTCAGTGCCTCAGAGCACCCTCAGGTGGAGTGCAGAGAAGTGAGGAAACTTGTGCTTATATAGCATACAGCAGTCGAGAATTTCCAGCATGAAGATAAAAATGGAGTTGGAGTTGCTAATCCCCTTAGGAACAAGCAGAGGATCAGTATATTAAAGGGATAGTAATATTTAAGTATTACTAATCCCTATATTAAAGTCCTATTAAAAATAAATGTATTGCCCCCAGTATCATCTCTCAAACCTTTAGGAGCGATCATCTCTCAAACCATAAAGTTGCCCTCTCCCTCCCCCTTCCCCGTAGTCTGTTTTCTAGCTGATTGCAGGGAAGCCAGTAGTACGACTTTCAGGCGGCTCTGCAGCACAGCCGTGATCACGTTAATAAAAAAGAAAAGTTTCACTGAAATGGTCTTCTACATGTCCTTGGTTTGCAAACACATGTAGAAAACCGTTTTAGTGAAATATTGTTTTTTTTTAATTAACACAATCGCGGCTCTGCTGCAGAGCCGCCTGATGATCTAAGACCGGATTTCCCTTCAGTCAGCTACAACGCTGACTTCGGGGAACGGGGAGGGCAACTTTGGGAGTGATCATCTCTCGAACCATAAATGTTTGAGAGATGACACTGGGGGCAATACATTTATTTTTGATAGGACTTTAATATAGGGATTAGTAATACTCAAGTATTACTATCCCTTTAACAAGGCAACTTGTTTCAATGCAGTAAACCATTTAATTTAAGTGGGTAGCAAAAGGTACGTAGCAAGTGTTTTATTGCTAGACAGGTCTCCAAAACACTGCAATACAATGTACTGGAGACCTGCCTAACATTCAAGTAATTAAAAGTTAAGTCTCTGACTAAACTGATGAGCACCGATTTCCCGTTGGTTAACAATCTTTACTATTACCCCAGTATATCCTATAGATCTCCATGATCTGCAACGACATGTCACTAATGCTTCTGTGAGACTTCCATCTTCTCAACTGAAGCAGTCTGTTAGCAAGGCCTTACACTTTTAACTCTTTGAGTGCCTGAGAGTTATCCAATGCATTGCACCTATCTGGCACTGAAGGGGTTAAAAGTCCCTTCCTTATACCCTTTACTGCCACTTTATATCGAGCAGTTTAATGTCCCTTAAACTGAAGTCTGATTAGGTGTTTCAGAGATTTTTATTGATCACACAAATATCCATAAATATGAAGTTTGAGATATGTGGAGAAACTTGCCTGTTAATAAAGTCTATTGCTTGTGCTTTCAGCTGTTCGGCACTGTGCAAATCTGCGAGAATAAGAACGTCAGCAACATTTTCTACGGAGAGGCTACTGCACAAAGCCTCTTCACACATGACTTTTAGCCGTTCCAGTGCATACTACCAAAGAAAAAAATTATATACACAAAAATCAATGATTTACAGAAATACTTGTCAAAAGGCACATCAAATGTCATCGAAACAAGTGTAAAACACACCCCAGTTTACAATAAAACTATTTTAATCTGCAAAAAGCAGTTCTAAAACATGGGGACAAATAAAATAATTCCTCAAATTCCCATCAATTACATGGAGCCTTTAAGCTGCTGAATGTTAGAGGTCAACAACATCTCTAGTACTCAACAGGTTAAAATCCACATTCAAGTTAATGGGCTTCTGAGGATTCTTTTTAAAGGGATAGTAATACTTGCAAATTACTAATCCCCATATTGTAGCTTTGTTAAAAAGAAACTTATTGCCCCCAGTGTCATCTCTCAAACACTTATTGTGTGCAAGATATTAGCGCTCAAAGTTCCCCCCTCCCTCCCACTGAACATTGAACGCTGACTGCAGGGATATCCTGTATTACTTGCATCAGGCGGCTCTGCAGCATTGCCGAGATCGCGTTTATAAAAAAACAAATCTTTCACTAAAATGGTCTGAGAGGGTCTGAGAGATGACACTGGGGGCAATAAGTGTCTTTTTAAAGGGATAGTAACACTTCGTTTTAACTTTATTTTATTTTGTAGGCATTAAAAAAACATGAATAACGATATAAGTCTTATCTCTCAAACCTTTATGGTTTGAGAGATATTCACAAGCAAAGTTTCCCCTCCCGCCCCTTTTACCTAGTGTAAGCCATCTCTTCTCAGATGTGGAATGCAGTCCATAGACCAGACAGATAACAGCAGGGGACAATCTTCTTCCTATGAGAACGATGAAAGCCCTGCCCTCCTTGACAAGTTTTTCAGCTTTTTCCCTCATCTTAATTGAAGATTGTCCCTCTCTGCAGTCTACCTGGGCACCTCCCGTCTGATCTGGCTGAGCAGTGATACATCAGTAAAAGGGGCGGGAGGGGGATACTTTGTCATTGAATTACTCTTGAACTACAAGTCTGACAGAATTGAAATAACACTCTCCAAAGTCCAAATACTATGATGATTAATTAGAGCTGCTTTTATTATGAAGTGTTACTATCCCTTTAACAAAGCTACAATATGGGGATTAGTAATTTGTAAGTATTACTATCCCTTTATCTTCTTGAATGCCAGCTGGGTGCAAGTCAAACAGAATACACAGGGCCATATGTTCAAAAGAAATGTGAAGGAGTTATGGGGGTAAACCATTTGCACTATGGGGAGAATAAAAACTTACAAAAGTTCCCATGATTTAAATGACGATTTTCACCCCTTGAATGCTAGATAGGGTCTCGACCACATTGCTTCGTTGGAGAGTGTTGGAGACCTCTCTAGTACTCAAGGGGTTAAAATATCCATTTAAATCCATGGGAAGGTTTTGTTCTTCCCTAGAGTGCACATGGTTTGCCCCAGAACTCCTCCACTTTAGAACATATGGCCCTGTGTTAGAAGTAGGGGCAAAAATCATCTTGAAATAGATTTCGTCTGAAAAGAATAGTAATGTCTTAAATTATATAAAAAGTAATATTGTAGAACATAAAATAAGAAATGCGTTAATGCAAATCCTATCTCTCAGACTTTTATGGTTTGAGAGATGGAACGTTCTAAAGATCCCCCCCCCCTTACCCTTCTCCTGATGTCAGCTGTAAGTTGACCGCAAGAGTTCCTGGTGCAGGACCTGCAGGCGGCTCTGCAGCAGAGCTGAAATAGAGTTATTTGAAAAGAATAACTTCATTGGACCAGTCTATAAAGTGTGCTTGGTTTGCAAGCACACTTTGTAGACCGTTCCGATTAAGTAGTTCTTTTTAAATCACTCTACTGCGGCTCTGCTGAAGAGCCTCCTCGTGTCGGCTGACACGGATCTCTTGTTAGCTTTACACTGACATTAGGGAGGAGGGGGACTTTAGAACACTCTCTCTCTCTCAAACTATAAAGGTTTGAGAGACAGGATTTGCATCGATGGATTTCTTATTTTATGGTCTACAACATTATTTTTTTAAGACATTACTATACCTTTAAAACAAGTTTTCTTGCTCCTCTCCCCCCTTCACAATTAAATTCAAACTTTGAAACATTAGTCAAGGGTAAAGACACCTTAAATGAATTAGGCAATTACTTACTTTATCTGCTGCCGCCAACAAGTTATCAGCCATCTTGTCTAGATTAGGTGCTTTCCCTGTGTAAATGAATCTCATCATTTCTTTAAATACATCAGGATCCACATCATGAATATCTACTCTATTCTGTACAAACAAAAAGAAGAGACAAATTGGGTTTATGTATAATGAAAATGGGGAAAATCTGGGGCAAACCAACTGAACAATAGGGGACTAATTTAAAAATGTTAAATTGGTCTTTTAACTCTTGAATGGGAAAAAAAAAAAAGCATTCTACAAAGCTTTGCTTTGCAATGTAAAGGAGACTCCTCAAGTATGAAGGGCTTAAAGAGATAGTATCATTTGTTTTACACAAGCTTTAATATTGTAGTTATTAAATAAAGCAAAGGATATAAGCCTTTTTGCTCTTTTCATAGTTTTAGTGTAATCTGGATCGAACGTTTACACCTTCTGCCCCTTTTAGGTATGTCAGAGATCTAGCTGACAAACTTGGATTCTGGTCTATGGATCAGACTGCTCGTCTGGAGAGCTGAAATAGCATTGAATACAAAGCAAATTTTCATGACAACGGTTCTCAAAGTTTGCCTGTTTTGAGGCAGTAGACCACTATCATGAAGATTTGCTTGGTATCCACTGCTATTTCGGCTCTCCAGACGAGCCGTCCAGTCCACAGACCAGAATCCAAATTTGTCAGCTACAGCTCTGACATAGCTGAGAGGGACGGGAGGGGTAAACTTTTGATCCAGATTACATGAAAACTATAAAAGTTATAGCAAAACGACAGATGTTCTGCTTTATTTATTTAATAACTACAATATTAAAGCACATGTAAAAAAAAGCATTACTATCCCTGTAAAAGTACCATTTAAAATTAAGGGGAACTTTATTCTACTACAGTACAGTAGGACTGTCTCTTCATCTTGTAGCCCCTAAAAAGCTGAATTAAATAAACCCAGAGGCATCTCTCAAACTTTTATGGTTTGAGAGATATCCACTTTCAAAGTTTTGCTTTTTTCCCTCTCCCCTGACATCCGTGTTCTAACAGCAGGGGAATCTGGTCCCAGGACCAGCGGAGGCTCTTCAGCAGAGCCGAAATCACATTAAGGAAGAAGAAATCCTTCACTGAAATGGTCTTCTATGTGTGCTTGCAAACCAAGCACACGTAGAAGACCACTGCAATGAAGGATTTCTTCTTCCATAATGTGATCTCGGGTCTGCTGAAGAGCCCCCGCTTGCTCCAGGACCAGATTCCCCTGCTGTCAGCTAGAACACTGATGTCAGGGGAGAGGGGGAAAAAAAGCAAAACTTTGAAACCGGATATCTCTCAAACCTTACCGCTGGGCTCATTTAATTCAATTTTTTAAGGGCTACAAGATGGGGGATAATAGGATTTTAGTCTTACCTGTTAAATCCTTTTCACTTAGTCCATACAGGTTACTGGTACACTGGGAGGCGATCCGCCCCTTTAAGTAGGCAGGAACATTCATCTAAATGTATGCAGGGGGCGGAGCCTCCCCTCCCTCTTAGGCTGCACCTCAGTCAGAACAAGCCAGAATGATTTGAGACATTAACACTGACCAGAGATAGGAGAGAAGAAGACGACCCCTGTGAGCGTGCCCCAAGGACTCCCACGGCGTGCCACAGGAGAGCCAAGCATGGTCCCTTGACAGGGTGAGAGACCAGTAACCTGTATGGACTAAGTGAAAAGGATTTAACAGGTAAGACTAAAATCATATTTTCACTGTCGTCCAATACAGGTTACTGGTACACTGGGATGTCCAATCATTGAGTTTTCCCAGAGGCGGGAAGGAGGCAAGGACCAGGTGCAAGGCCCCTAAAGTCACAGAACCTCTATGAACCAACCGGTCACAGATCCCAACTAGCAGAAGTGTCAACGGACACCAACTAGGGGTAAGAACAAACCCCAAGAACAAAACACAGCACACTGAACCGAGCCAACAGGGCTCAACAGTAAGGAAGCACTGAGAATCTCAGAAGAAAGAAGATTCTAGACAGGCAAAACTGCCTCCAGGACCTTCCTCCCAAAGCTGGCATCAGCCGAAGCCAGCACATCCACACGGTAGTGCTTTGAGAAGGTGTGCACAGAGGACCAAGTGGCCGCCCGGCACAGCTGATCAGCAGACGCTTGATTTTTATAGGCCCAAGAGGCCCCAATTGATCTGGTGGAATCAGCAGTGACCCGAAAAGGCACATGTTTATTCCGCAATTCGTAACCTTTACGAATAGTAGATTTTATCCAAGATGCAATGGTCACCTTGGATGCCCGTCTCCCTGCCCTAGGTCCCTCAGGAATGACAAACAGAGCGTCAGACTTCCTGATAGACTCAGTGTGATGAACATAAAATTTGAGACAACGCACAACATCCAACAAATGAAGATCCCTCTCCTTGTCAGAGGAAGGGTTAGGGCAGAAAGAGGGCACCACAATCTCCTGATTGATGAGGAATTCGGAGACAACCTTAGGTAAAAATTCCTTGGAAGTGCGAAGCACAGCCTGATCCTTGTGGAACACCAGGTAAGGAGGTTTACAAGACAAGGCTGGTAACTCTGCCACCTGGCGAACTGAGACAATGGCCAAAAGGAAGGCCATCTTCCAGGTCAAAAGGCGTAAAGGAATAGTAGCTAAGGACTCAAATGGGGGACGTTGAAGGACCCCCAGAACCAGACTGAGGTCCCACTGAGGAGCTGGACTCTTGAAAGCGGGCCGAACATGAGCCACACCCTGGAAGAAAACTTTGACATCAGGGAGGATGGCAATGCGCTCCTGAAAAAAGACAGACAGAGCAGACGTCTGAACCTTGAGAGAACTTAGGCTGAGCCCTTTTTCTACACCATCCTGTAGAAAGGCCAGGACAGTAGGAAGATGGAAATCAAGTGATAGATCCCTATCAGCACACCATGCAACAAAGGTTGACCAGACTCGATGATAAATCTTGGAAGACACAGGCTTGCGAGCTTTAAGCATCGTAGACACCACAGAAGAGGAACACCCCTTTTTCTTCAGAAATGAGGATTCAACCTCCAGGCCATCAAATGAAGGCGATGAACATCCTCCTTCCACAGGTACCCTTGTAATAGGAGATCTGGACGAGCAGGAAGTGGAAAGGGTTCCGCTACAGATATTTCCATCAAGTCCGGATACCAGGACTGACGAGGCCAGTTTGGAGCGATTAGGATGACCGGACGACGCCCCACCTTCAGCTTCTGGATGACTCTGATCAGCAGAGGAAGAGGAGGAAAGATGTAGGCTAGGGGGAAGTCCCAAGGTATGGACAAGGCGTCCACTGCCAAGGCCAGTGAATCCCTCCACCGGGAGCAGAACACTGACACCTTCCTGTTGTGCCTGGTTGCCATCAGAACCACTACAGGAACCCCCCACATCTGGGTTAGAAGGTGAAACACCTCTGGATGAAGAGTCCACTCTCCGCTGTCGACTGTGTGACGACTGAGGAAGTCTGCCATGACGTTGTCTACGCCTGGAATGTGTACCGCTGAAATGATGGGAACATGTGCCTCTGCCCAAGATAAAATGGCCTTGACCTCTAACCAAGCGGCGAGACTTATTGTTCAGCCTTGTATGTTGATGTAGGCCACTGCGGTGGCGTTGTCAGACTCCACTCTGACTGGACAACCCTCCAGTTGAGACTCCCAATGTCTCAGGGCAAGGAAAATGGCACGTAGCTCCAGAACATTGATGGAGAGGAGAGACTCCTCCAATCCCCATTTCCCCTGAGCACTGAAACGACCCAAAACTGCCCCCCATCCCAGGAGGCTGGCATCCATCGTGACTGTGGTCCAATATGGAATATGGAAGGATCTCCCTTTCAGGAGATGAGACAGGTCCAACCACCACTCCAAGCTCAACTCGACATGAGGAGGCAGAGAGACTGACAGGTGCAGATGGTCTGGATGATTCCTGCACGTCTGGATCACAAACCTCTGAAGTTCCCTGGTGTGTGCCATGGCAAATGGCACCGCCTCTATGGTGGAAATGAACTTCCCCACCAGAGATGTTAACTTCGGAACTGGAATCCGCTCAAGAGCCAAAATCTTTGATACTCGGAGAGCAATCTGATGAGCCACCTCTCCTGGGAGAAACACCATGCACTTCTGAGTGTAGAACAGGAGACCCAGGAAGAGTATCTGCTGAGATGGGACCAAGTCTGACTTGTCCAGATTCACAATCCACCCGTGTCGAGTGAGTGTCTGAATGCAAGCCTGAACCTGCTGGTGAAGGATCTCCACAGATGAAGCTTTCAAAAGTAAATCATCCATGTAGGGAGTCACCTTGATGCCATCTTGATGGATCACCGCTATCAAAGCACCCAGGACTCTCTGAAAAAACCTGCGGGGCTGTAGTCAGTCCAAAGGGAAGAGCCGAAAATTGAAAGTGACCTTTGTGGCAGGCAAACCTGAGATACCGCCTGCTCTCTAGATGGATAGGGATGTGCAGATAAGCATCCTGAAGATCCAGGGAGGCAAGGAACTCCCCCGGAGACATAGCAGATATCACAGAGCGGAGGGATTCCTGGCAATAGTGGGTACTCACAACAAAGGAATTGCGATCTTTGAGGTCCAAAACAGGACGAGCGCCACCGTCCTTTTTGGCCAACACGAACAGGTTGGAATAGAATCCTGAAACTGTGTTCTCTGTAGAAACTGGTTCCAGGACTTCTTTGTCCAAAAGATCCTGAATAGCGTCGTCGAACAGACGCCTTTTTGTAGGTTCCTGAGAAGGACGAGTAAGATGGAACCGAAAAGGAGGGAGAGAGGAGAAAGGGATCCTGTATCCCTCTGACACCACCTGAAGAACCCAAGGGTCCGCCACTGACTCCTCCCAAGTCCGGCGAAAGATGTGAAGGCGCCCACCTACAGCCGGATGCGGACCCGGGTTCGGCGAGTCATGCCGAAGCAGTCTTGGAGGTCTTGGCCTTAGGGGCAACTTTGGGCTTCCAGGACTGTTTAGGCTTGGAGGAGGAGCGCGAAGAAGGCGGAACCGCCTGGGACACAGAACATGTCTCAGTTTGGAAGGAACGAAAGGACCGATTGTGCTTGGCTGGAAACTTCTTTTTAAAGACTTAGGGTAGAAGAGTACTTTTACCTCCAGTAGCCTCGCTAATCAGCTCCTTTAATTCAGATCCAAATAGGGAAGTCCCTTGAAAGGGCAAAGAAAGCAAAACTTTCTTGGAAGAAGTCAGCAGACCAAATTTTCAGCCAAAGGGCACGTCTAGCCACCACAGAAGTAGTGGAAGCCCTCTCCATCATGCAAACTGCGTCAAAAGCAGCGTCAGAAACATCATTCTGGGCTTCAGAAATGTTAGCAAGGAGTTGCAACTGCTCTGACACTGGCGCATCCTGGCGAACCGCCACAGTAAGCTGTTCAGTCCAGACCGCAATGGCCCGGTTAACCCACGCCACAGCAAAGGCTGGACGCATGGCAGTACCAATGGAGGTAAAAATAGACTTAAGACAAATTTCTAACTTTTTGTCCGTCCAATCCTGTAAGGTAGAAGCATCAGATACAGCCAAAGTAGTAGATTTAGACAATCTAGACACTGGAGCATCCACCTTAGGAGGATGAACCCATTTAGCCAGTTCAGTCTCAGGAAAAGGATAAAGTTTGGCAAACTTTTTTGAGACTGAAGAGGACTTATCAGGATTTTTCCACGCATCAGAGATTAAGCGTTCAAGAGTAGGATTAGTAGGAAAACATGTAACAGCCTTAGAAGGTTTCTGAAACACGTCCGTTGGGTCAAGAGTGGATTCCTGACGCAAGGGAAGATTGAGGGTGGTCAAAACAGCCCTGATCAAACCCTCTGCAGAGAGTTCAGGGTCACATTCATAGGGGTTCCCAATGGATCTGGTAGACTCAATAACAGTACCATCCTCAACATCAGAATCCTGCAACAATTCTTCCTCAGAAGAATCAGAGATGTCAGGAGCTCCCTGTGGCTTGGGCAGGGAGGTCCTGACAGTGGAGGGGGTCTGCCATACTTGAAGAGCCCCCTGAACCTGAGAGGGAAAGAGCTGAAGAGTGGATCTGAGATCCCTAGTTGCAGCCTTGAACTCTTTCACCCATGTTGGCTTAATAGCGTGACTGGAAGGCCCTGGGTTGCTGCCATGACCTTCCAACACAAGTTGGGCACAGATGACCAGAAAATAATCTAGGTAGCCCTGCGTGACAGGAGGAGCAAAACGCAATAGGAGAAACAGATACCCCAGCCTCCTTCGTCTTAGGTCTAGTCCCAGGCTCAAGTGGAATAGACATGCTCACAGCGTCAGATATACCCCACAGACTGGAATCACCCGTTTAAAGTGTGAAAGATTAAATATTCACCCCAGAAACGTTTAAAACTAAACTTATCTGGCAAGCAAAGGGTTAATCAGCAGAGGAGAGAGAGAAGGTCCGGTCCCTGCGTACTATACTCGATGAGAAGAACTCACAAAATGGCTGCCGCAACGGGAGCCAATCAGAAGGAGGGCGCGAACCGAGCGCTCATGGGAAACGTAGTTTTCCTCACAGAGTACCCCAAAACAGTGACCGAAGTTCCCCCAGTCCCCCAACACACTCAAACATACAACCGGATGATAGAGCAAGGGAAGACAATTAAAATGAGCCCAGAGATATGTCCCACAGAGTGTAAGTCCATAGAGAGTAAAGGAGCAATGGCGTCTATGCGGGAAAAGCGCGCTTAAAGGCACGGAACGTTATTCTAATAAATTTTACCCTTAAAGTAAAAGTTCCATAACATATAGCAAACTGATAGACTATGACAGAAAACATTGCCCAACAATGTAAATGCCCATAGAATAGACAAACCCAGCAGAGAGCGGGTTAAATCCCACATAAACTGCTCCAAAACTCAGACATACACCAATACTAGCATTAGTAAAGTACATAAAAACACCCAATGAGCGCTGGAGTGCACAATGAGAACTCCCAAACACAATCCCAATGAAGGGACACTGGGGGACAAGTGGACCTTCGGCACTCAAAGGGTGGCTCACCTTTCCTGCAGGACTTCTGTCTTCAGGTTACCAAGATTAGAAAGGAATCACCACAGAGGATAATTCCCCAGGGAAATACTTGAAATCAAGTTATTCCCTCTTCAGGGCAAAAGATCCACCAGAAGTACCCTGGAAGCTGTGCTATCCACTTTAAATAGGGCATTTGACAGCCTTGGTAACCCGCCTAATGGTGGTATTCCATATTTGTAAAAATAACAAAGAAACTAATACTTGAAGAGAGCTGTTCTCTGCCTGGTGTGAACACACCGAGGAACAAATCATTGTGGCTTGTTCTGACTGAGATGCAGCCTAAGAGGGAGGGGAGGCTCCGCCCCCTGCATACAGTTAGATGAATGTTCCTGCCTACTTAAAGGGGTGGATCGCCTCCCAGTGTACCAGTAACCTGTATTGGACGAGAGTGAAAGTAAAATTTAAGTATTACTATCCCTTTAAGCCACTTTGCCAGTTGTGTGCCAGTTATTTGATGGTGTAGCACAGACGTTTTGAGTTAGAGGATGTTTGGTAAAATGGATGCTATATATTAAAAACAATGCTTATGATTTTGAAACAGCTTTCAAACTTATGTTGTATCATACATTTTTTATTAGGGCGAATAGTTTAGGTTTATAAAATATGTTTATTGAGGAATGCTGTGCAGGCACTTCCTGTCCTCGCCTATTCTGCTCACTTCTGCTAGAACTTGAAATGGTTAGATATCAGTGATTGGGGGTGGTAATGCAGTGACAGGACTACATAGCAGTGAATTAGCATCATTCATAAATCTAAATAACATCTAAAAAACAAACTTTGTCTAAAAACCTGAAAAACCTGTCAAGGAGGGCAGGGTGTTCATTGTTCCCACAGTAAGAAGATTGTCCCTTGCTGTGAGCGGTCTGGTCCCAGGACCAGATTCCACATCTGAGGTGAGCAGTGTTACATCAGTAAAAGGGGCAGGAGGGGGATACTTTATCATTCAATTACTCTTGAACTACAACTCTGACAGTACTGAAATAACACTCTCCATGGCGAAAATACTATGAAGATTAATTGGAGCTGTTTTTATTGTCCAACATTACTATCCATTTAATCTTTAACCCTTTGCGTGCCAGAGGGGTATGCAAAGCAATGTGTTGCATACCCCTCTGGCACTCAAAGGGTTAAAAGGTACTGGACGGTATATCCACAGAGGCAGGCATGATTGTCTTTTGCTGGACTTTAGGACAGTAAACTCCTCCTACTGATGGATTCCATTCTAAGAACATGTCAGTGGGTGGGAGATTTGAAGTCCTCGCACCTGGCCATACAGTATCATTCTCACCTTCATAGACATGATATCCAGTACTGAATATTCATAATGGAGAACCAATTCGCACACAATTTATTTACAGTGACCATTAGGATTCTCTGCCCACATTAAGGTAACTGGAGAATCGTTAAGTGGAGTCAGTGCGCCCTTAAGAAGCTGAAGACAAATCTTACAGTAACATTAATATCTCAGTCTTACCTTTTTACTTTCTTCCATTTCATGTTCAAACATTGCACTAAATACTGGAGAGCGAGCTACAAGAAAAAAATAACCCATTTATTCATTTATTTGGTAGCGGTGGGTTGGATAAAGGCAATTAATAATCCAGAAAAAATGAAGTACCTGCAAGAATAGATTTATGAGCTTTAAATTCCTGTCCGCCTACAAACAGGCTGCAGTCTGTAAATCTTGTGGTCTCCCAGAGGTATCCCAAATCTTCTGCCAGTCGGCATTCTGGCACCTTAAGATTGTTTGTATTAGATTGGCCTGATATGTTTACAGAGTCCTGAACCACGCTTACCTAAAGGAAAAGAATAGACTTGAGACCATGTACACTAAGGAGGAAGTGGACCAATTCTAGAGCAAACCAAATTAAACTACAGGGGACAAGTAAGAATTCTCCCAAAGTCCTGTTAGTTGTATTTAGAGCTTTTAACCTTTTGAGTGCCAGAGAGGTATCCAACATATTGCGTTGCAGTGTGTTGGATACCACTCTGGCACTCAAAGGGCTAACCAAGTGTCTTCAAGGAGATATAAGCCCCAAATAAATCAATGGTGCAGCTTTGCTGCACCTTTTGCTTTCCACGCAGGGCCCTGAATAGTAATAGTGCCGAGCACAGCGCAGAATCAGTTTCTTTATTTAACCCAGTGAGTGCCAGAGGTATGCAACACATTGCATAGCTCTCTGGCACACAAAGGGTTAAAGTGATACAACTGTTCACGAATAATGTTATTTTGTGTCGTAGATAAAAAAAAAAAAATTATATCCATCTATATCTATATATAGATATATATTTGCAGCAAATCCCATCTCTCAAACCTTTATGGTGTGAGATATTTGTATGTAAAAGTTCCCTCTCTCTCCCCTTCTCCTGACGTCAGCACTCTAGCCGACAGCAGGAGATCCCGGTCCTGAGACCAGCCAGCGGCTCTGCAGCAGAGCTGAAGTAGAGTTATTTCAAAAGAATCACTTCATTGGAATGGTCTACAAAGTGTGCCTGGTTTGCAAGCACACTTTGTAGATTGTTCCAACTAAGTAGTTCTTTTTAAAAAAACATGATTTCGGCTCTGCTGAAGAGCCTCCTCGAGTCAGCAGACTCGAATTTCCTGCTGTCAGCTTTACAGCTGTCATCAGGAGAAGGGGAGGGAGGGGGAACTTTAGATGTGACTATCTCTCAAACAATAACGGTTTAAGACATGGGATTTGCTGCAAATTCTACAATACAAAAAGAGGATTTTAGTCTTACCTGTTAAATCCTATTCTCTTAGTCCATACAGGTTACTGGTAACTTCAGGTCAGCGATCCACCCTAGAATTGTATGCAGGGGGTGGAGCCTACGTACCCTCCTTAGCTGCAGCTAACCAACCAGCTCCAGATAGATTTGAGACACTAACTATTGATTAGATATTGGAAGGGAAAGACTACTCCTGTGAGCATGACCCCGAAGGATACACACAGTTTGCCACAGGAGAGCCAAGCATGTTCCCTTGACAGGGTGGAAGACCAGTAACCTGTATGGACTAAGAGAAAAGGATTTAACAGGTAAGACTAAAATCCTATTTTCTCTGTCATCCAATACAGTTTACTGGTAACTTTGGGATGTTCAACCATGGAGTTTCCCCAGAGGCGGGAAGTAAGGCAAGGCCCAGGCGCAAGGCCCCCAAAGTCACTAGAGCAGATATTAACCATCAGATCAGAGATAGCCCAACAAAACAATGAAGTGTCAACGGACACTGAACAGGGGTAACACCTCCCCAAACTGTTACACAGCACACTGAACTAGAGCCAACAGGGCTCAAAAGTAAAGGAAGCACCAAGAACCGAAGAAGTTCCTAGACAGGCAAGACTGCCTCCAGGATTTTCCACCCAAAGCTGGCGTCGGCCGATGCCAGCACGTCAACATGGTAGTGCTTCGAAAAGGTGTGCACAGAAGACCAAGTGGCAGCCTTGCACAGCTGATCAGCAGAGGCCTGATTCTTGTAAATCCAAGAAGCCCTAATAGATCTCGTAGAATGAGCCATGACTCGAAACGGGACAGGCTTCTTCCTAAGCTTGTAAGCCTTACGAATAGTGAACTTGATCCAAGAAGCAATAGTCACTTTGGATGCAGGTCTTCCTGCCCTGGAACCCTCAGGAATGACAAACAACGCGTCAGATTGCCTGATAGACTCAGTGCGATGTACATAAAACGTGAGACAACGCACCACATCCAGCAAGTGGAGATCCCTCTCCTTGTCAGAGGTGGGGTCAGGGCAGAAAGGCGGCACCACAATCTCCTGATTGATGTGGAACTCCGAAACCACCTTCGGAAGAAACTCCTGAGAAGTGCGAAGCACTGCCTTGTCCTTGTGAAACATCAAAAAAGGTGGTTTACAGGACAGAGCATGTAACTCCGCGACATGGCGAACAGACATGATCGCCAGGAGAGAGGTCATTTTCCACAACAGGCGTAGAGGAATAGTAGCCAAGGACTCAAATGGAGGCCTCTGAAGAATGCCCAAAACCAAGTTAAGATCCCACTGAGAAGTGGGATTCTTGAAGGCAGGACGAGTATGAGCAACGCCCTGGAAGAAAACCTTGATGTCAGGAAGGATGGCAACGCGCCTCTGAAAGAAAACAGAGAGAGCAGAAGTATGAACCTTAAGGGAACTCAAGCTGAGGCCCTTATCCACACCATCCTGCAAAAAGGCCAGGACTGTAGGCAGATCAAATTCCTGAGGCAGGGCCTTGTCAGCACACCAAGATAGAAAGGTCGACCAGACATGATGGTAGATCTTGGAAGAAACAGGTTTGCGGGCACTGAGCATAGTAGCCACCACCCCAGAAGAAAACACTTTCTTCTTCAATATTGAGGATTCAATTACCAAGCCGTCAAGGCTAGCCGATAAACATCCTCCTTCCACAGGTAACCCTGTAGAAGAAGATCCGGACGGCAAGGGAGCCGCAATGGCTCAGCCACTGACAGATCCAGCAACTCTGGAAATGAAGCTTGGCGAGGCCAGTGCTGAGCAATCAGAATGACTGAACAGAGTTCCCGTCGCAATTTCCTCAACACCCTGTGCAACATTGGGAGAGGAGGAAAGATATAGGCCAGAGGAAACAACCAAGGAATGGACATTGCATCCACCACCAGGGCTAGAGGGTGCCTCCACCGAGAGCAGAACCTCGGAACCTTCCTGTTGTGTCTTGTCGCCATCAGGTCAATGTAAGGAAGACCCCGCTTCTGAACAATGAGGGTGAACACCTCTGGGTGTCGTTCCCACTCTCCACTGTCCACTGTGTGTCAACTGAGGAAGTCCGCCATGACGTTGTCTACGCCAGGAATGTGCACTGCGGATATGTCAGGAACGTGTTCTTCTGCCCAGGACAAAATGGCCTTGACCTCTAACCAAGCGGCAATGGCCGTGGCATTGTCGGACTGTACCCGGACTGGACAGTCTTCCAGCCGAGATGTCCAATGACGAAGGGCATGAAATATCGCCCGAAGCTCCAACACACTGTTGGGAAGGAGAGACTCCCCCGGAGACCACCGACCCTGAGCACTCAGACGACCCAGGACCGCTCACCAGGCGGAAAGGCTGGCGTCCGTCGTCACCGTGGTCCAGAAGGATACCAGGAAGGACTTGCCCTTCAGCAGATTGGAGAGGTCGAGCCACCACGACAAACTCAGTTCCACATAAAGAGGGAGAGACACTGACATCTTCAGAAGGTGTGGCTGACCCTTGCACACCTGGATCACAAACTCTGGAGTTCCCTGGTGTGTGCCATGGCAAACGGGACAGCTTTTTCCACACTAGAGAGGACAGCTTCTTGGCTGGAACTGGATCTTGAGCCAAAACCACAGAAACCCTGTGGGTGATCTGGTGAGCTACCTCATCCGTGAGAAACACCATGCTCTTCTGAGTGTCAAAGGGAAGGTCCAGGAAGACCAGACGCTGGGATGGGACAAGATCTGACTTGTCCAGGTTAATGATTCACCCGTGATGGGCGAGAGTGTGAATGCATAGCTGAAACCTGCTGATTAAGAAGTTCCACAGAGGGGGCTTTCAGAAGCAGGTCGTCCATGTATGGAGTAAATCTGATGCCGTCCCGGTGGAGGACAGACACTAAAGTTCCCAGGACACTGTCGAAAACTTGAGGAGCTGTAGTCAGACCAAAGGGAAGAGCTGAAAACTGAAATTGCCCTCTGTCACAGGCAAATCGGAGATACTGCCGGCTCTCTGGAAGAATGCCGATGTGTAAATACGCGTCCTGAAGATCCAGAGATGCAAGGAATTCCCCCGGGGACATAGCAGCAGTCACCGTCTGTAGAGACTCCTGGTGATGAGTCCGGATCACGAAGAAATTGAAATCCTTCAAATCCATAACAGGTCGACAACCGCCATACTTTTTGGAGACCACAAAGAGGTTTGAGTAAAAACCCATAACTCTGTCCTGAACTGGCTCTAGAACATTCTTGTCCAGAAGAGCCTGAATAGCGCCGTTGAACAGTCTGCATTTCTCCAAGTCCTGAGGCGTATGAGCAGGAAAGAAACGAAAGGGAGGAAGAGAGAAGAAAGGGATCCTGTATCCTTCCGCCACCACCTGTAAAACCCACGGGTCCGCCACTGAATCCTCCCAGACGCTGTGGTAGTGATGCAGACGGCCACCCACAGCAGAGTGGGAGACCTGTGTTCAGTGAGTCATGCCGAAGGAGGCTTGGAGGAGACCTTGGTTTTCCATTGCTGTTTGGGCTTGGAAGAGGCACGCGGAGCCGTGGGAACCATCTGGTTTGCCGGACATGTCTCAGTCTGAAAGGATCTAAAATACCATTTATGCTTAAGCTGCGTTTTCTTCCTGGGGACCAAAGGTAGAAGGATACTCTTACACCCAGTGGCCTCACTGATCAGATCTTTAAGATCTGGCCCAAACAAGGATGTACCTTGAAAAGGTAAGGAAAGCAATGTTTCCTTGAAAGCAGTGTCAGCAGACCAGATCTTGAGCCAAAGAGCCCGTCTGGCAACCACAGACATAGTGGAAACCCTGGCCACCAAATGGATGGCATCAAATAAGGCACCAAAAACATAGGGCTGTGCCTCAGAAATGTTGGCAAGGAGGCACAACATATGCGGAGTAGAAGCACCCTGACAGACAGCCAGGGTGAGCTGTTCAGTCCAGACCGCAATGGCCCGGTTCACCCATGTTGAAGCGAATGCTGGATGCATGGCAATACCAGCAGTGACAAAAATGGACTTGAGGGAGACCTCAAGTTTCTTGTCAGTCGGCAGTCTTTCAGAGCGGACGCATCAGAAACTGGCAAGTGCAGTAGACTTAGATAGCCTGGAGACAGGAGCATCCACCTTGGGAGGATGAACCCACTGAGCAAGCGCCGTCTCAGAGAAGGGACAAAGTTTGGCAAATTTCTTGGACACAGAAGGTTTCTTGTCAGGAGATTTCCACTCTTCAGACACAAGGAGGTCAAGAGTGGGGTTAGGTAGAAAGCAAGTAAGGGGGCTTTTTAGGCTCCTGAAACACATCAGAGGGATCAGAAGGAACCTCCTGAACTAAGGGAATGTTTTGGTTAGTCAAAACTGAGAGGAGCCCACAGCAGAACATTCCTCAACATCTGAATCCACCAGCAGTTTCTCCTCAGAGGAATCTGATACGTCAGGTACTCCCTGTGGTTTTGGCAGGGAAGACTTGATGGAGGAGGGGGTCTGCCAAGAATGGAAGACCCCCCTGTAACTGGGATGGAAAGAGCTACAATGTAGACCGAAGGTCCCTAGTAGCAGCCTTGAACTCTTGCACCCAAACTGGCTCTAATGCATGGATGGAGGTCCCTGGGAGACTCTCAGGGACATCAGAACATGCTGGGCATAAATGACCTGAGGCCCCAACACACTAGAAACATGAACCGGATGATAGAACAAGGGCAGACAAGAAAAATTAGCCATCTCTGAAGTCGCTAGGTGGAGCGGTTGCAGAGATATGCCCCAAACTATACAGTCCCACAGGAGTGAATGGAGCAATGGTGCCTATGCGGTAAAGCGCACAAACTCAAATTTTACAAAATTGAAACAGTAAAATAAAAATGCATGAAACATGTTAGAATACCCCAAAAAACACTGAACCAGCAGGAAAAGTGTCAGAAAACCCCCAAAAGATGCAAAAACAGCAGTTAAAGTACCACATAAACCTGCTCCAAAACACCCAACAGACATACAGATAGACCCAATGAGTGCAGGAGTGTGCAACAGGAACTCCAAAGGTAAACCCCTATGCGGAGGGGCACTGTGGGACATGTGGATCTGCCGCACTCAAAGGGTTGCTCACCTTTCCTGCAGGTCTTCTGTCTTCACATTACCTTGTATTTAGAAGAAGCCTCGCTGGGCAACTCCTGAGGAAAGAACTTGTAGCCAAGATTTCCCCCCTCAGGGCTTAAAGGGATAGTAATACTTAAAATGTAAAAAAAAAAAAAAAAAAAAAAAAAAAAAAAAAAAAATATGTTGTAATGTTTATCCCCCTGCTCAAAGTTGAATTTTGTAGGTGCAATATCACAGTGGCCTGAAATTGTACAGTGGCGCTGTTGCTACTCCATCCTATGGACAGCTCTGGTCCCGGGATCATAAATCTCCATAGGATGGTGTAGCAACAGCGCAACTGTACAATTTCAGGCCACTGTGAGATTGCACCTAAAAAAATTCTACTTTGAGCTGTAATAACTTTTGAATAAAACACCTTTCAGCAGTGGGAGTTCCCTTGTTTTACTCAGGGGGGATAAACTGTACAACATATATTTTTTTTTTTTTATATTTCAAGTATTACTATCCCTTTAAGGTCCACAAAAAGCACCTGGTTAAGGAGCTAGCCATGTCTAAGGGCATTGTCAGTTATGGTAATTCACCTAATGGTGGTATTCCATTTCTAACAGAAAAATAAAAACATTTCTAAAACTATAGCAGAACTGTTCTCTTGCCTGTGTCTTCACCAAGGAACAAATCTTTCTGGGGCTGGTTAGCTAGCTGCAGCCAAGGAGGGAAGGTAGGCTCCACCCCCTGCATATAATTCTAGAATTGTTCCTGTCTACAATTAAAGGGGCGGATCACCTACCCGAAGTTACCAGTAACCTGTATTGGACGACAGAGAAATAACATTATTCTTGGACATTACTATCACTTTAAAGTATATGCGTAGTTGCAATATGCCCTTTACTGTGATATTGATGTGACACCTTACCATCCATTTTATGAAAACTATTTTATTCTTCACTAGTTGAAGAGCCAGTGTACACCGGCCACAGTGTCAGACGCAGGGTAGTTATGCACAGTAGAGACTGCCCGCGCCACGGCTGATACTTCGGAGCTCCCCGCATCAGCTGCGTCACAGGCAGTCTCTACTGAGCATGACTGTGTTGTTACAAACCATTTACCAAATTATTATACAGGATATTGGTATTCATATTATAATGTGCCCCCCCCCCCAAAAAAAAAAAAAAAAAAAAAAAGAAAATCCTTGCACCTGTGACTCTCACTACAGCAAGTTTAACAGGAGTTGGCAGAGGGAACTTGTGAAATTCACTGCCCATTGGCGACCGACTTATAGATACAAAATTATTATATAAAGTTACATACACATCTACACAAAGAATGCCAGGCCCCAATGTAATTCATTCTATCAAATAAACTACATATTCGAACCAACCACCACAAGCTCCAACATTTAGTCGCCTTTCACAAGGGTGTCACCAGTGCAGGTGTTGCCTGTTGCGAAAGGTACTGTACTCTGGGCTATGGTGCTTTTCAAATTGAAGACTATTGTCTTGTGTACACACCAAAGTAGAGTACACTGCATCTTTAAGGTGGTCCATCAGAACTACAGTAAAGATTCAGCAAGGAAAGTCTGCACGCGGCCTTTCACACCAGCTTTGTTCATACCCCCAACATTTCAAATGGTCAAAGAGGGACACTTTTGTTTTAGGAGGTTCTGCTGGGGGTGTGGGTGGTGGGTAGGGCGTTTCTGAGAATTTGTAATTGATTTCATGACCAATTTACTTCTTTTTTGTAAGAACAGACTGAAGTTTATAGAAACAATGTGAGTTTTATCGCTATGGCGCAATGTGATTAGATTATATATATGTATCACATAGATATCCACATCACACAGTTTGACCTCCTAAATCGAAGGACACCAGGGTGGGAAAGAAAAACAGAGGGATTTGGGTCTCAAAGAGGGACAATTGGGAGATATGTTTCTTGGAGCTTGCGATGATCAAAGGACCATGTCACAAAATTAGGAAACGTTTCAGGCAATCTGTGATGTGGTAATACTACATGAGGGTCGTCACTCAATGGAGGTTGCTCCACTGAATGGCCAACACTCATGTAGGGTTCTGTTAATCCCATCCGTATCCTTGTTAATGACACAGACATTAGTGGATTAATAGATTGAAAGTCATTAAGCTATTTGATATTTTCATCAGCTTTTCTTCATATATAACAAGCAAGTTGTAGGTTCCCATCATCCTCAGCTGTCCAACACAAACTGGAGAGCTGCAGGTTGGCCGAAGTGCTGTGATCGAATATGCCAATTTGTATATAGAAACATGTGCTTGTCTGGGGTAATGTAATAATGCATCCACTGGTCTCCAAAGATGGCGTAATGCTAGTCTTGTCTCACAAAATGGCGTAATGCTCTTGGTGTTCTGTAATGGGGCAATAATCTGCTGGGGTTGTGCAATACTCTGCTGGTCTCAATCACAGGACTGGAAATTTCCACTGATCTGTGACAAGCTAGACCTTTTCGACTTAAATTGGGCTAATATTCCTTGAAATGACAGAGAAATGCATCTCGATCATTTGAGGGGTTATAAGAGTCATTTAAGTCAAGGGGTATTTTATTTGTTTCATATGG
Organism: Rhinophrynus dorsalis; assembly: GCA_037306005.1. Classification (NCBI taxonomy): domain Eukaryota; kingdom Metazoa; phylum Chordata; class Amphibia; order Anura; family Rhinophrynidae; genus Rhinophrynus; species Rhinophrynus dorsalis. The sequence continues at coordinate 225,715,237 of CM074725.1, forward strand.
TGCATTTAGTGTATCCCAGAAGTGTCCCGCTTCGGTCTTGTAACATATGACCCTTTGTGTGGCATACAGTGTATGACAAGATAAGTATCTTGTCTGACACGGATATATTAACCCTTCAAGTGCCAGAAGGGTGCCCAATGCATTCTAATGTGTTGGGCACCACTCTGACACTCAAAGAGTTAAGAACTAAATCAAGTCTGGAAAAAGCCAACTGCACCGTAAGGTAAAAATTACATTTACAAAGTTCTCACCAACTCACACTAGGCTTTTAACACTCTGAGTGCCAGAGAGGTATCCAATGCATTGGCTTCCTTTCTGGCGTGCAAAGGTTAATCAAATGAATACTAGAAGGCCTCCCACTCAATGATTCATAATGTCTTGGAGACCCACTTAGATCAATGTGAATTTCAACCTGTCCCACTAAAATGCAGATAGAATTGCTCCAGTTCTTCATAGTACAGTCTGTCACAATGTTTGAACCCCTCTAGTGTTTATATCTGGGGCGCTCCTAACAGATCTGCTCACTGATGTCCAGGGCCATCAGCGCAGGGTCATGTGATGTCAAGTGACTCTATGCACACAGCTGAACTGGAGTTAACAAGTACTCTGCAGCTCTCATCTCCAGTGTGTCCTTTAATGGCACAAAGGAGACTTGGTCACCCTATTTATGTGAACAGCAGCCAATAACACTGGCTGGCAATCAGGTGGGCCGGCCATCAGACAGGCCTCTCCGGCATCTGGATTGGCGGTAGAAAATCAGAAGTGGAATGAAAGAACACTAGTGATAGGACTGTTGGACTGCTATGGTTCTGCTGCCCATGAGAAAGATCTCTTACAGAATAGCAATGTATTATTACTATTCTGTAAGTGTGCTTCCTGTCAGACAGCAACGTTCACAGAGAGCTTATGACAACATGAAAACATGCAATCTCAACCATTTTCCAATCTATTAAAAAGCACTATCTTAAATAATCCTCCAAGCAGACATAGCAATCTAGTGGTGGGTAATGCAATTTCCTCAAGCAGATGCCAGACTACAACTCCCATCATTCCATGCCAGCCCTTGGTTGGCAGAGAACGATAGATTTTATAGTCTGGCAGCAGCTGGAGGGCCTCATGCTGCTCACACCTGAATTAACCAGGCTCTTCTATATACCAACTCCACTGGAAGACTATTCATTGAATCTACTACCTCTCTCTGTGGAGTAGTACTTACTCAAAATACATCTAAGCGGAACACGTTCAAAAGAAAATTGGAGGAATTCTGGGGCACGCCAACTGCACCACTAGGGAGAAATAAAAATTCCAAATGAACCCTATTTAATTTAATGTTGAATTTGTTCTCCACTATAATGTAGTTGGTTTGCTCCACAATTCCTCCACTTTTTTTATGAACATATGGCCCCAAGTCTAACGTCATACCATGCCCTTTTCATATAATCTTTTTCTGACAAACGTTTCCCTCCTGAATTTAATTAAAGGGGAAGGAACACAATCCAAAAATAACCCCAGCAAACTCCTCTATGGAGTGAAAATCCTAATGGCCCCTATGAATTCTGCCCTTGCTCTTTTATTCATAAGATAAGATCTTCATCGGTCCCGGATAGCATTTTCATGGAGCCGGACATGACAGTTGTAGCCAGACTACAGAACCTCAAATTTGTCTGACTGCATGTAATAGTATTAACTCTAATTATTCTAATGCCATGATATAAGGTTAATTTTGAATATTCAAATATTCAGTATACTATTTTTTTTTTATAATACACGGTACTGTTTTAAATGTCCATATCATTGTATTCTTCTTGTAATTTTAGTTGTTCCCGCCCCTTTTCCCTACGTCACTTGGTCTCCTCAGATCTGAAAACCAATCCGGACAGATCACAGCAAGGGACAATATTGTGTCCGCATAAGGAAATTGCTTCATTAACCCCTTAAGGACTGCTTTGATCCTTGCCGACCCACCGGTACACGTGACCTGTTGTGTGTACCGGTGCGTCGCTTTGGGGCCTGAAAGAGATCGCTCCAGTCTTGGAGCAGTCAATTTTAGGCCCCATTTTTACTTACAGCGCTCCCGGTGGAGCATTGTAAGTAAAAAGTACATGATGTAAAAAGTACCATGACGGTCATAGTACGTCATGTACTCCTTAAGAGGAGCAGTGTTTTACATATACAGACACACACATAATATTGTCCCTTATTGCGATGCGTCCGGTCAAGCGACCGGCTTTCAGATCTGAGGAAAGGAGAGACGTAGTGAAAAGGGACAGGATGGGAAAACGTAACTAAAATTACAAGACTACGCCTATATGGACATGTATCACAGTACCTCAAATTATATAAAAGTATAATGAATAATCAAATTACCTTTGTATTGTGAAATCACTATCTCTTTAAAGACTATAGGAGTGAAAAATGCAAATACCTCTGGTCCTTAAAAGTGTAAAATTGCCATGTACAGTAAGCAGACTTCTGTGTGCTGCAGTCCTGCTAGCAACTGTCATGTCCGCCTCCAGCGACATGACATCCAGAATGGACTGGACTTTGGTGGAGCTGTGTATGGAGGCTCCAAATTTAGTTAACCACTTAAGATGTTATTAGGATTAGTCATAACAGATTTTTTTCATTTCTATTTTGTTGCTAACCCTTTGAGTGCTATGAACAATGCGTTGTGTACCCCTCTGGCACTCAAAGGGCTTAAGCAGACACATTTAGGTGTTGTGCCTACAGAACAGCCACACTCCGCCTGACCACGATAAATTGGTTCCTATCTGGAAAACTGGGACCATGGGTAACCCAAGATGAGGGGCCTTTAAATCAGAATGGCCCCCAACAAACTGATTGACCATGTTATCTCTTGAACATAAAACTCAAGGACAAAATTTAAGATGGGCCATTATGATTTGCTGGGCATAGTAAGGTAAGCGGGTTGTACAGGAAGGTATTCTTAGGAGGCTTTACTTCCCATTTAAACCACTTAGTCAGCTGTAGCCTTTAATCAGATCACTCATCAATCTCCTTTAAGCTATATGTAATTTAGGTCTTTGGTAGATTTTATTGAAAATATCCTGTACTCCTTTGAATTGGTTTTCATTTATTCATGTCCTTTTGGAAACACAGTGCCCAATGTATCAAATATGTGTTAAAATCACAAGGATAATTTTTGACCCTCACAATTCCAGCATCTTATTATGTGCTGCTTAATATATCACAAGCAAGCTACCATTAACCATTTTTTCACTTGTGTACTGCTGTTACTATTGATACCTTTGTACTACATCACTATGGTTTGCTTTTTTGGTACGTAATTGTAGGCACATTAAGGAGTTTTGTTTAATGGTACTATAGATTGTCATTTCTTAGCATATTGTTGTCTCCTGATGATGTGATTATATTGAGTACTGCTGTATATTACTGATTGTCATCTTTCAATACTTTGTTCTCACTTGATGTGATCATACCATCTATTGATGTATTGTATACGAGTGTCCCCCTCCATTTTTGTATCTGCTCTTACTTGTTTTAAATGTGAGCCTTTATATGTTTTTTGTATACGATAAACAAAATATATTATATATTTTTTTTTTTTTTTTTTTTTTTTATTATATATATTTCATTGCCAATTTCCTCATTCTCGAATGAGAGTCTCATTAGTGGGTTCCTTTTCTGGGGTTTTATTCTGTATTCCCTATTCTATTGGTTCTAGATTCTTGATCCCTGAGAGAGCTGGACTATTTCATTCTTCAGTTTTATCTATATACCTAGTGCTGGCCAGTTTCCTTTATAATAAATAATAATGTTATTGCTGAACATTGACATTTTTAACATTCTGTCTTTAAAATGACAAATTGCTTCACTCCTGCTAACAGTACTTTAAATTAGTCTTCACAAAGTTTAGACCATTTTTATTTTGTTGGGGAAAAAATTACGTTAATCAGACAAAAGTGACGTTGAAATGAATGTATTTTTCTGAAAAAATATCTGTGCAGTACCATGAGATTTTTACTTTCATTTTGCCAAGAAATAGAAGTTTGAATATATCCTAAGTGATACATCTGCTGGAATTTTGTTTAACATGACATATAAGCAGTTTTGAATGAAGTCAAATATGTAAAGAAAATTCAAGGTGATAGGTCTTTAGACGACAATTTCAAGTAAATACACGTCCACTGGGAGAGAGTCACAGATTTCTAGGACTGACCAAGCCCCACTATATTTACAGTTAAATGACGGGGATAAATTAAAATAGTTTAAATGAGATGTGACACTTCCTAACACCCCAACACTTAATTTGTATGTTCAAAAAATCCCAATGGCCCTGACAAATATTACTCATGTGCCTTTGTCAAGAGAACATCTTCAGTCATTTCTGGATGTCTATGGAAGTGAAGGACCGCAGGACACAAACTCCTCCCACTAGTTCTAGAGTGGTAGCCAACACATTGCTTTTCCCTCTGGCACTCAAAAGGTTAAACCTTTGATCACCAGTAACTATGGCGTGCAATGTATTGATTTGTTTCGTTGTGCTCAGCCGTCTGGTCCTGAAAGGGTTAAACAACACTAGCTCCTAAATTAAAATGAAATTGTATAATTTTAAGTATAGTGGACTTCAAGCTAGAATCTGAAAAATGACCTCATTTTACATTAGATCCCTAAAAGCTATCCTAAACTTAATGCATACATTTAAAAAGATAGCAACGTTACACAAAAACAGAAGCTCCAATTAATCTTCATAGTATTTGGGCCATGGAGAGTGTTATTTCAATACTGTCCGAGTCGTAGTTCAAGAGTAATTGAATGATAAAGTATCCCTCCCCCGTCCCTTTTACCTAATGTAAGCCACCTCCCCTCACATGTGGTATATCTAGTCACCTGACCGGACAGGTCGCAGCAAGGGACAATCTTCTTACTGTGTTCATAAGGAAAACACTGCCCCCCATTGACAGGTTCTTCCTTATGATCACTGAAGATTGTCCCTCTCTGTGATCCATCCGGACAGTCTTGCTGCTCTGAGGTGAGCAGTGTTACATCAGTAACAGGGGTGGGAGGGGGATACTTTATCATTCAATTACTCTTGAACGACAACTGTGACAGTATTGAAATAACACTCGCTATGGCCCAAATACTATGAAGATTAATTGGAGCTGTTTTTATTGTGAAACATTACTATCCCTTTAATGTATGTGCGGTCTGTCCTATACAGATAAGTACTTAATGCCCTTCTATTCAGAAGTTAAGTTCTCATGCCCACTTGTAAGCCATAAATCATCATCAGTTCTGGGATATCCATCAAGATTGCTATGGTAACGGAAGCCCTTAAAAAGGAAGAAATGGAAACCCCCAGAGCATATTGTACAATTTTAAGCATCATTTAAAAAAATGTACAGAAGTGAGCATGGAGTACATGGTAATTTAAGGGGACACTAACATACACATTATATTACATTAATTATATAATGTTCGATTTCTAAAATGTAAATCATAAACTTGCATTTTTAATTCATGTGTAGACTGTCGTTTTGTCACATTACAATGTTTGTGCAGAGTTAATAACCCTTTGAGTGCCAGAGAGGTACACAACACATTGCAAAGCAATGCGTTGCGTAGCGTAGCCCTGTGGCACTCAAAGGGTTACTACTGTTAATGTACCAAGACTAGAACCCACTATCATTCTATTCAAAATGGCTGGTATTATCTCAGCCCACTTAACACCATTGAGAACACTCACATCCACCTAGACACACTATTAAAGATAGCTACTGTAACGGGAGCCATCACACATCATATGTAGATTTTAGGCCTCAGAAAAGTATTTTTACAGAGGGTAGTATTGAGAAAAAGGTTCTTATGCAGGTAAATAACCAAAGCATATTTACGTGTTAACCCTTTGAGTGCCAGAGGGGAACGCAACACATTGCGTATACCTCTGGCACTCAAAGGGTTAAACTAACAGCAATATATATTATACATAGTGTGTAATAATTGTGTGTGTGTATATATAAATACACACACACACAAAAAAAAGTGTCTCTCTCATATATATATATATATATATATATATATATATATATATATTTATTTAGTCCATACAGGTTACTGGTAACTTTGGGTAGGCACTCCGCCCCTTTAAGTAGGAAGGAACAATTCTGAGAAGTGAGTGCAGGGGTGGAGCCTACTCTCTAACCTTAGCTGCAGCTTCCTGTTTCAGCTTCAGTAAGTTTTGGAACCAACTACTACAAGTAGTCAGCGAGGAAACAGAAACATCTGCTACAGGCAATGCAGTAGATTTGGACAAACTGGACACAGTGGGTGTATGTAGCCATAGAGCTAACGCTGCTTCAGAAATGGACAAAGTTCGGCAATTTTCTTAGAGACAGATGGCTTTCTATCTGGAAACTTCCACTTGTCAGAGACCAGACGGTCAAGGGTGGGATTACGTGGGAAAAATGTATAAGGGCTCTGAGGCTCCTGAAACACATCTGAAGGGGTCCGAAGAGGTCTCCTGTACCAAGGGAATATTCAAGGTGGTCAATGCAGCCCTGTCTAGGCCCTCATCAGAGAGGACAAGATCAGCTTCAAATGGATCCCCAAGAAAAAACTGAGAGGAAAGTACTGCAGAACAGCTTTCATCATCATAATCCACCAACAGTTCCTCATCAGAGGAATCAGATAAATCAGGGCACACCCGGAGGTTTAGGCAGGCAAGACCTGATGTAAGCGGGGGCTTGACATGAGTGAAAGACCCCCTGTAAGGTGGATGGAAGGAGTTGTAAGGTAGACCAGAGGTCCCTGTATTAGCTTTAAACTCTTGCATCTATACTGGCTCTAATGCATGGCTGGAGGTCCCTGCAGGAGATTCAGGGCCAGCAGCGGATGTTGGGCAAACTTGACCTGAGAACTCTCTAGGTAACCCTTCATGACATAAGGAGCAATGATTATATATATATAAAATTGTCAGGACTGATGATGAAAGCCGGTTCAGACGGATTGAGAAGGGGGACAATATTGTGTCAGCATAAGAAAAAAGTCTACCCTCCTTCATCAAGTGGGCAGGGTTTTCATTACACTAACACACACAGTATTGTCTCTCATTGTGATCCGTGTGGTCAAGCAACCAGCTTCTGGATCTGAGGGAAGTTAGTATGACATGCTGAAAAGGGGAGGGAGGAGGAAACTTTTAATTGGATTTTCCAGCCAAATATGAAGGTAAGGGATTTACATTACATACTATCCTATATAATAATTCTCTAGGATGTTTGTCACAATGCAGTCATGAGCAGTAGAGACTGCCCACGTTCGGGCAGTCTCTACTGCGCATGATTCCATTGGGTGAGTGAGGCGACGCAAGGCTGCATCACGTGGAGCAGTGAGGCAGCGCCACGGCTTCTTAATATTACCCGGACCTTGGCACGTGTACAAAGGCTTTTACACTAGTTCATTATATAAAAACTACTTTAAAAGCCCACGTACACAGGCTAAGGTCTGGTAATGTTAACCCTTTCAGTGCCAGAAGGGTAGGCAACACATTGCATACCCCTTTGGCACTTAAAGGGTTAAGAGGCCGCTACCGCAACCGCTACCTCACTGCTCCATGCAATGCAGTCTTGCGTCGCCTCACTCACGCGATGCAATCATGCGCAGTAGAGACTACCTGAATGAGGGCAGTCTCTACTGGGCATGACTGCATCGTGACAAACATCCTAGCGAATTATTATACAGGATTACATTGGACAATCTGATGTACATTTACTTTTGGATAGTATGGTCTCTTTAAGCTTTTCTCTACATCTTAAAATTTTCAGCAGACACAAGCGTGCTACCAGGACAGCAGCTGCTTTGAAATGCATGACATTTTTGAGACTAGTCAATGCATTTGAATGCTGACTTTATAAACAGTCAAAAGGGCTTTTCTATCATTTGCTACCAGAATTTTTTTGTCAAAGAAAAACATGTTTTTTGATAAATAACACTACCTGTAACAAATTAAAAGTAGAAAACGATTACAATTCTTACACATTTAGAAACTGCAAGTCTTTTGGGGTTTTACCATTGGAATTTTTTTTCTATATCTCGAGTTGGAAACATTCGTTCCTGCTATATTTTACTTTTTAAAACCTACTACTTCAGCTGAAAAGTTGCACAGTGTGAAAATAAATAGTGATGTCAAGTGGAACCTGCCAAATCTGATCTAGACATAGGGCTTCATACAGAAAGCCAAATGAGTGATTCTGCAGCAAATCAACTGCAACACAGGGAGGGAAAGCATTCTCATTTATTAAAAACAATGCACTGGAAGCCGCTAGCATTGAAGGGGTTAACGCAGAACTATCATCAAAATAACATTGCCATACAAACATTTACTAACATAACGATAGGCAAAGGCATACCTTCATTAGGCTGAATAAGTCCGGCATTATTGAGAAAAAAACAACTTCTTCAGCGGGCAACAGTGCAGACATCTTGGAGAAAAGTTAACCGAGTCTGCGCTGTCTGTCCTGTTCACTGCCAGGACTGGTGAGTGGCGTTCCTTCGTGTCTTAAAGGGTTAGTAATGTCCCATTATAATTTCATCTTATATTGTAGATATTAATAGATTAAAAAAAAATTATCTGGAGCAAGTCTAGCCTCTCAAACATTTATATTATTAGAGACAGAACATTTAAAACTCCCCCCCCTTTGAACGGATGACAGCTGTAAAGCTGACAGAAGGAGATTAGAGTCATGCAACTCGATGGCGGCTCTTCTGCAGAGCCAAAATACTGCAATCTAAAAATAAATACTTCACTGGAACGGTCTACAAAGTGTGTCTGGTTTGCAAGCAGACTTTGTAGAGTGTTCTAATTAAGTCATTTTAGATTGCAGTATTTCGGCTCTGCTGAAGAGCCGCCAGCTGGTCCTGGGACCAGGATCTCCTGCTGTCAGCTATACAGCTGACGTCAGTGCGGGGGGGGGGGGTTAAAACGTTATATCTCTACAAATATAGATGTTTGAGAGACAGGACTGGCTCCAGATATTTTTTTTAAATATCTACAATGTAACATGAAATTATAATGGGACATCACTAACCCTTTAAGATACCAGAGGTTACTGACGGCGCATGCGCACAGAGCTTCTCTTGTAAACTCTGTGCAGCTGACGCGTGCTGAAGAAGTTGTTTTCCGTCTTTAAAAGTTTAATTTAAATTAATGGAGATTTGGGGAATTGTTATTTCTCCCCTATGGTACAGTTGGTTTGCACCAGAATTACTACAATGTTTTTCTGTGCGTAAGTAATTTGTCCTGTGGAATTCCTTGTATTGCCTTCAGAGTACCCTAGAGCGGGGCTGTCCATTTCAGAACTTTTTAGGGAAGTCTATAGGGTCTGATTGTAAGTCAACCTGCCAGTATTGTGTGGCCCCCTTGAGGGGGTGAGCTAGATTGGTTTGCTCGCCCATGCCGTAGGGTTCTTTGGATCCAACTTTGAGAAACATTTGTACTATGCCACTATAATGTACGACTGCAACCTTCTTCCTAACATATGGAGGATGTGCAAATTTATCATCTGGGGGGTATTTATCAAGCCACAGAATCTGAAGTGTTGTCAAATTGGTGGCTCTACAAATCAATGCAGAAGTGTAGAATTAACAAAAACACTTTTTATTAACCCTTTGAGTGCCAGAGGGGTATGCGGCACATTGAACAGCAATGCGCTTCATTCCCCTCTGGCACTCAAAGGGTTAAAAAATTAGCTCATTGAAGAAAAGATAAACAAAAATCAATGTAAGAACCTACACCACTGAGGCAGAACGTGTTAAAAACAACTTTTTGCTCATATTGCCAATATTCAAGCCGAGAAAATTAAAACGTCAGCCCATGAGCTGAAGAAAGATCACAACTTGGCAGAGGCCATAAAATCTCCAAGTTCCTCTTGATTTGTGAGTAATATCATTAGTAAACATCACAAGATATAAAAGGAGGTAAAAATGCCCCAGGTCACCACCCGTTACGTTACTAAATGTGACTTTTGGTGTCCACATTTTTAGGCCGGAATTAAATCAAGGTGCTAATAGCTTAGTACACAAGGAAATCAGAGGATGTCCTTCCACATTAGTTATTTACCCATTCAGCAATGGCCAGATCGTATCTGGTCATTACTTATCCTACATAATAATTTGCTAATGTATGTTTGTCAGAAGATTTCACGCGCAGTACAGACGGCTGCGCACACTGCCGAAGGTGCGCAGGGAGGACTACGGCATGAATTCGGAGCGCCCGCTCCATCATCAGCCACGGCGCAGGCACTCTGTAGTGTGCATGACTGCAGCGCGGCCATTGCTGCCTGGCACGGTGGCACGTGTACATGGGCTGTTCAACTAGTTCATCAATAATGGATGGCAATATAGATCCACCAATTTCATCCACGACTTCAAGCTGATGGATCCCATTACGACCAAAGGGGTGAGCATGCATGCACATACTCTGTAGGCATGTCACCGGATTGGCACCATTTACACAAGTTCCCTACACAAGGTAGGGAATTGACAAACTGATGAATACCCAAAAGGTATATCCATTTAGTATACATTTTTTCAGCACGTCTCTTCACTATACTGTTTCAACATTATTAACCTACTGGTTTATGGTTGATATTGATCAAAGGACTTCTTGAAAAAGAGGGTGCCTTCTTTGATTGAGCAGGAACAAGTTAATGTGAATTCCCTGCATATTTATGCCTGTGTATCCACAACAGAGGTGCGTCCAACTCCGTGAGTCCCAAAGTCTGTTTGTTCAAGGGATACACTCTTCTAGCGATTTGTACTTCTAGAATTTCTACTTGCACCTTATTTCTTTCATTTCCCAAAACTCCCAATGACTCAAATTTTAACCTCTTGAATGCTAGAAATCTCAAACACATAGCAAGCCATTTAAACCACTGGAAATCTGAATTTGTCCCAGAATTGAGTGAATGAGGTTTAAAGGGTTAACACCAGCAAATATTTAAAACGGAACTTTCAATACATACTTAGTCGCCATGCATTCATTAAACGCATGGCAACTAGTTTTGAAATAGATGTTTTACGTTGAAAAAAAATAGCCCAGTGTAAAGGAATCGTTCCTGTTTGGAGACCGGAACCCAGGCGACAGCGCAGACATCTTGTTGGCTCACCTGCGCTGTCAGTCCCGGTCTCCAATGAGTAGCACTGCAGTGCACCATATGGTTACTGGAAAGGACTGACTGTGCAGGTGCGCAGACCACACTTACCTGCCCGTCAGTCCCCAAACAGGAACGATTCCTTTACACTGGGCTATTTTTTTCAACGTAAAACATCTATTTCAAAACTAGTTGCCATGCGTTTAATAGGTTAGTTCATAAAACCTGAGCACTTTGTTGGGCCGTGTCTTTACTTGCATATGAAGTCAAAACGCTAATTTCAGGCTAAGCTTCTTTCCTAGCCCAGACAGTTGTTACATCCCTTTTGTCATCCACATAATTGTATTCATAACAAATTCATTGTACAGCTCATTTAACTTGTCTAAATGGAAATAGGATGTGCTGTATTTGCTCCGTGTGGTCTCAGGGGCCATATATCAATTATTCCCATGAACACAATAATATCATATAATTAAGTTGCAATCTTGCCAACTTTACACATTTCAAGAAGATGCAGATCAAAGCAAATGTATTCGCGGTTAACACATTCATCAGCCTACAAATCTACTTATCAGCCTGCAGTTGAGATGAGTAGGTATGAATGGTGATTTACTAGGCCAGTAAGACTGTGGCCTAATGCACTTGATTGATTTAGAAATCTCACAAAATTACTTTCCTAACAATACAGATTTCTATGCACAAAAGAAAAGTGGGATAATTTTGGAGCAAACCAAATGCACAATAGAGAAAATATAATAACTGACTTCAGGGTGGGTTTACTGAAATCAAGTCAATTTAAATCACAATTTAAATCAGGATTTAAATCACTAGTCAGTAAGAATCCGTTTAAATAATGATTTTCAAATGCAAAAACTCATTCTTAAAACCATCAATATTTGCAACCAGGTGAAGAAGTCATATTTAGAATATAACCTGTCAGATTAGTAAAATAGCAATATCAGAACTGATTTTAGTTTAATAGATTAACCACTCATATTTGGAACATATAATAAAATATAATTACATGACAATACAGCCTCGTGTACATAACTAAGCTCTATTTCATGCTGATTAACCTTTAAACTATAATGTATCTTAAAAAGAAAACTATCTTTAGATAGATTTTTCCTCCAAAAGCATTTCATTAAAAGAAATTTGATTTAAATAAAAAAAAATCTGATTTAAAAAAAAAAAAAAAAAAAAAAAAAATGTCTGATTTTTACCCACCCTGATTGACCTGTCATTTTAAAATGACAGTCAACATCCGAGTTCACATAATCCACAAGTGCATAAAGCCAACACTCAGTGAGGCAGGGACAGTGTTACAATGTATAATATATAATCTGTTTCAGAGTCCCTAAAAGAAAATCTGTATGGAATCTGAAATACAGGGACTTCCGTCTCAGTTATAAACTTGTGTAAAAATAAATAAAAAAAGACGAACATGGAAAAATAAACCATAAAACGCATAGGCAAATTGACTTTAAATTTTATGTACTTGCAGAATATCTAAAGTCAGAGTAGGCGGACTCTCCTTAGGAAACATTTAGTTTATTTTAATAAGGATGAAAAAGCATCAAAGTGAGGGACAGAGATGCTCAACTAGGGACGAGTCTGCAAAATACTGATGTTTGCTTTATAGGACTTTATCCTACTTGGGGTGCAATCTCATTTAGCTCACAGGTGCCACATAGAGAAGAAATACCCTAAAGCACAGTGATCCAGCCTAGAAAGGACAGGCAAATTCACTCTAAACTAAAAAAAAACACAAAAACAAGCAGCCAACCCCACTCTTCTTATTTGCAAGATGCAACTGTACAATCTAGGCAAAGGGATTCCTGGTGGGGATCCTCTCTCCCAGGTGCCTAGAGAGGCTGAAACACATTTCTCAGTGATTCAAAAACATTGCCAAAATTACCTATTTGTTAAAAAAGTGACAAGTCCACTTTTAATGCAGAAGTAAACTTTTTTTTTTTTTGTTTACATTAGCAGTGCCCTCTAGTGGTCAAATTTAAATGTATTATTCTGTTACATTCTAATGGAGAGGAAAGTCAATGCCAAACAGTTCTCCACAGAATGTGATACAAACTGCTGAGTTACTTACTGTCATTTGGAGCTTTCAGGAAGTAATCACACAGTAAATTCACGTAGTGATCATGTGAATGGTGATAAGTTCCAGAAAAAAACAAAAAAAAAACAAACAGTGGGAGCGTCATTGTTTTACTCGGCAGGAAAAGCTTTAGAACATACAGGTTTTCATAAAAACGTTTACTGCTCCTTTAAAAATACACCTTAACACCTTAAGGACCCATGACGGTCCTGTTCCGTCATGGGTTGTTATACACTTAACGACCCATGACGGAACTAGACCGTCATGGAATTCCGGGCTCCCCTCTCGGCTGCACGCCGTTTGGGGAGTCCGGAACTCGGCTGCAAAAAAAAAAAAAAAAAAAAAAAAAAAAAAAAAAAAAATGCTCCGTGGTCCTTAACGGACCGCAAGGTGCATGCGTGGCCCGTCGTTAAGGGGTTAAACAAATAGCTCAGTCACAATGAACGAGACATTGATTATCCACCTGTTATCAAGGACAGACATCCAGAAAACCTGACCTGTTAATTTGCCCTGCGTGATAATACTGAAAATTACTGTTCTAAAAATTGTTGATACTTGGCCAAAAACAATTCCTCTAGGGTTCTCAACCCTGGTCCTCAGAATCTACCAACAGGGCATGTTGCCTGGATGTGTCTGAATGAGCACAGGACCAGTTAAAGTGACAGCCACTAATTAGTACTCCATCTGGGATATCCTGAATACACGCACGGTTATTGGCTTGAGAATCAGGGTTGGTTGCCAGTGCTCTACAGGGGATGAATGCAAAGGATGTATGACCGAAGCCCGGGAGTTAAAGGAGAGTTTTTACCTCTTAATCACACCCACTTACCTTAGTATAGACAGAAAAATCTAAGGTCCCCTATGAATTTTTGTCTTGTGCCTTTGCTCAAGTGACAACACCTTCACTTGGTCCTGTATTTCTTGTCCATGGAAGAGGACCTAATAGTTGCTATGGGGTCACAAACTCCACCCATTTCACGTGTAATCTTAACCCTTTGAGTTCCAGAGGGGCACGCAACGCATTGCATTGGCTCTTTTAGCCCTTAAAAATCTGAATTAAACTAGACCAGCGGCATCTCTCAAACCTTTATGGTTTGAGAGATATCCGCATTCAAAGTTCCCTCTCCCCTGACGTTGGCGCTCTAGCTGACAGCAGGGGAATCCAGTCCCGGGACCGGCGGAGGCTCTACAGCAGAGCTGAGGTCGCATTATAGAAACAGAAATCCTTCACTGAAATGGTCTTCTACGTGTGCTTGGTTTGCAAGCATACGTAGAAGACCATTTTAGTGAAGGATTTCAATTTCTATAACTCAATCTCGCCACTGCTGCAGAGCCGCCGCCGCCGGTCCCGGGACCAGATTCCCCTGCTGTCAGATAGAATGCTTCAGTCAACACAGACAACTGTCATATCCACATCCATGGACCTGACATACAAAATGGAGTAAAGATATTCATTTTTGCACCAAGGCACAAAAACTAAATTCACAGGGGGCATTGGGATTTTCTGGCATTAGTACGGTAAGCACATGTGTGCATATATCAGGAGATGTTACTTTAAAAAAAGTCAGTGGTTGATTCGCAATGACAATTTTCTGTCCCTATCTCCAAAGCAGAATTAGCTGTAAGACTGCAAAATGCAGGCCCCGCTGTATGAGCAAGTAGGTTTATATAGGACTTGAATTAAAGGAGCGGTAAACTTTTTCTATGAAAACATTGATATTTAGGGTTTTTCCTGTTGAGTAAAATAAGATTACTCCTACTGCTGAGAGATGCGTATTTCCAGAGTTATTACAGTGTAAACCTGTTTTTTTTTTTTTTTTTTCCACATTAGCAGTGCCATGTAGTGGTCAGATTCAATTTGTTTTTGTTGCATACAGATGGAGAGGAAAGTCAGTGACATACAGTTCTCCATAGAATGTGACTGAAACTGCTGAGTCACTTCCTGTCAGTTAGAACATATCCTATATAATAATTTGCTAGGATGTTTGTC
Source organism: Rhinophrynus dorsalis (assembly GCA_037306005.1). Lineage (NCBI taxonomy): Eukaryota > Metazoa > Chordata > Amphibia > Anura > Rhinophrynidae > Rhinophrynus > Rhinophrynus dorsalis. Next base: position 225,730,466 of record CM074725.1, read on the forward strand.
AGAAGCCATCATGAGCAGTAGAGACTGAGCGTGTTCAGGCAGTCTCTACTGCGCATGATTGCATTGCGTGAGTGAGACGTTGCAAGACTGCATCGCATGAAGCAGTGAGGTAGCGGCCGCTTAACATTACCTGGACCTTGGCAAGTGTACACGGGCTTTTACACTACTAAAGAATAAATTCACAGTAATACAAGCACTGATTATTTGAACTGTAAAACTTTTGAATAAAACAAACAGCAGTGGGAGTGACCTTGTTCTATAACATATAGGTTTACATAAAAAAGGTTTACTGCTCCTTTAAACAAGGGAGCAAACAGGATATCACTTAAATGATCATTAACTCACAATATGATTTGGGTTATACAGACTTAAATACCTTGTACAGCAGACTACGTAAGGGGCCTAAAATCTAGTCTTACATATTCCCTTTGGGGGCTTCTATTACCACTGCAACCTTGATAGGGTGTCTGAGAACTGTTCTGCGTTATCTCCAGTAAAAAACCTATCTGCATAGAAGATCAGTGGGTGCTAATCTCACTACATTAACCCTTTGAGTGCCAGAGAGGTACGCAACTCATTGCAGAGCAGTGTGTTGCGTATCTGTCTGGCACTCAAAGGGTTAACAGTATTATCTCTGCACAAACCAAATCATTTTTAGGTATTGGTGTCCTTTTAAACTGAGAGAAAAAAAAGCCCATTAGTTCAGGAGCTCAAACAGTTATGATCACGGGACATATGCAAAATGAAACATGGACCAATTCTGGGGCAAACCCATAGCATCTTAGCTGAATACAAACTTTCACAATCATTGATCAAATGGGGGCATTTTAACCCTCTGAGTGCCAGGAGGGTACAAATAAATTTCTTCACAATGCATTGCGTACCCCTCTGGCAGTTAGAGAGGTAATCCTCTGAATGTTGTATACCTCTAGTAATCCAGGGGTAAACATTCAATATAAATTGGTGGGGATTTTTATTGTTTCCCTATGGTGCAGTTGCTGTGCTCTGGAATTTCTCCACTTCCTTTGAACGTACGACCTTAAAACAGAAGTGGATGCAAAGTATAATAAATGTATTAGCCAGACAAGATCTTCTAGAGATAGCCATGATTTATTATTGAGTGGAAGACAAAGCCCACGGTAGTCCAGCAACAGTCCATAAATCATCTCATGTAAAATAATGTCAGTGATCGCACCATCAGATTAACAAAAGCAGTGTCTATATGTATAAAGGCAAAGTTCCTGGGAAACCAATTGCACCACTGGGATCAACTAAATAATATCCATCCATTTTAAGTGGGACTTTCACCTCCACAAAACTTTGTTCTATTTTAACTCCTTAAAGACCCTGACGTGCTAGGACCATCACTCCGGTCTGGCAGTTAAAGGGATAGTAATGTAGCAGCCCCTTTTACTTACCTGGGCAGCCTCAGCAAGTCAGTCTGGACAGAAAGTGACAAGGGACAATCTTCTTCCAACATAAGGAAAAACCTGCCCTCATTCATAAAGAGTGTAGGGATTTCCTTATACTGAAATAGGGAAGATGGTCCCTCACTGCGATCTGTCCGGTCCTAGGACCAGATCTGAGGGGAGGCTGCTTCAAGTAAGTAAAAGGGGCAGAAGGGGGAAACTATTAGAGAATAAATGTAAAAAGACAAAGTTTTATAAAGGTTTTACTGCTACTTCTCGGTATAATTAAAAAAAAAAAAAAAAAAATAGGAAGAAAATTCTGTTGTACTTTAAAGGGACAGTAATGTCCCACAAAAATGCTTAGAGTTTTATAGAGGTTCAAAAAATAAACTATATGTCACAAATCCTCTCTCTCAAACCACTATTGTTTGAGAGATATAGGCATTCAAAGTTCCCCCCTCACTCCCTTTCTCTTGATGTCAGCTGTAAATGAAATCTCGTTATTTAAAAATAATTACTTAATTGGAACGGTCTACAAAGTGTGCTTACAAACCAGGCACACTTTGTAGACCTTTCCAATAAAGTAATTAATTTCCAATAATGCGATTTCGGCTCTGCTGAAGAGTCACTGCTGGTCCCCGGACAGGGATCGCCAGGAGAAGGGGAGGGGAGTTGGGAACTTTTAGCGCGAATCTCTCTCAAACCATAGCGGTTTGAGAGATGGGATTTGATTCAAATAGTTTATTTTTGAACCTCTACAAAACTCTAACCATTTGTTATGGGACATTACTGACCCTTTAATAATGAAACATTACTATACCTTTAACAGGCACCTGTGAGTGCTAGAAAGTTCACAAGAAACTGTGGTATGAAGGTGTCTAGAATTCAAAGAGTTAATCCTTTGAGTGCTAGAGGGGTACACAACCACTCTGGTGCTCAAAGGTTTAAAAGTATCATTAAAAAGAAATAAAACCACCCGATAATAACCCCATATTTAGCTTACTATGGTCAGAATATCCTAATGGACCTATGGGTTTTGCTCTTGTGCCTTTGTTCAAGGGAAATGAGCATCAATCAGTCCATTAATATCAATGGGGGCGGACATGACAGTCGCTTGCTTGACCACAGGATAAACTCCGCCCACCGTACATGACAGACTTAATCATTTAAAAAAAAAAGATGGGTGTGCAACGCATTGCTTCACAATATGTTTCACACCCCTCTGGTCCTTAACCCTTTGAGTGCCAGAGGTGTACGCAACGCATTGCTTTGCAATGCGTCATGTACCCCCTCTGGCACTCAAAGGGTTAAAGGGTAAAACTACACTCACGCACTCTGCCTCCTTCACTGTGAACAAACCACCAATAACCTTTCATGTCTGCCCCCATTGGACCCGACATACAGGAATGGTTGAAGAGGTTATCTATTGAGCAAAGGCACAAGGACAAAACAAATAGGGGCAATTAAGGCTTTTCTGGCCATAGTAAAGAAGGTGGTGGATGTTATTAGGTGTTACTTTGCTTATATTAATTAGCAGTTTTATGCTGTAGATACAGTGCCTCAGAAATGCTCCATTTTGAGTTTATACATAGGGCCCTAAAATTGTGGTTTCTTCACAACATATCTAACACTTTGAGTGCCAGAGGGGTATGCGTACCCCTCTGGCACTCAGTGGGTTAAAGGGCCAGGGGCATGCAGCGTGTTACATTGCAGGCCCCTCTGGTCCTTGAAGGGGTTAACCTACTGATTGCCAGAACCGCATCCAATGCAATGCCAAGCTCCTTGGGCCTTATACAGAGAGAGGAAAGGTTAGTATAATTCTGAATCAAGAAAAAAGGGAGAGTGCACACCATCTGAGAGCAACTTCTAGATGTCCATAGTTCAATATAATACACCGATTGTACTCACAAGATGGTTTCTTGAAAGAATTGCCCAAAGACTCAAAGTAGGATGAACGTGGTATAGGGATCACCTCCTCTCTCCTGCTATGCTTGGCTTGTGAGTACATGCAAGAAACCATCTTGTGAGTCCAATCAGTGTATTATATTGAACTATGGACATCTAGAAGTTGCTCTCAGATGGCGTGCGCTCTCCCTTTTTCTAGTCTGCTGATATACGATAGGCGCCGCTGAGGAAGCCAAGGACGGAAGCTGCCACCTTGAGGCATCATATTTATAATTATTGAAGACATTACTGTTGAATATATTTCTTGGCAATTCGAGCGTTGTGTATGTTTTTTGTTTAGGTTAATTCTAGATCAAGCCAACTGCACCATTAGGGACAAATAAAAAGTCTCAAACTCCAGTTCATTTACTCTGGCGTTCAATCCGTTGACTTCTAGAGTTCTCTATCATGTTGCTTTGAAATTTAATGGAGACCCCTCTAGAATTTGAAGTGTTAAATGCCCCATTTAAAAACTGCTGAGAATTTTTATTTGTACAGATGGTGCAATTGTTTTCATTCACAGTCACTCCTCTCCCACGGCCCCTTGTATAAGTAGATAGGATCACCTCTCAGGAGGACATAAACCATCATTTCTACCTAACAGTCCAGTAATTCAGCAAACACTCAAACTAATTCAAGTTCAACCATTTGTAAAAACACAAGAAATCAGATTAAATTGATAGTGACCTTTTATGGTGACTTTACATATTCTGCAAGTGCACAATATGTAAACTCAAATTGCCTATACTTTTTTTTTTTCATCAATTAAACTTTTATATTGTTGGCAGTAAGAGTACTGGATCTCGGTTTCCAGTGTTTTCTCATCAGCAGACCATCAAAACAATGTAACACTATCCATGCTGTACTTAGTGCTCTGCATACCAATTTTAAATTGTATCATATACATCATTTCATGGTCCCTTACAAGAATCTCTCTGAAAGCAGACCATGGGAGCTCAATGTCAGGAACATAAGTGTTTATAAAACACACAGGTGGATATAATAATAATAATCAAATTAACCTTTGTTTTGGTGGCACAACGTGGAACTTTGTTAATCAGTTTCTGTGCCGAGCTAATATTACAATAAATAAATAAAAATAAATCTAGCACAGTGGCTGCCAACACTCTTCCCCAGGAACACCAACAGGCCATGTTTGTAGGATATCACTGCTTGTGCCCAAGTGAATTAACCATCTGAGTACCAGAGGGTTAAATGACTGAACGTCTCCTATACTCATGCTGGGAAATCCTAGACATGTCCTGTTAGGTGTCCCTGATAAGAAGTTTGGGAACCACTGCTCTATATCAGGGACTGGGCAACCTGCAGCCCTCCAGCTGTTCAGGACTACAATTCCCATCATGACCAGATAATGGGAATTGTAGTCCTGAACAGCTGAGGGCCTCATGTTTGCCTCAAAACGCTTTATACCTGTGTCTTTAGGATTACCATGCTTGTACACAAGTGAGTTAAATGACTGAGCTTCTTATCAACTCACCTGTACTCAAGCAGAAAAATCACACAACAGGAAAGCACTCCGAGGAGAGGATTAGGAATCAATGGGGTAGAGTTATTCAAATTGTGCAAATAAACGTTACAACCTCAAAAACTACATTACAATCAAATGGCAAGAAAAACATATGCGAAGAGACTCCATGAATGTGCCCTAAATGCAAACAGTGTCTCTAAACCACACACAAACCCCCACTTGTAAGGGGGGGGGGAACAATTTACATAAAAATGTATTAAGTGTGGAGCGCCATAATAGTGAATAAGATATAAAAGGTGACAAACGTCTGCTGAATGACAACAAACACAGACTTGCAAATAAACAAAAAGTATATTTATGTAAAATTACATTTATTTAAAATTAGCGGATGTCATTTTTATAATTTTATATAAATATATTTTTTATTTATTCACAAGCCGGTGTTTATTTTCATTCAGCAGATGGTTGTCACCTTGTATATCTTACTAGCAAAAGGGGCACGGCATTGCTCGTGGGGATTAAGTCCTTTGAGTGCTTGAGGGGTATTCATCACATTGATTGAGAATGGTTTGGGTAAATTTGCAGCAGTGAAAGGGTTAAAGGGATAGTAATACTTTGTTTTAACTATTTTATTTTGTAGGCATTAAAAAAATATGAAGAATGATATAAGTCTTATCTCTCAAACCTTTATGGTTTAAGAGATATTCCTAAGCAAAGTTTCCCCTCCCGCCCCTTTTACCTAGTGTAAGCCATCTCTTCTCAGATGTGAGTCTGGTTGTAAGACCAGACAGATAACAGCAGGGGAAAATCTTCTTCCTATGAGAACAATGAAAGCCCTGCCCCCCTTGACAAGCTTTTCAAGTTTTTCCCTTATCTTAATTGAAGATTGTCCCTCTCTGCAGTCTACCTGTGCACTTCCCTTCTCTCTGGCTGAACAGTGTGACATCAGTAAAAGGGGTGGGAGGGGGATACTTTGTCATTGAATTACTCTTGAACTACGACTCTGACAGAATTGAAATAACACTCTCCAAAGTCCAAATACTATGATGATTAATTAGAGCGGCTTTTATTACGAAACATTACTATCCCTTTAAGTGTTTGAGAAGCAATGGCGTATCCATGCACTGAAATGTGGTGCATGCCTCCTTTTGCCCAAGACATTGGCCATTTTCTTTGAAGCCCTTCAGTGCCAAAGAGGTATCCAACCCATTTCACTGCATGGTTGCTTGTTTGGCTCTGAAACAGTGAACCGTTTCAGTGCTACAAAGGTAAATAAAGCCTTGTCAAGGAATGCATTACACACCCCAGAAGCAGTCAAACGACTTCATCAGTAGATGCAATGCCGTGCCCGTTTTGGTAGTTATATGTACGCAATAAAAGGTGATGTGTGAATAACTGATGAGTAACCATTTGAGTGGCAGTGGGGTAGGCAACACATTGCTTTGCAATGCGATGTGCAACCCTATGGCACTCAAAGGGTTAACATGCAATAGTTTGTAATATGCATATACATCATAAAGGTCTGCAAAGGCAAAGTATCAACAATATTGCAATGAAAACAGCTGAAGAAATGTTCAGAAAACAATAAGACCCAGAAAAGGCTGGTGCCAGATTCTCAGCCTCCAGGCACACACAATTATGGGCAGACAAACAGACCCAGGGGTGGTGGTACTGATGTATATGTGAACCTGGGAATTTTCTCTTCTGTATTTCCCAGAGGAGTCTCCCATGGTGGCACTGGGAAATATAATAGAATACAATCGCGGTGAAAGGGGCATGGCTTATTCCCGTTTGGGGCTGGGCTTAACAGGTGACTTGTGTAATATATATTATAAAAAAAAAAAAAAAAAAAAGGAGCTGAATTTTGCGACTATGAAGAAAGAAGGTATGTTTGTAGAAGAATACATACAGATGAACATAGGTATTAGGTGCCAACATTTGTATGAAACAAGAAGGATTGGCACCCTTCTCAGTAGGCCATTGTGTGCTCTGCTGTTCCTCGTGGCCTTCTCAGAATGAAGAGCAACGCTTACTGTGCTCAGAGGAGGCAGTACAAAGTGTGCATCCCAGGCGTGATTTGCATGCTGTCCAGAGAGTCATACAGCAAAGTAGCAGACTCAAAGGTGGCAGTATTTATCCTCGCTGAATATGATAAGTTGCTGTATGAGTGAGAATTTGGCAGCATGCAGTTTGTAGTGCCTCATTGTGAGCACAGTATGCTTTGTCCGTTTGTTAGATATGAGATTGTGATGTCGCTGGCTTAAACTCACTGCAAGCCACCTCTAAAATGTTTTACTTCCCTGCGTACTGTAAAGTTTAAGTCAAGCCGCGAGTGTCAACGGGAGGCTCTCCAGCTCTTCAAGGATAATAAATACTGCAATATGTTTATGCAGCCCTTAATAGTTTGAAGCACTGCTAGTCACAATGTCAATGAATAAAAGCCATATCCCTCCCACCCTGCAAAAATTGGATGTGTGTGTGTGTGTGTGTGTGTGTGGCTTGTGTTGCATGCGGTGTAGGAGTGAATGGCAGGCATTTTTTTTCCCTCAGTTGAGGCTGTGTGTGTGTGCCTGTGGTGTATGAGCAAATGTGTGTGTCTGTGGTGTATGAGCAAATGTGTGTGCCTGTGGTGTATGAGCAAATGTGTGTGTGGCGTGTGTGTGTGTGTGTGGGTCTGCAGTGTAGTGTAGTGTAGGAGCAAGTGGCAGCCACTTGGTTTTTCCCCCTCACTTGGCTAGTGGGGGGCGGGCTGGATAGTGGGGGCGGGCCAACTCCCTGCATGACTGAATCACCCAATGGGAGCAGTGACTCCTCCTTACTGCCACCCCAGGGCTTATAATTTTAAGTCCTTTGCTACTAGCCAGACCTGAAAAGTTACTCACCAGTGCAAGCCAAACCATACCCACCAGGGCTGAATTTCTACTCGCCAGGGCTAAATTTTCACTCTCCATTGGTTAGTGGAAATTTTGAGCCGTGTGTGTGTGTGTGTGTGTGTGTGTGTGTGTGTGTGTGTGTGTATTAATATATTATATTATATATATATATATTCACTATCATGGTGCTCCACACTTAATACATTTTTAAGAAAAACATACGGTTAATTTCTAATTATATTTGAAATTAACTAAATTTATGTTATGTTTAATGACACAGGCATAAATCTGGTTATTGTCTGCAATTATGAAAAGGTACAACATAAGAAAACAGTTCTAATACTTCAGGAATTTCACAGTACCATTGAAGCAACACATCATGCTCCCAATGTATTTCAAAACAATTCACTGTAAAGGTCTTTAACATGCAACAGTTTAACCATCTGTGTGCCAGAGATCCATCTAAAGCACTGCCATTCTTTGGATACATCTCTGTCACTCAAAGTGTTAAAGCGGAACTTTCACATAATTAAAAAAAAGCTCCACAGAGCATATTTACATTTGCGATATAGACAGATTTATGCTTCAAAATAAAATAAATTGCTTAATTAACGAAAAAATAAATAAATCACCTTTTAACCAGGCAGGCACCGTCAGGGATCTTACAGGAAGCGCTCCTGCGCCTGTGCTGTCAGTCCCTTCCTGTACCATATGGTACAGTGGCAGTCAACCACCAATCTTGGATTTGAAGGGGACGGACAGCACAGATGCAGAAATGTCGGCTCTGCAAGATGTCTGCTCTGTTCCCTGGTGCCTGCCTAGTTAAAAGGTGATTTTTTTCGTTAATGAAGCTATTTGTTTTATTTTGAAGCATAAATCTGTCTATATCACTAATGTAACTATGCTCTGCGGAACTTTTTTAATCATGTGAAAGTTCTGCTTTCAAAGGGAAATAGAACCATAAAAGGGTTGTTTACCTGCCAATGCTACGGAACCTCTAAATGCTAAATATGAATTTCTTCTTATTCCTATTCTTCATTTATCCGAAAAACAGAGAAATATGCAGTGCTTATGGCATACATTTTGTTCTTGCAAATGCTCCAGTAGCTCATTGCTTGTCCATTGCTGTTACACAACACAGTGCACTGCCCTCTGGGCCTTAAAGGGCAGATTTATGGCAGCTTCACAAAAGTGAGATCAGTGCTGCACGGATGTCCCTTGTGTAGGTAACACAAGAAGCTGTTTGGGCTATTCCCAAAGATGACAACAGCTTTATGTGAATGCAGCATGCTGCAACTTAATAGCAAAATGAACTCAAGCTGCAGCAGGGCTAGTCTTCATGTCTGTTATGCTGTTCACACAAGTGATGCTGGTGGTTGTGAAGCTCATCATAACCTAAAATAACTGGATGATCCACATGGGTGTCCAGTAATCATATGGATGATGGCGACATGGAACGTCCATTACCCCTCCACTCCTCTGGCATCATTGGAGGAATGCAGGGCATTGCAAGTAAGCTACAAGACAGATTAAATGGAACCACATCACAGCCCAATTGGTAGAGAATGCAGTGCACACAGCTGCCTGAGGCAACTGGGATGAAGAAATTGATGCCCCCAGCACTGAAGCTTTTATAGGTTCCCCAAGTGCAGACGATATACTATTTTCAGAAACGACATAATTTTTGGAAGGTAAATAAACTTTTCGAAACCCTTTGGGTGCCAGAGGGGTATGCAAAGCCTTGCATTGCATACCCATCTGGTACTCAAAGGTATAAATGGGCATTAACATTCCTTTTTAACTAATCTTTTTTTTTTTTTTGTAACTGTTAAAACAAAAAATAAAATTAACCCTCTGGGTGCTAGTGATGTCTCCAGCACATTACCTTGCAATGCTTTTGCAGGCATTTAGCATCCAAGTAATTAATTATTAGCGGTTACCACTGAATACCAGCCCACACACCCACACGCTGACATTCCTTGAGCGGATAAAGGGCACATTGAACAGCTAAAACAATGGAACAATAACCAAAATTAAGCATCTTACCTCACAGAATAGTGTAAGTTTATCATCTGGTAAAAGACCATTAGCTTCATCAAGTAAAAAATCGCGTCTAATAAATTTCTTAAACCCCCAGTCTTTCCCTTGAACAAACCGATAAGCTCTTTGACTTTCTGTTGAAAAGATTTAAAAATCAAAGTATTAACATACACGAGTCATGAATAGAATTTAGCATAAAGTGTAAACGCCTTGTGATATTTAATCTCTTAGATGCTAGAGTCTCCAACACATTGTGAAGCAATTCACTGGGGATCTGAAGCATCCAACAGCTACAAATGAATCAAAAATGGGCTCTTAAAGGGATAGTAATGTTTCACAATAAAAGCATCTCCAATTAATCTTCCTAGTATTTGGGCCATGGAGGAGTGTTGTTTCAGTACTGTCAGAGTTGTAATTGAATGATAAAGTATCCCCCTTTCCTCTCCTTTTAATAATGTAACACTACTCACCTCAGAGCAGCAAGACTGTCATGATGGATCGCAAAGAGGGACAATCTTCAGTAAGCATAAGGAAAAACCTGTAAAACCTGTCAAGGGGCAGTGTTTTCCTTATGCGCACAGTAAGAAGATTGTCCCTTGCTGTGAGCTGTCTGGTCAAGAGACCAGTTTCCACATCTGAGGGGAGCTGTGTTACATCAGTAAAACGGGGAAGGAGGGGGATACTTTATCATTCAATTATTCTTGAACTACAACTGACAGTACTGAAAGAACACTTTCCATGGCCCAAATACTATGAAGATTGGAGCTGCTTTTTTGGTGACCAATTACTATCCCTTTAACTATTTGGGAGACAGAGACATATAAGACACGTTGCAGCTACTGAAAACCGTTCCAATACATTTAACCAAGGAGTAAGAAAGAAGCTAACTTGGACGCCATGCCTATGAATTAACATTTACAGATACAGGACAGATTACAAGATAGTTAAAGGAGAAGGAAAACCTCCTAATAATAGCCTCCACTTACCCAACAATGGCCGGAAAATTCTAAGGTCCCCTACGACTCTTGTGCCCTTCACACTTTGTTCAAGAGGGGACATCATCAGTGCGTCCTGGATGTCATGTCAATGGAAGCGGATAGGTCTGCCTGCTTCAGTCAGAAAAAGTGCCAGCACCTGAGCACAATAGCTTTCTTAATCCTTTAAGGACCAAAAGGGTGTAAACACAGTTCATTAAAGGGCTACATTACTATTAGCTGTGGGAGGAGTTTGTGTCTTGTGGTTCTACAAATTATTATGGCAGCCTCCACTGACATGATATCCAGGACTGACGCACAATGTTCTCTTGAAATCAAGGAAAAAAAAATACTGATGGGACATCAAGATTTTCTGGTCTTAGTAAGGTAATTGGGGTGTTATTATTGGGCGTTACTTCCACTTAAAGGGATAAGAATACTTAAAATGTAAAAAAAATATGCTGTAGGGTTTATCCCCCTGAGTAAAACAAGAGTACCCCCACTGCTGAAAGGTGTTTTATTCAAAAGTTATTCATTTTCAAAGTTGAATTTTTTAGGTGCAATATCACAGTGGCCTGAAATTGTACAGTGGCGCTGTTGCTACATGATCCTATGGACAGCTCTGGTCCCGGAACCATAAATCTCCAAAGGATGGTGTAGCAAAGGCGCCACTATACAATGTCAGGCCACTGTGATATTGCACCTAAAAAATTCAACTTTGAAAATTAACAACTTTTGAATAAAACACCTTTCAGCAGTGTGAGTACTCTTTTTTTACTCAGGGGGATAAACCCTACAACATATTTTTTTTTTACTTTACATTTTAAGTATTACTATCCCTTTAAAACATTTATTTCACACTCCTCCTCCTCTACATGACATTAGGCATACAGCCCATGCAAATAAACAAATAAACTGCATGAACTAGACAGGCTGAAGGAGCAATCGTGTGAGAGGTCAAACCGACTGACAAACACTGACCCTCTCTACAAGCTAAAGCTCTGTACAAGCTATTACAGCATCGTGGGCAACCTTGAGCCCAGCAGCTGCATTAGACTACAACCTCCACCATTTTCATCAGCTGAGGATGATGGGAGTTGTAGCCCAACAAGACTTGAAGACTCAAATTATTCGGATACTGGGCCATATGCATCATTAGTGTGAAAAAAGTACCACAGGGGACAAACAAAATTCTCTAAATGGGCTTTACCCCCTGGAAAGAAAGCATGGTCTCCAATGAATTGGGTTAGAGACCTCTAGCACTTACAGGGTTAAAAACTCCATTTAAAGGGACACGTCCACACACAACAAACTTTAATACTATGTCTGTTTGCCAGGCACAACTGCTGCCTTAACCCTTTAACTGTGAAGCCCGCTGATCCTTAAAGGGCTAAACGTTGTCTTCCTACTTCCTTTAGATGGGAAGCTTAAGTTTCCTACCTCCATTTACGTCTTCGACACCAGAGGATGCAGCCTCGGTATGCTCACTGGTGTCTTTTCTGGAGGCAGCCCTGCCCCCAATGTCCGTATTACTTTCATTCTGACAGCAGAAGGAATCAGCAATTTGAATACATTCTGGAAGTAGCAGGAGGCAGCTGTCCCAGCCTCACACTACTTACAAAGGACATCAGACTGCCTGATTTCTTCTGTATGGTGTGTTACATCATCCGAGGGGCAAGGCCAGCGACAGTTTTCTGGTGCCGCCCCCACATCCCAAGCCCTCAAACAGTACAGCATGCTCCCACTAATGGCCGCTCATACAGCCGATACCACAAACTAGAGGCAAGGTAGCTTAAAATCTACACGGTGTTCTGACCAAGGAAATACATAGTATTGAAGAACACATAATATGCTTTAACCCCTTAAGGACCATTGCCATGCCAGGACCGTCACGGCAGTATGGCACTTAAGGACCAATGACGGTCCTGGCACGGCATGGAGGTCAGGGCTCCCGGCGTGGCTGCACGCCGCTCCGGAAGCCCTGAACCAGAAGCACTAATTAAAAAAAATAAATAAATAAAAATGCCCCGTGGTCCGCAAGTGCCGGCCGTGCACCTGTCCTTAAGGGGTTAAAGGGATACTAATGTCCTATAATAAATGTATTTGGTATTGTAGATTTTAAAAAAATAAATTACGTGCAACAAATCCCATCTTTCAAACATTTAGAGTTTGAGAGATATTCGGTGCTAAAGTTCCCCCCTCCCCTTCTCCTGATGGCAAAGCTGTACTGACAGCAGGAGATACCGATCCGGAGACCAGCCATCAGCTCTGCAGCAGAGCCAAAATCACGTTATTTAAAAATAATTATGTCACTGGAACGATCTACAAAGCGTGCCTGGTTTGCAAGCACACTTTGTAGACAGTTCCAACGAAGTCGTTCTTTTTAAATAAAGTGATTTCAGCTCTGCTGAGGAGCCTCCTTGAGTCAGCCGACTCGAATCTCCTGCTGTCATCTTTAGAGCTGTCATCAGGAGAGAGGGAGGGGGGGAACTTTAGAGGCGAATATCTCTCAAACCTTTATGGGATTTTCTGCACTTTTTTTTTTTTTTTTTTTTTAAATCTACAATACTATATAGAATTATTATTAGGTATTACTATCACTTTAATACTATGTCATTTTTTTCGTGGGGGTAGGGGTCTCAGGGAAGATGTTAATGTCAAAACAATAATTTTGGTCTTCTATGGTTCAGCTGGTTCGCCCCAGAATTGCAACACTTTGCCTTTATGCAAAAGGTCCAAACTGTACACCTGTCCCAAGAGAGGAGTAGGGGCACACAGCTGAAGCATCTTCTGGGAAATTATACAGTTGATTATAATCTGACAAGCTTAAACATAGAAGCATTGTTTTTACTTACATACGTTCATTAATACTTGATGCACACACACCTGAAAAGTCTTAACCCTTTGAGTGTCAGGGGATACATTGTGACACTCACCTGGCACTCACAAGGTTAAGGCAAAATTAATGCCTCCTAAACAATAATATCCCTTCCCTCTTACCTTAACACTTTGACTGCCAGATGTATCCAATGCATTGCAATGTGTTGGATACCTCTCTGACACTCAAAGAATTAAAGGATGTGCAAAGCTTTGCAAACCCCCAGTCATTATAGGGTTAAAAGGGCAAACAAAAATCTCAATGACCACTATAAATTAATTCTTTGTGGACTGCTTCTTGAAATGCAATATTTAATGTGTATCAGATATCATGTCCAAAGAGGCAAACATGAATCTTCGTCTCCAGGCTCAATGGCTCTTCGCACTGAAGGAAGACTTCAGTAGGAGGAGTTTTGGGTTCTGGAATCTTGGGGAGAAAAAAAAAAAAAAAAAAAAAAAAAAAGAAGTTTGTTATATATATATATATATATATATATATATATATATATTTTTTTTTTTTTTTTTTTTTTTTTCAGCGGTCCCGGGGTGTGTGGTCCTTTAAGGACCAGATAGGGAATTTCGGCGTGCCGCCCCACGTGACTGATCACGTGGGGCGGCACGCCGAATGAGGGACTGAAAGCCATCACTCCGGTCTTGGAGCGATCAACTTCAGTCCCCGGTATTACTCACCGCGCTCCTGCAGGAGAGTAAACAGTACGTGACGTACCAGGACCGTCACTGGTCCTTAAGTGCCGGACCAGCGTGACGGTCCGGGTACGTCACCGGACGCGAAGGGGTTAAGAGGTGGTGTTTTTGTTCCTATGTATAATCTAAAGTTAGAATACAACCTACCCATGGCTTTTGTTTCTTCCCTCTTGGCATTTAAGAGAGAAAACTTAAATTTTGCACGAACTTCGCTTTTTGGGCAGCTGACAAGGAGTAAATACAAGGACAGGTAGTCTTTGCTTTCATCGTCTAGTCCTTTTGGGTTTACTCGCAGACACCTGGCAAAGAAAAATTAAAAACACAGAAACATAAATGGTGAAAATTCTACTTTACCGATACGAGAAATTAAAACTACAACCCAAGGGCAATATGATGCAAGCCTTGCACCATAGGGGACAAAAAATAAAAATAATCACCAAAGGTTAAAATGGGGCATTTAACCCACTGAATGCTAGCGCGTTCTCCAGTGCATTCTTTTGCAGTGTGTTTGAGACCGCTCTAGAATTCACTGGATTAAAAAGCAACACTGAATTTAACTATTTTTTTTGTTTTGTTTTTTTTTACTTGGCGCAGATGGTTTTCCCCAAAATGTTTCTACTATTTTTTTTGGAAAGGTGCCTTGTAACTACATGTCATTGCCTCACAGATATGGACGCCAAATTCCCATACCTTAAATGGATAGTAATACTTAAAAATATTACTAATCCCCATATTGTAGCCACGGTAAAAAGAATTGAATTGTCCCCAGTGTCATAAACGAACGCAAAGTTTCCCCCTCCCTCTCCCTTCTCTGAAGTCAGAGTTGTACTGACTGCAGGGATATCCAGTCTTATTTGCATCAGGCGGCTCTGCAGCTGAGCACAGATCACGTTAGGAAAAAAGAATTATTTCACTGAAACGGTCTTCTACGTGTGTTTGCAAACCAAGCACATGTAGAAGACTGCGTTAGTGAAATAATTATTTTTTTTACTAACTTGATCTCGGCTCTGCTTCAGAGCCGCAAGCCTGTCGTAAGACAGACTTCCCCTGCATTCAGCTACAATGCTGACTTCAGTGAAGGGAGGGGGGAACTTTGCGTGCGGTTATCTCTCAAGCCATAAAGGTTTGAGAGATGACACCGGGGACAATTAAATTCTTTTTATCATGGCTACAATATGGGGATTAGTAATATTTAAGTATTACTATCCCTTTAAAAAGCTCCAATACATTCACTAATCTCAGTGTGGGTCGCCATGATTTGCAGAGCTGGGTGATGTCAGTGCTTCACTTGGTGCTTCTAGGAGAGGAAGTAACATCACTATCCTTCCTCCTTGTCAAAGAACTCACCAACAGTGGGCTTGGATGGAGTGTAGGAACCTTCCATAAGCTGTGAGTGAAGTGCTAACGTCCCCGTGCTCAGCAGACCAGAGAGCTGCAGGGCAATTTTGAGTGAATGGGAGCATTTTAAAGGGATAGTAATGTTTAATTTTAAGTGGCTTTTAATATTGTAGGCATTTAAAAAAAGGTTAGCATCGATGTAAGTCTCATCTCTCAAATCTTTATGGTTTGAGAGATATAACTTGCTAAAGTTACCTTTTCCTGGCTGTTTCACTCAGATTCCGGTCATTTGACCAGACAGAGGTTCTTCAACAGAGCTGAATTCATGCTATTTAGAAGTAAATACTTCAATGGAACAGTCTACAAAGTGTGCTTGCAAACCAGTCACACTTTGTAGACCATTCCAATTAAGTATTTATTTTTAAATAAAGAGATTTCCGCTCTGCTGAAGAGCCTCTGTCTGGTCAAATGACCGGAATCTGCAGCTGTCAGCTAGATGGCAGACTTGAATAAAATAACCAGGAAAAGGTAACTTTATCAAGTTATATTTCTCAAACCATAAAAATTTGAGAGATAAGACATCAATGTTAACCTTTTTTTTAAAGCCTACAATATAAAATCAACTTAAAATTAACCATTACTATGCCTTTAAGTTATGGGAACCCTCAGGCAACAACCTGTAGAAGACCCTTACCTATTACCATACCTGGGAACTCTCCGGATTTGCCCCGGAGACTCCGGTTCTGACAGAGTTTTACCGGGTCTCCGGGGCAGAGGCAGATTCCTCCGGATGTGGAGAGTTTCTATTGAAACTCTGCCACATCTGCTTTTTCTCCCGTTGTGCCTCCGTCTCCAGCCTTCTGTGTGACACATTTAACCCTCTGAGTGCCAGAGTGGTACGGAATGCATTGCTTTCCGTACCACTCTGGCACTTAAAGGGTTAAATCCCCCCCAGCACTTGAGTTAACCCCCGCCCCTTTTTGACGCGATTAGCGTCATTTTTGTTACCCCCTGCTGAACAGAGGACCCTCTGGGTAGCCCTCAACTGAAAGTTCCCAGGTATGCCTATTACACTCTACTGCTCCTATAAGAAGTTAATTATTTAATCAATGAGGTTTTTCATGCATCCCCTTTTAAAGAAACACCAACACCAAAAATGTAATTTATATAATTTAAATATGATGAAGCCGTAAAATTGTATTTTATTTTTAGGTTATATTCCTAAAAATGAATCCTAAACTTACATTATATTGAAGGTACAAACTATCCCAGGTAGCCACAATTTTGTTTTCATGCTGGGCTAATGCTGCTAGTGTACTGAGATTAGAACCCACTGTTCTTTCATTCAGAAAGGCTGATCTATCATCTCAGGCCCATTAATTAACCCTTTAAGTTCCAGAGAGATGCACAACACATTACTGCACAATGCACTGCATACATCTCTGGCATTCAAAGGATTAACAAACAATAAAACACTTCTATCCCTGCTGAGACACTTAAAGATATATATATTGTAAAGGGTGCCCCATGCAGAGCTTATACAAGACTACATTTTAGTCCTCAATGAGGCTAGCATACAGTACATGGGATTTAAAGGAATAGTATTGTCAAAAAATAAATTTACATCCGATTGGTCAGTTTAATGCTTTATGACGAAGAGTATGTTCTGAAAATCCTTTACCATCATATTCGGCTTAAAAATCTCCCCCTTCTGCCCCTTTTCAGCATGTCATGCAGATTCCCCACAGATCCAAAAGCCGGTAGCTTGACCAGACAGATCAAACGAGAGACAATATTGTGTCTGTCAGTGTTAGGAAAACCCTGCCCTACTTGACAAGGAAGGCAGGTTTTTCCTTATGATGACAATACTGTCCCTCATTGCGATCTGTCCAGACCGGCTCTCTGATTGAGGAGAGTCTGCATGGAGTGCCGAATAGGGGCGGGAGGGGAAAACTTAACTGGATTTTTAAACCATATATGAAGGTAGAGAGTTTTCAGAACATATTATTCATTATAACAAAAATTAAACTTAACAATCAGATGTATATTTATTTATTTTTACTATACAATCCCTTTTAGTGTGAATAACAATCGTTTTAGGTGTTACGGTTCCTTTAAAGCTGAACTTTCAGTTACTAACAAGTTGCCCTTGAATTATTAAAGGGACAGTAATGTCACAAAGAAAAAATGTCCAGTTTTGTAGATGTTAAAATATTAATGAATATTCTCCAAACCCCATCTCTGAAACCGCTACGGTTTGAGAGATATAGGGATTCAAAGTCCCCCCTCCCTCCCCTTCTCCTGATGTCAGCTGTAAAGCTGACAGCAGGAGAATCGAGTCGTACCACTAGAGGAGGCTCTGCAGCAGAATCAAAATCCCATTATTGCTAAAGAATTCACTCATTGGAAAGGTCTACAAAGTGTGCTTGCAAACCAGGCACACCTTTTAGACCTTTCCAATTAAAGGATTCTTTAGCAATAACGGGATTTCCAGACCGGGATCTCCTGCTGTCAGCTAGACACTGACATCAGGAGAAGGGGAGGTGAGGGGGGGGGGGGACTTTGAATCCCAATATCTCTCAAACCATAGCCTTTTGAGAGATAGGGTTTGGAGCATATTGAGTAATATTTTAACCTCTACAAAACTGGACATTTTTTTTTTTTGGGGGGGGGGGCATTACTGTCCCTTTAAACATATGGCAACTAGCACCCTAACACGTATTAACTCTGTAAAGTGCCGCATTCTAAAGAAATCTTTCATCTTAGGAAACTGATGGGCAGGTTAGTGCAGTGAACGCCTGCGCAGTCAGTCCTTCCGGTTACCACGTGGTATGCTGCAATGCTTCTTACAGGAGACTAGGACTGACAGCGCAGGCCCGCAGACAAGATGTCTGCGCTGATGCCTGGCTTCCGGTCTCCTTAGATGAAAGGATGAAATTTACTCACCGATATTTGGTTTCCCTCCGGGTCCGTCCACAACAAACACAAGTTGGGTTAGCTACACCTTCCAGCTGGTAGGACCAATGACAAATCTCTTAAAAGGGCCTTCTGGGAGATAGGATTCAGTTAAACTTTTATCCAAGCTGTAAGTTTAGTATTCCATGAACATAATTACTGCTTTCAAATTACTCTCCCCAGAACAAAAGTCATAAGATTCCAATAATCATACAGACCCGGGAGGGAGTGCCGTGGAAGGCCACAGAAGAAAATCAAATATCGGTGAGTAAATTTCACCTTTTCCTCTGTGTCCTTACCTCAGCAAAGACAAGTGGGGACATCCCCATGCAGTACAAGAAAAGGGGGGGGGGGGGGGGGGACGACGACAGAGTTTACCCAGTCAGGAACTACAGCCTGTAGGACCTTTCTGCCAAATTTTGCATCGGCTGATGCTCGGACGTCTTGTCGGTAAAGCTTGATGAAGGTTGATGGAGAGGACCAGGCTGCGGCTTTGCATGTTTCTTCTGGCGAACCAACTGCCTTCAATGCCCAGGAGGTGGAAACTGCTCTAGTGGTGCTTTAACTCCCAAGGGAGGATCTCGACCAGGAGAAATATATGCTAATTTGATGCAATCTCTGATCCATCTGGCAATGGAGGGCTTAGAGGCTGAAGAGCCCTTAAACCTACTAAAAAAGGTAACAAATAAGGACTCAAATTTCTTAAACTATTTTATCCTGTCAGAGAGACATCAGACCAGGTCGAGTTTATGAAACATCTTCTCCTTAGGATGTTGAGGATCAGGACAAAATGAGGGGAGAACAATCTCCTGACCGAGATGAAATTCTGATGTCACCTCTCATCTAAAGTATGGTCTACTTCTGAGAACTACTTTATCCTGATGGAAAATAGTGTATGGAGGGGAACAGGAAAGAGCCTTAAGCTCGCTAACCCGTCTGGCTGAAGTAATCGCAGTTAAAAACACTGTTTTAAGGGTTAATATTTTTAAAGAAACTGACTGAAGAGGTTCAAATGACGTATCAGATGCCAGCTGAGTTAGTACCAGATTAAGGTCCCAGGCTGGTATAATTTCTCTGACTGTAGGTTTAATCATAGATATCGCTGCTAGACATCTCTTGATAATATATTCTTCTGCAAACGGGGTGGCTAAGAATGCAGATAATGCTGAAAGTTGTACTTTCAGGGAAGAGGGTTTTAGTCCCTTTTGAAAACCCTCCTGAAGGAAATCCAGAATTACACCTGGAGAGATATCTTTCCTTGAAAGCTGTTTCTTTAGGCACCATTTGTGAAAGGTAGTCCAGATTCTGTAATAGATTTTGGTACAGGTGGCTCTTCTCCCTTGGATGATGGTATTGGCCACTTCTTGTGAGATGTTCATCAGACTGAGTGATCTCCGCTCAGACGCCAAGCAGTCAGGTTCAGGAATGAAGGGTTGGGGTGAAGAATAGGACCTTGAGATAGTAAATCCGGAATCTGATGTAGAGGTAGGATAGCCATCTTCACCAGGTCTGCGTACCAGATTTTCCTGAGCCAGGCTGGCACAATCAGGATCACCTGGGCTCTGTCTCGTCTGATTTTCTGAACTACTTCCAATAGGAGAAGTATGGGAGGAAATATGTACACCAACTGGAACCTCCATGGGAAATTGAGAGCATCCTGTCCCAGAGCTTTGGGCGACACTTGGCATTGGCTTCTGATGCCATCAGGTCTATTACTGGCCTGCCCATGATTGCTATTATGTTCTGAAAAACTTCATGCTTTAGGGACCATTCCCCTGGATCCAGAGTCTGACGATTCTGCTTGGGAATTTAGAACTCCTGAAAGGGGAGATGCCGATAAATGGGCCAGATTTAGTTCTGCCCAATTTAGTATCTTTGAGGTCAGAGCATTCAGAGCCTGACTTCTTGTGCCGCCTTGATGAAGGATAACTGCGGTTGAGTTGTCTGATCTGATCCAGACTGCTCGACCCTTTAAGTCCCTGCTGAAATGCTTTAGGCTCCTCCAAATGGCCTCCAGTTCCAGGATGTTGATGTGAAGGGCTGCTTCCCTGTGGGTCCAAAGGCCTTGCACAACCTTTTGGTTGTAAACACCTCCCCATCCTGTGTTGCTGGCGTCCAAGGTGGCTATTTGCCACATGTGCTCCAACATGGACTTTCCTTTTGAAATTTCAGCCACCAGGCTAGTTCCTTTCTTGTGGATTCTTGCACTCTGATCAGCTGGGAGAAGTCTCCTGGATGTATTTTCCAGCACTGCAGAAAATGGTCTTGAGTTCTCCTTATGTGGGACTTGGCCCTGGGCACTATTTGGGCTGCCGAGGATAGATGCCTAGAAGTCTTGAAAACTGCCTGGCTGTGTTTTGTCTGTTCTGAAAAAAAAGCACAAACCCTGGTCCTGATTCTGAACTGTCTGTCCTTTGATGGATAGGCCATGCTTTTATGAGTGTCCAATTGGATTTCTAAGAAAAACAGCTCCTGAGATGGGGGCTTGATAACTCTTCTGGTGGTTGACAATCCAACCTAGATTCGACAGGGATTGAAGACAAAAGGAAGTGCTCTGAACTGCTCTCTCCTTGGTTTCTTCCATTAGGAGAATATCGTCGAGATATGGTATCAACTTCATACCTTTTTCTCCGAGCTGCCATGACTGGAGCAAGAACTTTTGTGAAAACCCGGGGGGCTGAAGCAAGCCCAAAGTGCAGAGTCCTGTATTGATGATGGTTTCCAAAAATCACAAATCTCAAGACTCTTCTGTGAGATGATAGAATCTGGATATGGGGGTAAGCATCGTTTAGATCTATTTTGGTGAGGGATGCTTGAGGAGGTTTCGCCCAGATCACAGAGAAAGGAGTATCCATCTTGAATGTTCTCATTTTGATGAAGGACTTGATCCACTTTAAGTCCAGGATCATTCTTAAACCACCTGAAGATTTTTTAAAGGGCTGTCAGCCCTCTTCTCCATAACATCTCGAAGAGTAGAACCATCTTCTAGAAGAAAAGTGGTTCACCTTGAAATCTGAGCAATAGCGCTGTCTATCTTGGGAGGAGAAGTCCAAGAGGCAGTGTCCTCTTCAGAGAAGGGAAACATCTTGGAAAAGTGCCTAGAAATCGCAGATCTTCTGTCAGTAAGACTCCATTCATTCTTAATGGTGTCCTGAATAGACTTGTGAACAGGAAACACTAAAGAGGGTTTCTTGTGCCCAATAAAGACCACATCCATGATGTCTAATTCTTTTTGGGTATCAGAAAGAACTAAAGTCTTCCTCATAGACCTGAGGAAACCATCTAACTTGTCTAGACTAAAGGACCCACTTTCTTCGGTTAACTCACCTTCCTCGGTCTAAGAAGGTGCAGAATCCAGGTCCAAGAGGCTACTTTCTTCCTCAGTGTCGTGCATGGTAGAGGTTCCTTCCTCAGGGTCACAGGCTCTCTGCCTTTTCCTGGAGGACTCTTGCATGGCGGAGAAGGTCTCCTGCATGGAAGACCTAATCCAACCAAGAAAGTCCTGAAATTGATAGGGTAATTCAGTATTAGCCACCTTTTTCATGCAATTAAGACACAATTTAGCTGAATCATAAGATGATAGTTTAGCATCACAGCCTGAACAAGTTTTAGGTTTAGTTGCATGCTTATCTTCCTTGGGAATAACTGATTCAGATGCAGACTTAGTCTTCTCTGTTGAGGGAGCTTTAGCAGCAGAGGACATGATTTAGAAAGCAAAATATCACAGAAAAAGCATCAAAATAGCACATAAATGTGGTCACTCACATTAAAGGAGGAAAGGCTGTCCATGCTGCAGGCTTTTAAAGACGCTGGGATACTGGAAACAATGTCTTGATTTACATTCCACCTGTGGAACGCGCAGTACCGCACTTCCCGAAGCGTCCTCTGCTCGCCAGAAGAAGGAGAAGCATCTTTGAGCAACTGAAAAGCCCCCAGAAGCAGCCAGGACAGAGATCTTCGGTCCCATGTGACCCCAACAGAGGTATTTGGACCCAATAGCTCCCAAGAATGCACCCAGCGTTAGCTGGCTAGGAGCATAGAAAAAAATAAATAAGCTTTTGTCCGGGATGTAGGAAACACAGGGGCCTCTGTCCTCCAGCTTGGTAGGACCAAACAAACTGAATCCTCTCTCCCAGAAGGCCCTTTTAAGAGGTTTGTCATTGGTCGAACCAGCTGGAAGGTGGAGCTAACCCCACTTGTCTTTGCCATGGTAAGGACATAGAGGAAAGATTTCTTTAGAATGCAGCACTTTTACATGTATTAGGATGCTAATCGCCATATGTTTAATTATTAGTAACTGAAAATTCTGCTTTAATTCAGTTGCTTTGCTGAAGAACTGCTAAACAGTGTGTAAATGACCACACGTCTACTAATATAAGGAATGGGTAACCCGTGGCCCTCATGATACTGCTGGACTCATCATCAGGATGATGGGAGTTGCAGTCCGTCAGCAGGTAGAGTGCCACTGGATGGCCAGCAGTGGTGGGTGGGTGTATAGTATGCATTACAGGCAGCACAGTGGCTCAGTGGTTAGCACTGTTGCCTTGCAGCGCTGGGGTCCTGGGTTCAAATCCCACCAAGGACAACATCTGCAATGAGTTTGTATGTTCTCACTGTGTTTGCGTGGGTTTCCTCCGGGTACTCCGGTTTCCTCCCACACTCCAAAAAACATACTGATAGGTGAATTTAGATTGTGAGCCCCAATGGGGACAGGAACCAATATGAGCGTAAAGCGCTGCGGAATCTGTGTGCGCTATATAAATAAAGGATTATTATTATATTATTATATAAACACAAGTCCAGCAAACATTACAAAACAAAAATTGTATTAACTAGTGGAATCCAAGTAACATGGCAACAAATAAACCAAGCTTCTTACCATTTCATTTTATCATTTGGCCCTGATGAAAAAGTTGAGCTTTTTAAAACTTCACCCATTTCTTCTCTGCAAAAACTGAAGTTATTTATGGTCCACATGTATGAAAATTTCACTACCTTAACCTGGTAAAATAAAGTAGAATTATTAATATAGGATTCATCGGTTACATTCAGATAATGAGTGTAACCAATCTGTGAAGTATCCTGGAGAACCAAATCGGTGAAGGGCTTTCAGACACACATCCTCTAGACTGTAAGCTCTCACGAGCAGGGCCCTATGATCCTTCTGTTTTCCACATTTCATTGTACTACTTAGATAGTAATACTTTGTTTTATCTTTATTTTATTTTGTAGGCATTAAAAAAAACATGAACGATATAAGTCTCATCTCTCAGACCTTTATGGTTTGAGAGATATTCACAAGCAAAGTTTCCCCCTCCCGCTCCTTCTACCTAGTGTAAACAATCTCTTCTCAGATGTGGAATCCAGTCCATAGACCAGACAGATAACAGAAGGGGACAATCTTCTTCCTATGAGAACAATGAAAGCCCTCCCCTCCTTGACAAGTTTTTCAGGTTTTTCCCTTATCTTAATTGAAGATTGTCCCTCTCTGCCATCTACCTGGGAACCTCCCTTCTGAGCTGGCTGAGCAGTGTTACATCAGTAAAAGGGGCGGGAGGGGGATACTTTGTCATTGAATTACTCTTGAACTACAACTCTGACAGAACTGAAATAACACTCTCCAAAGTCCAAATACTATGATGATTAATTAGAGCTGCTTTTATTATGAAACATTACTATCCCTTTAATACCTCTGTATGTCTATTCCCAATTGTACAGCACTATATAAATAAAGAATAACCCCTTAAGGACCAGCCGTGCACACAAGCGGCAGTCACTTAAGGCCCAAGGAGCATTTTTTTTTTTTTTTTTCACTATCTGGTTCCAGGTTCCCCGAACGGTGTGCAGCCGCGCAGAGAGTCCAGAATTCCATGACGGTCAAGGACCAAAATGGGTCCTTAAGGGTGTAACAACCCATAACGGTCCAGGACTGTCATGGGTCCTTAAGGGGATAATGATAATAACATGTAATATCTGTATTTGCTTAGAGTAGCTATGTTTCTTCCCTAACCAAAGGATTGATATGTAATAAGTTTAATCTTGGTTTACCCTGTTAAGTACAGGTCAAGCTGAACAGCTGCTGCAGTAACTTTGATGCTGTTGGCAGAATGACAACATATCTATATACAAAGAAATTACTGAAGAGTAGCTTACTTCCTTCAAGAAACAAGGATTTATCTTGTGCAAGACAAATTCAGAAACAGATGCACCTTAAAGGGATAGTAATGTTTCATAATAAAAGCAGCTCTAATTAATCATCATAGTATTTGGAATTTGGAGAGTGTTATTTCAATACTGTCAGAGTATTGAGTAATTCAATGACAAAGTATCCCCCTCCCACCCTTTTTACTGATGTAACACTGTTCAGCCAGATCAGAAGGGAGGTGCCCAGGCAGACTGCAGAGAGGGACAAATCTTCAATTAAGATAAGGGGAAAAACCTGAAAAGCTTGTCAAGGGGGCCAGGGCTTTCATTGTTCTCATAGGAAGAAGATTGTCCCCTTCTGTTATCTGTCTGGTCTATGGATTGCATTCCACATCTGAGAAGAGATGGCTTACACTAGATAAAAGGGGCGGAGGGGAAACTTTGCTTGTGAATATCTCTCAAACCATAAAGGTTTCAGAGATAAGACTTATATTGTTATTCATGTTTTTTTAATGCCTACAAAATAAAATAAAGATAAAACTATGTATTAGTATCACTTTAAAAGTTTGTTAAAATATTAACCCTTTGAGTGCCGGAGAGGTATGTAATGCGTTGTATACCCCTCTGGCAATCAAAGGGTTAATAAACTTGCAACTTTCCATCTTGTCTAATTGACTACAAAAAATATACAAGTGTAAATAAAAATGTGATACATACCCTGTCAGTTTGAGACAGTACACAAAAGAAGTAAAAAAGGGCACATTTTCTACGTCAACAATTTTTTTTCAGGCCACAAAAGGAACCCTCAGGGTTACTGGACACAGAAACAATAGCCTCTATAAAAACAAAATAAAAATACAATCCCACCAACAAAATGGAAGAGGGTTAGAAAACCATTGTTTCCAAAGATGTACACTACTGGCATCCTGTTGCCCATCACAATGACACCCTCACGCAACACATGTGAAAGAATTTGCTGATAACAAAATATGTCAAAATGGCCAGCTAAAGCCACATACAGGTGGCATTAGCAAAACATACATGAAAAAGATTAAAAAATGAAAATAGAATAAAACAGATACATATCTCCATCTAAAAAAAAAAAAAAAAAAAAAAAAAAAAAAAAAAAAAAAAAGGCACTCTCGTTTAAAGGGAAAGTAATACTTAATATGTAAAAAAATTTATATATTGTAGTGTTTATCCCCGAGTAAAAAAAGGGTACTGTCACTGCTGAAAGGTGTTTTATTCAAAGGTTATTACAGCTCAAACTTGATTTTTTTTTTTTTTTTTTTTTAGGTGCAATATCACAGTGGCCTGAAATTGTACAGTGGCGCTGATGTTACACCATCCTATGGACAGCTCTAGTCCGTAGAACATAAATCTCCATAGAATGTTGTAACAACAGCACCACTGTACAATTTCAGGCTACTGTGATATTGCACCTAAAAAATTCAACTTTGAGCTGTATTAACTTTTGAATAAAACACCTTTCTGCAGTGAGAGTACTCTTGTAGGGTGTATCCCCCTGAGTAAAACAATTTTTTTTTTTTATACACATTTTAAGTATTACTATCCCTTTAATTGACTAGCTAGTTCACACCACTGAGAAACAGGATGAAGAGCAGAATAACGGTTGATCCTCCACATATTGTAAAGTACCATGCCTGCTACAGAACAATGTATCCTCTCATTCATCAAACACACATGGAACAATTCCCCTACATATTTACAGAACAAACAGGTTCACCCCTGAGGCCATTGTTTCCACATTCAATTACCTTGACGACTGATCCTGTGTGGGCTGAAAACATTTAAGGACGAGTGGATAAAATCTGCCTTTTTTACATCAATGTATGTGCAAGAACTCTCAACTCTGGGGGGAATATGAGTGTTATGGTTATGGCACTTGTGCCACTAGTAGTTTCAAAGTTTTTTTTTTTTTTTGTTTGTTTTTTTTTTTTTTAGGGGGAGGGCATGTTTAGGCATTTATTAATTCAGAGTGCCACTGTCCTTTATATTGTATCTCACACACAGACACATATGCATATTGCAGAAATTAAAGGGATAGTAATATTTCACAATAAAAGCAGCGCCGATTAATCTTCATAGTATTTGGGCCATGGGGAATGTTATTTTCAGTACTCTCTGAGTTGTAGTTCAAGAGTAATTGAATGATAAAGTATCCCCCTCCTGCTCCTTTTACTGATGTAACACTGCTCACCTCAGAGCAGCAAAACTGTCTGGATGGATCACAGAGAGGGACAATCTTCAGTTATCATAAGGAAAAACTTGTCAGAGGGGGTAGGGTTTTCCTTATGGTCACAGTGAGAAGAATGCTGTGAGCTGTTCGGTCAAGAGACCAGGTTGCACATCTGAGGGGAGGTGGCTTACATTAGGTAAAAGGTGTGGGAGGGGGATACTTTATCATTCAATTACTCTTGTACTACAACTCTGACAGTATTGAAATAACACTCTCCATGGCCCAAATACTGTGAAGATTAACTGGAGCTGCTTTCTTTTGTGAAACATTACTATCCCTTTAAGAATTGCAGCACAAATGTATAAAAGATACAAGTGGAACAATTATGGGGAAAAACAACAGCACCAGGGGAAAATACATTTCTATTTATTTAAAGAGGAACTACCGTGTCACAAAACGTTTAGCTTAACTAAGTCCCCTTCTGGCGACTAGCTGCTTAGTAGCGCTAGTCACCAGAATTATTACCTGATTTAATAGATACATGCTTTATTCTCCAGCTGTCAGCAGCATGGAGCGCAGACATCTTGCCAGAATGAAGCCCGATCGTCTGCGCTGTCAGTCTCAGCCGGCTCCTAGTAACATCTCCCAGACCCAGCTGAGACAGACAGCGCAGGAGCATGGACATCATTCTGGCAAGATGTCCGTGCTGCTGACAGCTGAGGAATAAAGCATATATCTATTAAATCAGGTAATCATTCTGGTGACTAGCGCTACTAAGCAGCTAGTTGCTAGAAGGGGACTTAGTTAAGCTAAACATTTTGTGACATGGTAGCTCCGCTTTAAATTGGTCTTTAAACCTGTTGAATACCAGAGAAGCAGTGCAGTTGTGTTGCCCGAGAATTTCTCCGTGTTTAGGATTATACGTGTGCACCTTTGCTTTTATAAGACAGAAAAGGTACCTGTGTGTAACACCAGCTTTCAGCTACAGGTCCACTTGACATCTCTGCAGGGGGAGGCGGTGTGGGGACTCTAGACATTTTTACTCCTATGCAAATACTTTCAACATATAAGAAACCTTTGGCTCTTTACCTGTTTAAAAGAAAAACAGCCATTTTATGTAACTGTTAAAGGTGAAATATACCCTTCAAATAAGTGACCCTAATTTGTTTAATAAAAGGACTGTTTATGAAAAAGTAAAATCAATTGAAGTTTTTTGGGGGCACATCAGTTTATTATCACCCCCAAACACACACCCGATGCAAACCATTAGGGTTTAGCAGCCTAAGAAGGTGAAAACAGGATATATTCTTTGGACGTTCCATTAATTACTTTTGCAATATTATCTGTCAAAGTCAGAACAAAGCTCTGCTGAGATGAGATTCTACAACTACTAAATCAAAAATCTTTAAAAACCATTAACCAGTTTGGAAAACAGATACACAAGGTGCGGACCGTTTAAACAGATTCACAGTTTTCATCTCATTCAGAGTCATCAACACGACCACTTTAACCCTCTGAGTTCCACAGGAATGGCACTCAAATGTTTAAAAGCTAGAGAGGTCTCCAACACATAGAAATTAATGTGTTACAGATCTGTTTAGCATTCATTCATTGAATTAAATATGGATTTCAACACAATGAGAATTAAGCCTTTGAGTGCCAGATGGGTATGCAATGCATCCCCCTCTGGCACTCAAAGGGTTAATGGAATGTTTATTTCAACCCAATGGTGCAGTTGGTTTGTTTCAGAATAGTTTGATGAGATTTTGAAAAATACTGCGTGCAAACATTATTGTGTTTAACCCTTTGAGTGCCAGAGGGGGACGCAAAGCCTTTTCCCCCTGGCATTCAAAGGGTTAAACTTTTCAACATGCAACTACTATTAGAAAATATGTACATACTAAAAGTTACTGGATATTAAACTATAATTTAAGCAATATGTCAAGGATACATATCACTGATAGTTTCATATTTCCCAAATCCATTCCACTGAGGTCAGGTCTGACAATGAAGCTTGAGAGGCACTGTGAGCCCAATTGGACTAACTGGGGAGCAGATGGGGGGGCCTGGCCCAGCAAGAGAAAAGTAAACTGCAGGACTTAAATCTTGTAATTCAGTCTCATTAGCCTGTTCTAATCCCTTAGACCCTCTGCTTTGGGATTGAAACCAAGACGTGAGGTATTTGAAGGCTGTGTGCATAAGCCAAAAGTCTGTGGCTGGGAGCCACATACTCTGGGTTGCATTTTAGCAGAGGGGGTTCAGCTGTACGATTTATGTCTGCTCCCACAAGGGAAGACTTTGCAGAACATTGGGACTGTCCTTTAAGAAGTTTTTTTGGCTACACTTAGTCTATGGAGCAGTGACCGTATCTCAGAGGTACTGCAAGGCACTAGCCAGAAACAGTGCTATAACAGCAGAAGATGAAGCCATTAATCTTGAAGTATTTGCCTTTAGCATTTTGGCTGCTGTTTTCAAATTTTAACATAAAATGTTAAGGAATAGCAATGCTTAACCCTTCGAGTACCAGATGGGTATGCAATGCATTGCACACCTGTCATTCAAAGGGTTGAATAATATTGAAAAGAGAATGAATTATGGAGTTTTTCCCTTCTCAGTAGAACTAGAGTACTATCACTGCTGAAAGATGTTTTAATCAAAATATATTGCAGCTCAGACTCGTATTTTGGGTACAGTACCTCCACAGCTTAACATTTTACAATGCTGATGTCGCTACGGTATTTTATGGTGCTTTACTGACAACTGAACAGAGCTGTTCATAGAGTGCTTTTGCAACAGTACCACCAAAAATGTCAAGCCAATGAGGTACTGATTCCCCCCCACACAAAAAAAAAAAAAAAAATTAGCTGCAACAACATTTGACTAAAAAAACATTTTTTTTTTTAGTAGTGGAAGTACCCTTATTTTACTTACCATGATAAACCCTACAGAATGTATTTTAATATTAAGCATACTATCTGTGAAATGCAGTTATGGAATATAGTTAATCCTTTTATTTCTTGAAGTTTGTAGCACTGCTGGAAAACAAATTCGATTCATTATGTTTTATACACGTAATTCAGTGCATCATGACTATAGCTCTAATCATTTCTTTAGATTAAAACAACAAGGTACATTGAATTTGAACTTCGAGACTGAAGTTTACTTAGACTGCCTGAGGCAAAGAAAGCAAAAAAGTACTTGCCAAAAGGTGAGAGAGACAACATTGACACCCCCATGTTTTCAGCTTTGTTTAGCCACATAACTGAAAAACCCTGCCAACCAGTTTGGAAAGAGATTCTAGTTACACCTGTAAACCAAGCAACATTGACCCCAAACCTACGACTGTTCAAGAAAACCTGCTGAATGGGTATGGATTATGTTCTAAAACCCATATGCAGGACACACCTTCTACTGTAAATAGAATACTTATATCTAGATTGTAAACCATTATATGTAAGGTCTTTAACCTCTTACATTATGCCCGATTTAGAAGCAACTGATATACCTACTGTATTGCAAGAAGAAATTCACACACTTAAAGGCAGAAATGTAGAACCGATACAAGACATTTTTACCAAATAGAAATAACATTTCATCATAACAGGCTAAAACAAGAAGTAAAACTTAAATATTCATTTAACCCTTTGAGCACAAGAGGGTTGTTCAACACTTACGGCAGAACATTTTGAGTGCCACAGGGTTGTACATTGCAAACTGTTGAAATATGCTTGGAAATGTGGTCATTTTTATAAACTGTCACGGTAATTTTTTTTTCCTGAATTTAGGGCAAAAGATGGTAACATGCAGATTTCCAGGTGCTGTTTAACTGTAATTTCCCATCATCCTCCAACAGCTAACAATTTGAAGGGAGCTATAGCCCAGTAGCAACTGGAGGGCTGTTGGTTGCCATGCCCTAGATCAGGGTCTTGGCAAGAGCACTTAAATATATAAACATTAGAGCTTATTTTGTGCCTTTAACATGTCCAGGCAAGCAGGTTTCAAAAACACAAATGACACTGATGCGTAGCAACAGGAATGTCAGGGGATAGATTAAAACTCAGCTAGCAGTGCACAGTAGGGATTGCCAATGTGTGGCTTTCAAAACAGGTGTAACATAACTACCACTGCTGAGATTTATGGGACGTTTAGTTCAATAACTGGAAGAACACTGGTTAATGAACCCTGAACATATAATTTGCTGTATTACAGTATATGGAAAGAGGAAGAGAATTATTGTCCAGCAACATCTGGACATTGCCCACTCCTGGGCAAGCAATGCGTACCCCTCCGGCACACAAAGGGTTAACTTTCACCACACTGATAAGTGTAGAAAGCAGACGTCATGGGAACAGTATTCAAACCGTTGGGAAGCCACATACTGTCAATAATGCACTGGACACCTCTGTTACACTCAAATGATTCAACAAACAGGTCTGAAAAGCACAGGTCGCACACTGAAGCTCTGTACTACAACAATAATTGCATTTTGATAAACATGAATACATGTGAAACAATTCTAGGATAAACCAACTTAATGAGAAGAAATAAAAATTCTGCTGAGTTAAATAGAGCTTGAAAAAACTTTGAGTGACAGAGAGGTATCCAATGCAATGAATGGAAAATTCTGGCACCCAATTGGTTAAAGCTCTGGAGACATCCAAAAGTCAAGAAGTTAGAAGCCCTGTTCAAATCAATATTGATTTTTAGTTTTTCCCTATGGTGCAGCCAGTGTGTCCCAGAATTAACTTTGCTTTTATACACAAGTTCAGTATATTATATATGGGCAATAGGTTTTTATCCAACTGTTGCTGAGCAATAAAGCTCATTTCCCTCAGAAATTGGAAATTATTAACAGGGAACCCTACAACTGGCATACATATTTCTGGAGGAAGGGGGTATAAAGAACTTTGGTGCTAGACACCATTTTTATGAGCCAGCTGGGACTTTGCAGAGCCACTGAAGGCCAGGAGTTCAGGCACCCATGTGTATAAAGTAGTGTACAAACTCAACCCAAAATATAAATTTTGTGAGGTCTGGACCCCTGGATCTTTCAAGCCCTAACAACTGTGTTTTATTATTTCCCTTGGAGTTTAGAAGTCAGGAATACCGAGAAGAGGTCTATAACTGCTGGACCTCCAACTCATCCCCATTCAGTCAACGGCTGGATGGGAATGATGGGAGATGTAGTCCCCAGCAGCTGGAGGTCCAGCAATTGAATAAACCATATATAAAGTATATAGTAAAACCATGACATTGGCACGTGTAGTTTTTCCTTTTACTTGCCTGGGGAAGAAGCTTCTATTACCTTCTAGCTCCAGATTAGGAGTTCTGTCCAAGGGACTCCCGGAATGCTCATTCTCCCAGGCCCCCTCCCCCAGATGTATAAATAAATGTATAACACTATAACTATAATGCAGGGGCCCCCTCCCCGGCGTGAAATAGAACGGGGAGCGGCAGGAGGGCACGGGGTCCGCTTCCCAATTTCTACCCTATGTTCTTGTTGTTATGATGAGGAAGAAGATAACGACGGTGGCTGTTGTGGCTCAATCAAAGTTTACACTTCCGCCCGCAGAGCTGAGCCCGGCCCCGGGTGACTCCACTCTGTCTCTCTCAGCCAGTCATGCCGGTGTACATGTCCAGCCAAGCAGAGCTCACGAATGTAGAAAATGAAGAAGGCTGACAGGCAGTATAAATCAGAGCGATTCGGCAGACCGCCGCCATACTGCCGGAAACCGGCAGCGCTTCTCACCCACCCAACTTCCGGTGACGTCACTGTGCTAAGCTGAGACTTGCAACTATACTGTTAGGGTTGGGAAAAGTTGTACTGGTATCTGTTGGCTGCAACTCCCAGGATGATGGGAGTTATAGTTCAACAGCAACTTGAGATTCAATATGTTTACACACCTTTGTGTTACAAAACTGGGCCTTAAAATATCACTGTTATTTGGAAGAAATAGGCGATTTTCAAACAGTTGTTAATATAAGATATTTTTTATAATTTTTACCTAAAACAATAGTTTTTTTTGGGGGGTTGTCTTTATTTGTCAATTTATGCATCTTAGGTGGTACTTGTTGGTATGCCAGACAGATGCTAATATTCCTATACTTCCTAAGTGTCCATCTTTGAGAGCCAAATTCCTCTATTTCCCACTCTGGTGTCCTCTTTTTAGGAGATTGCACTGTGTGGTGTGTATATAAGTGTATTGCACTGCTTTACATCAGTAAAACAATGTTTGTTTTTGTTTCACAATTTGTGTTTATAAATTAGTCTGAAAAAATACTTTGGTCTTGCTTTAAATACAAAGAGATATCAGTAGGTCATGAAGTAACCAAAATATTCTTGGTAATTCCCCGCCCTCCAGCCACCCTCCCATCAAAAACACCCAAAACAAAAGTGTCCCTTTTCCAACATTTGACGTTGCATTTCACACTGCTCGTCCTCCCACCTGCCACTCTACCAGCAAGATACTAACAATCCACACTTCTCTCCCTCATGACCATACCTGGGAAATCTCAATAGTTTTGAGCCAAAGCTCAGAGTGAAGGTCCCAATTCTCAGGGTGGTAGAGTTTGGTATTTCCTAATATATGATCTGAACCAATTAAATGCTTGTAGCTTCTAAATTGGTGGTATTTGTACCAGGAGGTAAGAGGGACAAGTTCTGCTTGTCTTGTGTGTGTCCTAGCAGTGCTATATCTATGTTGTAGTATGTTAAGGCTTCCTTGTGGGCCAACTGAACACCACTGGTTTAGAGCAAGTGTCAGGATTGCTGGTTGGATCGTAGGAGCAGGGAATGCTATCTCTTGCCAGACACCCTTACCAGCAGGTCTTGAGTTAGTGCCTTTGGATCGCCCACATATATCACATGATTGTATGTATTGTTCAATGTCTTTTTTCATACTAGGCCACCAAAATGAACATTGTGTGAGTTCTATGGTTTTCTTAACACCTCCATGGCCAGCTAATGTATGGTCACGTACCTTATAAAGTACATTGGTAAGCACAGAAGGAGGAACAAAAAGAAGAGTGTCTTTGTACAAAAGCCCATGTTTTTTGGTAAGACAAGGATATTGGAATAGGTAGGAATCCCCTTGAGAGTGTGTCTGCAAGGCTTTTAACAACGAGGAGTGCGTAGCCAAGAAATGACCGGGTTGGAGGATGGTATCAGTCTCTGTATCAGTATGTGGACCGTGTAATCGGTACAAGGAGTCAGCTTTTCCGTTTTGTGACCCTGGTCTGTAGGTAATGTGCAGGATAAATCTGGAGAAAAACAGAGCCCATCTGGCTTTTCTGGGACATAGATGGCGAGCTCCTTGTAAACACTCCAAATTCTTGTGGTCAGTGAACACAGTAACTGGATGGTTAGCTCCTTCCTGGAGGTGGCGCCATTCCTCCAATGCCATCTTAATAGCTAACAGTTCTCTGTCCCCAACACTGTAATTGGTCTCTGCTGGGGATAAGCATTTGAAAAAGAAAGACGCAGGATGAAGTGTTTCACTCTCTCCTTGTCGTTGCGATAGGATGGCCCCTGCGGCTGTCTCGGAGGCGTCATCTTCCACAAAGAATGGTCTTTTAGGATCCGGTAGTATAAGTACGGGGGCTGATGTGAACCTCCGCTTAAGTTCATCAAAAGCCTGCTGTTCTTGAGGTGTACAGGCAAAAGGAACGTGTTTCCTGGTTAAATGGGTGAAGGGAGCGATCATTTTAGAGAAACCATGGATGAATTTCCTGTAGAAATTTGAGAAATCCACAAATTGTTGTACAGTTTTGACAGAAGTCAGAACAGGCCAATCCAAGATAGCAGGCACTTGCTTATGGTCCATCTTAATATTCCCAGGGTTTAATATGAACCCCAAAAATTCGACATATGTTGTCTCAAATATACATTTCTCTAGTTTTGCATAAAGTCCATGTTGCTGTAGACGAGAAAGGACTCGTTTCACATGTTCCTGATGAGTTGTAAGTGATGGTGAGTAAACTAAGATGTCATCGAGATACACCACTACAAATATGTCCAACATATCCCGGAATACATCATTGAGGAAATGTTGAAAGGTGGCAGGGGCATTACAGAGCCCGAACGGCATGACTTGATATTCAAAAAGCCATCTTCCACTCATGTCCTTATTTTACTCGTACCAAGTTATATGCTCCTTGCAAGTCCAGTTTGGTATATATTTGTGCCTCTCTGAGTCGGTCCATTAATTCTGAAATTAAAGGTAGTGGATACTTGTTCTTGATGGTAACTTTGTTAAGCTCTCTATAGTCCACACATGGGCAGTGGCCTCCGTCCTTTTTTCCAACAAAAAATATGCCTGCCCCGGCAGGGGAAGTAGATGGTCTGATGAAACCATTCTTGAGGTTCTCTTCTATGTAGTCTTTTAATGTGCTTAATTCAGGTTCTGTGAGAGGAAATATGGGACCAAACGGTATAGGAGCCCCAGGAAGCAAGTTTATAGGACAGTCGTAAGGACAGTGTGGGGGTAGTTTATTGGCTTCTTGTTTGCTGAAGACTTGACTATAAGCACGGTAGGGTATCGGTATTTCCGATATCTCAGAGGAAGTAGCATGCAAGGTAGAAACTGTAGTGTGAGAAAAACAGTGTTCCTTACACTAAGAAGAAGCAAAGGTGATTTGTCCTGTAGACCAATTAATAGTGGGGTTATGGTGTTTTAGCCACAGAAGGCCAAGGATTACAGGAAATAAGGGGGAATCGAACCAAATTGAAACTAAGCTTCTCCACATGTTTCTCCCCAATGCTTACGATGAAAGGTATTGTTTCTGTGGTGACAGGGCTGGAGTTAATGTTGCTACCATTGATGAGAAGCATTGTGAGGGGTTGTTTCTTGGGTTGTGTTGGTATGTTCAGTCTTTGGGCTAACTTGTAATCCAAAAAACAGTCAATGACTCCAGAGTCAATGATAGCGTCTTGTGGAATCTTGTTATGCGTCCACAGTAGGGAGACAAGAAGAGATAAGTGAGGAGCCATTCCACCAAGGAGTAGCGGGTACTGAACTGAATCTGGCTTACCTCTAGCTGCTAATTCAGGACAGATGATCGGAACCACCTTGATGACCGGAACCACCACAATAATGACAGAGCTTCATGCGTCTTATACTATTCTTTTCAGTCTCTGTTAGTGGTCCACAGGTAGCACCCAATTGCATGGGCTCTTCTGTATTTGTATCAGGAGTAGAAAAAACAGGTAAAGGAGGACGAGCTGTAGAGGCTGAACGATGAGGATGGTTGGTGGTGGTTCGTTCCAAACGTCTTTCCCGGAGTCTCCGATCTATCTGGGTTACCAGGACTATCAGCTCATCCAGTGAGTCAGGAATACCAGTTCGAGCCAACTTGTCTTTTAATGAATCAGCAAAGCCAGAGCGGAATTGATCACGCAAGGCGGGTTCATTCCATTCTGTCTCTACTGCTACCCTCCGGAATCCTGAGATGTAGTCCTCCACAGGGAGACGTCCTTGTTGTAGAGATCTCATAGCGGCCTCTGCAGTGACTCTTTTATGGGGGTCATCATACAAGGCACCCATTGCATGACAAAAGGCAGTCCAGGAGTCTAGAACTGGGCTATTGGCATGTAGCAGGTGATGTGCCCATGAAAGAGGGGTACCTGTGAGTAGAGATATGGCAGTATGATCTTTAATAAAGTCTGTGGCATATGTCCTGGGTTTAAGGACGAACAACAGTTCACAGTAGATCTACAACAGAAGCGCAAAACCAAAAATATCTATAAGCAGAGTTTTATTCTTGTTAAAAAGTACTGCACACAATCTCATATGCGCTTACAGGATACAACAGAAAGTAAAGCTTATCTGTATCCTCCAAACACCGCTCCGGTATCAGGCTCAGTCTCTCAGAGGATCTCTCACTCCGGATCGATATACTCCCCTCCACGCCTCCGATGTTATTTAGATTCCAGCCTTCCTCCGATGCAGTTTAACTCAAGTGGATACTCAATATTCACTAGCTGCCGACGCGTATCACAGACGTCACTGTCTGCTTCCTCAGGGCTTACAGAGACGCCCGATCCCTCAGACTAAATATACATCACAAGTCACATGACCTGTAGTTTGAGTGGATCGCTCATCTCTGATTCTCCCCCAGTACATCGCTAGGAACTATCCTAGTTGGTCACTATGCACTCATTATAAAATCTTGCACACCAAATATCATAATTTTCAGTAAAGAATCTAACATATAAATATGTCTTGGAATGAATGGTATATCTAAAAACATTATAATTAACATACATAAATATACCCATCTGTTATATAAAAGCAGCAATATCCATATCAATATTAAGGCCATAGTATCCCATTGTGACTAACTATTGGTGACTTTTATCATTATCATCATCATCATCTGTCTTTTAGTCCATCAGTGTGATTTTAACACTTGTGTTTTCATTGTGACTAACTATTTGTGACTTTTATTAGTATTATCATCATCTGTCTTTTATTTCATTAGTGAGATTGTAAAGATAGACAAATACCTGATTGGGAAGCTCCAGGGGAGTAGGGATATTGTTTTTTTTTTTTATTATACATACAGCAGGTCTTATAATTTTAAATCCTTTGCTACTAGCCAGACCTGAAAAGTTACTAGCCACTGCAAGCCAAAACATACCCACCAGGGCTGAATTTCTACTCGCCAGGGCTAAATTTTCACTCACCATTGGCTAGTGGCGAGTGGAAATTTTGAGCCCTGCATACAGCACTATATCCTGACAGCCTGGTAGGATAGTAGTATAAGTGTTATATTACATCCTATTGGAGTCTTTGGCACTACCTATCTTGTTGCTTTGGGTTACAAGTTTGGTCTAGAGGAGTGTTGTCCTACATATCAGGTACTGGAGCGCCACTTTTCTAGTTTGGTGTTAACAGTTCACAGTAAGTGATGAATGACCGGTACATGCTACGGTCACTGGAGAAACAAGCAGGAAGTTTAACTTGTGGTTCTGGAGCAGCAGCAGCACCAATACTGGGAGGTCCAACTTCATGTACTGGAGGTGGTTGATACATAGTCAGAGGTGGAACCGGACCGGGTTGTAAACCTTGAAGTTGGGCCTGTAAGGCAGCTTGGATTTCTTGTATACCTTGTACCGTGTGGGGTAACGTGGTGAGTTGCTGAGTCAGAGATGCGATAGCATCAACCATCCCTGTCAGCTCCATAGGTGGCTCCAGTGTATTGTCAGGATTGGTTGGTTGGAGAGTAGGAGCAGGGAATGCTGTCTCTTGCCAGACACCCTTACCAGGTGGTCCACAGAGGTAGACAGGTAGAGCACCTTGGTAGGAATGGTAGCACGGGAGTGAAGGGTTAAACAGGAGCGAAGTCAGGAACAGTCCAAAAGTCAGGGCAGGCAGCAATCAGGCAAATCTGTAGTACAGGCAAAGGTCAGGAAACAGACAGGCAGGGTAGTCCAGCAGGGAGGCCAAAGGTCAGGTAATGGATAATCAAGCAAAGGGTCTACAGCAAGGCAAGCAAAGAGTCACTGAGAACAGGAGACTTGGAGCACACAGGAACCAAAGCTCTGGAACACTGCAGCAAAGTGGACACAGCCTGAGTTTTTTTTTTATAGTGCTGCAGGTCTTAAACCCTCCCCTCTGCTGGACAAACCTCCTACTGGATTGGCCACCAGAGGGGAGTGTCATTACAGCACCTGTCTGACTGCTGTTTTGGAGACACTTAATTGTTGGGCAGCTGATGAGAGGAGCAGGCTCTACCCCCCCACCCCTACAGTTGTACAACAATAACTGCTGGTCTCTGAGTGTCTTCCCTGGGAGCTCCCTAAACTTTAGG
Organism: Rhinophrynus dorsalis; assembly: GCA_037306005.1. Taxonomy (NCBI): domain Eukaryota; kingdom Metazoa; phylum Chordata; class Amphibia; order Anura; family Rhinophrynidae; genus Rhinophrynus; species Rhinophrynus dorsalis. The sequence goes on from CM074725.1 coordinate 225,769,225, forward strand.
CCGTGGTTTTGGCCTACCGCACTACCACAATCACAGATGCCGCTACTTTAGGCCGCGGCTTCGGCCTACTCAGCGATCGCAGAGCATCTGGGAGGCCCACAGAAGTGGTGGACGGCTGGGGCTCAGAGGTAAGGGCTAGAGGGGCATGACAGCAAGCAAAGTAATATCTCTTAGAAGCTATGTTCTCAGGAACTTTAAAAGTTTAGTAATGGCTTTTTAAAACAAAATAAAATATTGTAGCTATTAAAAAAAAATAAACTAAATGATCCCAGTCCCATCTCTCAAACCTTTATGGTTTGAGAGATATAATGTTTTAAAGTTACTCTCTCCCTCCTGTTTCCCTGACGTCAGCTCTAAGCAGACAGCAGGTGATCCTATTTGAGGGACTGACTGGCGGCTCTTCAGCAGAGCCAAAATGCACCAATCTAAAAAGAAATACTTAATTGGAATGGTCTACAAAGTGTGCTTGCAAAGCAGGCACACTTTGTAGACTGTTCTATTAAAGTATTTCTTTTTAGATTTCGGTATTTCGGCTCTGCTGAAGAGCCGCCTCAAGTTGGCTGTCACGCATCTCCTGCTGTCAGCTTTACAGCTGATATCAGTGAGGGGGGACTTTAAAACATTCTATTTCTCAAACCATAAAGGTTTGAGAGATGGGACTGGGATCACTTAGTTTATTTTTTTAATAAGTGCAATATTTAGTTTTGTTTTAAAAAGACATTACTATCCCTTTAAGAGTTAATATTTCAACAGTCTCAGGGTTAGAACACTTTTAAAGTTCCCAAGTAAGTTTCTGCCACTGTATCAATACTAACATTCCACACTGCTCTGCCTACTGCCACTGTATCAGCTAGATACTAACATTCCACACTGCTCTGCCTGCTGCCACTGTATCAGATAGATACTAACATTCCACACTACTCTGCCTACTGCCACTGTATCAGCTAGATACTAACATTACACACTGCTCTGCCTACTGCCACTGTATCAGCTAGATACTAACATTCCACACTGCTCTGCCTGCTGCCACTGTATCATATAGATACTAACATTACACACTGCTCTGCCTACTGCCGCTGTATCAGCTAGATACTAACATTACACACTGCTCTGCCTGCTGCCACTGTATCAGCTAGATACTAACGTTCTGTACTGCTCTTCCTCCCATCTGCCACCATTTCAGCCGCCAGATGCTAATATCACTATTCCAACACTGTTTATATTTTATGTCACTCAGTCTATTTTGAGTAGGCTGTTTTTTATATATGTTGTTTTGTATCTATATACTTTTATATTTTGTGGGATACAGTGTGGCCATACTGTGATCACCTATATTCAGACCAGAAGGATTGGATTTCACTAGATATATTATTTTGAATATAGAAGTGGGGCTCAGCGGTATTATGTTGTAGCTACCACTGTCTATTGTCACTTATTTTATTCTTTTGACTTTGTGTGGGTTTTTTTTTTTATAATAAGCAACATTTGTATTCAGGCTATAAGCACCACTTCTTATTGTTAATATTTATCTGCTTGTGGTTTTAAATGAAGTACTTCCTAGTGTGGTGCTATTTGTCTTTGGTTGTAACCACCATCACCTGGAAATTTACACCCATAAAGATTATCATTCATAGTGGGGCACAGACTTATTCGTGTTGTAGCCACTACTATCTCTCCAACTGTGTGGTTTTGATTTGTTATCCAGGTGGAGCACAACTATGTAATCTCTGGGTTATAATGCAACATGATTGGCCATGACGTTCACATGATTACAGCATGATAGTAGGCAGGATTTCAGACTACTAAAATAGGAATTTTGGCTTCCTTTTAGACTGGATTTCAATTCGGACACAGCTCTCAATGATGTGGATAACAGGGACTGGAGGGGGTAACTTCAGGATCTAATTGTAAGGAAATCTGACAACTGTAGTGACTAGGAGAATGGCTTCTATCATCATATCAAGCTCCGGTTATCAATTTACTGAGACTGCAACCTCAGTATAATGCTAACCGGAGCTTGCTGTAACGAAAGGGAAGTGTGAACGCGCTCCCTGGGGCAGCTGGGAGGGAGGTGGGAGGAGATTAGGCAGTCAAGAAGAGCCTTGCAGAAGAATCAACGTGGAACATTATGCTGATTGGCAAAGCTTCAAGATGGAATACATACAGGCACACACACAAATGCAGTTATTTTTAAGGATTTTAGACTGGGAGAAGATCTGATTTTTTCAGGTAGGTTATTCCAGGCTTTCGGAGCTCTGAAGGAGAAGGCAGATTCAGCCGGCTTGTTTCTTGTAGTGTAGTATAATCAGTGAGTTGTTAGCAGTGGAGCGGAGATTATCGTTAGTATGGAGAGCTGGAGCGATCATACTGTTCAGGTAGTGTGGTATAATCAGTGAGTTGTTAGTAGTGGAGTGGAAATTATAGTTAGTATGAAGAGCTGGAGTGATCATACTGTTCAGGTGGTGTGGTATAATCAGCGAGTTGTTAGCAGTGGAGCAGAGATTATAGTTGGTATGGAGAGCTGGAGTGATCATACTGTTCAGGTGGTGTGGTATAATCAGCGAGTTGTTAGCAGTGGAGCAGAGATTATAGTTGGTATGGAGAGCTGGAGCGATCATACTGTTCAGGTAGTGTGGAATAGTCAGTGAGTTGTGGAGAGGAGGTTACAGTTAGTATGGCGAGCTGGAGCGATCATACTGCTCAGGTAGTGTGGAATAGTCAGTGAGTGGTTAGCTGTGGAGTGGAGTGGATGTTATAGTTAGTATGGAGAGCTGGAGTGATCATACTGCTCAGGTAGACTGGTAGCTTTCCAGAGAAGCGGTTATAAACTAAGCAAGAAAAGGAAGAGTATGTCTAGATCTGAGTGTTAGCAAATTTACTTCTTTAAACATAGCACAATGATAGGTAGTGTAATTACATCAGAGGACAAAGTGGCATAATCAGTTATACAGATCACTGAGTTTACCAAGATGGATTTGTAGTGCCTAACCATATACTACGTCCACATAGTCTATGACTGGTATTAACATCTGTTGAACAATACGTTTTCATATATCTGTATAATATAAAGTGCTAGGCTGTGAATCTCCCTGTGTGCTTAACACGCATCTGCGCAGTAGAGACTGCTGGAACTATGCAGTCATGCGCAGTAGAGACTGCTGGAACTATGCAGTCATGCGCAGTAGAGACTGCTGGAATGATGCAGTCATGCACAGTAGAGACTGCTGGAACGATGCAGTCATGAGCAGTAGAGACTGCTGGAACGATGCAGTCATGCGCAGTAGAGACTGCTGGAACGATGCAGACATGCGCAGTAGAGACTGCTGGAACAATGCAGTCATACGCAATAGAGACTGCTGGAACGATGCAGTCATGCGCAATAGAGACTGCTGGAACAATGTAATCATGCGCAGTAGAGACTCTGGAATGATGCAGACATGCACAGTAGAGACTGCCCGAACGATGCAGTCATACACAGTAGAGACTGGCTGAATGCACTGATCCGGAGCGGAGAGCCCCGAACGGCCCACCTCCTGTCTGTGCTCCCAGCTCCGGATCAGCAGCCGAGGCCGCTGGGTGGTACTTTAGCCCGTGTACACGGGCTTTCATACTAGTAATATGTTTGTGTGAATGCCTGTGTGTACATAACTGGGTATACAGATAGAGAAAGCACAATGCGGCCAAATGATTAATCTTCATAACACCAAATGTTTTCAGTCCCCAAATGAACCTTCTTCAGGGCTCTGAGGAAGCTCCATTTGAGGACTGCAAACATTTGTTATTAAGATACTGTAAAAATATTATTTTACTTCATTTGGCTCCTTGCTTCAGTGTGCTGTCTTGATCTGTATACCCAGTTAAGTACATTTGTGAATACTCTATGGGACATGCACCTGTTTTGTATATAAAATACATACATACCTTAGTCAGGGTATGACCCAAATTTAAGGGTGAGGGGCCAAATACGGATGGTGAGAGTCCAGTGTTACCTACAACATAATCTGCACCAATTAACTGCATTTTTTGTCTCTAAATTGGTGTCATTTATACCAGGAAGGCAGAAGGAGAAGTCTTGCTTGATTGGAGCACATCTGAGGTTCAGCAAGAAGGTACATATCACTGATAATCTACGTTATGGGGAACACTAAGCATTGTGTTTTTTAAAGATCTCAGGGTCAGCTCATTTATACATTTCTCAGATAGACAGATAGATAGAAATATATTTGAAACTGCCAGGAGGTCTTTCATGTGCCTGCAGAACCTTTTATTTAAAGTGGAACTACCATGTAGGTAAAGTCGCCCTGAAATAATTAGGCAGGTGGCGACCAGCTTAATAATAGTTATCTTACCTCTCAGAACGACATGATTCTACAGAATTCCTTAAAGGAGCAGTAAACTTTTTTTATGAAAACATACATTTTACAGAGCATTTCCTGCTGAATAAAACAAGGTCACTCCCATTGCTGTCAGATGTTTTATTCAAAAATTATAGCAGTATAAATAATCAGGAAGTGAATTTACTGTGTTTACTTCCTGATAGTTCTAACTGACAGGAAGTGATTGGCAGTCTCTATCACATTCTATGGAGAACTGTATGTCTCTGACTTTTCTGACTTTCCTCTCCATTAGAATGTAACAGGAAATCTAATTAGAATTTGACCACTAGAGGGCCCTGCTAATGTAAATAAACATGGGTTTAAACTGTAATAACTCTGGAAATATAAATCTCTCTGCAGTGGGAGTACCCTTATTTTACTCAATAGGAAAATCCCTACAATATATATTTTTTCATAAAAAAAGTTTACTGCTCCTTTAATCTTCTGAGACTGACGGACTTTTGGCACAGTGCAATGCTTTTTAATGCAGACCGGGACTGAAAGTGCAGACGCGCAGATAAGATGTCTGCACTGATACCTGGCTTCCGGTCTCGGAAGATTACGGATTTCTGTAGAATCGTGTCGTTGTGAGAGGTAATATAACTATTATTAAGGTAGTCACCACCTGTCTTATTGTTGCAGGGCGACTTTACCTAAGGTGGTAGTTCCACTTCAATCCTTTGAGTGCCAGAGGGGTATGCAACGCATTACAAATCAATGCGTTTCATACCTCTCTGGCGCTCAAAGGGTTAACCCCTTGATAATAAAGGTCTCAAACACACTGCTCCACAAAGTTTTTTCCTTACATTTTAGCCATTTTGTTTTATGTCATCCCAAAACATATATATTTATTACCATAAGCTTTTTCTGTTTCTTACACATACTTCAGTGAACGGTTACCAGGGCCATATTTCCATTAGATAGAATAGGCAAATGCTCAAGATTTTGAGGGGCACCTCAGCTATGCTAGCCACACCCACACTCTGAATTGTGGATGTGACCTGTGCAATCTCATTATCCCCGCACCAGTTTATATACCCTTTTTAATAGCTATTATTTTATCCCTTGGGTGCTAATGAGATCTCCAACCAAGGGGTTAAAACCTTGTTTTGAGTTTGCATGGTATAGGTTAATGGGATTATCTGTGCCAGGGAACAGTGGATGGAACTGTGGGCAGAGTCATGTGAGGAGTGGGGGTGTGGTCATGAGTGGAGCTATGGGCAACTAGGGTGCCTTGCCTACTAGTTCCTGGGATGTAAATACGACTTTGACGATAACCAGCACCTTCTTTAAATACAATCACTTTTCTTCTTCACGTATAAGATGCAATCCATTAACTTATTGACTTTTCCATTATTGATTTTTTGTTTAAAACTAAGCAATAGCTTGTTTAAAGCAATCAGGACTAATGAAATGTGGTGTGTAAGTGCATACCTGATGTATTATAATAGGATGAAAACAGCCAATAGCTGAGTGCAGCCTGGCATAACTATCAGTTTAATATATGAGGTCTTTTAATGGACAATAATTGGTGTTATCTTTTCACGATTGGACAGACTATTAACTGATTGTCTAGTCATTTTCCTCTCACCTTGTTAAGGAGACATTAACACTAGGAAGAACTAGAGTCATTATGGGTAAAACCATCTGCGCTATACTGTATACAAAAAAATGCCCATTGATTTAAAGGAGAACTAACACCTCTGAATAATCATCACCTTACATTGCCAGAAAATTGTAATGGCCACTGCGAATTCACTTATGTCCATGGAGCAAACAATGCAGTTGCTAGCAGGACCTTAGGATTTCAGATTTTGTTCACATGGTAATCTTAACCTTTTGAGAGCCAGAGGGATACCCCTCTTGCACTCAAAGAGTTAATCCTTATGGGACCTGACATGAGTGCAGCACATTGCCTTGCAATGCAGTGAATGCTGGGAAGTTACAGCAACCTGCAACAGGCTGCCTTCTCTTGTACTGAAATCACCAGTGGGAACAGGCCAGTAACCAATTTGAATAAATGTTATATCCGCCCTATGAGTTCATGTGTTGTGCTCCAGGACTGAATCTCTTTAGATTAATGAATAAGGTACATTAATGTGTTTTATTTATTGGTGATGTGCTAATGTCCTCCATGTGAACATGGCATAACAGTCTTCATCAGTCAGTACTACTAAGCAAACCACTCATGGTCAAACCCCACTCCTCGCATTTGGCTCTATTCAGTTACCTAAGGTTATATTTACACTTGTGATTTGCCTGTGTTCCATTTCAGTGTAGTCCAGTGGTTCCCAACCCATTGCCCCCAGGGCACAATAACAGGCCAGCTTTCCTTTTGAAGATCACATGCAAGCTAATCAAACTCACTTAGCCTCTAATTAAAGGGATAGTAATGTTTCACAATAAAAGCAGCTCCAATTAATCTTCATAGTATTTGGGCCATGGAGAGTGTTATTTCAATACTGTCACAGTTATCGTTCAAGATTAATTGAATGATAAATTATCCCCCTCCACCCCTTTTACTGATGTAACACTGCTCAGCTCAGAGCAGCAAGGTGGTGTCCAGGTGAATTGCAGATAGAGACAATCTTCAATTAGCATAAGGGAAAAAACTGTCAAGGGGGGCATGGTTTTCATTGTTCTCACAGTAAGAATATTGTCCCTTGCTGTGAGCTGTCTGGTCTTAAGACCAGATTCCACATCTGAGGGGAGGGGGCTTACACTAGGTAAAAGGGGAGGGAAGGGGATACTTTATTATTCAAATACTCTTGAACTACAACTCTGACAGTATTGAAATAACACTCTCTATGGCTCAAATACTATGATGATTAATTGGAGATGCTGTTTTTTGTGAAACATTACTATCCCTTTAACACACCTGTGTTCTAGCAAGGAAGTCTTTAAATCCTGGCCTGTTAGTGGATCCTGAAGACATGAGGTGTGAACCACTGGTGTACTCCAACTTGCCTGCACTTACCTGCAATCTCCTGCTTTCCCTAAAATAATTTTGCATGGAAGGCCTAGCGGAAATCTAATGCATGGCCAGCCCACATGCTGGCTATATATTATTCGCTGTCACACTTCTATAATATGTGGCTTGTTCCAAATTATTTAAAGCTTACAGTCATATTGTAAGGTATTTTCAGAAAAAAAAAATCTTGTTTTAGCAGTCATTTTTTTTCAGACAAATTAAAATGGTCTAAAAACTTGGAGAACACAAATTAAGGTACTATTACTAGATAGGATTGAGAAGCAGTATTAACTGGTAAAAAAAGTGGTAAAAAATAGTGATGATCGAGCACCCCAATGCTCGGGTGTTCGGGTGCTCTGGCCGAGCGCCCCCGGAGGCTCGAGTGCTCGGCCGAGCACCCGAGCCCCATTGAAGTCAATGGGAGGACTCGAGCATTACACCAGGCACCCCCTGCTCTGATGAGGGGAGGGTGCCTGGTTCATAGGAAAAGGTCAGAAAATGATGGAAACACCACAGAAATGGTTCAGGGACAGCATAGGGAGGATGTCTGGATGCATCTTGGACTCCAACGTCGCTGCTGGGAACGATGTTTCGCCCGTAGTACGCCATTTTTACAGACTGACCGTAAAACACACAAAAAGGAAGATAAAAACGACTTTAGGCGAAAAATTGTTACCAAACAGTATTTGCTGTATATTTACTTGTATATCATCTGCAAATTCTGCAAAAAATTTCATCGATTTTTCGGAACTGGGGCCATGATTAAGAGGGAAACGTGCGCAGCGTAAAGCAGGTGTTCGACGTGGTTATGGCCCGGGTAAGGTACAGCATTCAGGAACGGAGGCCGCAGCTACCACAGGTTTTACAACATGTCCGTTTGCCCTTGTTAAGTCCAAAATTTATAGTCGGAACAGTGGGGTCTGATCCACTGAGTAAAAGTGACGAAGTGACTTAGTGGATGAAGCCAAGAACTACCTTCTGCTCTGTCGAACACCCCAGCCCTATTTAATTCAATGGGAGGACCTGAGGCACTCCGATACAACCTGTATATCACAAAATGGAGGGCCTCATTCACATTGTGGTACAATAGTTCAGGTAGTGGTCCAACACTCATAAAGCCTATGCACTAAGTGAAAGGGCTGCCAAAAATTAGACTGAAATGTCACTCCAATACACCCTTTATTACACATAAAGGAGGGCATCATACACACCCTTGAAAAATTAGGATTAATGGCCTGCTGGTGACCCTCTAAAACATTAGGGGCGAGGGCATGCCGCTAAGCTGACCATCTAAAACATTAGGAATGAGGGTCTGCTGCTGAGCCGACCATCTAAAACATTATGGGTGAGGGTCTGCTGCGGAGCTGACCATCCTAAACATTATATGCGAAGGCCCGCTAGTGAGCTGACGCTATAAAACATTATATGAGAAGGCCCGCTGGTGAGCTGACCTATACAAAAATTGTCAAACAGGGCCCGCTGGTGAGCTGGCCCTATATAAAAATTATATCACAGGGCCCGCTGGTGAGCTGGCCCTATATAAAAATTATATCACTGGGCCCGCTGGTGAGCTGGCCCTATATAAAAATTATATCACTGGGCATATGGAAGAGGAGGAGGAGGATGAGAAGATTAAGAGTCAACCATATACCCGTTTTTTGGGTGGAAGGGGTGAATGGGAATACAGAGTATTCCCATCATTGTAAATAACATATCTAAAGTGACTTTATGTTCACCCGGGGCTTTCCTCCAGTGGAGTGGAGAAGTCAGGGGAAATCCAGGCCTTGTTCATTTTTATAAGTGTCAACCTATCAGCATTTTCGGTGGAAAGGCGGATACGCTTATCTGTTATGATGCCACCAGCAGCACTAAATACCCGCTCAGACAGAACGCTGGCGGCAGGGCAGGCCAGCACCTCCAAGGCGTAGAGTGCCAGTTCATACCACGTGTCCAGCTTGGACACCCAGTAGTTGTAAGGCACAGAGGGATCATTGAGGACGCTGACACGGTCTGCTACGTACTCCTTCACCATCTTCCAAAACTTTTCCCTCCTTGTGACACTAGGCTGCGCATCAGGGTGAGGGTGCTGGCGGGGTGTCATGAAGGTGTCCCACGCCTTGGAGAGTGTTGCCCTGCCTTTGTCGGAACTGCTGTGTGCTCCCCTTTTCTCCCCTTCTCGGTTGGCCAAGGTAGCACGTACTCTGCCGCCAGCGTTGTCAGATGGAAAATTTTGGAGCAATTTTTCGACAAGAACCTTCTGGTATTGCACCATTTTGCTTGTCCTCTCCACCGGAGGAATGAGAGATGAGAAATTCTCTTTGTAGCGGGGGTCCAGAAGGGTGAACACCCAGTAATCCGTGTTGTCTAAAATGCGTATAACGCGTGGGTCACGGGAAAGGCAGCCTAACATAAAGTCAGCCATGTGTGCCAGAGTACCAACAGGCAAGATTTCGCTGTCCTCACCAGGAGGATGACTCTCAATCTCCTCATCCTCTTCCTCCTCTTCTGCCCACCCACGCTGAAGAGATGGAACTAAAGTTCCATGGCTACCCTCTGTAGCGGAGGCAACCGTGTCTTCCTCCTCCTCCTCCTCCGCCTTCTCCAATTGTCGCTGAGAAGACGAAGTGAGGGTGCTCTGGCTATCACCTTGTGTAAGCTCTTCCTCCCGCATTTCCACCTCTTCCACATGCAAAGCGTCGGTTTTAATTGTGAGCAGTGAGCGTTTCAGTAGACACAGAAGTGGGATGGTTACACTGATAATAGCGTTATCGCCGCTCACCATCTGTGTCGATTCCTCAAAATTGCGTAAAACCTCACAGAGGTCTGACATCCATTCCCACTCCTCACTTCTGATTAGAGGAAGTTGAACGGAGAGGCGACGACCGTGTAACAGCTGGTACTCCACTACTGCCCTCTGCTGCTCACAAAGCCGGCCCAACATGTGGAAGGTGGAGTTCCAGCGTGTGCTCACGTCACACAGCAGCCGGTGAGCTGGCAATTGTAAGCGCTGCTGCAGCTTCAACAGGCCGGCTGAAGCTGTAGATGACTTACGGAAATGTGCACACACGCGGCGCACCTTCGTCAAGAGATCATGCAAATTGGGGTAGGTTTTTAGAAATCGCTGAACCACTAAATTAAATACATGCGCTAGGCATGGTACGTGTGTGAGCTTGCCGAGCTCCAAAGCCGCCACCAAGTTACGCCCATTATCACACACAACCATGCCTGGTTGCAGGTTGAGTGGTGAGAGCCACTGCTCGGTCTGGTGACTAATCCCCTGCAACAGCTCTGAGGCCGTGTGCTGTTTGTCCCCAAGGCAGATCAGCTTCAGCACGGCCTGTTGACGCTTCCCCACTGCAGTGCTACACTGCTTCCAGCTACCGGCTGATGGGTGAGTGGCGCTGCACGCAGAGAATTCGGAGGTGGAAACGGAGGAGGAGGAGGAGGAGCCAATAACGTAGGTGCTGGCGGAAACCCTGATGGAGGTAGGGCCCGCAATCCTCGGCGTGGGTAGCACCTGTGCCATCCCAGGGTCCGAGTCGCTCCCAGCCTCCACGACATTCACCCAGTGTGCCGTCAGGGAAATGTAGCGTCCCTGGCCACAAGCACTTGGTGTAAGGCGGGGACGGCACACCGGGAAAAGTAGTGGCGGCTGGGGACTGCGTACCGAGGGACAGCTGCTGCCATCAGGCTGTGGAAGGACTCAGTGTCCACAAGCCTAAATGGCAGCATTTCGATGGCCAGTAATTTGGAAAGGTGTGAGGTTAGTGCTATGGCCTGTGGGTGGGTGGCTGGGTATTTTCGCTTGCGCTCAAATGCCTGGGATAACGACATTTGGACGCTGCGCTGGGACAGGGAAGTGGATGTGGTCGCTGATGGTGCTTCAGATGGTACAGGTGCAGGGCGGGAGGTATGCGGGCCTGCGCCTTCGACAGGCGATTGGCCGGCACCGAAAACAGGGGAAGAGGAGGCAGTGGTGTGGCCTGCAGACACAGATTGGCGATCCGGGCGTTCCTCCCACTTATTACGGTGCTTGGATGCCATGTGTCGGATCATGCTGGTGGTGGTGAGGTTGCTAGTGTTCATGCCTCGGCTCATTCTGGTGTGGCACAGGTTGCAAACTACAATTCTTTTGTCGTCCACACTTTCCTTAAAAAAACGCCATACCGCGGAACACCTACCCCTTGGCAAGGGAGATTTACGCAAGGGGGTGCTCCGTGGAACATTTGCGGGCCGGTTTGGTGCGGTCCGCCTTCTTTCTTTAGCCACACCACTGCCTCTTCCAGCCTGTTGCGGTGCTGCAGATGGCTCACCCTCAGGACTGCTGTCATCGCTCGGCTCTCCACCTTCCCAGGTGGGGTCAGTGACCTCATCGTCCACCAAGTCCTCCTCCACTTCCTCACTCTGATCATCCTCCTCATTTCTTGATCCCACCACATACTCAGTCATTGACAACTGTGTATCATCCTCCTCATCAAGGTCTTGAGACAGTAATTGTGGTTGATTTGATGGCAACTGTGTCTCATCATCATCATCATCCACTTCCTTTGACCTTAAATGCCGTTCCCCTCTGTCATCTTCTTGTGATTGGGTACCCTCTAGAGGTTGTGAATCAGGGCACAAGATCTCATGTTCCTCTGCAAGCGTGCTTGGAGAGAGGTTCAAATCAAGGATTGGTGATGAGACGAGCTCCTCACTATATCCCAGTGTGGGATCACTTCTTTGGCCAGACCCTCTATGGTGGGAGGAAGGATGATCAGGGTGAGGATTATGTTGACCAGACTCTTGGCTACTGAGAGTGGACTTGGTGGAAGACAGGGTGGTGCTTAACCGACTGGAAGCAGTATCAGCTGAAATCCAACCGACCACCTGTTCGCAGTGGTCTGACCTTGAGAGTGATGTCCTGCGACGCCCTGTAAACTGAGACATGAAGCTAGGTATGGTGGATGTCTTTCTGTCTTGTGCTCTGGCACCAGGCACAGTTTCTACGCGTCCTGACCCGCGCCTTGAACTATCAGGATCACGTCCACTTCCCCGTCCCTTTTTACCCGCCTTCTTCATATTACACGGAATATATGCCGCTAATCTGCGGCTAGGCACACTAAACAGAATGTGATGCTAATCTGCGGCTATTTTCAGTGAACGGAATATGTGACGTTAATTTTAATATTTGCACACTAAACAGAATGTGACGCTAATCTGCGGCTAGGCACAGTGAACGGAATATGTGACGTTAATTTTAAAATTTGCACACTAAACAATATGTGCCGCTAATCTGCGGCTAGGCACACTAAACAGAATGTGACGCTAATCTGCGGCTATTTCCAGTGAACGGAATATGTGACGTTAATTTTAAAATTTGCACACTAAACAGAATGTGAAAATAATCTGCGGCTAGGCACACTAAACAGAATGTGACGCTAATCTGCGGCTAGGCACAGTGAACGGAATATGTGACGTTAATTTTAAAATTTGCACACTAAACAGAATGTGAAAATAATCTGCGGCTAGGCACACTAAACAGAATGTGACGCTAATCTGCGGCTAGGCACAGTGAACGGAATATGTGACGTTAATTTTAAAATTTGCACACTAAACAATATGTGAAAATAATCTGCGGCTAGGCACACTAAACAGAATGTGACGCTAATCTGCGGCTAGGCACAGTGAACGGAATATGTGACGTTAGTTTTAAAATTTGCACACTACACAATATGTGCCGCTAATCTGCGGCTAGGCACACTAAACAGAATGTGACGCTAATCTGCGGCTATTTTCAGTGAACGGAATATGTGATGTTAATTTTAAAATTTGCACACTAAACAGTATGTGAAAATAATCTGCGGCTAGGCACACTAAACAGAATGTGACGCTAATCTGCGGCTAGGCACAGTGAACGGAATATGTGACGTTAATTTTAAAATTTGCACACTAAACAATATGTGCCGCTAATCTGCGGCTAGGCACACTAAACAGAATGTGACGCTAATCTGCGGCTATTTTCAGTGAACGGAATATGTGACGTTAATTTTAAAATTTGCACACTAAACAGAATGTGACGCTAATCTGCGGCTAGGCACAGTGAACGGAATATGTGACGTTAATTTTAAAATTTGCACACTAAACAGAATGTGAAAATAATCTGCGGCTAGGCACACTATTAAAATGGCCCTTTTTGTCGCTGCGTTGTACACTATTTGTCCCTGTGCACCTAGTACAATGTCACCTAAATATCACCCCCCCCACAAAAAAAATGAAATTGTGCCCCCCCAAACAAAATATAAATGCTGCCCCCACACACAACAGTCCTAAAAAGGACTTTTGGGTCTTGATAGCGTTCCAACACTTTTATTCTCCCTACACTGACTTTCCCTTCCTATCCTCATCTCTCCCTGGCTAAGACTGAGCCGAACTCGCTGGTCGGGTGCTATACAGCACCCGATCACGGGTTCTGGCCAGCCAATCAGTGTAATGCCAGCAGCCAACATGGCTGCTGGCATTACACTGATGTCAGAGCCTCCCCGCACGTTTATTGGCTGCGCAGCAGCCGCGAAACGTGCGGGGAGGAGACCCGAACATGGCGGGCGAGCACATGCGGTACTCGTACGAGTACCGCCATGTGCCGAGCAGAGCGATGCTCGAGCCGAACCGAGCTTCGGCCGAGCATGCTCGCTCATCACTAGTAAAAAAGTGTTTAATTGAAAATTGTCTTTACAAATACAAAATTAACCATTTGAGCGCCAGAGAGGTATCCAACACATTGCAACACAATGCTTTGGATACCTCTCAAGAACAAAAAGGGTTAAAGACATTTCTAACCTCAGAATTTTTAAGGGCATCAAGCTCATCTTACCTCCATTGTTAATGACACATTTTCAAAGTGGCAGATTTACTTCTGAAAATTCTGTCTTTTTTTTTACTGTCAACTCACAACCAGATAATATTTTCATTATGACAACATTTTGAGCATTGCATCCTATCTCTTTTCTATGACATTTTCTGTTTGTGGCAGTACTAGGATGCTCTGTAATGGTATTGCCCAGGGGAAAGTGTCCCTGGAATTTTGTTTTTTAACCCCTTAAGGACCCATGACATTCCATGACCTTTATGGGTAAACTTCCCTTAAAGCATTGTATAAAGTCGCCCTACAATAATTAAGCATATGGCGACTGTGTAACTTCAGAATAGTTCTATTACATCTCAGAAGTACCCGATCCTAAAGTTATCCTTAATCTTTGGAGATTGACGGACAGGTTAGTGCAGTCTGCATGCCTGCTCCATCAGTCCCTTCCGGTTACCTTAAGGTAACATGCAATCCCTCCTAGAGGAGACCGGAACTGACATCTCAGGTGCGCAAACAAGATGTCTACGCTGATGCCTGGCTTCCGGTCTCCAAAGATTAAGGATAACTTTATAATCGGGTACTTCTGAGATGTAATAGAACTATTCTGAAGCTAGTCGCCATATGTTTAATTATTGCAGGGTGATTTTATACAATGTGAAAGTTTTGCTTTAAAGGGATAGTAATACTTTGTTTTATCTTTATTTTATTTTATAGGCATTAAAAAACATGAAGAATGATATAAGTCTTATCTCTCAAACCTTTATGGTTTGAGAGATATTCACAAGCAAAGTTTCCCCTCCCGCCCCTTTTACCTAGTGTAAGCCATCTCTTCTCAGATGTGGAATGCAGTCCATAGACCAGACAGATAACAGAAGGGGACACTCTTATTCCTATGAGAACAATGAAAGCCCTGCCCCCCTTGACAAGTTTTTCAGCTTTTTCCCTTATCTTAATTGAAGATTGTCCCTCTCTGCAGTCTACCTGGGCACCTCCCTTCTGCTCTGGCTGAACAGTGTTACATCAGTAAAAGGGGCGGGAGGGGGACACTTTGCCATTGAATTACTCTTGAACTACAACTCTGACAGAATTGAAATAACACTCTCCAAAGTCCAAATACTATGATGATTAATTGGAGGTGCTTTTATTATGAAACATTACTATCCCTTTAAGGACCTTTGACGATCCTGGCATGTCATAGAATTCAGGGGTCCCCGCTTGGCTGCAAACCACTTGGGGACCCCTGAATCCAAATCTCAAAAGAAAATAAAAGTGTGTGTTGACGGTCATTAAGGGATTAATGATGGCAAGTACTTTTGTGCTAAATGGTTTCTGTGCTGAGCCAGTATATACCACACACTGTGCTACGAATGAATCTAGGCAGAGCCCACACACTTAAGGAATTTTTAAAAGCACAGAGAGCGATAAGTTTGGCCTTGAACAGAACTAATTAACTTACTGTGTGGGGAATTAGCATGAAGTATAACATTCTGCCATACATAAAGGACCATTTCTCATATTATTTATTTTACAGAAAAAATGCTAATGCAACATCTATTCAGAATTTAATACTCTGATAATCAAATTACATTTGTCTTAGCATCCAAGGGGTTAATTCCAACTTTCCCATAGCTATACTGTCCATTAGTAATTGCATAAATATGACTGAAATTATTTAATTATGGAGTAGGGTGACCACAATTCCATTCTGCCATTCAGGGACACTTGGAGACAACAGCAATAGAGTACTTGTCCTCAGCTTTAGTGCAGCTATGCAGAAGAGATCACTGCGTATCAGTGTCTAACCTGGTCTTTCACTGGTGCACCACGGCGTTCTAAACACTAGAGGGAGACCTGCCCATTGACTGCTGTGACAGAAAGCAATGCCTGTGGTAGGCTACTAGATAACATACATCACGCCCATAGCCTTAAACTAGTATTACATTACAAGAAAATGCCACTGCAGCTCCTGTTTGATGTCAGGATCAACACTTAGTTTTCTCACAAGTGTTCAGATTTGTATCTGGAAGCCATTTTTATGTAATCCAGCAAAGGCGTCACTTTCTGTTACAGAAGGCAATGTGCAGTTCTTCTTCTAGTGTTTAACCCCATAAGGACCATGGGCATTAAAAAAACATGAAGAACGATATAAGTCTTATCTCTCAAACCTTTATGGTTTGAGAGATATTCACAAGCAAAGTTTCCCCTCCCACCCCTTTTACCTAGTGTAAGCCATCTCTTCTCAGATGTGGAATCCAGTCCATAGACCAGACAGATAACAGCAGGGGACAATCTTCTTCCTATGAGAACAATGAAAACCCTGCCCCCCTTGACAAGTTTTTCAGCTTTTTCCCTTATCTTAATTGAAGATTGTCCCTCTCTGCAGTCTACCTGGGCACCTCCCTTCTACTCTGGCTGAGCAGTGTTACATCAGTAAAAGGGGAGGGAGGGGGATACTTTGTCATTGAATTACTCCTAAACTACAACTCTGACAGTATTGAAATAACACTCTCCATGGCCCAAATACTATGAAGATTAATTAGAGCTGTTTTTATTATGAAACATTACTATCCCTTTAAGCCCTGGAATGCCATGGAGTTAAAAGCCCCACTGAAATCAATGAGAGTTTGAATAATTTGTCTTCAGTGATGCAGTTGGTTTGCTCCAAAATGGCAACTAAATGACACCTAGATCACACATCCTCCCAACAATATGGGTTACTAATCTTTATAAGATTGTAAACGGAAACAAATAGCAATGGACTACAAGAAAGGCCAAATGGAATTACATAAGTAAAAGCATAGTAACAGACACGTCTGATGTTTGGAGGACTCCTGCCTCATTAATTCCTACTGTTAACCCTTTGAATGCCAGAGGGGTACGCAAGGCATTGCTTTAAAGGGATAGTAATATAAGAGCTCCGATTTACCAGTATACTTTTTTAACCATGTAGAGCGGCGTATCAGTGGTATTGGAGCTGTAGTTCAAGAGAAATTCAATTATAAAGGATCCTGACCCTTTTACCTCAGGTTAGCCTCTTCCCATCAGATGTGGAATCCGGTCCACCGGATAGCACGGAATAAGGGACAATCTTCATCCAATGAGTATAAGGAAAACCCTGGCCTCCCTTGACGAAGGAGGGCAGAATTTTCCTTATGCACGGAGAAGATTGTCCTTCGCTGCTCTCCATCTGGACCTGCTTGAGAGGCAGCTTGACATAAGTAAAACGGGAGAGGGGTGGCCTATTGTTTGTAATTGAATTGTCCAATACCATATAAATAATGCTCACATGGTTAAAAAAAAGTATAGTGGTAAATCGGAGCTCCGTTTATATTCTTATATTACTATTCCTTTAAACAAACTAAGAGCCTCCTATTCAGTGTTGGATAGCAGGTGGTCATGGGACTTCTTTGGGCCTCAGAAACTTCACCAGCCCCCCACACGCGCGCGCACACACACACACACACAGTCTGTTCTGTGGCACAGTGGGAAGAAATGATAATGTCCCTCTACAACATCTCCACCCGTTCCTATTTTTACCCCCCCAATAAATAAATAATTTCCCTTTTCTCAGTGCATACTTCGCCTTTATACTTAGAATGGTCCACCTTAACCCCTTATATGCTAAGGAGACATCCAACCCTGGAGTCTAGGGTTGCCACCTTTTCTTCAAACAAATACCAGCCATGGCATTCTCTCCATAGACTTAACATTGGACAGAAGCCAATTTTTTACCGGCCTGCAGGTAAAATACCGGCTGGGTGGCAACCCTACTGGAGTCTTATGCACAAATGAAAACTGCAGTCATTCTGGAGCATGCCAATTAGATTATTAGGGGCTATGAAAAATTCCAGAACTCCCACTGACTAAGACTGGACTTTGCAATGCACTGGACACCTCCCTATCATTCAAGGGGTTAAAAGTCCCATTTATATCAATGGGAAGTAGCATTTATCCCCCTAAGGAACAATTGATTTGCTCCAGAACGACTCCACATTACCAAGCAATGAGTTGGACACCTCTAGCATTCAAAGGGTTAATCTACCCTATTCCCTATTTAGAATTTTTAACCACAATGTGTTGAGTGTGACCTATGCAGTCCTTGTGGTGCAAGTGGTCTCCTGGCCCTCCTTGTATTCCTTGTGTACAATTTCCACTTTAGAGATTGCATGTATGATAGGGATGGTGCTTGGACTGCACGGAATGCACAGGTCAATAACTTAAATTGAATTCTGTCTCCTGCCTTCAACCAATGCATCCCGATCAATAAAAGGGATGCTGATGGGTAGCGAAGTAAGGTGCCTGAAAGTCCTCTAGATTCCTAGTTCATGATTAACTTGAGGGTTCGGAGAGAGGAAGAAGGAATACTAGCTGCTGCTTATAAGAATATAATGGAGGTGTGCCTTTTGTATAAGGGCAAGCAATTCTGAGGTAAAAATTCAAGAAATACCTAGAAATTAAAATAAACCTCTTGAATTCTAGAGAGGACCCCAGTGTTGAGACCTCTCAATCATTCAATAGGTTAACCTTTTGAGTGCCAGAGGGGTACGCAACGCATTGCTCTGCAATGCTTTGCGTACCCCTCTGGCACTCAAAGGGTTAAAAGCCCCACTAAATACAGAACTGTGGTTTGTACTTGGTCTTGTGTTTCTGTATATTTCAAAATGCAATAAAACGTATTTAAAAAAAAAAAAAAAAAAAGAATCCCCCAATAAAATATATATAAATTTGGATATCTCCCTGGCCCACAAAGGGCTAATTCATGCATCCTCCTATATAATAATTCGCTACATCGTGTGTAACGCCCGACATGTGCAGTACACACTGCTGCGCGTGCTGCAGTCATGCGCAGTAGAGACTGCCCGTGCCGCGGCGTGGGCAGTTTCCACTGCGGGTGACTGCCCCTTGACCGGGTGGCAGTGGCACTGTGGCCCGTGTAACGGGCTGTTCAACTAGTCTGTAAATAAAATCAGTAACATTGCCAAAATTGCAAAATGTATTTTGATTGTTCTGACCCACTCTTGACCTGCAGGGCAAGATTCACCATAGACAATAAGGCTGCTGAATGATGAGGGGAACAGTTCTGGGACAAACCAACTGCACCATAGGGGCAAATAAAGATCATCATTTATTTAAATTGCGCTTTTAAAGGGATAGTAATGTTTCACAAAAAAGCAGCTCCAATTAATCTTCATAGTATTTGGGCCATGGAGAGTGTTATTTCAATACTGTCAGACTTGTAGTTCAAGAGTAATCGAATGTTAAAGTAGCCCCCTCCTGCCCCTTTTACCTAGTGTAAGCCACCTCCCCTCAGATGCGGAATCTGGTCTCTTGACTTGACAGGTCACATCAAGAGACAGTCTTCTTACTGTGAGCATGTGGAAAACCCTGCCCCCCTTGACAGGTTTTTCAGGTTTTTCCTTATGCTCAACGAAGATTGTCCCTCTCTGAGATCCATCCAGACAGTCTTGCTGCTCTGAGGTAAGCAGTGTTCCATCAGTAAAAGGGGAGGAAGGGGGACACTTTATCATTCAATTACTCTTGATATGCAACTCTGACAGTATTGACATAACTCTCTCCGTGGCCCAAATACTATGAAGATTAATTGGAGCTGCTTGTATTATGAAACATTACTATCCCATTAACCCTCTTGAATGATAGATGGGGTCCCCAATGTATTGCAAAGTGGGAAAGACTGAATTCGCTGGATTCTTTTTTGAACAAACGTTTCTTGGGGCTTTTGACCATGCTCTAGAACTATGCACACCCCTTGGTGATATACCTGAAACATGCAGTAAAGCCCAACAGAGCACACAACCCCTGCCTTTATACTCCCACTTCCTGGAACTATTACATAGCTTTTTTTCCTGAAGACCCCATCTCAATACCTTCGAGCTTGAGCACCAGACTCAAGCCCTGGCTACTCCTTGTGAAATCCATTTCTGCCAATCCACAGGCCACGGGCATGGAGCTGGGTTTGAAAGTACCCAATCAGAGCTCCACAGCTGTCCTGTTTCACAATGTTGCAGAATGTCTTTGCTATTTTGATTCCTCCCTCTCAGGGTCTAGCTTATTATTTCATCAGATGGATGACTCCCTAGAGAGGAAGTGATTGTTCTGATGATGTCTGCACAAACACAGTGATCATAAGATCTCTGCAATCATACAGACTAACCAGCACCTCAGAGTACACAGAGTTCTACGGAGGTTCCAGACCCAGCACTGTTCTAGTTGCCGAACTTGGAGTCCCGGAGGCGAACAACCCAGAACATACAGGATGGAACCTAGGGATGGTGGCCAGGGCTGGGAATGGGCCTGGTCAGGTGGGGTGGTAGGCAGAAGGGTCCCCATCTCAATAGCCCCCCAGCTTGAGCAACATATTCAAGCCCTGGCTACTTCTTTTGAAATCCAATTCATCCATTCCACAGGCCACCAGCATGAAGCTGGGTTTGAAAGTACCCAATCAGAGCTCCACAACTGTCCTGTTTCACAATTTTTCAAAATGTCTTTGCTGTTTTGATTCCTACCTCTCGGGGTCTAGCTTCTTATTTTATCAGTTCTATGACTCCCTAGAGAGGAAATTATTGCTCTGATGATCTCTGCACATGCATGGTGACCAGCACAGAGTTCTCTGGAGGTTCCAGACCCAGAACTGTTCTAGTTGCTGAACCTGGAGTCCCGGAGGAGAACAACCCAGAACATACAGGGTGGAACCTAGGGATGGTGGCCAGGGCTGGGAATGAGCCTGGTCAGGTGGGGTGGTAGGCAGAAGGGTCCCCATCTCAATACCCCCCCAGCATGAACAACAAATTCAAGCCCTGGCTACTCCTTTTGAGATCCAATTAATCCGTTCCACAGACCACCGGCATGGAACTGGGTTTGAAAGTACCCAATCAGAACTCCACAACTGTCCTGTTTCACAATTTTGCAAAATGTCTTTGCTGTTTTGATTCCTACCTCTCAGGGTCTAGCTTCTTATTTCATCAGATCGATGACTCCCTAGAGAGGAAGTGATTGTTCTGATGATGTCTGCACAAACACAGTGATCGTAAGATCTCTGCAATCATACAGACTAACCAGCACCTCAGAGTACACAGAGTTCTACGGAGGTTCCAGACCCAGCACTGTTCTAGTTGCCGAACTTGGAGTCCCGGAGGCGAACAACCCAGAACATACAGGATGGAACCTAGGGATGGTGGCCAGGGCTGGGAATGGGCCTGGTCATGTGGGGTGGTAGGCAGAAGGGTCCCCATCTCAATAGCCCCCCAGCTTGAGCAACATATTCAAGCCCTGGCTACTTCTTTTGAAATCCAATTCATCCATTCCACAGGCCACCAGCATGAAGCTGGGTTTGAAAGTACCCAATCAGAGCTCCACAACTGTCCTGTTTCACAATTTTTCAAAATGTCTTTGCTGTTTTGATTCCTACCTCTCGGGGTCTAGCTTCTTATTTCATCAGATCTATGACTCCCTAGAGAGGAAATTATTGCTCTGATGATCTCTGCACATGCATGGTGACTAGCACAGAGTTCTCTGGAGGTTCCAGACCCAGAACTGTTCTAGTTGCTGAACCTGGAGTCCCGGAGGAGAACAACCCAGAACATACAGGGTGGAACCTAGGGATGGTGGCCAGGGCTGGGAATGAGCCTGGTCAGGTGGGGTGGTAGGCAGAAGGGTCCCCATCTCAATACCCCCCCAGCATGAACAACAAATTCAAGCCCTGGCTACTCCTTTTGAGATCCAATTAATCCGTTCCACAGACCACCGGCATGGAACTGGGTTTGAAAGTACCCAATCAGAACTCCACAACTGTCCTGTTTCACAATTTTGCAAAATGTCTTTGCTGTTTTGATTCCTACCTCTCAGGGTCTAGCTTCTTATTTCATCAGATCAATGACTTCCTAGAGAGGAAGTGATTGTTCTGATGATGTCTGCACATACACAGTGATCATGAGATATCTGCAGTAGTGCAGACTAACCAGCACCTCAGAGTACGCAGAGTTCTATGGAGGTCAGGGACCCAGAACTTTTCTAGTTGCTGAACCTGGGGTCCCGGAGGCGAACTACGCAGAACGTACAGGGTGGAACCTAGGGATGGTGGCCTGGGATGGGAATGGGCCACACATAAGCCTCCAGGCTCTGAAAGCAATGTTCGACCTCTGAGTCCTTTAGAAATGCAGGCCAAGGAATAGTGGCCCATCAAATTAACCCCTTGGGACCAGAGTGGTATGCAACATATTGCTTTACAATGTGTTTTACACCCCTCTGATACTCAAAGTGGTTGATTTTACTATGTTTACCAAAGTTAGGGCTGAATTCATCTGAAGTTGATAAAATAATCCATTTTTTTCTCAAAACATTCCCACAGTTCTTAGTAAAAAACTGAGATATAACAAATGATAACATCACGTGCAATGAGATCCAGATCATAAACTGGACAAAACAACTGAATTTCGTTGAACCACATAGTAACTGACTCTCTCTATCTGTGATGAACTGGGCCCAGATAATAACATTCACAGCTCTCTTTAGTTAGTGCAATACTCACTCATGGCATCTTGATCTTGACTCACGCTTTTAGGCTCTTGCATGTGCATCACCAGGCAACTTTATGCATATTTTCCGATAGATTGTTATGTTGCTTCATGTGCTTTTTCACACACATATTTCCCTTTTTAGTAGCGTGACTTCCCATTTGCCTTCTCCTGTGCAAGGTGCTTGTCACCTTGTTTCAGGCTGCTCTGATTCTTAGTTAATCTCCTGTGTACCGAACTCCAACTTATCCTAGCAATTAGAAACCTAATTCTACCTATTCTGACTTTTGGCCTGTTTCTCGCTTTCAAACCAGATCTGGTTGTAAATTTGTTTTTACGACTTTGCTTTCTGGCAAGTGAGCTCATCCAGGGCTGGTCCCAGGGACTTTCTTGGCACTGGAGCAAAATCCTTGCATCATACACATGCCTACGGATTTTAAACTGCTTCATCTCATGTGCACACTTGTAACGGTTTGTTTGACACACAGACACAGTGGTTTAGGATAAAACACAGTATTATTAAGAAATCAGTAATACAATAACCTTCACAGGTCCTGTAGTATTTTATCAGAATAATACAGACACAAGACAGGTTACATTTACATATGCCTACACAGGTCCAGTATAAACATAACACAATATACTGACACAGGTCAGGCAGAATTCAAAAGAATCCCAGTGTATCGGTACTGCATGGGTTAATGGCCTTCAGGGAGTGTAAACAGTCCCATGTGAGGAGAGGTCTGTTAAGGAGCTCACTTAGGATAGAGAGCTTATAGATGAGTAACGCCCAGTAATAGGTTAGTAGACAAACGTGAACTGCCAGAGCAGTAACGGAGACTGAGCAACATAGAGCACTGCTGGAGCAGTAACGGAGACTAGGCCACGTGATCACTGCCTTAGCAGTAACGGAGACTGAGAGATGTGGGCACTGCCGTAGCAGTAACGGAGACCAGGCAACTTGTATTCTGCTGTAGCAGTAAACGGAGACTAGGTCAGTTGCACTCTGCCGTAGCAGTGGACGGAGATAGCCCACTTGCACTCTGCCGTAGCAGTAACGGAGACTAGGCCACTTCCACACTGCCGTAGCAGTAAACAGAGACTAGGCCACTTGCACTCTCCCTGAGCAGTAACAGAGACTAGGCCACTTGTATTCTGTGGTAGCAGTAAACGGAGACTAGACCACTTGCACTCTGCCGGAGCAGTAACAGAGACTAGGCCACTTGCAATCTGCTGTAGCAGTAAACGGAGACTAGACCACTTGCACTCTGCCGGAGCAGTAACAGAGACTAGGCCACTTGCACTCTGCCGGAGCAGTAACGGAGACTAAGTGACTGAAGACTGCCGTGACAGTAATGGAGACTGCGCAACTGAGCACTGCCGTGACAGTAATGGAATGAGCAACTGAGCAACTCGCCCTGAGGTGGCAACCAACCGGGAGCATCACGAATGACAAGCAAATAGGAATGTCGCCAAGGCGACACAGAGGCAACCGGAGCTGGAACGTCAGTGAAGCTGGGTCGGTACACGGAGCAGGAACGTCAGCCAAGCCGGGTCGGTACACGGAGCAGGAACGTCAGCCAAGCCGGGTCGGTACACAGAGCAGGAACGTCAGCCAAGCCGGGTCGGTGCACAGGAGCAGGAGAAGCAGAATGGTCAGGCAGTCCGGGTCTGTTCACAGGCAGGAGACGAGATGCAGAGTAGTCAGGCAGGCCAGGTCGATACACTGAGAATACTGAGATCAGGAACAAGCACTAGTACAGGAACACCACGAAAGGGCACCGGAGAGGCTCCAGAATCCAGTATATAAAGGCCATACTGGGCGGGACCAACACAGTATAGCCAATAGGAGTAGAGCAGGAGTGTAGACTGACAGAATGTCGCAAAAGGAGCAGGGGCACCGTGATAACACTACTATCCTTGTGGTTGTGGATTGATTTTCAAAACAGGCCCGTTTTGGTCTCCTTCTGAAGTATCCCTCTTCCCTGGAACTAGCAGAGGTCTTCCTCTTGCGTGTCCTGTATCAAATGTCTCTGACCAGAACTTTCTTTTCATCTCTCCATTTTGGAGATCTTTTTTCCACCATCTCAGCATTGAGTTGCATTTCTTGTTCCCGGCTCACAAATTAGTCTTTGGAGGAATCTGTTTGCATATTTGTGGATTCCTTACTAACTAATTTAATCTCCATCCACTAGCAGTATTCTGTTTAAAAACTTTGCTTCATGAAGCCTTTCAATGATCCCTGTTCTTTTGCACACTAGAATATATCCCCCCATGTGGTAACTTTTTGAGACACTGTTCACACTCTGGCTTTTGATTGCAGGGTGGATTCTCTTTTGCCTTTCTGCACCATAATTCAGACTATCTTTCAGTCCTCATTAGTGTTGAGCGAGCACCCCGATGCTCGGGTGCTCTGACCGAGCACCACCTGAGGCTCGAGTGCTCGGCCGAGCACCCGAGCCCCATTGAATTGAATGGGGCGACACGAGCATTACACCAGGCACCCCCTGCTCTGATGAGGGGAGGGTGCCTGGTCAATGCCCCCCTTCATCTCCGCAATGTCCCCCTTCATCTCCGCAATGTCCCCCTTCATCTCCGCTATGCCCCTCTTCCACAATGTCCCCCTTCATCTCCGCTATGCCCCTCTTCCACAATGTCCCCCTTCATCTCCGCTATGCCCGTCTTCCACAATGTCCCCCTTCATCTCCGCTATGCCCCTCTTCCACAATGTCCCCCTTCATCTCCGCTATGCCCCTCTTCCACAATGTCCCCCTTCATCTCCGCTATGCCCGTCTTCCACAATGTCCCCCTTCATCTCCGCTATGCCCGTCTTCCACAATGTCCCCCCTCATCTCCGCTATGCCCGTCTTCCACAATGTCCCCCTTCATCTCCGCTATGCCCGTCTTCCACAATGTCCCCCTTCATCTCCGCTATGCCCGTCTTCCACAATGTCCCCCTTCATCTCCGCTATGCCCCTCTTCCACAATGTCCCCCTTCATCTCCGCTATGCCCGTCTTCCACAATGTCCCCCTTCATCTCCGCTATGCCCGTCTTCCACAATGTCCCCCTTCATCTCCGCTATGCCCGTCTTCCACAATGTCCCCCTTCATCTCCGCTATGCCCGTCTTCCACAATGTCCCCCTTCATCTCCGCTATGCCCGTCTTCCACAATGTCCCCCTTCATCTCCGCTATGCCCGTCTTCCACAATGTCCCCCTTCATCTCCGCTATGCCCCTCTTCCACAATGTCCCCCTTCATCTCCGCTATGCCCGTCTTCCACAATGTCCCCCTTCATCTCCGCTATGCCCCTCTTCCACAATGTCCCCCTTCATCTCCGCTATGCCCGTCTTACACAATGTCCCCCTTCATCTCCGCTATGCCCGTCTTCCACAATGTCCCCCTTCATCTCCGCTATGCCCCTCTTCCACAATGTCCCCCTTCATCTCCGCTATGCCCCTCTTCCACAATGTCCCCCTTCATCTCCGCTATGCCCCTCTTCCACAATGTCCCCCTTCATCTCCGCTATGCCCCCTTCATCTCCGCAATGCCCCCTTCATCTCCGCAATGCCCCCTACCTCCAGTCCCTGGTGGTCCAGCGGAGCGTCTTCAGATCTGTGCCTCCTTCGGCACAGATCCCCGCCACCCGAACATGCCGGGCGAGCACATGGCGGTACTCGTACGAGTACCGCCATGTGCCGAGCAGAGCGATGCTCGAGCCGATCCGAGCATCGGCCGAGCATGCTCGCTCAACACTAGTCCTCATCACAGTCTCATAATCAGCTGATAGACTTCAACACCCAGTCTTGTTCATCCCTGGAGACCAGGTGTGGTTGTTTACTAAAAATCTTAACCCGTGGCAACCTTCAGCTAAATTGGACCTTTCCAGATCTCTGCAGCCATTAATGGAGTAAACTTTTGGTTAGATCCATACCCAATATTGATAATCCTCTACTACTTCCAATTTACTCTTTTGATCAGTCATCAAGAATTGTTTCTTCCATTAAGCTTGTTCTTCTGCTCCTAATCTGGTGAATGGATAAGAGGATCTTGTTATAATAATCTTGGACTCTTTTTTGATTCGGGGTTCTCTTCAATGACTCGGTAACTGCAGTGCTTATGGCCCTGAAGAACTCTGTGGGATTCCTGCTTCTCATGTCCATATTCCTGCTTGCATTTGCCAGTTCTATGAGCTTCACCCAAATAAACTTGGTCTCCTGGAAGGCTCCCTTTTTTTTTGCAGGGGGGGGGGCAGGTTAGTGTTACGCTAACCAGTGGTGCCTTTTCTCTGTGATTTGTTCCTCATTTTCAGTGTGGTTTTTTTCATGCATTTCACTTTTTTTAGCAGCCTGCCTCCTCATTTTCCTGAGCAAACAGTTTGTCACTCTGTTTTAGGCTACACTGAGTTTTAGCTGATTTCCTGTGTACTGAACCCCTGCTCGTCCTTATGATTATGAACCTGTTCCACTTGTCCTAACTTTTGGCCTCTCAATTTTTACCAGCTCCTCCTGTCCAAACCTTTTGCACTGACAGCTTTGCCCCATGTCTCCAGATTTAACCTGACACTTCTCCTGAACTTTGGTTGCTTCAACTGCATCTAAACCTTCAAAGGAGCTCATCAAGGTCAGGCCCTGGAGAAACTGGGACCAGACATTCAACATTGCAGTCGACACATCTACCACAGAGGTAGATCTGGTCTGACCTGTATTATAGTTAGCCTATATTAAAGCACTATCACCCTAAATAGAGTCCCCCCCAATAATTAGGCTTATGGCGATAAAGTTAGAAACAGTGCTATTATTATGAATAAGTACTATAGTGCACAAATCCTTCTTCTGAGACTAACGGCCAGATTTCTTGCTTTTAGAGGCATCTGTGTGCCTGCATGGTCAGTCCCTTCCTGTTATTTTAAGGTACCATGAAGGAGACCGGGAAGGACAGCACAGATACGCAGATGTCTCTAAGACAAGATGTCTGCAGGCAAGCCTGGCCACCAGCCTCGGAAGAAGAAGGATTTCTTCATAACACGGTACCTATGCTGGATAATAGCACTGTTTCTAAGCATATCGCCATATGCTTAACTATTGGGTGGAGACTTTATTTAAGGTGATATTTTTCCTTTAAAGCGGAACTAACACCTCCTAATAATAACCCCTACTTACCTTACTATGGCCAGGAAATCCTAGATAACATCTTCAATCATCCCTAGATATGACATGGAGGCGGACCTGACAGTTACTGGCAGGATCACAGGACCTCAACCTTTCTTTGCTGCACATGGTAATCGTAAACCTTTAAGAGCCAGAGGGGAGTACAATACATTGTTCTTAATTAGTGATGAGCGAGCACCCCAATGCTCGGGTGTTCGGGTGCTCTGACCGAGCACCCCCTGAGGCTCGAGTGCTCGGCCGAGCACCCGAGCCCCATTGAAGTCAATGGGAGGACTCGAGCATTACACCAGGCACCCCCTGCTCTGATGAGGGGAGGATGCCTGGTCCATAGGAAAAGGGAAGAAAAGGATGGAAACACCACAGAAATGGTTCAGGGACAGCATAGGGAGGATGTCTGGATGCATCTTGGACTCCAACATCGCTGCTGGGAACGATGTTTCGCCCGTAGTACGCCATTTTTACAGACTGACCATAAACCACACAAAAAGGAAAATAAAAACGACTTTAGGCGAAAAATTGTTACCAAACAATATTTGCTGTATATTTACTTGTATATCATCTGCAAATTATCCCAAAAATTTCCTTGATTTTCGGAAGTGAGGCCATGATTAAGAGGGAAACGTGCGCAGAGGCAAATTCTCCCAAAAATTTCCTTGATTTTCAGAACTGAGGCCATGATTAAGAGGGAAACGTGCGCAGAGGCAAATTCTCCCAAAAATTTCCTTGATTTTCAGAACTGAGGCCATGATTAAGAGGGAAACGTGCGCAGAGGCAAATTCTCCCAAAAATTTCCTTGATTTTCAGAACTGAGGCCATGATTAAGAGGGAAACGTGCGCTGAGCTGACCATCTAAAACATTATGGGTGAGGGTCTGCTGCAGAGCTGACCATCCTAAACATTATATGCGAAGGCCCGCTAGTGAGCTGACGCTATAAAACATTATATGAGAGGGCCCGCTAGAGAGCTGACCCAATAAAACATTATATGAGAAGGCCCGCTGGTGAGCTGACCTATATAAAAATTGTCAAACAGGGCCCGCTTGTGAGCTGGCCCTATATAAAAATTATATCACAGGGTGAGCTGGCCCTATATAAAAATTATAGCACAGGGCATATGGAAGAGGAGGAGGAGGATGAGAAGATTAAGAGTCAACCATATACCCGTTTTTTGGGTGGAAGGGGTGAATGGGAATACAGAGTATTCCCATCATTGTAAATAACATATATAAAGTGAGTTTATGTTCCCCCGCGGCTTTCCTCCAGTGGAGTGGAGAAGTCAGGGGAAATCCAGGCCTTGTTCATTTTTATAAGTGTCAACCTATCAGCATTGTCGGTGGAAAGGCGGATACGCTTATCTGTTATGATGCCACCAGCAGCACTAAATACCCGCTCAGACAGAACGCTGGCGGCAGGGCAGGCCAGCACCTCCAAGGCGTAGAGTGCCAGTTCATACCACGTGTCCAGCTTGGACACCCAGTAGTTGTAAGGCACAGAGGGATCATTGAGGACGCTGACACGGTCTGCTATGTACTCCTTCACCATCTTCCAAAACTTTTCCCTCCTTGTGACACTAGGCTGCGCATCAGGGTGAGGGTGCTGGCGGGGTGTCATGAAGGTGTCCCACGCCTTGGAGAGTGTTGCCCTGCCTTTGTCGGAACTGCTGTGTGCTCCCCTTTTCTCCCCTTCTCTGTTGGCCAAGGTAGCACGTACTCTGCCGCCAGCGTTGTCAGATGGAAAATTTTGGAGCAATTTTTCAACAAGAACCTTCTGGTATTGCACCATTTTGCTTGTCCTCTCCACCGGAGGAATGAGAGATGAGAAATTCTCTTTGTAGCGGGGGTCCAGAAGGGTGAACACCCAGTAATCCGTGTTGTTTAAAATGCGTATAACGCGTGGGTCACGGGAAAGGCAGCCTAACATAAAGTCAGCCATGTGTGCCAGAGTACCAACAGTCAAGATTTCGCTGTCCTCACCAGGAGGATGACTCTCAATATCCTCATCCTCTTCCTCCTCTTCTGCCCACCCACGCTGAAGAGATGGAACTAAAGTTCCATGGCTACCCTCTGTAGCGGAGGCAACCGTGTCTTCCTCCTCCTCCTCCTCCTCCTCCTCCTCCGCCTCCTCCAATTGTTGCTGAGAAGACGAAGTGAGGGTGCTCTGGCTATCACCTTGTGTAAGCTCTTCCTCCCCCATTTCCACCTCTTCCACATGCAAAGCGTCGGTTTTAATTGTGAGCAGCGAGCGTTTCAGTAGACACAGAAGTGGGATGGTTACACTGATAATAGCGTTATCGCCGCTCACCATCTGTGTCGATTCCTCAAAATTGCGTAAAACCTCGCAGAGGTCTGACATCCATTCCCACTCCTCACTTCTGATTACAGGAAGTTGAACGGAGAGGCGACGACCGTGTAACAGCTGGTACTCCACTACTGCCCTCTGCTGCTCACAAAGCCGGGCCAACATGTGGAAGGTGGAGTTCCAGCGCGTGCTCACGTCACACAGCAGCCGGTGAGCTGGCAATTGTAAGCGCTGCTGCAGCTTCAACAGGCCGGCCGAAGCTGTAGATGACTTACGGAAATGTGCACACACGCGGCGCACCTTGGTCAAGAGATCATGCACATTGGGGTAGGTTTTTAGAAATCGCTGAACCACTAAATTAAATACATGCGCTAGGCATGGTACGTGTGTGAGCTTGCCGAGCTCCAAAGCCGCCACCAAGTTACGCCCATTATCACACACAACCATGCCTGGTTGCAGGTTGAGTGGCGAGAGCCACTGCTCGGTCTGGTGACTAATCCCCTGCAACAGCTCTGAGGCCGTGTGCTGTTTGTCCCCAAGGCAGATCAGCTTCAGCACGGCCTGTTGACGCTTCCCCACTGCAGTGCTACACTGCTTCCAGCTACTGGCTGATGGGGGAGTGGCGCTGCGTGTAGAGAATTCGGAGGTGGAAACGGAGGAGGAGGAGCCAATAACGTAGGTGCTGGCGGAAACCCTGATGGAGGTAGGGCCCGCAATCCTCGGCGTGGGTAGCACCCGTGCCATCCCAGGGTCCGAGTCGCTCCCAGCCTCCACGACATTCACCCAGTGTGCCGTCAGGGAAATGTAGCGTCCCTGGCCACAAGCACTTGTCCATGTGTCAGTCGTTAAGTGGACCTTCCCAGTAACTGCGTTGGTCAGGGCACGGGTGATGTTACGGGACACATGGTGGTGTAATGCGGGGATGGCACACCGGGAAAAGTAGTGGCGGCTGGGGACCGCGTACCGAGGGACAGCTGCTGCCATCAGGCTGCGGAAGGACTCAGTGTCCACAAGCCTAAATGGCAGCATTTCGATGGCCAGTAATTTTGAAAGGTGTGAGGTTAGTGCTATGGCCTGTGGGTGGGTGGCTGGGTACTTTCTCTTGCGCTCAAATGCCTGGGGTAACGACATTTGGACGCTGCGCTGGGACAGGGAAGTGGATGTGGTCGCTGATGGTGCTTCAGATGGTACAGGTGCAGGGCGGGAGGTATGCGGGCCTGCGCCTTCGACAGGCGATTGGCCGGCACCGAAAACAGGGGAAGAGGAGGCAGTGGTGTGGCCTGCAGACACAGATGGGCGATCCAGGCGTTCCTCCCACTTACTACGGTGCTTGGATGCCATGTGTCGGATCATGCTGGTGGTGGTGAGGTTTCTAGTGTTCATGCCTCGGCTCATTCTGGTGTGGCACAGGTTGCAAACTACAATTCTTTTGTCGTCCGCACTTTCCTTAAAAAAACGCCATACCGCGGAACACCTACCCTTTGGCAAGGTAGATTTACGCAAGGGGGTGCTCCGTGGAACATTTGCGGGCCGGTTTGGTGCGGTCCGCC
This sequence comes from Rhinophrynus dorsalis, assembly GCA_037306005.1. Taxonomy (NCBI): domain Eukaryota; kingdom Metazoa; phylum Chordata; class Amphibia; order Anura; family Rhinophrynidae; genus Rhinophrynus; species Rhinophrynus dorsalis. Next base: position 225,800,963 of record CM074725.1, read on the forward strand.
TTCTTTCTGTAGCCACACCACTGCCTCTTCCAGCCTGTTGCGGTGCTGCAGATGGCTCACCCTCAGGACTGCTGTCATCGCTCGGCTCTACACCTTCCCAGGTGGGGTCAGTCACCTCATCGTCCACCAAGTCCTCCTCCACTTCCTCACTCTGATCATCCTCCTCAAGTCTTGATCCCACCACATACTCAGTCATTGACAACTGTATAACATTCTCCTCAACAAGGTCTTGAGACGGAAATAGTGGTTGATTTAATGGCAACTGTGTCTCATCATCATCATCATCATCCACTACTTCCTTTGACCTTAAATGCCGTTCACATCTGTCATCTTCTTGTGATTGGGTAGCCTCTAGAGGTTGTGAATCAGGGCACAAGATGTCATGTTCCTCTGCAAGCGTGCTTGGAGAGAGGGTCAAATGAAGGATTGGTGATGAGACGAGCTCCTCACTATATCCCAGTGTGGGATCACTTCTTTGACCAGACCGTGTATGGTGGGAGGAAGGATGATCAGAGTGAGGATTATGTTGACCAGACTCTTGGCTACTGAGAGTGGACTTGGTGGAAGACAGGGTGGTGCTTAACCGACTGGAAGCAGTATCAGCTGTCATCCAACCGACCACCTGTTCGCAGTGGTCGGACCTCGAGAGTGATGTCCTGCGACGCCCTGTAAAATTACACATGAAGCTAGGTATGGTGGATGTCTTTCTTTCTTGTGCTCTGGCACCAGGCACAGTTTCTCCGCGTCCTGACCTGCGCCCTGAACTATCAGGATCACGTCCACTTCCCCGTCCCTTTTTACCCGCCTTCTTCATCTTACACGATATATATGACTTTAATATATATGAGTTTGAAAACTTAACAGTATTTCTTACTATTCTGCAACTCTGCAGAGTACACAGAATAGGCTGCTAAACGGCGGTGACACACACTGAATGGAATAAGTGACTTTAATATTTGAGTTTGAAAACTTAACAGTATTTCTTACTATTCTGCAACTGTGCAGAGTACACAGAATAGGCTGCTAAACGGCGGTGACACACACTGAATGGAATAAGTGACTTTAATATTTGAGTTTGAAAAATTAACAGTATTTCTTACTATTCTGCAACTCTGCAGAGTACACAGAATAGGCTGCTAAACGGCGGTGACACACACTGAATGGAATATGTGACTTTAATATTTGAGTTTGAAAACTTAACAGTATTTCTTCCTATTCTGCAACTGTGCAGAGTACACAGAATAGGGTGCTAAACTGCGGTGACACACACTGAATGGAATAAGTGACTTTAATATTTGAGTTTGAAAAATTAACAGTATTTCTTACTATTCTGCAACTCTGCAGAGTACACAGAATAGGCTGCTAAACTGCGGTGACACACACTGAATGGAATAAGTGACTTTAATATTTTAGTTTGAAAACTTAACAGTATTTCTTACTATTCTGCAACTGTGCAGAGTACACAGAATAGGCTGCTAAACGGCGGTGACACACACTGAATGGAATAAGTGACTTTAATATTTGAGTTTGAAAACTTAACAGTATTTCTTACTATTCTGCAACTGTGCAGAGTACACAGAATAGGCTGCTAAACGGCGGTGACACACACTGAATGGAATAAGTGACTTTAATATTTGAGTTTGAAAACTTAACAGTATTTCTTACTATTCTGCAACTGTGCAGAGTACACAGAATAGGCTGCTAAACGGCGGTGACACACACTGAATGGAATAAGTGACTTTAATATTTGAGTTTGAAAACTTAACAGTATTTCTTACTATTCTGCAACTGTGCAGAGTACACAGAATAGGCTGCTAAACGGCGGTGACACACACTGAATGGAATAAGTGACTTTAATATTTGAGTTTGAAAAATTAACAGTATTTCTTACTATTCTGCAACTGTGCAGAGTACACAGAATAGGCTGCTAAACTGCGGTGACACACACTGAATGGAATAAGTGACTTTAATATTTGAGTTTGAAAAATTAACAGTATTTCTTACTATTCTGCAACTGTGCAGAGTACACAGAATAGGCTGCTAAACGGCGGTGACACACACTGAATGGAATAAGTGACTTTAATATTTGAGTTTGAAAACTTAACAGTATTTCTTCCTATTCTGCAACTGTGCAGAGTACACAGAATAGGCTGCTAAACGGCGGTGACACACACTGAATGGAATATGTGACTTTAATATTTGAGTTTGAAAACTTAACAGTATTTCTTACTATTCTGCAACTCTGCACACTACACAGAATGTGCTGCTAAACTGCGGCGAAGCACACTGAATGGAATATGTGACTTTGATATTTTAGTTTGAAGACTTAACAGTATTTCTTCCTATTCTGCAACTCTGCACAGTACACAGAATGTGCTGCTAAACTGCGGCGAAGCACACTGAATGGAATATGTGACTTTGATATTTTAGTTTGAAGACTTAACAGTATTTCTTCCTATTCTGCAACTCTGCACAGTACACAGAATGTGCTGCTAAACTGCGGCGAAGCACACTGAATGGAATATGTGACTTTGATATTTTAGTTTGAAGACTTAACAGTATTTCTTCCTATTCTGCAACTCTGCACAGTACACAGAATGTGCTGCTAAACTGCGGCGAAGCACACTGAATGGAATATGTGACTTTGATATTTTAGTTTGAAGACTTAACAGTATTTCTTCCTATTCTGCAACTCTGCACAGTACACAGAATGTGCTGCTAAACTGCGGCGACGCACACTGAATGGAATATGTGACTTTGATATTTTAGTTTGAAGACTTAACAGAATGTGCTCTAATCTGCAACTTTGCACACTAAACAGAATGTGCTCTAATCTGCAACTTTGCACACTAAACAGAATGTGCTCTAATCTGCAACTGTGCACACTAAACAGAATGTGCTCTAATCTGCAACTTTTCACACTAAACAGAATATTTTTTTTTTTTTTTTTTTTTTTTTTTCCCCCCACACAAAATAACCTGCTGCCCCCACACACAGTAGTCCTAAAAAGGACTTTTGGTTCTTTTTTTTAACAATTTTGGTTTTTTTCCTCCCTACACTGCCTTTCCCTTCCTATCCTCAGCTCTCCCTGGCTAAGACTGAGCCGAACTCGATGGTCAGGTGCTATACAGCACCTGACCACGGGTTCTGGCCAGCCAATCAGTGTAATGCCAGCAGCCAACATGGCTGCTGGCATTACACCGATGTCAGAGCCTCCCTGCACGTTTATTGGCTGCGCAGCAGCCGCAAAACGTGCGGGGAGGAGACCCGAACATGGCGGGCGAGCACATGCGGTACTCGTACGAGTACCGCCATGTGCCGAGCAGAGCGATGCTCGAGCCGATCCGAGCATCGGCCGAGCATGCTCGCTCAACATTATTCTTAATCCTTTGCTCACCTTTCTGGTTCTTAAAGTGTTAAATAGTTTAAACCACTCTGTTGTTACAGTAAAAAAGAAAACTGTCATAAACTGTGTCTCCATGGACATAAGAGTAAAAATGTTAGGACAAGAGGCCATAGTCTAAAACTAGAGGGACACAGGTTTAGATGTAATGTAAGAAAGTTTTACTTCACTGAGAGGGTAGTAGACAAGTGGAATAGCCTACCAGCAGAAGTGGTAGATATCAATACAGTGACAGAATTTAAGCATACATGGGATAGGCATAAGGCTGTCCTTAACAGAAGAAAAGACCAAGGACCAAAAAAGGTTTGAGGTTGTGTTTTTTTTTTTTTGGGCAGACTAGGAAATTGTAGGAAAATGGGCAGACTAGATGAGCCGAATGGTTCTTATCTGCCGTCAAATTCTCTGTTTCTATGTTTCTATAAGATCTTTAATTAGTCTTGTATACATGAATGCACATGTGGAGTGTTATCATTAGAAATGTTAGTTCTCCTTTTAATCTGAATTCAACTTATGATTTCTACAGTCCCAGAATACCACAGCTCCCATGCCGTATAGCAAACAGAAAGCAAAGCTTCAACTAACAGAACTTTTCACTCCCAATTGGCTCTTTTTCTAGTAGCAATTGAAAAATGTTCATATTTAAAAGGAAGCACAGAAACCGTTCATGCATTGATCCATGTAATGGAATCATTCAGTTCTGTGACAGTCTATTACTGTAGTAGTAATTATGCAGCCCCAGTATAAACCCATTAAAAGAAAACAAATCATTACAAAACATTTTCCAAGAGGAAGAGCAATAGTCTTGTTGACAGGTCCAATTAAAGGTCTGAGCATAACATATTTGTAGAAAAAGGTAAAGGAATACACTGTAACATCAACATAGTCTTACATTGTGAAAACGCACTGCGTTTTGATAGGGAAGTCATAATCCATCTACTTTCTGTGACAGAGTATTAGCTGTAAATCGTGTGCATAGATTAGGGTTACTAAATATCACTGAATATTGAACAACTTCAACTTAATTTAGCCAGAGCTGAAAATTAAATAACCACGCTGAAGTCACACAACATGGCTAACACGCTCCATGACATGCCTTGAATCCATAACTCTTCAATTCCAGTATTATGATGTTTCAAATATTATAAGAGACTCAGGGATGCTGCACGAGTTTTAGATGTGTTATTACAGGGAAACTTTGCCCTTGGAAAAAGTGGCTCTTGGGACCTTCTGTTCAAAGGAAAACTGGAGCAATACTGTTGCAAAATAGTGTCACCATAGGGGACAAATACAAATTTCTAAGCAATGCGTTTTATACCCCTCTGGCACTCAAGGGGTTAAAATATGCATAGATGTTTGGGTTCTTTTTAGGGAATATTTATTGATATCTTTTTGTTTTTACAGGTCTATGAAGAGAAGATGGAAGAAAAAAGACGGACCAGAGGAAGAAAGAAGATGGAGAAGAAGGAAGAGAGAAGAAAGAAGATAAGAGAAAAAAAAAGAAGAAAGATAGAAGAAGAAGGACAGTGGATGACAGGTAAGAGATAAACAAATGAGCTATCGGTCGATATTTGACAGTATGTCAGGCTCCAATCATTAGCTTTTTCCTTTAATGTTCCCATTATTGCCAATGTTTTGCGATGTTTTAGGAACTTAATACACAAAACTGACATTTGGCCACAGTACCTTTTCTGTGGCCTAATGTCCGTTGTGCGTTCAGCTGGTAGGGCCTTTGAATATCAATTTGGACATTTTATTCTGTCGATCGGTAGACACTTTGGCCCTACCAGCTGTTTTACCAGCCTCCTTTAATTGGAGTCCTCAAGAGGTCTAATTACATTTAAGCCTTTGAGTGCCAGGGGGGTGCCCAGTGCATTGTTTGACCATGCATTGGTCACCTCTCTGGCCCTCAAAGGGTTAAGAAGTGAAGAACATTTTTTTTGTTTATATGTTATAGATTATGGGTATTTTTTGTGCCAAACAACAGTGGATAGGATCTGGGGGCAGGGTCATGTGTGGAATAGGGTGTGCCAAAGAGCAGGGTAGGAGCATCTTGTCTAATGCAGGATATCTCATCTGGTTGCTACAACAGTGCAGGTTTTCATTTTCTACCAACATGACAATAGAAGGAACGATTAGTGGCACATTCACTCTGAAGGATCTTCCTGCTTTGACTACAATCAATTGAATTTAAATGAGGGGTTCCTGAAAACATTCTCTTTTGGGGGGAGGTTGAGAACAGGTTTGGGCACCCCTGATCTACGGTTTTATTATTATTTATTATTATCTTTATTTATATAGGGCCAACTTATTCTACAGTGCTGTACAATAGGGAATAGATATGCAGAGATATTAAATAGTACAAGTCAAATATAGAGAACAGAAGGGTTAGAGGGCCCTGCTTGTGAGAGCTTACAGTCTAGAGGAAGGAAGGTTGGATACAGAAGGAGTAAGTGCTATTGGGTGTAAGTGCCTCCTGCCACATGAACTGCCAGTCAGTGGGTGGGGGATAGAAGTGCTCTTGAGTGCAGTGGTCCAGGAAAGGGGTGGTTCTTGGTGATAACGGTTATGGAGGTAGTTTATAGGCTTCCCTGAAGAGGTGAGTTTTCAGGGAGCGTCTGAAGATCTGAAGGCTGGGGGAGAGTCTGATGGGGCAGGGGAGGGAATTCCAGTGCTCAGGTGCAGCACGGGAGAAGTCCTATAAGGCGGGAGTGGGAGGATGTAATAGTAGCCTGAAATCTAAGTATGGCTCTGCTTTAGACACAATCAAATACAACAAGCCTTGGAAAAATGTCATATCAAGCTCTGGGCATTCAAATTACAGCTTCCATTGGCATTGTGCAAATGCTACAGAAAACCCATTGCAGTTTTTAAATGTGTTCTATACAATGTAAGATTTCATTACCAACATCTACTGCACTCCGTATGACCAAACAATGCTGTTCTTTTTAATTAAGTTGCCTGGTCTTAGGGTGCTGTAGATTAAGTTTTTTTCTGCTCGAGGATAAGACATATTGTTCATAAAATCAAAGAAGTTATTTACTGACATTTCTATTATAATGATGTAACTATTTCTAAGACTGATACTTTTTTCATAGAAAAGCATAGATTTTGACTGCAGATACGAACCAACTGGGTCATCCATTCTGCTAATTTTCCTTTCTAATTAAAATGCACAATCATACATAGTTATCAGAAATCACTTAAGATTGTCCCAGGTATTCTTGAATTCTTTCACAGTATCAGTTCCAGCCACCTCTGCTGTTTGCCTTTTAGATGGGCGGAGAATGAGGAAAACAGGTCAGAGATTGATTGGAATTAGGCGGAGTTACAAGAGAGTTTGCTGAGCCCTAAGAATCAGCCTCTGTCCCCACAGACCTCTTAATTAAGTCTAAAAATTGGAGTCTTCATGTCATATCTGGAGAGTTCCGAGCTATGACTATGGTGCAATTCCTAGAATTGCGCCTCTTTTTTTCTCTATAAATACAGCCCATAATTGCTAGTAATGTATTACTTTAGGTTGGTGGGTGACAGGCCTGAGGTGTTGTCTACTACAACTCTTATCACCCCTATTATGGGACAGTGGGAACTGTAGTGTACAACTGCTGGAGGGCCTCAAGTTCCCTATCCCTGCTTTAGATAGAATTCAATAAACTAAAGAGAGACAATTCTGGAACAAACCATCTGCATCATGGGAATGAATGAAAACAATTCTCATTGATTTAAATGGGGCCTTTAATTCTTTGAATGTTAAAGGGATAGTATTGTTTCATTTTTAAAGTAAAACCACATTTTTTATAAAGATGTGTATCAGTAAAACGTTATTCAAATTTGCCGTTTTATATTTATACTCTAATAAAGTTCCCCCCTCCCACCCCTTTTACTTAGCTCAGCAGCCTCAGAACCCAGTCTGGACAGAATACAACGAGGGACAATCTTCTTCCAGCATAAGGAAACACCTGCTCTCCTTTTCCAGGAAGGCAGGCTTTCCCTTGTAATGAAAGAGGGAAGATTGTCCCTCACTGTGATCTGTCCAGTCCCGGGACTGAATTCCAGATCTGAGGGAAGGCTGCTGAGGTAAGTAAAAGGGGCGGGAGGAGGAAACTTTATTAGAGAATAAGTGTAAAATGGCAAAGTTTTATTTGGTTTTACTGCTACGCGTCGTTATAAAAAATATGAAGACTTGATTTTACTTTAATAATGAAACAATACTATCTCTTTAAAGAGCACTTCAAATATCGCTTCAAAATGCATTGGCAGTCTCTCTAGGCTAAAGAAGACTCCAACACATTGCCTCAAAATGCGTTGGGAACTTCTCTTAAAAGCTCCATTTAAACAAATTAGATTTTTTTTTAATTATTATTATTATTTTTTATTTCTCCCCTGTGGTGCAATTGCTTTGCTCAAGAACTGCCCCTTTTTATCTTATGGAATTGCAGATTTTCTCATGAAAAACCTACCATATTTCCTCCTCTGATCTCAGCCTTCATTTGAAGTTACAGGAGAAAACAAAAGGGATTTAACCCCTTAACCCTTTGAGTGCCAGAGGGGCACGCAACGCTTTGCAAAGCAATGCGTTGTGTACCTTGTTGGCACTCAAAGGATTAAGGACAAGAGGGGTGTTTGACGCATTGCTTCATAATGTTGCACACCCCTCTTTCTCTTAACATAGTGAGCTATATTTTAAAGTGTAACTACCACCCTATAAAAAGTCACCCCCCAATAATTAGGCATATGACGACTAGCTTCTTAATAGTGCTATTATCTGCCACAAGTACCAGGTTCTGAAATAATCCTTTTTCTTCAGAGACTGACGGCCAGGTTTGTTGCTTTAGAGTCATCTGTTCACTTGCTCCGTCAGTCCCTTCCGGTACCTTAAGGCACCATGCAATGCCTCCTAGAGGAGACAGGGACGGACATCGCAGGTGCTCAGACGTCTCTAAGCCAAGATGTCTGCGTGCAAGCCTGGCCGCCGGTCTCAGAAGAAAAAGGATTTCTTCAGAACCTAGTACTTGTGTGAGAGACAGTAATAGCACTATTAAGTAGTTAGTCACCATATGCCTAATTATTGGGGGGGGGGCAACTTTATATAGGGTGGTAGTTCCGCTTTAAGCTGTATTATTTATAGAACTGCTGTGCTATACACATTTCACTGTCATAAAGTGTGTCATATCTTCTCTAAAGCTACAAAGGGCCTTTTGCTGACCAGCAGACATAAGTTTCATGTACAGATGCACCAGATTTACAGCATATGGAAATACTGCTGAAGTAGCCTGAGGTCCTAATAGTAATTGCAAAATGACATTTCATCCATTAAAGGGACCCTATCACCTAATATCAACTTTGCCAATTCTGAAGCAACTTTCAGAATTACATATTTTATTAGCCATCTTTTTATTTAGAAAAGTAGCTTTTGAGTTATTTGGATTTATAGATGACTCTATTTAAGGCATGCCATACTGGCATTTCCTGTCTTAGCCCTACACTCATGGGCAATGCCAACCCCCTCCACTAGCACTGGGATGGTTAACCCTTTGAGTGCCAGACGAGTACGCAATGCATTGGTTTGCAATACGTTGTGTACCCCTCTGGCACTCAAAGGGTTAAGTGTCTGACTGAAGGAAGTGATGTAGGATTAAGACAGGACATGGAGTGTTTTTATTGGCATAATTTTAAAATCTAAATAACTCTAAAACTATTTTCTAATTAGAAAATGGGTATTATAACATATAGGTGATAGGGTCCCTTTAATTCTTTGAATCACTCAAGGAAACTTTATTATAATGAACAGTGTATCTGTCCCTGAAAACTTTAGGCTGCATGCACAAAAGAAAAAGAATAGCAATCCAACTACCCCATAGGGGACAAACAAAAATCCACATTGATTTAACTATTTGAGTATTTTGCTTCACAATGCTTTGGGCACCCTCTGGCACTCAAAGGGTTAATTGGTGCTTTTAGGTAGAGATGAGGGAAATTATTCTGAGGTTTGGATTTCATATGAAATAGGCTGTTTCACCTGAACAGAACCCTGTCATGTTACACGTGTTCATTTTTTTTAGTTCATAGTTGAGAGTCTCTGACTAGTTCTTTTGCATATTCAAATTACCATTGGGATTGGTCACCCTAAGGGTAATAGGGGGAATCCAGATGTGGACCCCTTGCTTACAGTACCTAGAGAGATCAGCTACACCTCACTCATGAGGCCCAACATGGCGGAAACGTACGTCTGGGGTTGGCTGCTTCTCTTGTTCAGAGAGGAATTGCCTGGCATTTTGTGGTTGTACTGCTGTAATGGCAGGACCAATATGATATGCTTTAGGATATTTCCTATCTGTGAAAGGCACTAGTGGACTAAAAGAGACTGCACCCTGGGTAGGCCACCATTTCTACAGAGCCTGCTCAGTTCTAGAGCAGGGTCGTTCCTAGTTGAGCATCTCTGACAAGTTTTTTTTAGTATCATTATGGTTTTAACCAATCAGAAAGCTAGAAATGTGATCATAGGATGTCCAGGAGAGAAAGAAAATCAAACAGGTTCATTTACCTTGAGATGTCCTCACAGCACATTCCAGTCCCGGGCAAAAATTTGAGAACTTCTTTGGGTAGGTCTGCTGGATGTCTCTACCCTTTGTTTACCTCTTACTTTCCACTGCTCTGCCCCCATCCTTCTTCTTCCCTTCCCTCTTTCCCCTGCTGTGTCCGCATCCTCCTCCATCCCTCCTCTTCAACATTCTTCTGGCTCCATTCCCAGTTTGTCCCTCCTCTCGACCCTCTGAGCCGCAACCTAGTCTCCTTCCCAGCTCCCTCTCACTTTCCCACTCCCTGCACTAACTTTCCTGTGCCTCTCACTCACCTCTCCTTCATGACCTTCTCTTACTTCCTCTACTTGAACATCTCTCTCTCCCCCACCTCCCAGCCCCCTTTCTTTTGAACCCTCTTTCACTTTCCTGCTTACCATTTTCTGCCTAAGTATCCCTATCTCACCCTGTCCTTCCATCCCTCTGTCCTTGCGTAATTCATTCACTCTCACTCTCCCACTCCTTGCACTAACTTTCCTGTGTCTCTCACTCACCTTTCCTTCATTACCTTCTCTTACTCCCTCTACGTGGACACGTCTCTCCTGCCTCCCACCCCCTTTCACTTTCCCACGCACCATGTTCCGCCCAAGTATCCCTATCCCATCATGTCCTTCCATCTCTCTGTCCTTCCACAATTCATTCCCTCTCACTCTCCCACTCCCTGCACTAACTTATCTGTGTCTCTCATTCACCTTTCCTTCATTACCTTCTCTTACTCCCTCTACGCCTCCTACCCCCTTTTACTCTAATACCCTTTCACTTTCGCACGCACCATGTTCCACCCAAGTATCCCTATCTCATCATGTCCTTCCATCTCTCTGTCCTTCCACAATTCATTCCGGATTGATTCATACAGATTTGGTATTTTCTTATATTTATATCCTATGCTGCAGTTGATTTGCTTCAGAATTTCTCTTCTTTTGTGCATGCAGCCCTTGGCGCACAGATATAACAGTTGCAGCAATTACTATTGTAATTTTTTTAATGATTCCTCTTGATCTGGTTAGTACAGAATTAGACAGAATGCAGAAGAAGCACATAATGTTACTGTACTCTTGGTTAAGTATCAGATGCCCCATTTTTCTTTTTGTTTGAAACATCTTTTAATGAGAGATTGGCAAAGTACATGAAATAGACATATTAAATATGAACAACGTATAGTACAATAGGACTAGTGTATAATTGCGAGAAGGAAAACAAGTCAATAAAATGATATATAGGGTAAACTCCACACTTGGCTTCACTAGAAGACAGAGGTATATGGAAAGCAATAATGCTAGGGGAATGGTGGGTGTATACTCAGAGATGGCTAGTGTACGTAATAGAAAGGGAGGAGGATAGAAAACAAGGCAAAAGGAGAAAAAAAATTAATAAGGTCTCTCCCCAGGGCAACCCTCCCTGGCCACACCACCCGTCCAGGCTCAACCTGAGGAGGCATGGTGCACAAAGGGGGCCAGAGGCCAGAGCCACCACCAAAATGGCAATGAACTCCAACCATCACATCCCAGATGTGACTACACTGACGCTCAACTCAAGAGCATTCACTTTGATCGTCAGATGCCCTATTTTTCAATTGTTTGAATGCCAGAGATTTACACAACACATTGCTTCACAATGTGACTAGACTTCCCCTTTAATGAAGGAGGCTATGAAAATCTGATTCTGCAGAGGAACCACTGCAACCCATCAGTGTGTGTTTTTCATAAGTGGCATGTGCTTAAGTGTATCATGATGTCATCTAAAGAACATAAGAAATGTTAGAACTCATCATGGTGCATGGCCTGCATTTCTCCTCTTCAGGAATTTCAATTGAAAGGAAGAATATAGCAAACTTCCAAATATCCATAGTTAAAAGCCCAATTTATACACTATAAATCAAAAATTGGAGATTTTTTTGTTTGTTGCCCTGTTGATTTGTCCCAGAATAATTCCACATTTGTTTTGAATATTAGACACTACAATCACAATGGACCATTCTTAACCCTGATGTTTCTCAAGGGGTTAATGCAGCTTTTTTCTTGGAATAACAAGGGACAGCTCACATAACATAAAACACTCCACAAAGATTATAGGAGAAAATCATTGTGTGGTATGGATTTTCATTTAATCAAGTATCTCCTTGGTGTAATGTATTTTCATCCCCAGAGCAAGAGAATAATAGATTTTCTGCAAAATCACAGACACCAGGACAGGACTGAGAAAGGCAAAGTTACATGAAATGGAAGCTGATGTGTTTCTTATTAGAAAATAAAATTATATTCCGTGGATTTTATAGACATGATGTCAAAAGAAAATGCTCTGAGTGATGTATTACATAGAACAGGGTCAATTCTGGAGCAAACCAACTGCACCATAGTGGTAGGTCCACATTTCCCAAATTCCCATATGTGTAAATAGGGTCTTAACCCCTTAAATGCTAGAGAAGTCTTCAAGGTTTTGCTTGTATTCAAGGAGACAAGAGCCCCACTCAGATCAATGTGAACTTGTGTTTGTTCACTGCTTTGCACTTGGTTTGCTCCAGAATTGCTCAGGTTTTCTCTGTTCATCATCCTCACTGATTGTAGAAAGGAGACAGTGTGTGTGTGTCTGTGTCTATCTATCTATCTATCTATCTATCTATCTATCTATCTGTCTGTCTGTCTGTCTGTCTGTCTGTCTGTCTGTCTGTCTGTCTATCTATCTATCTATCTATCTATCTATCTGTCTGTCTATCTATGTATCTATCTATCTATCTATCTATCTATCTATCTATCTATCTATCTATCTATCTGTCTGTCTGTCTGTCTGTCTGTCTGTCTCTCTATCTATCTATCTATCTATCTATATAAACACACACATATATATATTTGTTTGTGTGTGTATATATATCTATATAGATATATAGATATATTAATGAAAAAAGATTTAGACAGATGTGAATAAATGCTCTAAAACTTTAAAACGTTTACACATTACTGTATGTGTGTATATATATATACTAGCAACATGGGACGGCGTTGCCCGTCATGTTATGACCATTGGGCGCACGTGTTTGAAATGCAGACACACTGATAAACACAGACATATGCAGCATACAGGCAGACACATACCATACATCCCAAGTGTCCCTCTTTAGGAGGGACAGTCCCTCTTTGAGGGCCAAATCCCTCTGTCCCTCTTTCCCACCCTGTTGTCCCTCTTTTTAGGAGGTCAGACTGCGTGCAGGGCCGGCTCCACCTATAGGCGAGGTAGGCGCCGGCCTAGGGCGCACACGTACTGGGGGCGCGGGCATGCAGCGGAGAACAGCTGCGCCCACACACACCATGCCAGGAACCACAACACAGTCAGGTCTGTGTTGCTACAGCGCTCCCTCATCTGGTCGGATCTTTAGTAATGCAGAGCGCGCTGGGAGTCATGATCTCCCGCCGCGCTCTGCATTAGTGAAGAGAAGACTGCGCGGGAGATACAGGTATGCGATGGGGGGCAAGTTGGAGCTGAGGGGGCATAGTGGAGCTGAGGGGGCAAGTTGGAGCAGATGTGGGGCAAAGTGCAGATGATGGGGGCAAGTTGGAGCTGTTAGGGGAAAGCTGGAGCTGAGGGGGCATAGTGGAGCTGGTGGGGGCAAGTTGGAGCTGATGAGGGTCAATGTGGAGCTGAGGGGGGGCAAGTTGGAGCTGAGGGGGGGCAAGTGGAGCTGAGGGGGGGCAAAGTGGAGCTGGTGGGGCAAGTTGGAGCGGATGGGGGCAAGTTGGAGCTGCTGGGGGCATAGTGGAGCTGATAGTGGAAAGTTGGAGCTGAGAGGGCATAGTGGAGCTGGTGGGGGCAAGTTGGAGCGGATGGGGGCAAGTTGGAGTGGATGGGGGGCAAAGTGGAGCTGATGGGGGTAAGTTGGAGAGGATGGGGGGCAAAGTGGAGCTGATGGGGGTAAGTTGGAGCTGAGGGGGCAAAGTGAAGCTGAGGGGGCAAAATGGAGCTGATGGGGGCAAGTTGGAGTTGATAGGGGCAAAGTGGAGCTGGTGGGCCAAAGTGAAGCTGATAAGGGGCAAGTTGGAGCTGGTGGGGGGCATCTCTTACAGGCATCTCCAGAACAGGGGCAGAGTGGCTCAGGGGGCAGAGAGAGGACAATCATGAAAAGAGGTTGGGTATAAGTAGGCAGGGTATAAAGGGGTGGGACACAAGGGGTGGAGCGAAATGGGCGGCAAAATTAGGTTTTGCCTAGGGTGGCAAAAATCCTTGCACCAGCCCTGACTGTGTGGTGTGTATTACTTTGCTCTACAGCAGTAAAGCAATAAACTTCAGTATATGTGTTTATACATTAGTCTGTGCAAATAAAATACTTTGGTCTTGAACTAAATCATTTATTAAGTTACATAAATAGCCAGTAATAGGTCATGAAATAACCTAAAAATTCTTACTAATGCCCCGCCCACCAGCCACACCCCCAATAATATCACCTAAAACTAACGTGTCCCTCTTTGGCCCTGTGAAATGTTGGGAGGTATGCACATACACACAGTGAGCGGCAGAGACATGCAAAACACATGTACACACAGACACACTGGAGATGCACACATGGACACACATATGTAACAGAGATGTACACACACAGACACGCAACATATATGAGCAGAAACACATGTGCTCATGAGTTGTGTACCCCTCTGGCACTCAAAGGGTTAAGGTATAGAGAGGCATGTCAGAGTTAAATAGCAGTGGGAAGTGTGTTCATACCTGGGAACACTGACTTGTTAAGTCCCTAGAGGGGACTGATGTGGTGCTGATGTGGAGAGACAAATGGGGCAATCTTGGTTAAAAGTGGGTGGGGCTTAATCGCGAGTAGGGGGAGGGGCTTAACATAAATGTGAAAACGTGTTAGTAATAGGCTGGGGAAGGAGGCGAAGTGGGAGGGGAATGCAAGTTTACAGTGTGAGGGGTTTGAACACACTCCATGAGGGGTAAAACTTGATACAGAACCCTGTGGCAGTCAGTGGGTTAAGTGTGAATCTGATGGCTGTCTGTCCTGTTTCTTGCATGGCAAATGGTGACAGTGAAGAAGTAATTCAGCAATGAGGGCCTACCTTAACCCTTTGAGTGCCATTTTGTTCCCCTGGTGATGCAGCACCGTTCAGTGGCTTTACTACAGGTCCTGCTGAGGCCACTGGGAGTCAAGGTGAGTGACTGTGTGTCAGCCATCTTTCTTTCTGGCTTTGTGTGTGTGTATGGCTGTTTGGTGCTGTGTGAGTGGGGCATGAGTGTGTAATACCTGTGAACTTTTACTTGTGGAGTCCCTCATGTGGTGCTGATGTGGAGAGAGCAATGGTGCAATCTGGGTTAAAAGGGGGTGGGGCTTAATCGCGAGTAGGGGCGGGGCTTAACATAAATATGGAAAAGTGTTAGTAATAGGATGGGGAAGGAGGAGAAGTGGGAGAGAAATGCAAGTTTACAGTGTGAGGGGTTTGAACACACTCCCTGAGGGGTAAAACTTGATACACAACCCTGTGGCAGTCAGTGGGTTAAGTGTGAATCTGATGGCTGTCTGTCCTGTGTCTTGCATGGCAAATGATAACAGTGAAGAAATAATTGAGCAATGAGGACCTACCTTAACCCTTTGAGTGCAATTTTGTTCCTCTGGTGCTGCAGTACAGGTCCTGCTGAGGCCTCTGGGAGTCAGGGTGAGTGACTGTGTGTGTGTGTCAGCCATATGTATTTCTGGCTTTGTGTGTGTATGTGGTGCTGTGTGAGTGGGGGCATGTCTGTTTGGTGCTGTGTAAGTGGGGCGTGTGTGTGTGTGGTGCTGTGTGAGTGGGGCATGTGTGTGTGTTTGTGTGGTGCTGTGTGAGTGGGGCATGTGTGTGTGGTGGTCTGTGTGTGTGAGTGGGGCATGTGTGTGTGTTTGTGTGGTGCTGTGTGAGTGGGGCATGTGTGTTTGTCTGTGGTGTAGGAGCAAGTGGCGGACATATTGTTTTTTTCTGACTTTGATAGTGGTGGGCGGGCTGCATAGTGGGGCCGGGCCAACTCCCTGCATGATTGAATCACCCAATAGGAGTAGTAACTCCTGCTTTATGCCTCCCCTGGGTGTGTTTTGGCAGGCACAAAGTCTTCTTTTATATATATAGATATATATATATATATATATATATATATAAATATACTAGCAATGTGGGACGGCGTTGCCCGTCAGGATATACAGGGAATTAATGCACACACACGGATGCAAGACAAACACACACACGCAAATGCATGCACTGAGATGCATAAAGAGCGACACAGTCATACACACATACATGCAATGCACAACATGCAGACACACAGTGTGATACAGACATGCAACACACACAGTGAGGAACACACAGAGACACACACACACACACACACACACACAAGTGAGTCATAAGGGGGTGACTTATGTGTCATTGTAATGAGTTTGTGTTTGTACTTATGTTTCCACTGTGGCATTCATTCATATAGTTGAAATGCATGTGGTAATTGCACATACTATGGTGGAAGGTGGACCGTGCTGCCTCCCAGGGTGTGAGTGAGTGTGTGTGAGTGAGTGGCATTTATTCATGAAGTTGAAATGCATGTGCTATTTGCACATACTATGGTAAAAGGTGGATCGTGCTTGTTCCCGGGGTGTGAGTGAGTGTGAGTGAGACTATGGTGGAAGGTGGATCGTGCTGGCTCCCGGGGTGTGAGTATGAGAGTGAGTGATTGCATGTGAGTGTGTTACTGAATGTGTGTGTGTGTGTGTGTGTGATTGAGTGAGTGTGAGAGTGTGTATGAGAGTGAGAGTGTGTGATTGCGTGTGTGTGATTGAGTGAGAGTGTGTGAATTATTGTGAGTATGTATGATTGAGTGTGTATGATTGAGAGTGTGTGTGTGAGAGTGTGTGTGATTGAGTGTGTGTGTGTGATTAAGTGTGAGTGTGTATGTGTTTTTTGTCTGATGTGTTTGTGTCTGTGGTATAGGAGCGAGCGGCAGCCATTTTGCTTTTTCAGTTACTTGGATAGTGGTGGGCAGGCTGGATAGCGGGGGCAGGCCAACTTCCAGCATGATTTAAATCACTCTCCCATTGAATCACCCAATGGGAGCAGTAACTCCTCCATACTTAACCCTTTGAGTGCCAGAGGGGTACGTAACGCATTGCTTTGCAATGCGTTGCGTATCCCCTCTGGCACTCAAAGGGTTAAGTTGAGGTAACATAGCAATATAACATACGGTGGCTCTTCAGTTGAGGCAGCATAGCAATATGCTGAGGGAACAAATAGATAGTGGTGTTTGAGGCTTGCCCTCTGTAACATACAGCAAAGCATCTCTCTCCCTTTAAGGAGAAAGGGCGGGAATCAGGAAGCAGGAAGTGGATGAGTGACAGTTGAGACAGTTAATGAGGTGACTGTAGAGATGAAGAGTTAAATAAAAGAGTTGCTATTAAGTTTATCCCTGAGTTTGTATTTTATGGAAACATTACACCCTCGTACTGAAACAGAGTGTATGGAGGGTTACAATTATCTGTGGGAGGTGAAACAGTGTGTTTGTGGGGTCATGATCCTGAGTGAGAGTGTGTGTGGACCGGGAGAAGTTATTGATATCCCCTACTTCAGGAGCGAGTGGCAGCTATATTTTTTTTGTCAGTTGGATAGTGGTGGGTGGGCTGGAGGGGGCGGGCCAACTCCCTGTATGATAAACATGCCCCCATTGAATCACCCAGTGGGAGCAGTAAAGTTCCCACTGAATCACCCAATAGGAGTTGTGTCTCCTAATGAGGCATAAATTATGTAATGAGGCATTCTGTTCAATGTGTGTTTGTTTTCTGAAGAGACATAAATTATGTTGTGTGTGTGAGGTACCATAAATTATGCAATGAGGCTTATTCTTTTATATATATAGATATACTAGCAACATGGGACGGCGTTGCCCGTCATGTTATGACCATTGGGCGCACGTGTTTGAAATGCAGACACACTGATAAACACAGACATATGCAGCATACAGGCAGACACATACCATACATCCCAAGTGTCCCTCTTTAGGAGGGACAGTCCCTCTTTGAGGGCCAAATCCCTCTGTCCCTCTTTCCCACCCTGTTGTCCCTCTTTTTAGGAGGTCAGACTGCGTGCAGGGCCGGCTCCACCTATAGGCGAGGTAGGCGCCGGCCTAGGGCGCACACGTACTGGGGGCGCGGGCATGCAGCGGAGAACAGCTGCGCCCACACACACCATGCCAGGAACCACAACACAGTCAGGTCTGTGTTGCTACAGCGCTCCCTCATCTGGTCGGATCTTTAGTAATGCAGAGCGCGCTGGGAGTCATGATCTCCCGCCGCGCTCTGCATTACTGAAGAGAAGACTGCGCGGGAGATACAGGTATGCGATGGGGGGCAAGTTGGAGCTGAGGGGGCATAGTGGAGCTGAGGGGGCAAGTTGGAGCAGATGTGGGGCAAAGTGCAGATGATGGGGGCAAGTTGGAGCTGTTAGGGGAAAGCTGGAGCTGAGGGGGCATAGTGGAGCTGGTGGGGGCAAGTTGGAGCTGATGAGGGTCAATGTGGAGCTGAGGGGGGGCAAGTTGGAGCTGAGGGGGGGCAAGTGGAGCTGAGGGGGGGCAAAGTGGAGCTGGTGGGGCAAGTTGGAGCGGATGGGGGCAAGTTGGAGCTGCTGGGGGCATAGTGGAGCTGATAGTGGAAAGTTGGAGCTGAGAGGGCATAGTGGAGCTGGTGGGGGCAAGTTGGAGCGGATGGGGGCAAGTTGGAGTGGATGGGGGGCAAAGTGGAGCTGATGGGGGTAAGTTGGAGAGGATGGGGGGCAAAGTGGAGCTGATGGGGGTAAGTTGGAGCTGAGGGGGCAAAGTGAAGCTGAGGGGGCAAAATGGAGCTGATGGGGGCAAGTTGGAGTTGATAGGGGCAAAGTGGAGCTGGTGGGCCAAAGTGAAGCTGATAAGGGGCAAGTTGGAGCTGGTGGGGGGCATCTCTTACAGGCATCTCCAGAACAGGGGCAGAGTGGCTCAGGGGGCAGAGAGAGGACAATCATGAAAAGAGGTTGGGTATAAGTAGGCAGGGTATAAAGGGGTGGGACACAAGGGGTGGAGCGAAATGGGCGGCAAAATTAGGTTTTGCCTAGGGTGGCAAAAATCCTTGCACCAGCCCTGACTGTGTGGTGTGTATTACTTTGCTCTACAGCAGTAAAGCAATAAACTTCAGTATATGTGTTTATACATTAGTCTGTGCAAATAAAATACTTTGGTCTTGAACTAAATCATTTATTAAGTTACATAAATAGCCAGTAATAGGTCATGAAATAACCTAAAAATTCTTACTAATGCCCCGCCCACCAGCCACACCCCCAATAATATCACCTAAAACTAACGTGTCCCTCTTTGGCCCTGTGAAATGTTGGGAGGTATGCACATACACACAGTGAGCGGCAGAGACATGCAAAACACATGTACACACAGACACACTGGAGATGCACACATGGACACACATATGTAACAGAGATGTACACACACAGACACGCAACATATATGAGCAGAAACACATGTGCTCATGAGTTGTGTACCCCTCTGGCACTCAAAGGGTTAAGGTATAGAGAGGCATGTCAGAGTTAAATAGCAGTGGGAAGTGTGTTCATACCTGGGAACACTGACTTGTTAAGTCCCTAGAGGGGACTGATGTGGTGCTGATGTGGAGAGACAAATGGGGCAATCGTGGTTAAAAGTGGGTGGGGCTTAATCGCGAGTAGGGGGAGGGGCTTAACATAAATGTGAAAAAGTGTTAGTAATAGGCTGGGGAAGGAGGCGAAGTGGGAGGGGAATGCAAGTTTACAGTGTGAGGGGTTTGAACACACTCCATGAGGGGTAAAACTTGATACAGAACCCTGTGGCAGTCAGTGGGTTAAGTGTGAATCTGATGGCTGTCTGTCCTGTTTCTTGCATGGCAAATGGTGACAGTGAAGAAGTAATTCAGCAATGAGGGCCTACCTTAACCCTTTGAGTGCCATTTTGTTCCCCTGGTGATGCAGCACCGTTCAGTGGCTTTACTACAGGTCCTGCTGAGGCCACTGGGAGTCAAGGTGAGTGACTGTGTGTCAGCCATCTTTCTTTCTGGCTTTGTGTGTGTGTATGGCTGTTTGGTGCTGTGTGAGTGGGGCATGAGTGTGTAATACCTGTGAACTTTTACTTGTGGAGTCCCTCATGTGGTGCTGATGTGGAGAGAGCAATGGTGCAATCTGGGTTAAAAGGGGGCGGGGCTTAATCGCGAGTAGGGGCGGGGCTTAACATAAATATGGAAAAGTGTTAGTAATAGGATGGGGAAGGAGGAGAAGTGGGAGAGAAATGCAAGTTTACAGTGTGAGGGGTTTGAACACACTCCCTGAGGGGTAAAACTTGATACACAACCCTGTGGCAGTCAGTGGGTTAAGTGTGAATCTGATGGCTGTCTGTCCTGTGTCTTGCATGGCAAATGATAACAGTGAAGAAATAATTGAGCAATGAGGACCTACCTTAACCCTTTGAGTGCAATTTTGTTCCTCTGGTGCTGCAGTACAGGTCCTGCTGAGGCCTCTGGGAGTCAGGGTGAGTGACTGTGTGTGTGTGTCAGCCATATGTATTTCTGGCTTTGTGTGTGTATGTGGTGCTGTGTGAGTGGGGGCATGTCTGTTTGGTGCTGTGTAAGTGGGGCGTGTGTGTGTGTGGTGCTGTGTGAGTGGGGCATGTGTGTGTGTTTGTGTGGTGCTGTGTGAGTGGGGCATGTGTGTGTGGTGGTCTGTGTGTGTGAGTGGGGCATGTGTGTGTGTTTGTGTGGTGCTGTGTGAGTGGGGCATGTGTGTTTGTCTGTGGTGTAGGAGCAAGTGGCGGACATATTGTTTTTTTCTGACTTTGATAGTGGTGGGCGGGCTGCATAGTGGGGCCGGGCCAACTCCCTGCATGATTGAATCACCCAATAGGAGTAGTAACTCCTGCTTTATGCCTCCCCTGGGTGTGTTTTGGCAGGCACAAAGTCTTCTTTTATATATATAGATATATATATAAAATATGTGTATGTGTACGTTTGTGTATCAAGTACTGTGCAAAAGTCTTAGGTGTGAAAAAATGGTGTGAAGTAAGAAAGCTTTAAAAAATAGACATGTTAATAGTTTATATTTCTCAATTAATGAAATGCAAAGTGAGTGCACAGAAGAAAAATCTAAATCAAATCAATATTTGGTGTGACCTCCCTTTGTCTTCAAAACATCATCAGTTCTTCTAGGTACACTTGCACACGTTTTAAGGAACTCGGCAGGTAGGTTGTATCAAACGTGGAAAATTAACTACAGTTTTTCTGTGGATTTAGGTGCCTCAGTTGCTTCTCTCTCTTCATTTAATCCCAGATAGATTCAATGATGTTGAGATCAGGGGGGCCATACCATCACTTCCAGGACTCCTTGTTCTTCTTTACACTGAAGATAGTTCTTAGTGACTTTAGCTGTATGTTTGGGGTTGTTGTCATGCTATAGAATAAATTTGAGGCCAATCAGATGCCTCCTTGTTGGTATTGCATAATGGATAAGTATCTGCCAGTACTTGTCAGCATTGAGGAGACCATTAATTCTGACCAAATCCCCAAATCCATTTGTAGTAATGTAGTCACGGTCTTGCAAGGAGCCTCCACCATGCTTCACTGTTGCCTGCAAACACTCATTCTTATACCACTCATCAGCTTTCGACAAATAAACTGCCTTTTGCTACAGCCAAATATTTCAAATTTTGACTCATCAGCCAAGAGCACCTGCTGCCATTTTTCTGCACCCCAGTTCCTATGTTTTCATGTATAGTTAGTTAAGTCATTTGGCCTTGTTCCTATGTCAGAGGTATGGCTTTTTGGCCCCAAGTCTTCCATAAAGTTCACTTCTGGCCAGACTTCTCCAGACAATATAGATGGGTGTACCAGATTCCCACTGTTTTCTGCCAATTCTGAGCTGGTGGCACTGCTGTACATCTTCTGATTGTGAAGAGTAAGGATGTGAAGTAAGCATTATGTGTCTTTCATCTGCTGCACTAAATTTGCTTGGCCGACCACCACGTCTGTGGTCCTTAACGTTGCCCGTTTCTTTGTGCTTCTTCAAAAGAGATTGCAAAGCACATCTGGAAACCCCTGTCTGCCTTGAAATTTCTGCCCAGTTTTATTCCATCTACACAGCTGTTTCTGTTTCAGTTAATGAATGTGTTTCAACACACATATTAAATTGATGCTCATTAGCCCCTGTTTGGTATAATTGTTTAATCATACATCTGACAATATGCCTACAAAATCCCTGACTGTGTGCACGTTTACCTAGAAGAATTAATACTGTTTTGAAGTCAAAAGGTGGTCACACCAAATATTGATTTGATTTAGATTTTTCTTCTGTTGACTCACTATGCATTTTGTTAATTGATGAATATAAACTATTAGTGCCAGCCAAATACTAACATGCCACACACACTTCATTCCATCCCACTTGCCTCTGTCTTCCAGCCAGCTAACATTCCACAAGGCTGAGACTCACACATGCCACTCCCTGCTGGCCAGGACGCACTGCTGTTCCTTCTACCTGCCACCCCCTGTTGGCTGGTACTAGCTAATTCTCATAGAGTGACAATCATTCAGATCTTATCAAGGTGGGATGCTCCATATGAGGTAAGAAAATTTAACAGGTGACAGTTTCACTTTAGGAATGACAGGGCTAAGGGTATTTTCTGTGGTAGGCAGCGGTAGATGCGGTTGGAGTTAGGGCCATGTGAGCGATGAATATAATCATGGGTGGAGTTAAGGGCATGTAGGAAACTTTCCCTAGAGGAACTTAAAATTTTAATCTGACCCTAAATATGATACCAGAAGCGTCACAGCTGTGCACCAGTAGTTTGAAGGGTCCATCAGGAAATCACATCTTCCTATTTCCTACAAACTCTATAGTTTAACCACATTGGATGTTAGAGGCATATCTAATGCATTGAGAAGCAATGTGCAGGTTTGTCTTTCTATTTGCACTTAGGGGTTTGGCATAATGTTTGTGGGCTAGAGAACCCTCTCAGTCATTGCTACTATCTAAATATTTATCTCTATTTTCATGTTAAAACTTTGTCTATTATATGGATATTTTATGGTGAGTTAGAGTGTGAGCTTTCCTTTTCTTTGTCCTTGTTGTGCACACTTCTCCTCTGCCCATTCGAACAGCTTCTCATTTATCCAATTTAACCACTAATGTGGGGGTGGATATAAATGTCTTACTTATTGAGAGAGCTGGTGGATCCACAGTTCTCCTATACATGTACTCGCACACAGTGGCATAACAATAAGGGCAGCACCTGTGTCCGGACCCGTCACTCCAGGGCCCTGGTTGCTTCCGGCAACCCTGCCCAGGACATGCTATCGCTGAGGTCTGTGCCATCTTCAGCACAGACCTCTAGCAGCTGATCTTCCTCTCCGGCACACTAGTAATGCAGAGCGCTGGGAGATGACATAATCTCACAGCGCTCTGCATTATTGAAGACAGGACCGTGCAAGAACTCCACCTGTATAGAGGTCTGTGCAGAAGGAGGCACAGACCTCTCCTGCCACACCACTGGACCACCAGGGAGGTAGGAGATGGGCAATGTGGAGAATGGGGGCAATGTGGAGATGGGGGGCAATGTGGAGATGGGAGGCAATGTGGAGACTGGGGGCAATGTGGAGTCAATGTGGAGATTGGGAACAATGTGGAGGTGGCCAGTGGAGATGGCCAGTGGGGGGCCAGTGTGGTTGAGGGGGGGGCAATGTCATTGGGGGGGCCCATGGCAATTCTTGCACTGAGGCCCGGTGGCTTCTAGTTACACCTCTGCTCACACAATGCATGCCCATTGGGTTTTTGCATCAGGTAAGTCCTCCATTTACATCTTTTTTTATCATGTTGTATATCTTCTGCTTTTAATTGCAATACACTGGGACCCACAAACATAAAATAAAGCATTGCAAAGATCATATCTAAAGGGTCCCCTTCTTACACAGTTACTACAATATCTCATCAGGGAATTTATAGGCGTATTAGAGTAGGAATTGCCATAAAGTGAGATACCTGGACGGGGTGGCAAGCTTATATACAACTTGGCCAATTTGTGAAACTAAAATCTCACTTATGTACTAAGAAATATAATATATACCCAATACAGTGCACGCATTTTCACTTTATATAGAGGAGTGCAGGTTTGTCTTTCTGTTTGTGTTAGCATCCAAGGGGTTAATCTGTTTACTCGTTCAACAAATTATTTTTGAGGTACTATAAACAGTATCATTTTTTCAGCTCTGCTTCATCTTTTTAATTACAAGTCAACTGCTGGAACTGCACCAGTAAGCACTAAAGACAGATTTCAGTTTTTCTCTCACTTTTCCCATTATGAAGTCTCTGGAGCAACAGCTGTTTAATACAACAGGTTATGCCTTGGGGTCCTCCGGGACAGGGATTTAAAAAGTAGTAAATGAAAATCAAATGCTCCCTGTGTTTATTTGCAAGCTGAGATCCAAAATGCTTTAGAGAACGTCGCTTTGTGCAGGAGGTGGCTATATTTTTATGTCGTTTGAGGGAACATTAAAGGAGCAATTCCAGATCTAGAACACTACAAATCTTTCTCTGTAATGATAATGCCTTACCTTAAGTACTCCAAGTGCATCTTTGAACGCAGTGAGGCTGATGTATTAAGGAAAGAGGAAAGAAACAAATTCAAATTTGCATTGATTTAAAGGAGCAGTAACTTTTTTATGCTGCAAGATGTACATTTCCAGAGTTATCATTTAAACCTGTTTTTTATATTAGCAGTGCCCTCTAGTGGTCAAATTCCAATTAGTTATTCTGTTACATTGTAATGGAGAGGAAAGTCAGTGACATACAGTTCTCCATAGAAGGTGATAGAAACTGCTGAATCACTTCCTGTCAGTTAGAACTAATAGGAAGTAAACGCACAGTAAATTCACTTCCTGATTATTTGACCTGTTATAACTTTTGAGTAAAACAACTGACAGCAGTGGGAGTGACCTTGTTTTACTCAACATGAAAAGTTCTATAACATATATGTTATATTTAAAAAAATATGTACCACTCCTATAAATGGATACATAACCCCTTGCATGCTTTGCAATGCATTGGAGACCTCTTTAGCATGCTAGGGGTTAAAAGTCTAACATCAATGGCAGTTTGGGTAATTTTTACCTGGCCTCAATTGTACATCTGGTGTTCTCCAAAATTATGGCAATTTTCTTAATAAATTAGCCTTATTTGAAGGGATGAACTAAAAGGTAAGAAAATGCAACCCAAAGATGAAGGATATCCTTGGAATAAATGGCTATTAGTGTGTTTAACAGAACAACATGTGTGTCTAATTCATACAGCAATCTGGTATATCTTTTCACTGTATTTTACATTTGATCTCTTTTGTACTCTGTAGCTGGACAATGACATTTTACAATGTAGACCTCCAGCTGTTGCACACTACAAATTCCATCATCCCTAACCAGCCAGCAACTTGTGGTCCAGAGACTAGCTACTATGTTTAAATGGTTCTAAAGAGAAATGGATGGAGATTTTTTCAATGGCTAATCTCATTCAGACCTGATAATGTTTATTGAGAGAAGACGTGATTTAAATACAAGCCTAAAATGGGTATTAACAAATAAGGGCAACTAAAGATTATACGTAGACAGTCTAGGAGGGCAGCACTCATGTGATGCAACAACAAAGGCCAGAAGAATAGATAAGAACACACAAGAACATATAAGAAGCTTACGGGGTTAATATCTGTGCCACTCAAAATGCTGGACTTGGTGATGTTTCTGTAGTATGTGATTATGTAAAGTGATATCAGGCATGTAAGTGCTTCCTCTTTCACTCTGTGTATCTGTCTATCTATCTATCTATCTATCTATCTATCTATCTATCTATCTATCTCTATCTCTCTATCTATCTATTGGTCTATCTATCTATCTATTGGTCTATCTGTCTATCTGTCTATCTATCTATCTATTGGTCTATCTATCTATCTATCTATCTATCTATCTATCTATCTATCTATATCTTTATTAATATGATGCCACACAGTGTATGCAGCGCCTTACAATAAACGTATGTTACAATAAATAAGAGGGGATAAAATAAGTGCCACATTCATAGAAACAATGGGAGAGATGTCTCTGCCCAAAGGAGCTTACAGTCTAAATTTGTAATAGAAGACAGGCAGCAGGGTAGTACCTGGTCCTAGTGCTCCAGAAGATAAGATTTCAGGGTAGACTTAAAGACAGAGGGGGATTGTTCTAGACATAGAGAGAGGGGAGTATGGAGTTCCATAGGTATGGTATCTATGTATCTATCTATCTATCTATCTATCTATCTATCTATCTATCTATCTATATGTCTGTCTGTCTGTATCTCTATTATATATATATATATATATTTTTTTTTTTTTTTTAAACATACTTGGGAATGTCACCTTGAGCCACCGGAGAGAGCTTATGTGCTGTGTAAATGATGTGATTCTCGCATAAAGGGCAAGGTTTAACTGGGTGGGTTGGGCTTATCACCCTTTCATCATAAAGTAGACAGGAAGTGGGCAGAACAGGGTGGGAAGGAGGAGAAGTGGGTGGGAATTGGGAGAAACAGGATGAGAAGTTGGAGTAGTGGGAACTCATTACTGCCGGGGAATCAGTCTCTACCCTGGAGACCCTGTAATTAACTCTAAAAACCGGAGTCTTTGGGGCACATTCGAATAGTTCCCAGGTATGTATAATATTACTGTGTGTGCTTGAGAGAACTTTAGGGCACATAGTTTATATTATGCATTGTGTGCTTACTGTTGGGGCTGGATATGTAGCTTAGTATTAACAGTGTATATTAAAAATCTTGGGTAGTTTATTAGATATTTAGTTAAGTTGTTTTTGGTGGTTTGCTACAAATAAATTGTGGCTCCTGCCTCTCAGTCTTTTTGCGGTAGCTACATGCAGTTGCCCAGCAATGTGTCACACTATCTGATAATGTTGCAGGTTACACCACTTGTTCCTACAGTGAAAGCAATGGATGGCATGCTGCACGATGGCAGCGACGACTAAGGTTTGATTTTTGTTTTATCTAAAATAATAGGATTTTCCTTACTGAGTAAAACAAGGGTACTGTGGGGAGATGCATCTTTCCAGGTTATTACAGTTTAAACTGATGTTTTAACATTAACATTACCCTATACAGGACAGATTTAAGACAGTTATTCTGTTGCATTCTATGGTAGAGGTGAGTCACTGACAAACAGTTCTCCATAGAATGTGATAGAAACTGCTTAGTCGCTCCCTGTCAGTTTGAATTTTTATGAAGTAATCACTCTGGATTTCTGTTTCCAGAGAGTGTAACAGTGTTGAACATTTATAACTTTGGAATACAACAACTGCGAACATGGGTGTTCCCTTGCTTTACGCAACAAAAAGAGCCCTATAACATATAGGTCTTCATAAAAAGTTCATAAAAAGCTTATTACTCCTTTGTACATTGCCAAGGGGCCACCAGACAGTTAAAGTGGAACTATCATCTATATTGAAACCCAATCCCAATATTTTTAAAAGGCTGTAGTGGTCCAAAACAGACTGTTTTACTATTATGAAATGCTTCTTGTCTCCCATACTTGGTCCAATCGATGTGGCATCTATGACTGAGAGCACTGCCATCTTAATTTCGTACGGCATGTTTGCCAGCGCTGCTTCACCCTAATTCCTGTCTGCACCTTCTCTCTGGGGCTGGCGCTCATTGTGCACCTGGCATTCTGTATTGGGTGGTGGGCAGGCATACCAAGGTAGAGGAGATGGCCAGCACTGCAATTTGTTGTACGCTGTACAAGTGTGTACTGCAGATAACCTCCTGTTGAAGTCACCATCTTGAAATTTAAGTATGCTTTTTCAGGAAGCACAGCAATTTAATTAAGAAAAAAACACACAATTGAGACTCGATTTAGCTTGCTGTTTCTCCTGGGGGCAGGAATCTCACAGGTGAAAGTGCCACTTTAAAGGGATAGTAATGTCAGGGCTCAAAATTTCAAGTCCTGAGCTACTAGCCAGGCCTGAAAGGTTACTCGCCACCAGTTTCCATGCCTAGCCCCACCCATATCCCCGCCTTTAACCCCACCCATCTCAAGTTCTCTTTGATGAAATTATACTGTTGTTCTATGTTTTATTCAGAATAAAATTAACAAAAATATTCAATAACAGACAATGTACACACATAATTAAAAAGGAAAATAAGTGCATAAGACATCAACAAGTGGAGGTCCCAGGTCAAGTGTAAATGGCAAGGGCCCCAACATTTTACTGCCCAGACAAACATGACCGAAATGGCCTGTGTCAGAACGTCGCTTTGTTTCTGTGTCTGCCTATGGCTGATTCTGTGTATGTGCGTCTGAGGCATGTATGTGCGTCTATATGCACATGTGTCTGTGGCATGTGTGTGCATGTCTGTTTGTGTGTGAGTATGCCTGAGGCATATGCATACATCTGTATGTACATGCTTGGGGAGTGTCTGAGACAAGTATTTGTTTGTATGGCTGATGTACTAAAAAGAAGTTGATCAATTCTGGAGCAAACCAGCCTAAATAGTGATGAGCGAGCACCCCAATGCTCGGGTGTTCGGGTGCTCTGACCGAGCACCCACGGAGGCTCGAGTGCTCGGCCGAGCACCCGAGCCCCATTGAAGTCAATGGGAGGACTCGAGCATTACACCAGGCACCCCCTGCTCTGATGAGGGGAGGGTGCCTGGTTCATAGGAAAAGGGCAGAAAATGATGGAAACACCACAGAAATGGTTCAGGGACAGCATAGGGAGGATGTCTGGATGCATCTTGGACTTCAACATCGCTGCTGGGAACGATCTTTCGCCCGTAGTACGCCATTTTTACAGACTGACCGTAAAACACACAAAAAGGAAGATAAAAACGACTTTAGGCGAAAAATTGTTACCAAACAGTATTTGCTGTATATTTACTTGTATATCATCTGCAAATTCTCCCAAAAATTTCCTTGATTTTTCTGAACTGAGGCCATGATTAAGAGGGAAACGTGCGCAAAGGCAAATTCTCCCAAAAATTTCCTTGATTTTTCTGAACTGGGGCCATGATTAAGAGGGAAACGTGCGCTGAGCCGACCATCTAAAACATTATGGGTGAGGGTCTGCTGCGGAGCTGACCATCCTAAACATTATATGCGAAGGCCCGCTAGTGAGCTGACGCTATAAAACATTATATGAGAGGGCCCGCTAGAGAGCTGACCCAATAAAACATTATATGAGAAGGCCCGCTGGTGAGCTGACCTATACAAAAATTGTCAAACAGGGCCCGCTGGTGAGCTGGCCCTATATAAAAATTATATCACAGGGCCCGCTGGTGAGCTGGCCCTATATAAAAATTATATCACAGGGCCCGCTGGTGAGCTGGCCCTATATAAAAATTATATCACCAGGTATATGGAAGAGGAGGAGGAGGATGAGAAGATTAAGAGTCAACCATATACCCGTTTTTTGGGTGGAAGGGGTGAATGGGAATACAGAGTATTCCCATCATTGTAAATAACATATATAAAGTGAGTTTATGTTCCCCCGGGGCTTTCCTCCAGTGGAGTGGAGAAGTCAGGGGAAATCCAGGCCTTGTTCATTTTTATAAGTGTCAACCTATCAGCATTTTCGGTGGAAAGGCGGATACGCTTATCTGTTATGATGCCACCAGCAGCACTAAATACCCGCTCAGACAGAACGCTGGCGGCAGGGCAGGCCAGCACCTCCAAGGCGTAGAGTGCCAGTTCATACCACGTGTCCAGCTTGGACACCCAGTAGTTGTAAGGCACAGAGGGATCATTGAGGACGCTGACACGGTCTGCTACGTACTCCTTCACCATCTTCCAAAACTTTTCCCTCCTTGTGACACTAGGCTGCGCATCAGGGTGAGGGTGCTGGCGGGGTGTCATGAAGGTGTCCCACGCCTTGGAGAGTGTTGCCCTGCCTTTGTCGGAACTGCTGTGTGCTCCCCTTTTCTCCCCTTCTCGGTTGGCCAAGGTAGCACGTACTCTGCCGCCAGCGTTGTCAGATGGAAAATTTTGGAGCAATTTTTCGACAAGAACCTTCTGGTATTGCACCATTTTGCTTGTCCTCTCCACCGGAGGAATGAGAGATGAGAAATTCTCTTTGTAGCGGGGGTCCAGAAGGGTGAACACCCAGTAATCCGTGTTGTCTAAAATGCGTGTAACGCGTGGGTCACGGGAAAGGCAGCCTAACATAAAGTCAGCCATGTGTGCCAGAGTACCAACAGGCAAGATTTCGCTGTCCTAACCAGGAGGATGACTCTCAATCTCCTCATCCTCTTCCTCCTCTTCTGCCCACCCACGCTGAAGAGATGGAACTAAAGTTCCATGGCTACCCTCTGTAGCGGAGGCAACCGTGTCTTCCTCCTCCTCCTCCTCCTCCTCCGCCTCCTCCAATTGTCACTGAGAAGACGAAGTGAGGGTGCTCTGGCTATCACCTTGTGTAAGCTCTTCCTCCCGCATTTCCACCTCTTCCACATGCAAAGCGTCGGTTTTAATTGTGAGCAGCGAGCGTTTCAGTAGACACAGAAGTGAGATGGTTACACTGATAATAGCGTTATCGCCGCTCACCATCTGTGTCGATTCCTCAAAATTGCGTAAACCCTCACAGAGGTCTGACATCCATTCCCACTCCTCACTTCTGATTAGAGGAAGTTGAACGGAGAGGCGACGACCGTGTAACAGCTGGTACTCCACTACTGCCCTCTGCTGCTCACAAAGCCGGGCCAACATGTGGAAGGTGGAGTTCCAGCGCGTGCTCACGTCACACAGCAGCCGGTGAGCTGGCAATTGTAAGCGCTGCTGCAGCTTCAACAGGCCGGCTGAAGCTGTTGATGACTTACGGAAATGTGCACACACGCGGCGCACCTTGGTCAAGAGATCATGCACATTGGGGTAGGTTTTTAGAAATCGCTGAACCACTAAATTAAATACATGCGCTAGGCATGGTACGTGTGTGAGCTTGCCGAGCTCCAAAGCCGCCACCAAGTTACGCCCATTATCACACACAACCATGCCTGGTTGCAGGTTGAGTGGCGAGAGCCACTGCTCGGTCTGGTGACTAATCCCCTGCAACAGCTCTGAGGCCGTGTGCTGTTTGTCCCCAAGGCACATCAGCTTCAGCACGGCCTGTTGACGCTTCCCCACTGCAGTGCTACACTGCTTCCAGCTACCGGCTGATGGGTGAGTGGCGCTGCGCGCAGAGAATTCGGAGGTGGAAACGGAGGAGGAGGAGCCAATAACGTAGGTGCTGGCGGAAACCGTGATGGAGGTAGGGCCCGCAATCCTCGGCGTGGGTAGCACCTGTGCCATCCCAGGGTCCGAGTCGCTCCCAGCCTCCACGACATTCACCCAGTGTGCCGTCAGGGAAATGTAGCGTCCCTGGCCACAAGCACTTGTCCATGTGTCAGTCGTTAAGTGGACCTTCCCAGTAACTGCGTTGGTCAGGGCACGGGTGATGTTACGGGACACATGGTGGTGTAATGCGGGGATGGCACACCGGGAAAAGTAGTGGCGGCTGGGGACCGCGTACCGAGGGACAGCTGCTGCCATCAGGCTGCGGAAGGACTCAGTCTCCACAAGCCTAAATGGCAGCATTTCGATGGCCAGTAATTTGGAAAGGTGTGAGGTTAGTGCTATGGCCTGTGGGTGGGTGGCTGGGTATTTTCGCTTGCGCTCAAATGCCTGGGGTAACGACATTTGGACGCTGTGCTGGGACAGGGAAGTGGATGTGGTCGCTGATGGTGCTTCAGATGGTACAGGTGCAGGGCGGGAGGTATGCGGGCCTGCGCCTTCGACAGGCGATTGGCCGGCACCGAAAACAGGGGAAGAGGAGGCAGTGGTGTGGCCTGCAGACACAGATGGGCGATCCAGGCGTTCCTCCCACTTATTACGGTGCTTGGATGCCATGTGTCGGATCATGCTGGTGGTGGTGAGGTTTCTAGTGTTCATGCCTCGGCTCATTCTGGTGTGGCACAGGTTGCAAACTACAATTCTTTTGTCGTCCGCACTTTCCTTAAAAAAACTCCATACCGCGGAACACCTACCCCTTGGCAAGGGAGATTTACGCAAGGGGGTGCTCCGTGGAACATTTGCGGGCCGGTTTGGTGCGGTCCGCCTTCTTTCTGTAGCCACACCACTGCCTCTTCCAGCCTGTTGCGGTGCTGCAGATGGCTCACCCTCAGGACTGCTGTCATCGCTCGGCTCTCCACCTTCCCAGGTGGGGTCAGTCACCTCATCGTCCACCAAGTCCTCCTCCACTTCCTCACTCTGATCATCCTCCTCATGTCTTGATCCCACCACATACTCAGTCATTGACAACTGTATATCATCCTCCTCATCAAGGTCTTGAGACAGTAATAGTGGTTGATTTAATGGCAACTGTGTCTCATCATCATCATCATCCACTACTTCCTTTGACCTTAAATGCCGTTCACATCTGTCATCTTCTTGTGATTGGGTACCCTCTAGAGGTTGTGAATCAGGGCACAAGATGTCATGTTCCTCTGCAAGCGTGCTTGGAGAGAGGGTCAAATGAAGGATTGGTGATGAGACGAGCTCCTCACTATATCCCAGTGTGGGATCACTTCTTTGACCAGACCCTCTATGGTGGGAGGAAGGATGATCAGAGTGAGGATTATGTTCACCAGACTCTTGGCTACTGAGAGTGGACTTGGTGGAAGACAGGGTGGTGCTTATCCGACTGGAAGCAGTATCAGCTGACATCCAACCGACCACCTGTTCGCAGTGGTCGGACCTCGAGAGTGATGTCCTGCGACGCCCTGTAAAATGAGACATGAAGCTAGGTATGGTGGATGTCTTTCTGTCTTGTGCTCTGGCACCAGGCGCAGTTTCTACGCGTCCTGACCCGCGCCCTGAACTATCAGGATCACGTCCACTTCCCCGTCCCTTTTTACCCGCCTTCTTCATATTACACGGAATATGTGCTGCAAATCTGAAACTGTGCACAGTCAACAGAATGTGCTGCTAAACTGCGGCGACGCACAGTGAATGGAATATGTGACTTTGATATTTTACAGTTTGAAGACTTAACAGTATTTTTTCCTATTCTGAAACTGTGCACAGTCCACAGAATGTGCTGCTAAACTGCGGCGACGCACAGTGAATGGAATATGTGACTTTGATATTTTACAGTTTGAAGACTTAACAGAATTTTTTCCTATTCTGAAACTGTGCACAGTCAACAGAATGTGCTGCTAAACTGCGCCGACGCACAGTGAATGGAATATGTGACTTTGATATTTTACAGTTTGAAGACTTAACAGATTTTTTTCCTATTCTGAAACTGTGCACAGTCAACAGAATGTGCTGCTAAACTGCGGCGACGCACAGTGAATGGAATATGTGACTTTGATATTTTACAGTTTGAAGACTTAACAGTATTTTTTCCTATTCTGAAACTGTGCACAGTACACAGAATGTGCTGCTAAACTGCGGCGACGCACAGTGAAATGTGACTTTGATATTTTACAGTTTGAAGACTTAACAGTATTTTTTCCTATTCTGAAACTGTGCACAGTCCACAGAATGTGCTGCTAAACTGCGGCGACGCACAGTGAATGGAATATGTGACTTTGATATTTTACAGTTTGAAGACTTAACAGTATTTTTTCCTATTCTGAAACTGTGCACAGTACACAGAATGTGCTGCTAAACTGCGGCGACGCACAGTGAATGGAATATGTGACTTTGATATTTTACAGTTTGAAGACTTAACAGTATTTTTTCCTATTCTGAAACTGTGCACAGTACACAGAATGTGCTGCTAAACTGCGGCGACGCACAGTGAATGGAATATGTGACTTTGATATTTTACAGTTTGAAGACTTAACAGTATTTTTTCCTATTCTGAAACTGTGCACAGTCCACAGAATGTGCTGCTAAACTGCGGCGACGCACAGTGAATGAAATATGTGACTTTGATATTTTACAGTTTGAAGACTTAACAGAATTTTATCCTATTCTGAAACTGTGCACAGTCAACAGAATGTGCTGCTAAACTGCGGCGACGCACAGTGAATGGAATATGTGACTTTGATATTTTACAGTTTGAAGACTTAACAGTATTTTTTCCTATTCTGAAACTGTGCACAGTACACAGAATGTGCTGCTAAACTGCGGCGACGCACAGTGAATGGAATATGTGACTTTGATATTTTACAGTTTGAAGACTTAACAGTATTTTTTCCTATTCTGAAACTGTGCACAGTCCACAGAATGTGCTGCTAAACTGCGGCGACGCACAGTGAATGGAATATGTGACTTTGATATTTTACAGTTTGAAGACTTAACAGTATTTTTTCCTATACTGAAACTGTGCACAGTACACAGAATGTGCTGCTAAACTGCGGCGACGCACAGTGAATGGAATATGTGACTTTGATATTTTACAGTTTGAAGACTTAACAGTATTTTTTCCTATTCTGAAACTGTGCACAGTACACAGAATGTGCTGCTAAACTGCGGCGACGCACAGTGAATGGAATATGTGACTTTGATATTTTACAGTTTGAAGACTTAACAGAATTTTTTCCTATTCTGAAACTGTGCACAGTCAACAGAATGTGCTGCTAAACTGCGGCGACGCACAGTGAATGGAATATGTGACTTTGATATTTTACAGTTTGAAGACTTAACAGTATTTTTTCCTATTCTGAAACTGTGCACAGTCAACAGAATGTGCTGCTAAACTGCGGCGATGCACAGTGAATGGAATATGTGACTTTGATATTTTACAGTTTGAAGACTTAACAGAATTTTCTCCTATTCTGAAACTGTGCACAGTCAACAGAATGTGCTGCTAAACTGCGGCGATGCACAGTGAATGGAATATGTGACTTTGATATTTTACAGTTTGAAGACTTAACAGTATTTTTTCCTATTCTGAAACTGTGCACAGTACACAGAATGTGCTGCTAAACTGCGGCGACGCACAGTGAATGGAATATGTGACTTTGATATTTTACAGTTTGAAGACTTAACAAAATTTTTTCCTATTCTGAAACTGTGCACAGTCAACAGAATGTGCTGCTAAACTGCGGCGACGCACAGTGAATGGAATATGTGACTTTGATATTTTACAGTTTGAAGACTTAACAGAATGTGCTCTAATCTGCAACTTTGCACACTAAACAGAATGTGCTCTAATCTGCAACTTTGCACACTAAACAGAATGTGCTCTAATCTGCAACTTTGCACACTAAAAAGAATGTGCTGCTAATCTGCAACTTTGCACACTGAACAGAATGTGCTCTAATCTGCAACTTTGCACACTAAACAGAATGTGCTCTAATCTGCAACTTTGCACACTAAACAGAATATATGAATTTTTTTTTTTTTGTTTTTTTTCCCCCCACACAAAATAAACTGCTGCCCCCACACACAGTAGTCCTAAAAAGGACTTTTGGGTCTTTTTTTTAACAAATTTGCTTTTCTTCTCCCTACACTGACTTTCCCTTCCTATCCTCATCTCTCCCTGGCTAAGACTGAGCCGAACTCGCTGGTCAGGTGCTATACAGCACCCGACCACGGGTTCTGGCCAGCCAATCAGTGTAATGCCAGCAGCCAACATGGCTGCTGGCATTACACTGATGTCAGAGCCTCCCTGCACGTTTATTGGCTGCGCAGCAGCCGCGAAACGTGCGGGGAGGAGACCCGAACATGGCGGGCGAGCACATGCGGTACTCGTACGAGTACCGCCATGTGCCGAGCTTAGCGATGCTCGAGCCGAACCGAGCATCGGCCGAGCATGCTCGCTCAACACTAAGCCTAAACAGGGTAGGAAAAAATGTTCAAGTGCATTTATATGGAGATTTTAACCTCTAACTCACTGTGGAGTAATGTGTTGGAGGCTTCTTTAGCATTCAAGGTCACTAGCATTTAAGGGCTTAAAGTCCCCATTTAAACTACTGGGAATTTTAATTTGTTGTCATGGTGTGGACAGTTGCATAAGAATTGCTCCATTTAATCTTACTATATGGGTGATGGACAGAACAGAGGAAGGATCAAGGATGGGGAGGAAGGAATCTTTTTCTTCCCCACTTCCCTCCAATATCAAACCTGGGCAATCTGGAGTTCTCCAACTGCTGTTGGACTGCACCTTCCATTATTTTCAGCCTGATGACATGAAGCTGAGGATGATGGGAGCTGAAGTCTAATAGCATAAGGAAGGAGACTGATTGCTCTCCCATGCTGACAGGTGCTCCATTATGTCAGCTCCGATCAGTGCCAAGTTCAGTGCTGTTAGTCTCTCTTTATCGCAGTTTTCATACAGAGCTGCTTTGCCATTAAATACTGATGAGATGGCCCATGTGTTTCATTGCAGTGCTCACTCGGCACAGTAACATGCAACTGGTGATTTTTTGAGAGTGCAGACAGGAGAACAATACAGAACACCAGCAGTAGTAGCCCGCGGTCTGAGAAGTGCTCAGTAGCTTATGGTCAGCACTGCTCCTGCACATTTATTCATACCAGTAAAGGGATAGTAATACTTCGTTTTATCTTTATTTTATTTTGTAGGCATTAAAAAACACGAAGAACGATATAAGTCTTGTCTCTGAAACTTTTATAGTTTGAGAGATATTCACAAGCAAAGTTTCCCCTCCTGCCCATTTTACCTAGTGTAAGCCATCTCTTCTCAGATGTGGAATGCAGTCCATAGACCCGACAGATAACAGCAGGGGACAATCTTCTTCCTATGAGAACAATGAAAGCCCTGCCCCCCTTGACAAGTTTTTCAGGTTTTTTCCTTATCTTAATTGAAGATTGTCCCTCTCTGCAATCTACCTGGGCACCTCCCTTCTGCTCTGGCTGAGCAGTGTTACATCAGTAAAAGGGGTGGTAGGGGGATACTTTGTCACTGAATTTCTCTTGAACTACAACTCTGACAGAATTGAAATAACACTCTCCAAAGTCCAAATACTATGATGATTAATTAGAGCTGCTTTTATTATGAAACATTACTATCCCTTTAAAGAAGCAAAATGCAAACATTAAAATACTGTGGAACGAGGCATTCATGTAAGCACTCATCTACCCGAACGCTGCTCCGAGCTCTTTCTCCCCATCTCTGAGTTCTCTGTCATTCCGCACGCAGAGAAGGGGAGACAGAGCCTGGAGCAGCGTTTAGGTAGATGAGTGCTTACATGAATGCCTCATTCCACAGTATTTTAATGTTTGCATTTTGCTTCTTTAATGGTATGAATAAATGTGCAGGAGCGAGAGTCTAATTTTTCTCTTTTTTATTTTTTTTATTGCATGCGTTTCTATGAAATCACTCCTCTCCCCTTGCCTGCACACACACACACTTTGCAAGTATTAATCTGCAAACATCTCTCTACAGGGATGGAGGTGTTTAAAGCTGGTTAGGTCTCTCCTGCTGCTCTCAATCAGACTGCATCAGTTCCATGACTATGAGTGAGAGCCAAATGTTCGGTATGATCGGTAACAATCTTCCCCACCTGCTCCCCGGACCTTAGCGCTCCCTGTGCCCAGTGGGTCTGGGTCAAGGCAAGCACAAGGATGTGGAGAGCTCCTTCCTGCAGATGTTCTGCACTCTGCTGCCACCTACTTCTTTATACTGAGCGGATCGCTGTTCAATCCATGTGGAAGGCATATGTAATGAGCTGTCTCTCAAAGCCATAGGAATAAGACTGCAATGCAGAGTGCCCACAGCATCACGCACCAAACCCCTTGTAATGTCACATTTGATTGCTTGCTGTGATTGGCTGACCATCATGCCAATCACAGTAATAGTAATTGAGCGCTGAAGCAGGGAGTAGATCCTGGGACACATTTTTGCCGTGGACTGTCCCTGGAAACCGGGACATCTGGTCACCTATCATACAGGGCTTCAATTTCCACTATCCCGCACTCAATTTCTCCTCGCCAAATGCGAGGAGGCGAGTGGAAATTTTGAGCTCTGGTCACTATTAAACTTTATCTGCGAGTCTTCTTTAAGCTTTTTATAACTCTTTGTGCTATGTTTAATGACTTACAGGTCTGTAGGTCAAAAGATATTCAAGGTAAAAGGATCCCCCTCCCGCTCCTTCGGTCCGCCTCCCCTTAGAGCTGCAATCTAGTCGTGGGACCGGATGGATGCAGCGAGGGACAAATTTCAGTCAGTACGTATAAGGAAAACAGTGCCCCCCTTGATGAAGGAGGGCAGGATTTTCCTTTTGCTTATTGAAGACTGTCCCTCACCTCTCTCCATCCAGACTACACTTAGAGGCAGCGTGATGCAGCCAGAAGCGGCGGGAGGGATTTCCTTTTACCTTGACTATCTTTTGAACTACAGACCTGTAAGTTGTTAAACATAGCACAAAGTTATATAAAAAGCCTAAAAAAGACTTGAAGATAAACTTTAATAGAGCAGCTACTATCACTTTAAATCAGCCCTGTCTCAGAGCGGCATGGAAAGAGTTAACTTAATTTGTGTGTTCCATACAGTATGGTGGTGTATCCCTTCTCATTTCTGATCAGAAATACATTCATGAGCTCCGAGCTCATTACGTTTTCCACTGATATGGAAATACGCGTGACATTTCAACAGCGACAACAAATCAATAGCAAATTGACATATTCAATGTATATAATATTTGCCTCTTGGGTGAAAATGGTTCTGCAGTAATTATTACAGAACAATAGGGCCTTATGTATAAAGTCAAAGTAGAGTCATTCTGGGGTAAGCCAAATTCACCATAGAGGAGAAATAAAAAATTACCATTGGTTTAACCCTCAAAGCACCAGAGAGGTAGCCAATGCATTGCAATGCAGTCAATGGCAATCAAAGGGTTAAACGGGGCTTTTAAACCCTGGGACACTAGAAAATTCTCCAGTGCATTGTGAAGCAATGCATTGGAGACCTGTCTAGCATTCAAGGGGTTACAGACTCCATTTAAATCAATGGGAATCTTGATTTGTCCCCAGAATTGCTCCACTTAGCTTTCATAATAAGGCCCAAATGAGACAGGAAGTAAAGCACAGCCGTACAGATCTGTCTAAATGATATTCGTAGCGCCACTAACAGTATAGAATAATGCAAGGTGTTAATAAATCTGCTGAAAGAACCAGAGGCGTAACTAGAAGCCACTGGGCCCTGGTGCAAAAAGTGCCATGGGCCACCCCCCGACCACATTGCCCCCTCCCCCCACTGGCCACCTCCACTGGCCATTTCCACATTGCCTCCAATCTCCACATTGCATCCACATTGCACCCAATCTCCACATTGTCCCCCACATTGCCTCCACATTGCCCCGAATCTCCACATTGCCCCAATATCCAAATTGCCTCCACATTGCCCCCAATATCCACACTGCCTCCACATTGCCTCCATATTTCCCCCCAATATCCACATTGCCCCCAAATTGCCTCCACATTGCCCCTAATATCCACATTGCCTCCACATTTCCCCCCAATATCCACATTGCCCCCAAATTGCCTCCACATTGCCCCCAATATCCACACTGCCTCCACATTGCCTCCACATTTCCACCCAATATCCACATTGCCCCCAAATTGCCTCCACATTGCCACCAATATCCACATGGCCCCAAATTGCCTCCACATAGCCCCCGAATTGCCTCCACATTGCCCCCAAGATCCACATCACCTTCACATTGACCCCCCCCCCATCTCCTACCTCCCTGGTGGTCTAGCAGCGTGGCAGTAGAGGTCTGTGCCTCCTTCTGCACTGACCTCAGAAGCTGGTGCTCCCGCTGGTCCTCTCTTCAGTGATGCAGATGATGTCATCTCCCAGCGCTCTGCATTACTAGAGTGCAAATGAGGGAGCTCAGCAGCTAGAGGTCTGTGTCGAAGAAGGCACAGACCTCAGCTTGCATCTTGTGGTCAGCCAGGCCCCTGGAGTGTCGGGCCCCAGTCGCAGGTGCAACCCCTGTGACTCCTACTGTTATGCCAGTGGAAAGAACCCCACAGTGTATCCAAATGTTATACATTTATTAAAAGCATTTAAAACATCAAATAAAAAGAACGTCACCTTAACCCTTTGGGTGCCAGAGTTGTAACCCTTTGTCACTCAGTTGGGTTAAATTGACCTCCTATAGACATAAACATAGCACTCTCTGGATTTCCCCCGGAGATTCCAGTTTTGGCTTCTATTACCGAGTCTCTGGGGCAGAGGCTGATTCTCTGGATGTGGGGGTATTTTAATAAAACTTTGCCCACTTCCATGTCTTCCCAGTGTGCTCCTCCCACTCCCCGCCCACTTCTCCTCCTTCCTCAGGCTATTTCTCATTTTTTTTTAAATATTTTTAAGCCCCACCCCCACTCACAATTAAGTCCTGCCCCATTTCTGATACAAATCGCATCATTGATCTCCCCCAGTGGCACCAGAGGAAATACATAATAAAGTTCCCAGATATGAATATAAAAGGTGGGATAGTGCCGTAAAGATATATATACACATATGACTAAGTAAATTTTCTGCCACCGATGTCAAGGCAGGCACCAAAATTACTGAGTCAGCGGCTGTCCACAATCAGAAACCATACACTACAACACTCACAGCATTAATCCCCCTCACTCAAGTAGAAAAGGCACATATAGCATGAACTTGAGCATCTCATATAGGAGAATGAGGGAACGATAGGTTCACAATCCATACAGTACAGACCAGAAACCAGACTACAAATCCCATTAACCCCATCCAGCCTTGGGTGTCTGAGGATGATTGGAGTTGGAGTCCTCAACAACCAGAAGGCTTCAGGTTGCCCAACTGTGTTTTAACTATTTGAATGCCAGAGGCATCCAACTCATTGCACCACAATGCGTTGGATACCTCTCTGGTACTCAGAGGGTTAAACTCATTATTTAAATCTGTACTATATGAGATATTTATCTGTATTTGTCAGTTTATGCACTGTACCTGATGGAGCGGCCTGGTGTGCCACATACTAACATTCCACTTTCCCTCCCAACTGCCACTTTCTACCAGAGAGTACCAGTTAATGTGCATAAACTGACATAAATAAATACATCGAAATATCTTATAAACTATAGGTGTAATTAACCCCTTAAAGACCAGCGGTCCCGGGGTGTGTGGTCCTTTAACCCCTTGAGGTCCGACGATCCCGCGGTGTCTGGTCCTTTAAGGACCAGATAGACAAGTTCGACGTGCCGTCCCACGTGACCAATCACGTGGGGCGGCACATCGAAAGGAGGACTGAAAGAGATCGCTCCGGTCTTGGAGCGATCAATTTCAGTCCACGGTATTACTCACCGCGCTCCTGCAGGAGCGTGTTGAGTAAAAGTACGTGACGTACCAGGTGTCACGGTTTATTATGACTCTCAGACACAGGTTTTAGGTAAAAATCAATTTTATTGAAATAATAAATTGATAACGTAGGATGGCAATCACATACATACAGATATATACAGAATATAACAAGACAGAAGGCAGACTCTACCGGTCCTGTCAATATACCGGACAGGACAGTCTGAAGTAATAGAATGTTAGGCTCTACCGGCCTTGCCAATACCGGGTAAGGCAACCTGCAGATGGAATCGCATAACGGTTCTACCGGCCTTACCAAATTACCGGGCAAGGCAGCCTCAATAGATTCATAATGTAGGCTTTACCGGCCCTGCCAATACCGGGTAAGGCAACCTCAGATGGAATGTGGCAAAAGGTTCTACCGGCCTTACCAATACCGGGCAGGGCAGCCCTGAGATAGTAGCAGCAGTCAGATGGTAATGGCAAATTGACAGGATCGTAAGCAACCCAGTGTACACACACTAAGACTAACAGGGGAATCGTAAAGCCGCAAGGCTTTGGAGCAAACCAGCGTCCGCACGCTGGGACCAACACTGAATTGTATAGCCGATAGGCTTAGGAGCAA
Organism: Rhinophrynus dorsalis; assembly: GCA_037306005.1. NCBI lineage: Eukaryota > Metazoa > Chordata > Amphibia > Anura > Rhinophrynidae > Rhinophrynus > Rhinophrynus dorsalis. The sequence continues at coordinate 225,842,869 of CM074725.1, forward strand.
ACCAGTGACCGCACACTGGTGTAACAAGCGAGTTAGTATAGCCGTAAGGCTTAGGAGCAAACCAGCGTCCGCACGCTGGGACCAACACAGAATTGTATAGCGGATAGGCTTTGGAGCAAACCAGTGACCGCACACTGGTGTAACAAGCGAGTTTGTATAGCCGCAAGGCTTTGGAGCAAACCAGCGTCCGCACGCTGGGACCAACACAGAATGTATAGCTGATAGGCTTTGGAGCAAACCAGTGACCACACACTGGTGTAACAAGCGAGTTAGTATAGCCGCAAGGCTTTGGAGCAAACCAGCGTCCGCACGCTGGGACCAACACAGGATAGTACAGCCGATAGGCTTTGGAGCAAACCAGTGACCGCACACTGGTGTAATAAGCGAGTTTGTCTAGCCGCAAGGCTTTGGAGCAAACCAACGTCCGCACGCTGGGACCAACACAGGATAGTACAGCTGATAGGCTGTGGAGCAAACCAGTGACCGCACACTGGAGTAACAAGCAGTGTCGCCGACGCGACCAGGCAGGAGGTCGCCAGGATACAGGAGACAGGCGATGCGATGACAGGAACCAGCAACGATCAGTCAGGTCAGAAAACAGCAGAGAAGAAGTTCAGCAGGAACTGCAACACCAGAGACTAGGCCGGAACCAGGACTGGAAGTACTTCAGCATGCAGGAAACACTGGAACAGTAGAGATCAGGAACTCAGGAACACATGAGATCAGGAACACTGGAACAGAGGCCCAGCTATCACTGGCATAGTGATAGCAAGAAGGTCAGAAACAACACGAAAGGGCAACCAAAGGGTGCCCAATCCAGGTTTAAATAGGCAATGAAAGGCGGGCTATCTGCAGACAGCCAATAGCAGCCCCCTACTGGTGACAGACAAGGAACTGCAGCAATCACGGGCACCGTGATAGTACCCCCCCTTCAAAGACCCCCTCTCCTAGAATAGGGTCTAGGTTTCTGTGGGTAATTGGCATGAAAGGCCCTAGTTAACCTAGGTGCATGAAGGTCCGTACTATCCACCCATGATCGATCCTCAGGACCATACCCTTTCCAATGTACCAGGTACTGTACCCTTCCTCTAAGCCTACGGGAATCAATAATGCTCTGAACCTCGTACTCCTCCTGGCCCTCGACCTCAACAGGTCCTGGCACCACAGGTGTGGTAGTATAGCGATTGCAAACCAGAGGCTTAAGAAGGGACACATGGAACACATTATGGATACGCATGGATGCAGGTAGGTCTAGTGCATAGGAGACAGGGTTAATTTTGCGAATAACTCTGTATGGACCAATAAACCGAGGAGCCAACTTATTAGACGGAACCTGCAGCTTGAGATTTCTGGAGGAAAGCCATACTCTATCCCCAACCTGAAAGGAAACCGCTGGAAGCCTTCTGCGATTAGCATGGCGCTGATGACGCTGAAATGACTGACCAAGTGCCCTCTGAACTTGTGCCCATGTGGAACGGAGTTGCTCGATATGCTAATCCAGAGCTGGAATCTGTTGCGTCTGAAATGAGTCTGGAAGCAAACAGGGCTGGAACCCGTAATTAATCAGAAATGGAGAGCTCCCAGATGAAGAATTGACCGCACAGTTCCTGGCGAACTCTGCCCAAGGCAACAAGTCGAACCAATTATCATGATGGTCAGTAACGAAACAACGGAGAAATTGTTCCAAGCCCTGATTAGCTCGTTCAGCGGCTCCATTGGTCTGGGGATGGTAGGCAGAGGAGAAGGACAGCTGTATGCCCATCTGTTGGCAAAATGCCCTCCAAAATCTAGACACAAACTGGCTCCCCCTGTCAGACACCAGTACCCTAGGCACTCCATGCAACCGGAATACTTCTCTGGCGAACACCATTGCCAATTCCTTTGCTGAAGGAAGACCACGGAGGGGCACAAAATGAGCCATTTTAGAAAACCTGTCCACCACCATGAATATAAAGGAGTACCCCTTGGACATAGGCAACTCTCCCATAAAATCAATGGAAACATGAGACCAGGGGCGTTCGCCATTAGGCACCGGTTGAAGCAAGCCCACAGGGAGATGTCTCGGGGTCTTAGCGCGGGCACAGATGGCACAGGCATTCGTAAATTCGGCAGAATCGTTTCTCATGGAGGGCCACCAAAATAACTGAGAAAGGGACCATAACAATTGGTCTCTACCAATATGTCCCGCAGCCTTAGAGGAATGGTAGGTTTCAAGCAGCCTAGTACGAAATGGTTCATCGACAAAACATTTGCCCACTGGAGTTTCATGGGGAGCGGACCCCTGAGAGGCCAGGATCTCCTCCCCTAAAGGAGAAGTGATACTCGTGCGTATAGTAGCCAGTATTCTATCAGGTTGGATGATGGGTGCTGGTGCTTCCACTCTGTCACTGTCGGCCTCAAATTGTCTTGACAGTGCATCCGCCCTGATATTCTTTGACCCCGGTAAGTATGATACAATGAAATTAAATCGAGACAGGAACAGTGCCCACCTGGCCTGACGGGAGGACAATCTCTTGGCCTCCGAGAGATAAGTCAGATTTTTATGATCTGTTAGGATTAATACGGGAGTCTTGGTACCTTCAAGCAAATGACGCCATTCCTTAAGAGCGAGGATAATGGCCAATAATTCTTTGTCACCTATCTCATAGTGGCCTTGAGTGACAGTCAACTTCTTAGAGAAAAACCCACAAGGTCTGAGAGTACCACCTTTCTCGTGTCGTTGCGAAAGTACTGCCCCAACCCCAATATCTGAGGCATCCACCTCTAATGTAAATGGAAGTAGAGGATTGGGGTGGGATAACACAGGAGCCGCAGCAAATGCCAGCTTCAAATTCTCAAAGGCATTCTCAGCAGATACCGGCCAGCAAGAAGGATTAGCGCCCTTGTGCGTAAGATCGGACAAAGGTTTAACAATGGAAGAAAAGTTCTTAATAAACCGCCTATAGTAATTAGCGAAACCCAGGAAACGCTGTATGGCTTTAAGCCCCTTGGGTTTTGGCCATTGTAAGACAGCTGACAACTTATCCTTGTCCATGGCAATGCCATCATTGCCAATTATGAACCCCAAGAATGGCACACTGGTTCTATGAAAGTCACATTTTTCCAGTTTACAAAATAGTTTGTTCTCACGGAGTCGTAGCAATACTGCGTATACATCTTTGATGTGCTGTGCCATGTCTTGAGAGTAAATCAATATATCGTCCAGATAAACCACAACACATGTCTGTAACATATCTCTCAGAACATCGTTTATCAGTTCCTGGAAAACTGCGGGGGCATTACATAGCCCAAATGGCATTACAAGATACTCGTAGTGCCCAGCTCGAGTATTAAAGGCAGTTTTCCACTCATCACCTGCTCGAATGCGCACCAGATTGTAAGCGGCCCGTAGGTCCAATTTGGTAAAAATCGAAGCGCCCTTAAGCCTGTCAAAAAGCTCGGTGATGAGTGGTATTGGGTATGCGTTTTTTGCCATTAGTTTATTCAAGCAATGCATGGTCTTAATTCGCCATTTTTCTTTTTTACAAAAAAGAACCCCTGGAGTGACAGGCCCGGTCGCAGGTGCGACCCCTATTGTTACGCCACTGTGTGGGAAGTTTCTACTGAAACTCTGCCCACTTCTGCTCCTTCCCAGCCTGTTACTTCCACTTCCCGCCTGCTTCTTCTCCTTCCCAGCCTGTTTCTCAAAGTTTTTTACATTTTGTAAGTCCCACCCCCACTCATGATTAAGCCCCTCCCCTTTTTAAAGTAAATTGCGTCATTTATCTCCCCCAGCATCACCACCGGACTCCCATCTCCGGGAAGTCTACCAGAAAAAGTACCCATTTATGCAGATTTGATGGAGTCACTCTGATCTACTGAGAGTGACAGAGTACAAAGGGGAGTTCCAGGATAACTCTAAACCCCCTCTCAGTTTGCCTGTGCCAAGGGGTTAACCTCTTAAGGACTAGCCGCATGTCCAGAACGTAAGGACCAATGGGCATTTTTTTTTTTCCGAAATGGAATCAGGTGTCTTGGAACAGTGTGCAGCCGCGCGGTGACCCCTGAATTCCATGATGTACATATAAGTCATGGGTCCTTAACCCTTTGAGTGCCAGAGGGGTACGCAACGCATTGCTTTGAAATGCGTTGCGTACCCCTCTGGCACTCAAAGGGTTAACGTAAGTTATGCCATGATGTATATGTATGTCGTTGGTCCTTAAGGGGGGAAATAATTACCACCTACATTTTAACCCTTTCAGTGATTTGCAATGCGTTGTATACTAGTCCTGGCACGCAAAGGGTTAAGACCTGCATTTAGATATATTTTTGTGCCCTTGGTGAAAACACAAGACCAGAATGACAAGCCCCATAGTTGAATTGCCTAAATAAATACATTTGTAGGCTCGCTGAATTAATTACTTGTTACTGCATCTTGATAAGGGTATGACACAAAACTAATTAATTGGCATAGCGAATTGCCATGATAGGAACTATTGATAGACAGTTATGTGTTTTATGTGTTACAGTTGGAAACATTTTACATTACTTTATGAATACAAATCCAATTAATTTGTTATAAATGTGCATAATGATTAGATGTGTACAATACATTTCACAAATAAATGCTATGTTTGTATTAGCCCAGGACCACCCCTACAGTGATAATTAGCTAACTTAATCTCATTGTATTCTTCAAATATAGCAATATTACAGTATCATGTTATAGGGATATTAACATCTAAAACTATTTACAGAAATGTGTGCAGACTGGCCTTTCCTTAACCCCTTAACGACCCATGACGTACTGTACATGTACGTCATGAGGTTGCGGTCCCTAAAGGACCAAGGACGTACATGTATGTCATGGAATTCCAGGCTCCCTGCTCAGCTACACGCCATTCGGGGAGTCCGGAATCAGATTCTTAAAAAAAAAAAAAAAAAAAATTCCCTGTGGTCCTTAAGTGACTGCCGCGTGCGTGCGCGGCCGGTCCTTAAGGGGTTAATAATTATATAGATTTTTCTACCCTCTTGAATGTTAGAGACATCGTCGATGCATTTTGTGATTCCTTGGAGACCAGGGATAGGTGAAAAATTCAATTTTCTTTTCTCAAAAATTTTCATGAAAATATTTTTTTTTTCCAGGGCATTCCTGCAGATAGAAATTCCGTAACGCCAATGACAGTTCCCCCTGCAATACTAGTAGGAGCCCAGCACTAGCAGATAGTACTACTGCCACCTCATCCTCAGGGTAGGGCTACCAATTCAGCCCTTTACAACTGGACACGTATAACAAGGCTTGCTACATGGCTGCAGTGCTTATTATTGGACTGCAATGTTTGCCATGTATCCATGAAGAAGGCATTTTTAATATGTGCCCAACTTTAAAGGAATCACAACCCTTCCTTGGGGACCTGGTGTATGCTTCTAACAAGGTGATCATTTGAGTTTTTCCATGCAACTGTGTGCAATAGCAGTACAGAGGGGCACCTACCTGAGTCTGCTGTGTCTGTGAGTATGACACTAGATTTAATGGACTAAATCCTTTTTTTTAGTATTTGTTATAATCTTTTTGTAACGGAAGCTGCGAAGGGACCGCGTCGCCTTCCGCCGTCGTTCCCGGGTCTCTCCTTCTTGACGCAGATAAGCGCCGTCAGATGCACCAGTTGGAGTATGGACAGTCACTGGAAGCAGCCGCAGGATCGCTGGAAGCAGGGAAGCAGGGAAGAGTCCACGTCACTGCCTGACAGTCCACGAAGTTAGGACGCAGGAAACTGGCAGCAGGCGGTCAGCGATTCAGGATACTTGGCGCAGATGGGTATCAGAGTGGATACTTTAGACCATAAGCAATACAAGACTCCAGGACTCCTTGTTCACTCCAAAACAGAACTCTCTTTATTGAACCAAACCACACATATTTATACAGTTTCAAACCACACTAACTTGGAGCACAGTACAGGAGACTTAATTCAATCACAGTTCATCAATAGGACACAGCAAATGGTAGGGCAGAATACAATGGAGTAGTCACAGGGATAATTCAGTCACCACAAAGGGTCCAAGAACCAACAACAAATGATTCAGGGAAACATAATAGGGCAGACATGATTGGATTAATCACACAGCAGGGGGCCACAAGACAGTGCTCAATACAATGACTTGAGTAATTAAGCAAAAAGGCTTGGGGGACTACAATGCATATTGAAAGTAAATATGCTCAAACTCAAATGATTAACCTTTTGCAGGTCAGAAGAGTTTGCAGCACCCAAGCCTTGAATTGTTCTTTCCTCTGGTACAGCTGCCTATCCACATAAGGCTAGCCAAAGTCTCTTAGTCCAGGATAAGGGCTTGAGAGATCGTATGCCAGGGCACAAAGGAGTGTCCAATATCCATAATCCTTGGGCCCAGGGGTGAATAAATGCCATGCCCAGACAAGAGCTCCCAGTAACGGGTAGGATCCGTTACATTTCTCCCCCTTTTGGTTCCAAGCCAGCGGGTGCGGTAGTAAACGCTGGCTTGGAGCTGTAGGAGGGCATGGAGGTGGTGAGGCACTTGTCTGGACAGTGCACTAGTCCGAAGGCCTTGGTCCTAGGCCAGTTTCTACTGAGGGGCCCCTTGTCCTGTGCCAGTGGTTAAAGTAGTCTTTCTGTTCTGGGCCAGGGGAAAACATGAGCCCTTTGTCTGGGCCAGGTAGGGGGAAACAAGGCCCTGGTCCTGGGCCAGGGAAACAATTGCAAGTCCCTTTGTCCTTAATCCTGGGCCAGAGGGTGAAGCAGTCTTTTTGTCCTGGGCCAGGGGAAAACATGAGACCTTTGTCTGGGCCCGGTAGCGGTGTACAGGGCCCTTGTCCTGGGCCAGTGAAGAAAATGCCAGTTCCTGTGTCCTTAAACCTGGGCCAGGGGAACTGATGCCTGTCCTGACAAACATCAAAACAGGTGGCCTCTCCTGGGCCCATCTCCAGGCAGTGCTGAAGTCAAATCCTTCTGGGTCTGGGGCCAGTGGCTCAGGGTCAAGAGCCAGTCTATAAGGGGGATCTCCCTGGGGCAATTGTGCCTCTGGCTTCTGGGCACCAGAGTTTGGGGAGAGAGACCCATCTCCCCCTTTTAGTTTGGCCAGGGCCCCAGAGGGACAGGAGCGGATGCAGCTCCCACGCTCCTGGGTCAAATCAGGTATGGGCCTGATGGGGAATACATTCCCACCCACCAAGCTGGGGTCAACAGGGGACAGGGCAACACAAATGTCCTTGGTGAGGATCCTGGTCCCACTCACCAAGGTGGGAATCTCCAGTGCAGGGAGAATAGCAGGCTCTTTAATGATGACCGTGACCCCACGCACTAGGCCAGGGGTCTCAGGGGAAGGCAGAACAGATGCTGGGCTGGGGATGAGGACGGCTGTCCCACTCATCCCAGCCAGGACTTCACATGACCTGGTGCTCTTGCTCTCCCGCACCAAGTCAGGGGTTACAGGGGGACTGATGGGGCACTCTTCCCCACCCATCAGGTCAAACAATATATCCAGGGGAGTTCCAGCAGCCCTACTTTCTCCCAGTCCGCTGGTGTCCTCCTCTGGTAGGCCATCACGCACAGGCCTTTCTTTTGCCTTGAGGGAGACCGCAGTCCCATCCCTCAAGGCGGCATTACTTGTACTCCTGGGGAGCACGCACGGCTCCGCTCCCAGGCCATCTTCCACCCCCACCAGGGTCAACATTTTGTGGCTGCTGCTGGGTTCTCTCCCACCCAGTACAGCAGGGGTCTCAGGGGGACTGATGGGCTTGCTCCCACCCAGCAGTTTACAGTCCATGTCTTTAGGAGGGCCAGCGGCACTGTTTTCTCCCAGCCCACTGGGGTCCTCCCCTTGCAGGCCATCACACACCGGCCTTTCTTCTCCCTGGAGGGAGACCGCAGCCCCATCCCTCCAGGCGGCATCACTCATAATTCTGGGGAGCACGCACGGCTCCGCTCCCAGGGCATCTTCCACCCCCACCAGGGGCAACATCTTGGGGCTGCTGCTGGGCTCTCTCACACCCACTACAGCAGGGGGCTCAAGGGGACTGATGGGCTCGCTCCCACCCATCAGTTGGGGCACACAATTGCTGCTGGTGGGGACCTGCGTCTCGTCCACCTCAGCTGGGGAAACAGGGAAAGGGGCAACTGGCCTCTCAGGGGAGACGTCCGTCCCATCCCCTGATGCCGAGGCATCTTCTGCACTGAGGGGGAACGAATTCCCACCCCTCAGCTCAGGCAACAGACAGTCCAGGGAAAAAGGGGTATCAGGCAGGGCAACAGGGGCACTGGTGAGGAACGTATTCCCACCCACCAGTGTGGAGTGAACAGGGGCAGCTCCATCTAAGTCCTCAGCTCCACTGAAGTCCTCCTCAGATGAGTAACCCCCCCAGTCTTTTTCCTCTCTTTGTATCTCCTGGGCTTCCTCTATCCAGCCCATGTACATTAGCTCCAAGTTCCATTCCTGCTTGACTAAACGGTCTAGGTTCCCCTCCTGGTCTGGAGGAAAGTAACTTCCAAACATGGCCTTTCTTTTCTCCCAAATCTCCCAGTAGCGGCTGTAATTCCTCTGGCCGAAAGTAGCATCCTCCTGAAAGGCCATCCATACCAGTTGTTGGAGTTTCAGGCGCAAGTTGAACGGGAAAAAGTTGACCATAACTCCTGTATACTCCTTGTGAAGGCACTTCATCATTTCCCAGTATCCGTCCTGGACTTGGAGCTCCTCTGTGATGCAGGTGGTGACCTCCCGGTAAAACTCCTCGGCTAAATCACCTAGGAAGGTCTCCCATTGACATCCTATGTAGTGGTACCGCATGTCATACACTCCTATGGCCTCCGGCAGCCGTGCTTTCGCCGCCATCTCTTAGCTGGTACACCCGATAAAAGAAGGAGAAATCCCACCGCTGCCACCAATGTAACGGAAGCTGCGAAGGGACCGCGTCGCCTTCCGCCGTCGTTCCCGGGTCTCTCCTTCTTGACGCAGATAAGCGCCGTCGGATACACCAGTTGGAGTATGGACAGTCACTGGAAGCAGCCGCAGGATCGCTGGAAGCAGGGAAGCAGGGAAGAGTCCACGTCACTGCCTGACAGTCCACGAAGTTAGGACGCAGGAAACTGGCAGCAGGCGGTCAGCGATTCAGGATACTTGGCGCAGATGGGTATCAGAGTGGATACTTTAGACCATAAGCAATACAAGACTCCAGGACTCCTTGTTCACTCCAAAACAGAACTCTCTTTATTGAACCAAACCACACATATTTATACAGTTTCAAACCACACTAACTTGGAGCACAGTACAGGAGACTTAATTCAATCACAGTTCATCAATAGGACACAGCAAATGGTAGGGCAGAATACAATGGAGTAGTCACAGGGATAATTCAGTCACCACAAAGGGTCCAAGAACCAACAACAAATGATTCAGGGAAACATAATAGGGCAGACATGATTGGATTAATCACACAGCAGGGGGCCACAAGACAGTGCTCAATACAATGACTTGAGTAATTAAGCAAAAAGGCTTGGGGGACTACAATGCATATTGAAAGTAAATATGCTCAAACTCAAATGATTAACCTTTTGCAGGTCAGAAGAGTTTGCAGCACCCAAGCCTTGAATTGTTCTTTCCTCTGGTACAGCTGCCTATCCACATAAGGCTAGCCAAAGTCTCTTAGTCCAGGATAAGGGCTTGAGAGATCGTATGCCAGGGCACAAAGGAGTGTCCAATATCCATAATCCTTGGGCCCAGGGGTGAATAAATGCCATGCCCAGACAAGAGCTCCCAGTAACGGGTAGGATCCGTTACACTTTTCTCTTTGGCTTTCCTTTGTTTTCAGTTGTGGGGGATTATACATTTTTTTTTTGCTATACAAACTGTAATTTGAAGATAGATATACACAAAGTGAGTGCAAGAGCATTTGTGTGTGTTGCACCACTAAACACCAAGAAAGGATGAAGAATCTGGTGGTGGTGCTGTCATGATGATGAGGACTACGATGATGATGATGGTGATGTTGACAACAGTGAAATGAGAGCTTTCTTACAAACAGAATGGGAGAGAGATCTTCAGGTGGAATAGGGTATCAGTAGTGATATAATAGTAGTGACATAATGATGTTTGTTAATTTAGTTCCTGTTGAGTCATCTGAGTATCACATGTTACAGGATAAGGCTTGCCTTGCTGTAGGCCTCAGTCTGTTAACAATTTTTTCAATACTTAGTCCTATGGCAAGGTAAGCCTTCTGGTGGTAAGTAGAGGTGTTCAAACATTTTCACCTCAAACTGAAATCGGCGAATAATGGCACTTTCCGCTTGGCGAAACATTTCTCACAAAAAGTGCAGTTTTTCTGCTTTTTCACGCCTTTTCTGCCCATTGAAATCAATGGGAAGAAAAGTTTTCTACAGACATATAAAAGGCTGTCAGGCTCTCACAGCAGCCATTCTGTGTCTGTGAGAGGAGAGAGCAGCATGTTTTTTAGCTAGAGGAGATAGGCAAATAAAGGGGAATTGAAGCTTAGTTTAGGAAGTCATTTAGGTAGGACATTTGTTCTCTGTATTAGGAGAGTCTGGGGCACTCTAAGAAGGGAGGAAGGAGGTTGTCCCCCAAATACTCCAAAATTCCATGTGACTGACAGGCAAGACACAGGCAACCTATTCGCTCGCTGATCTTGCTGTTATTGTCCCTGTGCTGGGTGGGGAAGTCTGGGGAAAGACATTGTTGATTTTCTTTTTCAGTTATAATTTTTTTTTGGACAGACTGTGATAAGACAGCAGGGTGGACAACTTAAAAAAAAAAAATTAAAAAAGAATAAAAAATGAAATATCTTCGGTGAAAGTGACAGACAGCTGACTGGGCTTAGGTAAGGCATCATACAGCTCCATCAGTTGTGTTGTGCACTGTACAGTAAAAAAACACAGTATATTATTATTATTATTATTATTCTTTATTTATATAGCGCCAACTAATTCCGCAGCGCTGTACAATTGGGGAATAGACATACAGAGGTATTAAATAGTACAATCAGATGTGTAGAACAGGAGGATCAGAGGGCCCTGCTCGTGAGAGCTTACAGTCTAGAGGAAGGTAGGTTTGATACAGAAGGTATAGTTACAGAATCTCCAGAAAACGCACAAGGGGAAGGGGTAGGGGTGGAGCAGTGTAGGGGCGTGAGAGTAAAGTAGGAGTTCAAAAACCTACTGCAGCAATGGTTGTTGCAGCATGATGATCCGTTTACTCCAAGGGAGGATGCAGTTTGTAGAAATATAGAACCATATAAGAAGAACACTGAAGATGACAACAAGTCACATTTAATGTGTTGATGATGCTGGCAGCAGCATAATAGAGGAAGGTGTAGCAGCTGAACCACCCACTGCATCACCTGTCCTCAAAGTAGTAGTGAATTTTGTTATAGTAAAAGTAAAAAGAAATTGTATGAGGCCTCCAAAAGCTTAGAGGAATATAAGTGTAGTAGTGGGCAAGTACTGTCAGGTGATGCTGAGGATGACCTAATGATGACTGATGATGATACAGATCTAGAATATATCCCTGTTACGGTTGGCAAGCAGAACCAGGAGTCAGACGATATAGTTAATATAACCTTTATTATGAGAATAATAACAGAAATGCAATATAATATATACACACAGTGGGTGATCGAAAAGGCGAGTACTGTATCAGGAATAGCAGTCTCCCAATATCACCACCACACTGTCCGAGACTAGGCCTCAGCCTGCTGGAGTCTCACGGTAAGGTAAGGGCCTTCTAGTAAGCACCAGATAGGATAGTCAGGCGAGCCAAAGTTATACATGGAGCAGGTAGTCAGCCAGAGCCACTGGTTTGCACCAGATAGGATATCCACTGAAGCGATGGAATGCTGGATGCACAGTGGACAGAGCCCAAGTCAACACCAGAGTGGGTAGTCAGACAAGCCTAGGTCATACACAGAGCGGGTAGTCAGCCAGAGCCACAGGTTTTCACCAGAAAGGATATCTGAGCCAAATCGGAATGCACAAGTAGAATAGTCAGACAGAGCCACAGGTCAACACCAGAATGGATGGACATACAAGCCGGATCATACACAGGAATCAGGAATACTAGATAATGAACTGCTCAGAACACCAACGTAAGGGTGACTGAGTCAGGACTCAGTCTGCCCTTTAAATCCATCCACAGGAAGTAGGTAGGAGGAAGAGCTAGAGGGAGGAAGTAGGTAGGAGGAGACTACCGGAAACAAACACACATAAAACAGAGGCCTGCAGCATGCTTGAATCCTCTTGCCTGCAGATGACGCGTGGAAAGATGCCGAGTGTCACTGAAGCTGCGGCGCTGGAAACAAGGTACTGTGGCAATCCCTCAAGCATCCTTCTCTTGTTCAGATACAGATGAAGTTGAGAGTGAGGATGATGACAGGGCTTTAAGTTTAGCAGAAAGTCAAAGGCTGTATCTTCCTCCGCTTTTAAGGAGCACAATGCCTGTCTATAAACTGTTTGAGAAAACCATTGGAAAGTCTGACCCTGGACAAGTACAGATGTCAAAAAGCACACGGTCACCCTATAAGTCATCCTCAGCATCACTGCCTCTTCAAAGTCCAAGTCCCACTCAGCCACAAACACCTGGTCTAGGGTGTTGGTCTAGGGTTATAAGAGGGGTGCCGCAGGGTTCAGTCCTGGGCCCAATGCTTTTTAATTTGTTTATTAATGATCTAGAAGTGGGAATTGAAAGTAGCATCTCAATCTTTGCTGATGACACTAAGCTATGTAAGGAAATACATACAGAGCTGGATGTTTTTTCCCTACAGAAGGATTTAGATAAACTAAGTGAATGGGCAGAAAAGTGGCAGATGTCATTTAATGTAGATAAATGTAAGGTTATGCATTTGAGTTGTAGAAACAAACTTGCTACATACACTCTAAATGGGAAACAACTTGGGAAATCCTCATTAGAGAAAGATTTAGGCGTACTGATAGACAACAGACTTCACAGCAGTGTGCAGAGTCACTCAGCTGCTGCAAGAGCAAATAGAGTACTAGCCTGCATAAAAAGAGGTGTAGAAGCAAGGGATGCTAATATTATCCTACCTCTGTATAAATCCTTGGTTAGGCCTCATCTAGAATATGGAGTACAATTTTGGGCGCCTTTTCTAAAAAAAGACATTACTGAACTGGAAAAGGTGCAGAGACGTGCAACAAAACTGATAAAGGGATTGGAGGATCTGAGTTACAAAGAGAGACTAGCCAAACTGGGGTTTGTTTACATTAGAAAAGAGACGTCTAAGGGGTGATATGATTACCATTTACAAATACATTCAAGGTCAATACAAAGAACTATCCAATGAATTATTTATGCAAAGAGCTGAGCTACGAACAAGAGGTCATCCATTAAGACTTGAGGAAAGGCGCTTTCGACTAAAACACATGCAGGGATTCTTTACAGTAAGGGCGATAAGGCTATGGAATTCTTTGCCTCGGGATGTTGTGCTTGCAGATAATGTAACTGCATTCAAAAAAGCAATGGATGCCTATCTAGCACAGAACAATATTGACAGTTATGACAGATGGCTTCAAAGCAAATAGGATATTGATCCGGGGAACTATTTGTCACACACACACACACACACACACACCTACACCTACACCTACACACCTACATTGGAAATTGCTCCAGAGGGCTTTTTTGTTGCCTTCCTCTGGATCAACAAGGGTGTTATTGGCATGGGCTGGACTTGATGGACGCATGTCTTTTTTCAGCCTTATCTACTATGTTACTACTATGTTACCTGTTTTGAGTACCCAGCAATACAGGCTGTGTTAGATATGAAGAGTATCTCTGGTGCTGCTGCTATAAGTGCTGCACCTTTGACACCTAGTAGTAGTGGCAGTACAATTACATCAACATCTAGCTCCAGTAGTTGTAGTAATATCAGAAATCACACATGACAGACAAAGCCAGGACAAATATATTAACAACAGCACAGATGAGAAGGTGGAGAATTGATGTGAAGAAGGGTTGCCACCATCTACCCCACTTAGTACCACTGTAATGACTGATAAGTAATATGTGTCAATAATCTGAGAAGGAGGATAGAGTATGACAATGGTAAAAATACATACACAAATCACACCACGCCATTCCCCCACCACCACCACTACAATACACATCTGCCACATTGTAAGTTGTACTTTAAATTTTTTATTTCTTGATATCATCATGAATATGTGCCAGTGTCACTTAAGCAAGAAAGTGTTGTGGGCAAAGGACAAATGCATTCGGCATGCTAACACATTTTTCAAGTCATATTTTACTGTAGGACTCACAACTTTGACTTTCAGCCACTTATTTCTAAACTTCTGCCCTCAGAAGAAGTAATATTACAGTGGTAAATGTAGTACCTACAGGAAATATAGGTGAAAAAGTGTTAAAATAGACGGAAAATGTGTTAACATGGACGGAAAATTTGTTAAAACAGGCGGAACATTTGTTAAAATAGGCGAAAAGGAGGACATTTTTGCATAGGCGGAAAGGTGACATTTTTTTGTGGGAAAAGCAAAAAATCAGCATGTTTTCGCTGGAAATTTTTCACACTTTTCGCCCACCCCTAGTGGTAAGCTGGTTGACTGACAGACTGACACAAGTGATTAGTGATGGTGTTGGTGGTGGGTGACTTCCTGTTGTCATGACTTATTAACAATCAATAAAGAATAACAGACTGTCCGCTCTCTCACATCTTTCCTCTACATCATGTTTAATGTTACTTATTAACCCTGTAGGTGCTAATGACAAGGAGATGTCTCTAGAACCCAACTGATTAAACAAGAAATAGGGGAAATGAAGTGATTTAACGCCATTTCTATATACACGCTATGGGACAGGCTATGGCACTTTCTGGCATTATCCCCCTGTAGGCCAGAGAGGTAGCCATTGCTTTGCAATGCGATGCATTGGCTACCTCTCTGGTACTTAAAGGGATAGTAATATTTCAAAATAAAAGCAACTCCAATTAGTCTTCATAGTATTTTGGCCATGGAGAGAGTTATTTCAGTACTGTCAGAGTTGTAGTTCAAGAGTAATTGAATGATAAATATCCCCCTCCCACCCTTTTTACTGATGTAACACTGCTTACCTCAGAACAGAAAGGTGGTATCCAGATGGCTTGCAGAAAGGGACAATATTCTATTAGCATAAGGGAAAAACCTGAAAAACCTGTAAAGGGAGTAGGGTTTTCTTTATGCTCACAGTAAGAAAATTGTCCCTTGCTGTTATCCGTCCGATCTTAAGACCAGATTC
Source organism: Rhinophrynus dorsalis (assembly GCA_037306005.1). Taxonomy (NCBI): domain Eukaryota; kingdom Metazoa; phylum Chordata; class Amphibia; order Anura; family Rhinophrynidae; genus Rhinophrynus; species Rhinophrynus dorsalis. The sequence continues at coordinate 225,858,133 of CM074725.1, forward strand.
CACATATGAGGGGAGGCGACTTACACTAGGTAAAAGGGGCGGGAGGGGATACTTTATTATTCAATTACTCTTGTACTACAACTCTGACAGTATTGCAATAACACTCTTCATGGCCCAAATACTATGAAGCTTAATTGGAGCTGCTTTTATTTGGAAACATGACTATGCGTTTAAAGAGTAAAAGTCCTAACAATGAGAAAGATTGTCTGCCAGTATGTACTACAATGCTTATATCAGTGTTTCTCAGCTCCAGTCCTCGAGGCACACCAACAGGTCATGTTTTCAAGATATCCCTAATTAATCACAGGTGAATCAATCAAAATGACTGAACCACTAATTACTAGGGTGACCACGGGTCCCGGAACGTCCGGGACTGTCCCTTATTTCAGGGCTATGTCCCGCGTCCCGGGTCCCCTTCAACCGGGACAATGAAGTGTCCCAGAATGAAGCCAAGCTGCCCTGGATGTCAGCCTGCAAGTGGTGTGTCATATCATGGACGCCGCTCGCGGCGTCCATGATATGACACACCGCTTGCAGGCTGACATCCAGGGCGGCAATGCAGCTGACCTGGAGGCAAGCGCTCTAGTAATACAGAGCGCTGGGAGATGACATCATCTCCCAGCGCTCTGCATTACTGAGCATACCGCGCGGGAGCTTCAGCTCTGTGCCGGAGGAGGCACAGAGCACTTTCCACGCCGCTAGACCACCAGGGACTTAAGGTATGACGGGGCAACTAGGGTGACCACGTCCCGGAATGGCAGAAGGGAAATGTGGTCACCCTACTAATTACTCACCTGTGATTAAGCAGGAATAACCAGAAAACCTGCACTGTTGGTGTGCCCCGAGGACTAAAGTGAAGAATCACTGGCTTATATGCTCTAGTGCAAACCCTGATTTGCAATCACTGGAGTCAGAAGCTAAATTTTAATGGAGCTATACTGACAAATGTGTGCATTCACTGCTATGTGACAGACCTGTCTGTACAATAATATTCACCTGTATATATATATATATATATATATATATACATATATATATGTAAGGCAATCCTAAAAATCAGAACTGCTATGTGTCTCAAGAAGTGTACTTGGGAACCACTGGTCTAAGTTCTGATGTGTTTGTGTTTTCAGAACCACTGACCATTTTGTAATATATATTTCTGTTTGTGAGTTTTTTTGTTTAGCAGAATAAAGCTAAAAACAGTCTGATATTCAAAGGAAACAAAACCAGAAGTGTAAGACTAATATATACACTGCCAGATTTTCAAAATAAAATGGACTACTCGCTTTTTTACCCCATTTCATCTTACGTGAAGTGGGGGTGCGTATTATACACAAGTTAAAAAACAAAGTTAAAAAAAACACATAAAACATACATTTTTGCCTCCCCTTGAACCCTTTATTCCCCTCCTTAAAATCACATGTATGATCCCCCATTGAGGAGGCAGCCTGTGGATCCATTCGGTGGGTGGCATGCTTGCCTTTGTCGTCCTCTTCCTCTACTTTTGCTCTCCCTCCAAGACAGTGGCGTAACTATAGGGGTTGCACCTACGACCAGGCCCATCTCTCCAGGGACTCGGCCACCCCCTGCGGCCCCTCCGCCTGGCGCCCGCAATCTCCCTCCGACGCTCTAGTAATGCAGAGAGCTGGGAGATGATATCATCTCCCAGTGCTCTGCATTACTAAGAGGACCGAGTGGGAGCTCCAGGGAGGTAGGAGATGGGGGCATTGTGAAGATTGAGGGGCATTGTAGAGGGGGGCCAATGTGGTGGTGGGGGCCCGTGGCAATTCTTGCACCAGGGCCCCAGAGGCTTCTAGTTATGCCTCTGCTCCAAGATACTCTGCGTATTAGAGATTGCTCAGTAGAGGAAGTGGGCGGCAAAGGCAAGCATGCTGCATGCTCAACGGATCCACAAGCTGCCTCAGGGATTCAGTCGTGGAGGTGGGTAAAGAAGGACAATTAAGGCTCATATATTCAGTTTTGGGGTGCGCAGCAGTAGTGGAAGCGGGCGGCAAAAGACAATGGGGGCTCACTAGTGATGAGCGAGCACCCCAATGCTCGGGTGTTCGGGTGCTCTAACCGAGCACCCCCTGAGGCTCGAGTGCTCGGCCGAGCACCCGAGCCCCATTGAAGTCAATGGGAGGACTCGAGCATTACACCAGGCACCCCCTGCTCTGATGAGGGGAGGGTGCCTGGTCCATAGGAAAAGGGCAGAAAAGGATGGAAACACCACAGAAATGGTTCAGGGACAGCATAGGGAGGATGTCTGGATGCATCTTGGACTCCAACATCGCTGCTGGGAACGATCTTTCGCCCGTAGTACGCCATTTTTACAGACTGACCATAAAACACACAAAAAGGAAAATAAAAACGACTTTAGGCGAAAAATTGTTACCAAACAATATTTGCTGTATATTTACTTGTATATCATCTGCAAATTCTCCCAAAAATTTCCTTGGTTTTCGGAAGTGAGGCCATGATTAAGAGGGAAACGTGCGCAGAGGCAAATTCTCCCAAAAATTTCCTTGATTTTCAGAACTGAGGCCATGATTAAGAGGGAAACGTGCACAGAGGCAAATTCTCCCAAAAATTTCCTTGATTTTATTGAACTGAGGCCATGATTAAGAGGGAAACGTGCGCTGAGCCGACCATCTAAAACATTATGGGTGAGGGTCTGCTGCAGAGCTGACCATCCTAAACATTATATGCGAAGGCCCGCTAGTGAGCTGACGCTATAAAACATTATATGAGAGGGCCCGCTAGAGAGCTGACCCAATAAAACATTATATGAGAAGGCCCGCTGGTGAGCTGACCTATATAAAAATTGTCAAACAGGGCCCGCTGGTGAGCTGGCCCTATATAAAAATTATATCACAGGGCCCGCTGGTGAGCTGGCCCTATATAAAAATTATATCCCAGGGCATATGGAAGAGGAGGAGGAGGATGAGAAGATTAAGAGTCAACCATATACCCGTTTTTTGGGTGGAAGGGGTGAATGGGAATACAGAGTATTCCCATCATTGTAAATAACATATATAAAGTGAGTTTATGTTCCCCCGGGGCTTTCCTCCAGTGGAGTGGAGAAGTCAGGGGAAATCCAGGCCTTGTTCATTTTTATAAGTGTCAACCTATCAGCATTGTCGGTGGAAAGGCTGATACGCTTATCTGTTATGATGCCACCAGCAGCACTAAATACCCGCTCAGACAGAACGCTGGCGGCAGGGCAGGCCAGCACCTCCAAGGCATAGAGTGCCAGTTCATACCACGTGTCCAGCTTGGACACCCAGTAGTTATAAGGCACAGAGGGATCATTGAGGACGCTGACACGGTCTGCTACGTACTCCTTCACCATCTTCCAAAACTTTTCCCTCCTTGTGACACTAGGCTGCGCATCAGGGTGAGGGTGCTGGCGGGGTGTCATGAAGGTGTCCCACGCCTTGGAGAGTGTTGCCCTGCCTTTCTCGGAACTGCTGTGTGCTCCCCTTTTCTCCCCTTCTCGGTTGGCCAAGGTAGCACGTACTCTGCCGCCAGCGTTGTCAGATGGAAAATTTTGGAGCAATTTTTCAACAAGAACCTTCTGGTATTGCACCATTTTGCTTGTCCTCTCCACCGGAGGAATGAGAGATGAGAAATTCTCTTTGTAGCGGGGGTCCAGAAGGGTGAACACCCAGTAATCCGTGTTGTCTAAAATGCGTGTAACGCGTGGGTCACGGGAAAGGCAGCCTAACATAAAGTCAGCCATGTGTGCCAGAGTACCAACAGGCAAGATTTCGCTGTCCTCACCAGGAGGATGACTCTCAATCTCCTCATCCTCTTCCTCCTCTTCTGCCCACCCACGCTGAAGAGATGGAACTAAAGTTCCATGGCTACCCTCTGTAGCGGAGACAACCGTGTCTTCCTCCTCCTCCTCCTCTTCCTCCGCCTCCTCCAATTGTCGCTGAGAAGACGAAGTGAGGGTGCTCTGGCTATCACCTTGTGTAAGCTCTTCCTCCCCCATTTCCACCTCTTCCACATGCAAAGCGTCGGTTTTAATTGTGAGCAGCGAGCGTTTCAGTAGACACAGAAGTGGGATGGTTACACTGATAATAGCGTTATCGCCGCTCACCATCTGTGTCGATTCCTCAAAATTGCGTAAAACCTCACAGAGGTCTGACATCCATTCCCACTCCTCACTTCTGATTACAGGAAGTTGAACGGAGAGGCGACGACCGTGTAACAGCTGGTACTCCACTACTGCCCTCTGCTGCTCACAAAGCCGGGCCAACATGTGGAAGGTGGAGTTCCAGCGCGTGCTCACGTCACACAGCAGCCGGTGAGCTGGCAATTGTAAGCGCTGCTGCAGCTTCAACAGGCCGGCTGAAGCTGTTGATGACTTACGGAAATGTGCACACACGCGGCGCACCTTGGTCAAGAGATCATGCACATTGGGGTAGGTTTTTAGAAATCGCTGCACCACTAAATTAAATACATGCGCTAGGCATGGTACGTGTGTGAGCTTGCCGAGCTCCAAAGCCGCCACCAAGTTACGCCCATTATCACACACAACCATGCCTGGTTGCAGGTTGAGTGGCGAGAGCCACTGCTCGGTCTGGTGACTAATCCCCTGCAACAGCTCTGAGGCCGTGTGCTGTTTGTCCCCAAGGCAGATCAGCTTCAGCACGGCCTGTTGACGCTTCCCCACTGCAGTGCTACACTGCTTCCAGCTACTGGCTGATGGGGGAGTGGCGGTGTGTGTAGAGAATTCGGAGGTGGAAACGGAGGAGGAGGAGCCAATAACGTAGGTGCTGGTGGAAACCCTGATGGAGGTAGGGCCCGCAATCCTCGGCGTGGGTAGCACCCGTGCCATCCCAGGGTCCGAGTCGCTCCCAGCCTCCACGACATTCACCCAGTGTGCCGTCAGGGAAATGTAGCGTCCCTGGCCACAAGCACTTGTCCATGTGTCAGTCGTTAAGTGGACCTTCCCAGTAACTGCGTTGGTCAGGGCACGGGTGATGTTACGGGACACATGGTGGTGTAATGCGGGGATGGCACACCGGGAAAAGTAGTGGCGGCTGGGGACCGCGTACCGAGGGACAGCTGCTGCCATCAGGCTGCGGAAGGACTCAGTGTCCACAAGCCTAAATGGCAGCATTTCGATGGCCAGTAATTTGGAAAGGTGTGAGGTTAGTGCTATGGCCTGTGGGTGGGTGGCTGGGTACTTTCTCTTGCGCTCAAATGCCTGGGGTAACGACATTTGGACGCTGTGCTGGGACAGGGAAGTGGATGTGGTCGCTGATGGTGCTTCAGATGCTACAGGTGCAGGGCGGGAGGTATGCGGGCCTGCGCCTTCGACAGGCGATTGGCCGGCACCGAAAACAGGGGAAGAGGAGGCAGTGGTGTAGCCTGCAGACACAGATGGGCGATCCAGGTGTTCCTCCCACTTACTACGGTGCTTGGATGCCATGTGTCGGATCATGCTGGTGGTGGTGAGGTTTCTAGTGTTCATGCCTCGGCTCATTCTGGTGTGGCACAGGTTGCAAACTACAATTCTTTTGTCGTCCGCACTTTCCTTAAAAAAACGCCATACCGCGGAACACCTACCCCTTGGCAAGGTAGATTTACGCAAGGGGGTGCTCCGTGGAACATTTGCGGGCCGGTTTGGTGCGGTCCGCCTTCTTTCTGTAGCCACACCACTGCCTCTTCCAGCCTGTTGCGGTGCTGCAGATGGCTCACCCTCAGGACTGCTGTCATCGCTCGGCTCTACACCTTCCCAGGTGGGGTCAGTCACCTCATCGTCCACCAAGTCCTCCTCCACTTCCTCACTCTGATCATCCTCCTCAAGTCTTGATCCCACCACATACTCAGTCATTGACAACTGTATAACATTCTCCTCAACAAGGTCTTGAGACGGAAATAGTGGTTGATTTAATGGCAACTGTGTCTCATCATCATCATCATCATCCACTACTTCCTTTGACCTTAAATGCCGTTCACATCTGTCATCTTCTTGAGATTGGGTAGCCTCTAGAGGTTGTGAATCAGGGCACAAGATGTCATGTTCCTCTGCAAGCGTGCTTGGAGAGAGGGTCAAATGAAGGATTGGTGATGAGACGAGCTCCTCACTATATCCCAGTGTGGGATCACTTCTTTGACCAGACCGTGTATGGTGGGAGGAAGGATGATCAGAGTGAGGATTATGTTGACCAGACTCTTGGCTACTGAGAGTGGACTTGGTGGAAGACAGGGTGGTGCTTAACCGACTGGAAGCAGTATCAGCTGTCATCCAACCGACCACCTGTTCGCAGTGGTCGGACCTCGAGAGTGATGTCCTGCGACGCCCTGTAAAATTACACATGAAGCTAGGTATGGTGGATGTCTTTCTTTCTTGTGCTCTGGCACCAGGCACAGTTTCTCCGCGTCCTGACCCGCGCCCTGAACTTTCAGGATCACGTCCACTTCCCCGTCCCTTTTTACCCGCCTTCTTCATCTTACACAGAATATGTGACTTTAATATTTGAGTTTGAAAACTTAACAGTATTTCTTATTATTCTGCAACTGTACAGAGTACACAGAATAGGCTGTTAAACGGCGGTGAAACACACTGAATGGAATATGTGACTTTAATATTTGAGTTTGAAAACTTAACAGTATTTCTTATTATTCTGCAACTGTACAGAGTACACAGAATAGGCTTTTAAACGGCGGTGAAACACACTGAATGGAATATGTGACTTTAATATTTGAGTTTGAAAACTTAACAGTATTTCTTATTATTCTGCAACTGTACAGAGTACACAGAATAGGCTGTTAAACGGCGGTGAAACACACTGAATGGAATATGTGACTTTAATATTTGAGTTTGAAAACTTAACAGTATTTCTTATTATTCTGCAACTGTACAGAGTACACAGAATAGGCTGTTAAACGGCGGTGAAACACACTGAATGGAATATGTGACTTTAATATTTGAGTTTGAAAACTTAACAGTATTTCTTATTATTCTGCAACTGTACAGAGTACACAGAATAGGCTGCTAAACTGCGGTGAAACACACTGAATGGAATATGTGACTTTAATATTTGAGTTTGAAAACTTAACAGTATTTCTTATTATTCTGCAACTGTACAGAGTACACAGAATAGGCTGTTAAACGGCGGTGAAACACACTGAATGGAATATGTGACTTTAATATTTGAGTTTGAAAACTTAACAGTATTTCTTATTATTCTGCAACTGTACAGAGTACACAGAATAGGCTGTTAAACGGCGGTGAAACACACTGAATGGAATATGTGACTTTAATATTTGAGTTTGAAAACTTAACAGTATTTCTTATTATTCTGCAACTGTACAGAGTACACAGAATAGGCTGTTAAACGGCGGTGAAACACACTGAATGGAATATGTGACTTTAATATTTGAGTTTGAAAACTTAACAGTATTTCTTATTATTCTGCAACTGTACAGAGTACACAGAATAGGCTGCTAAACTGCGGTGAAACACACTGAATGGAATATGTGACTTTAATATTTGAGTTTGAAAACTTAACAGTATTTCTTATTATTCTGCAACTGTACAGAGTACACAGAATAGGCTGTTAAACGGCGGTGAAACACACTGAATGGAATATGTGACTTTAATATTTGAGTTTGAAAACTTAACAGTATTTCTTATTATTCTGCAACTGTACAGAGTACACAGAATAGGCTGCTAAACTGCGGTGAAACACACTGAATGGAATATGTGACTTTAATATTTGAGTTTGAAAACTTAACAGTATTTCTTATTATTCTGCAACTCTGCAGAGTACACAGAAAAGGCTGCTAAACTGCGGTGAAACACACTGAATGGAATATGTGACTTTAATATTTGAGTTTGAAAACTTAACAGTATTTCTTATTATTCTGCAACTCTGCACAGTACACAGAATAGGCTGCTAAACGGCGGTGAAACACACTGAATGGAATATGTGACTTTGATATTTTAGTTTGAAGACTTAACAGTATTTCTTCCTATTCTGCAACTCTGCACAGTACACAGAATAGGCTGCTAAACTGCGGCGAAGCACACTGAATGGAATATGTGACTTTGATATTTTAGTTTGAAGACTTAACAGTATTTCTTCCTATTCTGCAACTCTGCACAGTACACAGAATAGGCTGCTAAACTGCGGCGAAGCACACTGAATGGAATATGTGACTTTGATATTTTAGTTTGAAGACTTAACAGTATTTCTTCCTATTCTGCAACTCTGCACAGTACACAGAATGTGCTGCTAAACTGCGGCGAAGCACACTGAATGGAATATGTGACTTTGATATTTTAGTTTGAAGACTTAACAGTATTTCTTCCTATTCTGCAACTCTGCACAGTACTCAGAATGTGCTGCTAAACTGCGGCGACGCACACTGAATGGAATACGTGACTTTGATATTTTAGTTTGAAGACTTAACAGAATGTGCTCTAATCTGCAACTTTGCACACTAAACAGAATGTGCTCTAATCTGCAACTTTGCACACTAAACAGAATGTGCTCTAATCTGCAACTTTGCACACTAAACAGAATGTGCTCTAATCTGCAACTGTGCACACTAAACAGAATGTGCTCTAATCTGCAACTTTTCACACTAAACAGAATATTTTTTTTTTTTTTTTTTTTTTTTTTTTCCCCCCACACACAATATAACCTGCTGCCCCCACACACAGTAGTCCTAAAAAGGACTTTTGGTTCTTTTTTGTCACAATTTTTGTTTTTTCCTCCCTACACTGCCTTTCCCTTCCTATCCTCAGCTCTCCCTGGCTCAGACTGAGCCGAACTCGATGGTCAGGTGCTATACAGCACCTGACCACGGGTTCTGGCCAGCCAATCAGTGTAATGCCAGCAGCCAACATGGCTGCTGGCATTACACCGATGTCAGAGCCTCCCTGCACGTTTATTGGCTGCGCAGCAGCCGCAAAACGTGCGGGGAGGAGACCCGAACATGGCGGGCGAGCACATGCGGTACTCGTACGAGTACCGCCATGTGCCGAGCAGAGCGATGCTCGAGCCGATCCGAGCATCGGCCGAGCATGCTCGCTCAACACTAGGGCTCACGTGTTTGGGGTGAGTGTTATACATAGGAACTTACGTTTTTTATAAAATCTTGGGTATGACTTGCACCTGCGTATTATACACAGGTGTGTATTATACCTGAGATTTTACGGGCCATTCTTTAGTAAAACAAACCTGCACCATAGGAATCAAATACAAATTCCCCAAAGTCCTATTGACTGAAATTGAGATTTTAACCCTTTGCGTTCCAGAGGGCTAACGCATTGTTCCGCAATGCATTGTGTAGCAGCCTGGCATTCAAAGGGTCAATCCCTTGAATGATAGGCTTCCATTGCATTCAAGGGGTTAACCCTTTGAGTGCCAGTGGGGTACGCAACACATTGCTCCGCAATGCGTTGAGTACCCCTCTGGCACTCAAAGTGTTAAAATCTCAATTTAAATCAATGGGGGTTTTGGTTCTCTTTTAGAAACCAGAGTATTACACCTTTTCTTTTGAAAATACGTCCCCTTATAAGTTTTCTTGCTGCCAGACAAATTATCTTTAAGGGACTATTTAATATCATAATAAATTCTCAGATTGTTATTGCTTCAAACCCCTAAGGCACCACAGTAGTTAAAAGTATTGTTCCTAATAACTGCTTCCATTCCATCACTGCACTAAATTTACTACCAGGCTGACAGCCAACATAAATAGGCTCCTTATTAGATCCTATTTAGCTGGATGATAGACGGGAAGCAGTCTGACCTCCCATGTCACCTTTTTTTTATCACTTAAACATATTTTTTGCAACTCCATATTATTCATTTCCAATTAAATCTGCCATAAAATTTTCCAATTCACATGTAATCTACAACAATCAATAAAAGAAGCAATATACAACTTCACAGGGGAACGATGGCAGTAATTCCTCACTAACTACAACCGTGGGAGCTTTAAAATAAAAATATCCAGTGGCTGAAGAATTATCACACACAACTGGACTGTGGTCTGCCTCATGCAGTCTCCTGTCTCACTGTGAACTGGCATACTTTACCTCCACAGCTGTTGTTTGTGGGAAGAAAAAGCACATTTATTAATGGAGAAAAAGCATACTTAAAGGGTTAGTAATGTCTAACATTAGGAAACCCTAATATTGTAAGTATTCAAAAAATAAACTTCCTGAGACAAGTTCAATCTCTCAAACCTTTATGGTTTGAGAGATATAAGCACTTAAAGTTACCACCAGGCGCTACAGAGAGAATGGAGATAATTGGGCGGCCACTACAGAGAAAATGGAGATAATGAGGCAGGCGATACAGAGAGAATGGAGAGAATGAAGCAGGCACTACAGAGAGAATGGAGATAATGAGGCAGGCACTACAGAGAGAATGGATATAATGAGGCAGGCGCTACAGAGAGAATGGATATAATGAGGCAGGCACTACAGAGAGAATGGATATAATGAGGCAGGCGCTACAGAGAGAATGGAGATAATTGGGCGGCCACTACAGAGAAAATGGAGATAATGAGGCAGGCGCTACAGAGAGAATGGAGAGAATGAGACAGGCACTACAGAGAGAATGGAGAGAATGAGGCAGGCGCTACAGAGGGAATGGAGAGAATGAGGCAGACACTGCAGAGACAATAGAGGGAATGAGGCAGGCGCTACAGAGGGAATGGAGAGAATGAGGCAGGCGCTACAGAGACAATAGAGGGAATGAGGCAGGCGCTACAGAGGGAATGGAGAGAATGAGGCAGGCACTGCAGAGACAATAGAGGGAATGAGGCAGGCGTTACAGAGGGAATGGAGAGCCTGCCTCTGAGAGAAGATGCAGGCTTATGGGAGACTATTGGCAGCTCCTCAGAGGCAGAGCAATGACAATTATTTTAAACATCAGCAGCAAGGGGGCGCTCTTCCTCTGCCAAACAAAAGGTATATTTTATGCCTGGGGGGGGGGGTAAATCATGTAAATGTAATGGGGTATTTACTCCTGCTTGGTGGTTTAAACATATGTGTGGGGGGTGGTGGAACGTGACAGGTCCACTCTAATGGGCAACAAACATTAAAATAAGATGAAGTGGACCAGGTTGTTACCTTAAAGGGATAGTAATGTTTCACAAAAACAGCAGCTCCAATTAATTTTCATAGTATTTGGGCCAAGGAGAGTGTTATTTCAATACTGTCAGAGTTGTAGTTCAAGAGTAATTGAATGATAAAGTATCCCCCCTCCCCTTTTACCTAGTGTAAGCCCCTCCCCTCAGATGTGGAATCTGGTCTCTTGACTGGACAGGTCACAGCAAGGGACAATCTTCTTACTGTGAGAACAATGAAAACCCTGCCCTCCCTTGACATGTTTTTCTTTATGCTCACTAAGATTGTCCCTCTCTGCAATCCATTTGGACAGTCTTGTTGCTCTGAGGTGAGCAGTGTTACATCAGTAAAAGGGGCGGGAATGGGTTACTTTATCATTCAATTACTCTTGAACTACAACTCTGACAGTATTGAAATAACACTCTCCATGGCCAAAATACTATGAAGATTAATTGGAGCCATTTTTATTGTCAAACTTTACTATCCATTTAAGATAAGTTTAGTTTGTTTTACAGAGAATTAAAAATTTGCTTATATGTTCTTCTAGCCATTTTTCTGTAAAACAAATGCATTTTGGGAAATTACTCTTTGTGTTTTGAGAGATGTAATTTGTTACCTACGATGCTGTAGATTTGCTCTAGAATTTCTCCCCTTTTCATTGTGCATTTGCCATACTGTACTATGACTGGATCTAGGCAGAGAGGCCACACACTGGGGACCTTGTCTAATAGCTCAGCAAGCAATCATTTTGGACAAAAACAGACCTACTTAGTATTTTGTTCAAATAAATGACATAAAGTGTGACAGCGTGCTGCCAACATCTATTTTTATTGCAAACAAATGGCTAGTGCAGCATACAAGAACGTATTAACCCTTTGAGTGGCAGAGGGGGACGCAATGCATTGCAAAGCAATACGTTACGTACCCCTCTGGCACTCAAAGGGTTAATTGTTTTTAGAATTAACTAACTTTATCTTAGAATGACAGGTTAATCAGAGAATGGCTGAATGTACAAGGATCGTATCGGATACTCACTTATTATACTCAGAGATCAGACAGATCCTCTGTTTGCGCTATACTGGTTGGTGAGTGGATGTGAGCAGATGCCAGAGGTGCAGCTCGGCTAAGTCACATCCACTCTCATCTGCTCACAGGGGACACGGGGCAGGGTCAGTCCTACGTCAGAGCGCACAACAAAAGACAGATTAATTTTTATGGGAATCTTCCCACTTTTTGTAACCAAGACATTGGTCTTGTGAGTGCACATTTGTCACACATTTTATGTCATATTTTTAGTAAATCTTGCTATAGTTAGATACTTTTCATATGTGTGTCTGTGTTTGTGTCCTGTGTACTTGTTCTAGTTTAGCTTCTGTCTCTGAGTAGTGCAAAGGACTGCACACACCTCCCTGGCACTCAAAGGGTTAAACGCAGATCTTTCAGTGTGTCTGCAGTAAAACTGTCAGTAAGGCAAAAATGATTACCGAATGGCACACACAGTGTTACTGTAGGAATCAAGTTGCCCATCCAACAGGAACCACGGTGGCCAAACGTTCGTCGTGGGGTTTTTATTGAAAAAAATCATGCTAAGTAGCGTGAGAAATGGGAAGATCAAAGGAAAACAGCGCATGCTCAGTGACCCACCGCCAAACACCGAGCATGAGCAGAAGAACACAGTCACCGTCCCAAACATTAACCCTCCCCTTGGCTCTACACTACCCCTAACCTTAACAATAAAGAGGACTCATACTAGCCCTAACACTATCCTGTCACCCATGGTTCCAACACCTACTTGTCATCCTGATATCCAGCGGGATCTTCTCCACCCTGTTCTTTTTTTTCAGTTCTTCTTCTTCTTCATCTGTCATCTTCATCATCTTTCTTCATCTGTGCTCATCTTCAAGGGTTAGTAATGCCTGTATTTAAGTTGATGCAGTACTGTAGATGTTAAAAAAATGAAGTATCTGGAGAAAGTCCTGTCTCTCAAACCTTTATAGTTTGAGAGATATTCGCTGCTAAAGTTCCCCACTCCCTCCCTTTCTCTGCTGGCTAGGCATGTGCAATTAGGGTCAGCGACATTCAGAATTTGACGAAAATGGGGTCATTCAGCGACATTCGTGCATTTTGAAAGGCAAGGGTCATTCTCCACAAATCCGAATCCGACTAGCCCTGGTCTGAACGTCGTTGAAAATTTTGGAAATTCAGCGACTACTACCCGTGCTCGATTACTTTCCCACCATAATTTCCCTCCATGTCTCTAGTCCAATTAGCTTCTCTGTTTCATGTGCTACTTTCCCACTTTGTCTCTATTCCAATTGGCTTCTTCATTTCATGATGGGGATTGGACTAATGACACAGACAGTCGACACCCAGACAGCCTGCATTTTCTCTTATTGCGTTGTTGGAGCTGAGAGAGCGAAGTAGCAGGAGACATTAGAGTGTCCAGTTGTTGTGTAGGTAGGCAGGTAGCATTAGGTTTAAGCAGACAGCCAGCATTAGTGCCTTATTGCCACTGCAAGGGAGAGTCATCTTTGTTCCTGAGCAAAATATTAAAATTATTAGATATTTGTGACACAGCCAGTCTCACAGTTCTGTAGTACCTTATTGCGTCCGGAAGTTAAAGTCACCTTTATTCCTTTGTAAAATATTAAAAGTTATAGTACAAATTTGAATAATTTTCAGGGTGACACTTCAGCCAGTCTCACAGTTCTGTAGGCAGGCCTAGTACCTTATTGCATCCGCAAGGGAAAGTCACCTTTGTTCCTCTGTGAAAAATATTAAAAGTAATAGTAGATACTCTACACTCGTTGGCCAATCTCCCCCAGCCGATCTCCAGGATTACACTCCAATCACTTTGCCCCAACCTTGAAGTCTCCTGGTGGTCGTAATTTCAGGCGCGTAATTGGTGGCTATGGTTCTCTCCATCGGATAGTCCACCTAGGGGCCTCACGCCTTTTGAACAAACACTTTCTAAGCCCCCTCGTACTCTCCGCTGCTTGTCTTTTTCTTACTATGTTATAACAGCTTATCCACTTTCCACTAAACCGTACTTCTTCTCCAGTTGGGAATCGGACTTGAATCAAACGCTCAGTATGGAGGATTGGTCCTATATTTTGAAATCACTTTATAAACATTCACACTCCACGAGATTGAGGGAGCTTAACTATAAATTGATTTCCAGGTGGTACTACACCCCCCTCAAGTTATCTAAAACCTTCCCATTGATGTCTCCTTTATGCTGGAGATGTCGTTAGCTACTGGCTCTTTATTCCACATATGGTGGTCATGCCCTGCAGAGCGACCAATGGGTGAGCATCGAGTCATACTTACCATGTTGTTTAATGAGGCAAAGGCTTTAATTCCCCTTTACTGGGAGAACCCTGTTGCTCCTACCCTATCCGATTGGTTGCGAGGTGTGAGAACGATGCTTCTTATGGAAGAATGCCACGCAAGGATCTCTCATAAGGGGACTCTATTTGACTTAAGGTGGGATGCTTGGTTCAGGCAAGGCCCTGTCACCGATATATAATTTCCTTCTGGAGAGCTTTGTTCCAACTACTTTTAGTGGCCCTCTCCGATCCTAAACCACGACTTTACCTGGGATGTGCTATGTGGTTTATTCTGGGGTATGTGGTGTTCACACTGACATTGAGAGTTGAACCATAGGTTCTGGATTGGTGTGCTTCTTTTGCTGTTTGGTATCTATTCCTTTTCTGATGCGAGTCCTTGGGGTCCCCTTTCGTCGGGAGCTCGCCTAGATCTGACCACTGACTGTGTTCTCTTCTTCCTTTCTCCCCCTCTTTTTCTTTTCTGTCTTCCGTCTGTCCTCCCTAATTGCTCACTGCTTCCTACACCTTTCTCTTGATCTTCGCTGAAGCGATAACTCGACCTTAGCTGATGTTCCCAATTTTACCCTTTCTTCACAGCTCATTAGAGATGCTTCTAGGTCACACTATTGTATGTTTTATTGTCATGATATGTATGTCTTTTTGTCTACCTGTACACTGTTCACATGCCATTTACCCAATAGGAAGCGGTATACAGATCATGTCAGTAATAAGGAGTCTGTTCAGTTATCCCTTATATCCTTGTGATATCTATTTGAGATATGTTTGGGTTTTTTTTCAGTGTTTTTATTAGCATTCCTGTAAAACATAATGTATATGTTTTCCTTTGCCTACTGCTGTAACCTATACTTTAATTTAATAAAGGTTTTATGGAAAAAAAAAAAAAAGTTATAGTAGAAATTTGTTTGAATAATTTTCAGAGTGACACATCAGCCAGTCTCACAGTTCTATAGGCAGGCCTAGTACCTTATTACCACCACAAGGGAAAGTCACCTTTGTTTCTGTGTTAAACATTAAAATTAATATTAGGAATTTGTTTGAATAATTTTCAGAGTGACACATCAGCCAGCCTCACAGTTTTGTAGGCAGGCAGGGTGCCTTATTGTATCCATAAAGGAAAGTCACCTTTGTTTCTGTGTACAATATTAAAAGTAATACTAGGGGTTTGTTTGACAGCTGTCGTGTGGCCAGGTTTTTAAATTTTAAAGCTATTATAGTTCACTACCTACCTACCTATCTGTCATGGATTTGAGTCCTAGTGAACAACCTGATGTTCCTTGTCCTGGTACCAGCTGGTACCAGCTGCAGCAACCACCAACACCACCACTTTGTTGCTTTCTTGCCACCCAACCACTGTCCAGAGTGAGCGGGTATTTTCCGTAACAGGAAATATACTTAGCCCCCATTTAAAGTCTACATTGTTGTCCAGCTATACAGGTTGTTCAGTCTGGCTCTATTGTTTTTCATTTCTTGTTAAAAAAAAAAAAAAGTCTGTGGTATCTATCTACTGAGTTCTGGCTGCTCCAATGTTCTGCCTACATATCCAGTATTTTGTGAAAGTATTTTACCTGGAAGAATACATTGAGATTGTCTCTCATTTTTCAAGTATGTCCTGGACTCACTTTACTTACCTTAGAAAGGTGAAGCTGACCTTGCCGGGACGAGCACCTGCAACCTCATGGTCTGAGCAGATTCTACAACTTGTGCCTTAACCAACTGAGCCATCTCTCTGTCGTCCTGAGTCCACCTCGCACCAGTCATCCTCAGTTGCTGTATCTCTACTGAGTCCTGGCTGCTCCGGTTTCTGCAGTTCTGGCTACATCTCCAGTGTTGCTGTAATCCTGAGTCTGCCTCACACAAGTCATCCTCAGTTGCTGTACCTCTCCTGAGTCCTGGCTGATCCAGTGTTGTGCAGTTTGCTGCTGGCTATATCTAACCCCTTAATTCCTGCAGAAGCCCTAACACATTGCAAAGAAATGTGTCGGAGATTTCACTGGGTTAAAAGCCTTGCTTAAATCAATGGGAATTTGTGTAATTGTTTCTATAGTGCAATTAAACCTTTGAGTGCCTGGGGGTATGGAATGCATTGCAAAGCAATGTGTTCCGTCCCCCTCTGGCACTCAGAGGGTTAACCCCTTAATTCCAGGAGAAGCCCTGACGCATTGCAAAGAAATGTGTCGGAGATTTCACTGGGTTAAAAGCCTTGTTTAAATCAACGGGAATTTGTGTAATTGTTTCTATAGTGCAATTAACCCTTTGAGTGCCTGGCACTCAAAGGGTTAGGTTGCATAAGAACTGCAATACATTTCTTTGTATATCCCCCGCAACATGTTAATGCAAAACTCGTATGGAAAATGTTAATTTCCAGTAACTGTTTCATGGAGAAAAGGTTGCCTGCCAGGAAAAGTTGCATAGTGGATATTACAATAAGTGTAAGGCTTTTTGGAAGATTAAATGCCTAATTTTTGTTTTTAAATTAGATTGGAAAATGGGCAGATTAGATAGACCAAATGATCCTTATCAGTTTCTGGTTGACTCTTATCTACGTTTGTCTACATTTGCCTTCTTCACAGTGATGACCTTTATCTGAGATGCATTTTCTGGACTGCGTTAAATTTTTTTTCATTATTTCATTGTTTGTTTGTTTTTTTTCTCTTATAAAACTGCTATTTTTTTCGATTATGATTATTTTATTATATATATTTTTTTTTATTAAAAGGGATAGTATTGCATAATAGGAAAACACATATATATTGCAGGGTTATCCTAGTAGGCAAAACAAAGATACTTCCTTGTTTTTCCTTGAATTTAAGCATGCATGGGATAGGCATAAGGCTGTCCTTAACATAAGAAAAGACCAAGGACCAAAAAAGGTTTGAGGTTTTTACAGTAGGAAAATGGGCAGACTAGATGGGCTGAATTGGTTCTTATCTGCCGTCAAATTCTATGTTTCTATGTTTCCTCTGCTGAGTGATGTTTTATTCAAAAGATAATACAAGCCAAACGGAAATTAATGGTGGAGAAGTTGTTAACCCTATTAGCCGTACATTCAAAAGAAAAGTGGAGGTGTTCTGGACCAAACCATTTGCACTATGGGGAAAACAAAATATTCCAAAAATTACCATTATTTAAATGGTGACTGTAACCCCTTGAATGCTACCATTCAAGGGGGTAAATTATCATTTAAATCAATGAGAATGTATAGTTTTCTCCTAAAGTGCAATTGGTTTGCCCCAGAACTGCTCCACTTTTCACATACGGCATAAGAAGACGATATTACTGATGCATAATGTGATGAAGTACGATACGGCTTATCCATCTATACAAAAAATGTACTAAAGAATGGCTTCTACATAATAATTAACTAAGAACGTGAGTTAAATTATGAGAAGATACTTCAAGCTGTGGAATGTGATGGAGCCCGACATGATTGACTTGTCTATGTCCAAACAATACATCACTAAATGATTATGTACTGACTTATGCGATGGAGCTGGACATTACTAGTTTACCTATGATTAAATAACACATTACAGAATGAATACATATTAGATTAGATTAATTGCAATATATTTATGACCCAAAGACTGAGAACATTGGATCATAATTTATAAAGACATCACATTTAAATATGGACTACAATAATTCAATTATTTTTCTCTATATTTTTCTCTATATACCCCGGACTTTTATTTCATTCATTGATTTTTTCAATTTGGCTTGGCTCCCTGATTACTTGTACTGGGGCACAGTATAGCACATGTTTTTGGGTGCTCTCCTCTTCTAGATTGAACGGGGCAGGAGAAAGTTTGCCTTGCCATAAGCCGCCAAGGTAAACTACTAGAGGTATTGTGTACAGTGGTTGCGTAGCAACCCTACGTAACCGTCCTACATCACCGTCCTCCAGATGCGGATTGCAGCCGGCACAGTTTTGGTGCAATTTGGACCACGAGGACACCGAGGTAGGAGGTTTAATTTTGTATATATATGCGTGTTTTGTTTGTCTACAAACCCTTTGCCCTGAGGAAGGTCCCATGTAGACCGGAAGCGTTAGGCTTGATGGATGCAATAAATTAATTGTTTTTTTCAAATTCTTCGCTTTGAGTGCTGTTTCTCACAATACAATGGGACGTGCACCAACTATTATTGATTTGGATGTTTAATGAGTGCTGCTGTTTATCTTTACGTGGATATATATATATATATATATTTATTTAAAAAAAATAATTGTAAAGCTGCAGCCATTGTCATGGATGAAGGCCTCCTCAGTAAGTTGAGGGTATGGACCATAATCTGCCACACTAGCCTGGTGCAGGTTGGCAGATATTTGACCCTGCCAACCCAGAGGTTTGCGCAGATTCCACAGCCAACTGAGATTATATATATGAAATGTTGAATTTAGTTACAATGTTTTGGCCTCCTTAAAGGCCTTTCGTTGTGAGACAGGCCCTTAAGGGGGCTTAAATTTTGACATTAAATTCAACATTTCACAGCATTTTTTTCCAAGACCTTTTTCTACATAAACATACATGCACACATACACACACACACATACATACACACACACATACATATACACATACCATATGGAACAGTAATCCAAATAAGTATGTACTGGCTATTGTATCAATAACAAGTCCTGTTTGTGTGACGCTAGAAATATACCTGTTTTCTAAACACCAAACCAAATGGGTAAGCCACACACCTCTTATTAATAATCACAAATTATATATTTCTATGTGCACTATGAAGAATGATAGTTTAGAAATACACACCGAGAAAACTGGATATGATAGTTAAATATGCAATATACAATGCTATGTGCATCAGAGAAAACTATACTTTTAATATGAACAGAAAACGAGGTATCCAGCATGTACAACTGGATTCTCTGCACCATTTTACTTAGTCCTGTTGTTCTCTGAAGTGTGCACTTGAAATCTATGAAGTAGTACAATGTAGTTGATCAACACAAAAAAAAACAAAACTAAAAACTAAAGAAAAGCCTTCCAATGTATAATCAAGCCTTAAATTGCAAGCTTTTCAGGGCATGGCTGCAGGGATCTCTCTGGCGAGCTGTTCAATCCAAGGCCTGATCAAATAACCAGGGGTCATCCCTTGAGATTAGAGGAAAGGAGGTTTCAACTTCAGCAGAGGAAGGTTGTTTTTTTTTTTTACAGTAAAGTATGTTAAAGGGATAGTAATACTTCATTTTATCTTTATTTTATTTTGTAGGTATTAAAAAAAACATGAAGAACAATATAAGTCTTATCTCTCAAACCTTTATGGTTTAAGAGATAATCACAAGCAAAGTATCCCCCCCCCTGTTTAGCCAGATCAGAAGGGAGGTGCCCAGGTAGACTGCACAGAGGGACAATCTTCAATTAAGATAAGGGAAAAAGCTGAAAAACTTGTCAAGGGGGGAAGGGCTTTCATTCTTTTCATACAAAGAAGATTGTCCCCTTCTGTTATCTGTCTGGTCTTACAACCACATTCACATCTGAGAAGAGATGGCTTACACTAGGGAAAAGGGGCGGGAGGGGGAAACTTTGCTTGTGAATATCTCTCAAACCATAAAGGTTTGAGAGATAAGACTTATATCATTCTTCATGTTTTTTAATGCCTACAAAATAAAATAAAGTTAAAACGAAGTATTACTATCCCTTTAAATTGTGGAATTCCTTGCCAAATTATTTTGTTATTGCAGATACAATGGATATATTTAATAGAAGATTAATTTCTTTCAAAAGGGAACATACAGGTTTATATTGTGTATCTGTAGGCTAAACAGGAAGTTCTGATAAAGACTAAACTATTTGGCAGCAGGAAAGCTATATAATTCTCATTTCTCTGGTTTATGAGACAAGGGTTGAACTTGATGAATTTATGTTTTTTTTTCAACCTAATTTACTATGTTACTCCGGCTTGTGTATCCTTTACAATCCTATAGACTGTAGGGTCTGTATGGGAAATTTGTGGTAAAAAATAAGTATAATTTCCAAGTATGTGTAATATAACAATAAAGTTAGCCTTCTTTTTGCCTCCTTAACTTTTCTTCCAAAAATCCTCATTTAAATTCAGAGAATGTTCTTCTCTTTTTTATTTTTTTATACATTCAAACAGTGATAAATCCCACACACTGTTTTTGCGTCGTTTTCCCCATGCAGGATGTTCCAGCTAGATAAAACATTTCATCATGATAAAAGCGCTTTAGCAAAGACAGAGTCCCAGGTGGCACGCCAACTGCTCTAATCCGGTGATTAGGAATATATATTTGGTCTAGAATGCTGTTTCTTGTGAATCTGTAGTCTGTTGTAAATGTTATTCTTTTAAGATCACCTACTAAAAAAATTACATCTCTTTAACACTACAAGCTAGCCCTGGTAATACGATTCTAGTTTTTCACCCTGCCTTTCAGGGAGACATCCAATTTAGATAGTATGCTGTGAGGAACTGCATTCCCCTAGGAATTGCTTCCAGCATATTTATATTATTTGCTTTTTATTTTTTTCTCAGCAGTACACAAATCTGCAGACAGATTTTTATTCAGTGCCATGTAGCTAAGCATTTCAACAATATAATTTCCCCCCAGATAAAATGATATAGATTAATCATGCAATCCATAAATTTGTTCTATTCATTTTAATGTTTCGTATCTCTAACTTTTTCTAATAGATGGAGAGTTGATCAGCATAGTTAATCCATTAGACATTAAACATACTCTCAATGGACTGTAGACCTCTATTTTATTCAGTAGGTTAAAGAGTATTCTAGAGGATGGTATATTAACCCCTTAAGGACTGTGTGACGTGCCAGAACCATCACTGTTTTTTTCCATTGAGGACCGGAGACAGTCCTGGCAATTCACCTACTTTTTAATTTACAGCGCTTCTGCAGGAGCCTTCCAAGACCGGAGCTGTTTCTCTCAGACGGTACATGTAACATGTAAGGTGTGCCGGCACGTCAGCATACCTCCATGCTGTCCTTAACCCCTTAAAGACCAGCCACACATGCGGCCGTCACTTAAGGACCACTGAGCATTTTTTTTAGCTGATCTGATTCCGGACTCCCCGAACAGCGTGCAGCCGCGCGGGGAGACCGGAATTCCATGACGTACATGTACGTTCTTGGTCCTTTAGTGACATCCACCTTGTGACGTACATGTATGCCATGGGTCGTTAAAGGGATAGTAATACTTCGTTATATCTTTATTTTATTTTGTAGGCATTAAAAAAACACTAACAATGATATAAGTCTTATCTCTCAAACCTTTCTGGTTTAAGAGATATTCACAAGCAAACTTTCCCCCTCCCGTCCCTTTTACCTAGTGTAAGCCATCTCTTCTCAGATGTGAAATGCAGTCCATAGACCAGACAGATAACAGCAGAGGACAATCTTCTTCCTGTGAGAACAATGAAAGCCCTTCCCCCCTTGACAAGTGTTTCAGGTTTTTCCCTTATCTTAAATGAAGATAGTCCCTCTCTGCAATCTACCTGGGCACCTCCCTTCTGCTCTAGCTGAACAGTGTGACATCAGTAAAAGGGGTGGGAGGGGGACACTTTATCATTGAATTACTCTACAACTACAACTCTGACAGAATTGAAATAACACCATGCCTGGGAACTCTCAGGGTTTGACCCTGAGACTCAGGGTTTAGACCCAAATCTCAGGATGAAGGGCCAAATTCTCAGGGTGAGAGAGGTATGTGATACCTACTACAAGATTTGCCACCATTAAATGTTTCCTTAGTATCTAAACTGGTGCCAACTGTACCAGAAAAGCAGCAGGAAATGCCCTGATGGTCTTATTTGTGTTTAGGAAATGAGATCTCTAAGTTGTAACTTGTTAAAGGTTCCTTTTGGACCGATTGGAGCACCTCCGAGTTATAGCAAGCAGGTACTACTGCATAAAATCTACATTATAGGAAGCTTTAAGGGTTAATATTCCAAAGATCTCAGGGTCAGCTCATTTGGAAAGTTCCCAGGCACGAATAACACTCTCCAAAGTCCAAATACTATGATGATTAATTAGAGCTGCTTTTATTATGAAACATTACTATCCCTTTAAAGGGTTAAGGGAAGGTAACTTCCCAGGACTGATGGAACTTAAGGCATTAAGAAATGGAGCAAATCTGGGGCAATATAACTCCACCACAGGGGAGAAAGACAGAATTTTCTTACCTGCCAATTCCATTTCTTACATGATCTTAATAGGTAGCACAGATAAGAGAGAGCTTCTCTTTAAAAGGCCTCCCATCCAACAACCCTCAGTGTTTTGAACAACACCAAACCAGAACACCATTGATGCTTAAACATTTAATCAAAACATCAACAATAATGGATGTAGGCTTGCTATGGACAACATGAAGAAAAAAGAATTGACAATTTCCTTCAGATTTCCCGGTAGAACACCTGTAGTAACAGAGCTAAACCAGTCTTAGGGAATTAAGTAACGAATGCTGAAAGCATTTTTATGCCAGAAGTATCCTCCTATGAAGCTTGAAGGTCTATTGCATAATGCCTTGTGAATGCTCAGTAGTTGTCTCAGCCTTTTCTACCCATGATGTTGCAATTGCTCCTGGGACGTTCTTTACTTTGTGAAATATAGGCTTCTGAAATAGATGATATTAACCAACTGGCTATGGTAGGTTTTGAGGCTTTCAAATCTTTGAAGGAACCCCAAAAATGTGATGACAAAAATAGGACATTTCATGAAAGAAAATCTTAACTATATTTTTGCATATAATATGTGTCATTTACTTTCCTTTATTTCCTTTTGTTTTTAGAATTGGAACACAAAGGGGGTAGACACACATTTCTTAACTTCTGTGGAAATATGAAGATACCTTAGAGCAAATTCTGGAGGTAGCCTCAGAGTAACTGAATTATTCATAAAGATTATAAAAGTTCTTTCAGAGACAAAAAAAGGTTTTCTAACCCTTTTGCTGAAGTAAGAGTTACCAATAGAACAGTTTTCAAGGAAAGATGCTTCAGAGAACAGTTTTCTAAAGGTTCAAGTTGTTTTCCTCTCAGCACTTTTAGAGAAAAAAATTATTTCCAGCATTTTTTGCAAAACTTCCCACCCATAAACTATACATCAGTGTTCTCCTTTTCACCACTGCCAATACATTTCCCATGCTGAAGTGGAGAAATAAATAGCTGAGAGTAAAAGTTGTGAGTCTGATAGTAACATATGCCTTGAAAAAACTGTTAGCAGGCTGAGTGCCTTTGTCCTTTGCCCACAACACTAACTTCCTACTTAAGTAACATTGTCACAACCATCCTTGAAAAATAACTGTGGCTTGGAATATTCAAGCAGGGTGTAACACGTGACGTCAGTTCTTTTAAGTCTCTGTTATTTATTGCACCTGCAGCAGCCAGTTTATGGACTACCACTTTACTCACACATCCCTGCACTGCTCCTAATCCTTTCACCCTCCCCCTACCCCTTTTTTGCTTGCTGGACATTACTCAACTACTGTCTGGATTTTTATTGTAAAGTACACAATAGAACTGATTGTGTGTGCTATTTTGCCTTGGATCTCTACAAAATACTCTATCTCATCTAGTAGGGGTCTGACTCAGTCACAGCTTACATCAGGGTCCCTGTGTCTGTTACCTATTATTTATGTATCTATTTATTTATTTTAACTGTCCCACCCTATCCCTATCACTGTCAATAAAAAACAAACTCCATGTTCAGCTGCTTCTTTCCCCAGACGCCCCTAGGACAGAGATAACAACCAGATCAGGAAAAAAACACTTGGATCACGTTTGCCTGTGTCTTCCCAGTCAGTCACTCAGAATTTTGGGTATGTGGGGTAATTCTCCTTTGCTCCCTTCTCATACCCCTACACTTCCCTAGCATAGAGATAACAGGAAGGAACTTGGGTCACAGCTGCCTTTGTTTACTTGGTTACACAAAATATGGGGTTATTTGGGCCAAACCTCCTTTGTTCCTTAATAATAATTCTTTATTTTTATATAGCGCACACAGATTACGCAGAGCTTTACACTCATATTGGTTCCTGTCCCCATTGGGGCTCACAATCTAAATCCACCTATCAGTATGTTTTTTGGAGTGTGGGAGGAAACCCACGCAAACATGGTGAGAACACACAAACTCATTGCAGATGTTGTCCTTGGTGGGAGTGGAAACCCAGGAACTCCCCAACGCTGCAAGGCAACAGTGCTAACCACTGAGCCACCGTGCTGCCCTTTTCCCACCTACAGAATCCCCTAGGACAGATATAACAGTAAGAGGAGGAAGAAACTTGGATCACCTCTGGTTGTGTATTCCCAGTCAGTCACACAGAATTTTGTGGTGTTTGAGGTAATCCTCATTTGCTCCTTTCTCACATCCCCAGACTCCCCTGACACAGAGATAACAGCCAGATCAAAAAGGAACTTGGACCACAGCTGCGTGTGTATACTCAGTCACACACAATTTTGGAGTATTTGGGGTAAAACACCTTTGCTGTCTTTTCACACCCCCAGGCTCACTTAGCATAGTGAGAACAGCCAGACCAGGAAGGAACTTGGATCACAGATGGCCGTGTCTACTCAGTCACAAAAGATATATGGAATTCAGAGGCACACAAATTGCTTTTTCATGAGAAATCTGCCACCCAGTATTTGAGTCACAGGATTTTGTTCCCTGCTGAGACAGCAGCTGTACTTCTGGCAGCTAGCCTTACATTTTGCATAAAAGCACAACAGTAAAATATTCTGCTAATTTAATCATAGACATAGCCCTAAGCAGATCTTCCCTGGAGACTTTAGTCAGCATATTCTCTTCTGAGAATGCCATTCTCTTAATGACCTGGCTATACAAGTAGTGGACACTCTAGTCCTACCATAACACATATAAAAGGCAATCTCAGCTTTCTTATCTACTGGATCACTAAAGCCAGAATCATCATTTAAAGGTATACGCATTTTCTTAGAAAACTTGGCTGTATGAACCTCTACTTTAGGAACATTACACCAAATGGAAATAGCCTCACAATCAAAAGCAAATAATTATCTTAACTTTCTGAGAAAAGTTAAACTATTTGGATGTCCCATACTTTCTTAATGACCATATTAATAACGTTGTGAACAGGGAAGCCTTTATGGGTCTTTGTGTATTCCAAAATCATGGCATCTTTCTTACATCTAGGAACAATGTGATCCTACAACTCCATTGAAAATCTGACAGCTTTAACTAATAATTCAATATTATCAGCTGCAAAAACATCTGATGATGGCTTGGTGGGAGGTGTTTTGTAAAGAATTTTCCTGTCCTGAAGCGGGGCTTTCAGGTGCAAAAATGGTCCTCTACTGAGTGGCTGGTTTGCTCCAGAATTTCTCTCTAATTCTTCTTAGCTCCTATGTGCTTTTTCATCTTTTTTTCTTAATTTTGTTTTAACAGAAATTAGAAATATAACAGTATTTAGCAGTACACTTAGTAAAACATGGTAGTTGATCTTTGAACAAATGAATATCAACTTATAGTTTTATGCGTAGTTCTCTTGTTCATTTTTGTCACTTTTCAGAAATGTTTGCATTTCAGAAAAATATAAATTATAGATTCTGTAACAATATTTTAATAGTTGTTGGCCACTGGCACACAATAATAAAAATACACTATAAGTGTAGCAATAATTGGATTTTAATTAATTTAAATTCTTGTCAGTGACAACAGCCAGAACAGACTGCACTCTGGTGCATTCCCCTGCATGACCTTGGGGTGAATACATGAATAAAACAGCCCCACTGGCCTTAGCTTCCATTGTCAGTGGCTGCATTCCAGGGTATACATTATAGCATATGGCTGCTGTAGTGCATATAGGTACACACACTCTGATATCATTAAAATTGTAATGTCTGCAAGCCCCTACTCCTGCCCCATATCATAAACAGAAAAATTGCTTAAAGTTACACAATTTCCTCTGTGCATTGTTTAATACATCGCAATAAGCAAAGCATAGAGAAAAGAAAGGCTTAAACCCATAGACATTGCCCTTCCCTTGGTGTAAATGTTATTCAGAGTAAATAGTCAGTGTAAGTAGATAAGTAGACTTTAGGTAGGAGTAGGGCTAGAAAATAAATTCCAATGCTGTTTTGAGCAAATACTGTTAAGTTCAGAATTTTGTTTTTGCCCTTGTTCTTGCCTGATTTTGTATCTTTATGCAAAGAAAAAAAGAGAATATATAGACCTTCTCGGGGCACTAACGTGATGGTGTCAAATTAGTGCATACTAAATCATCAAATGTACTCGCGATGAAAGTAATAAAATATAACCTTTATTAGATAAAATAAAATTGTTGGTAAAATGTTCTTTTACCTAAAATTACCGAGGTGACTAACAGGACACTTGGGAGCACCCTCTGCCTAGAGGAATGTAGTGATTACAAAAAAATCCTCCTTATTACAGCTGGCGACTCTCCTAAATAATAAACCAGCATAATTCACTGGAATGGGTTAATCTGATCTGTGTCCCTCAATTGTCGCCACTGTAATGGAGTACTATGCACAGGCAGCCTTGAAAAAGCCTCACGGTGAAGCGCGCGTCGGCGTATTTTTTTGTTTAAAGATGTTTTTAGATTGTCCTTGGTGACGCGGTACACTTGGGATCTTATTTACTTCATCCTTGCACATAACCCTTTTATATTGGCAACAATTGAGGGACTGAGTTAGATAGTATTCACTTCAGCGACCATTACTGAGATATAGCATAGGAGAGTTGCCAATATAAGTAGGAGTTAATGTTGCGATTGTCGAAGGTCCGTGGAAGTGACCTTCGGTAATAACCAGACAGACTCTGATGTTTGGTTATTGGAAATGCAGATGAGTTAATTTTCATCAGCATTTCCAGGGATGACGCTCAGTAGTTAGTTCCTCAGGTTAACATGTGGCGATATGTACGTTGGGGTTTGTTATCATCCTAATTGTGCATAGTACTCCATTACAGTGGCGACAATTGAGGGACACAGATCAGATTAACCCATTCCAGTGAATTATGCTGGTTTATTATTTAGGAGAGTCGCCAGCTGTAATAAGGAGGATTTTTTTGTAATCACTACATTCCTCTAGGCAGAGGGTGCTCCCAAGTGTCCTGTTAGTCACCTCGGTAATTTTAGGTAAAAGAACATTTTACCAACAATTTTATTTTATCTAATAAAGGTTATATTTTATTACTTTCATCGCGAGTATATTTGATGATTTAGTATGCACTAATTTGACACCATCACGTTAGTGCCCCGAGAAGGTCTATATATTCTCTTTTTTTCTTTGCATATTCATGTAGTATTATAGACCAGGGTGCACAGCGGCCTTATATAAATCAATTTGAGGAATAAGACGCTGCTTTAAGTGATTTGACTTGTCTTGTGCTCCAGGTCTATATTTTTTTCTTTTTGTTAGATCTGATTTTGTATCTTACACTGTACCTTTAAATTGCTTTCAGGGTGCTTGGTGTGCATTCAAAATAAGCATACAAAATGTGAGAGGCTTCTGAGGATGAACAGCAGCACAATGGCCTGTTCTACAGCTAGTCACCACTCAGAAGCAACACGTTTTAGCTCTATAATGCCATTACAGAGAGACATTTCCACATACATATTAGACTAATCCTGCCCAAAAAGGTGGTCCAGTTCCAAAATAATGGGCAGGTCTCCTCTGCACAGAAACACCAGCTAACCTCCAACGTATGTTTCGGCCTTGTTGGGCCTCGTCAGGCATTCATCACAACCACTACCAGCAGTGCGATTGCGGAGTTTGCTGCTGCTGTAATTCCTGCTGCTGCTTAGTTGAAAGGACGGTAGTCTGAAGATGAACAGCCTAGTGAGCCACAGACCACCGTGTCCACTGTGGGAATGGGGTTTAGCAGTAGTGATGCAGGACTAGGACAGGTTCCACTTGCTAGCAATATTCATGTTCCTAGTTCTAGTGCTGATTCTGAAGCAGCAGCAGCAGCATCCTCTGCCCCAGCCAGTCAAGGGGATTGTGGAGAAGAACAAAGAGGCAATTTTTCTCCACCTTTCTCCTCCCTCCCCGAGGTCATGGGTTTGGGACTATTTTTATCTTGGGGCAGGCACAGTGCAGTCATCAGCTATGTACTGTGCACTGTATGTGATAAATCAATGAAAAGGAGAAAGGAGGGAATGCACCTTGGCACAACCGCCCTAATAACACACATGACATTTATGTGAAGCATGCTAATGCCAAACCCGCACAAAGAAAATTGGGAGCCACTGTTGCTGTACTTCCTGTCTCTCCCCAAAGGCATCAAGAGTTGAGGCAGAAATCTAAGAGGAAGAAGAAAAGAGAAACTCAGCCTGAGCCTGAAAGTTTGATGATGAACGAAACACCTGGCTTGCCATCAGCTTCTTGCACTAGGGTCCAGGCTTGGGAAGATGTAGCAACATCTTCTGCTTATCCAGTTCTGTCATTGTTACTTTCCCCAAAAGCTGATAGCAATTCTGTAGATGCAAAGATGTAGCAGTTTGTTTTCAATGTAGTGGAGTATAGTCACAGCCATGGAATCAAGCAGCATCTGAGGAGATTCCATCCCACAGAATACGCTAAGCTGGTGGCAGGGAGGATTCATCATTACTATTGAGACTGAAAGTTGTCTCCTGTCTTAAGCGGAGCAGACAAGGGGCATAGTACTTGCATAATTGTTTTGACCTAAGCATCACTGTGTTTGCTTTCAATTTTGCCACTTGTTTGATGTGAGTGCAGATGTGTCCATTATTCCTGGTCCTTCCCCGATTTCCCACACACATGCACACTGCGTGCATTGAAGTTGCTGATGAAAGGCACAGTTCCTTCCTTCTTGAGTATCAAGGGAAAAATTAGTTTTCCAGCACATTTATTAGCCAACTTCTTTTCTCCAAGTATACCTAAAGTTGTGGGGGCTAGTTGTGGTGCTGCTACTGCCTCAGGAGCCTCACTGGAGGTAGTAGCAAGTGGAACCATGATCATCATCACTCATATCACTGCTGTTGTTGATCCCATTCCCTTGGAGCTGCCTAATCATCCTGCTGCTTAAACAATTCAGCAGCAGTAGCAAGAACAGCAGTCACAAATGGCATTATGACACTGTGGCATTTGTCAGTGGCCACCATAACATGACCTACTGGGCCAGTAGGGCACGTTTTTTTCTCAGGGCTTGATCTTTAAATATACCACAGAGGCCTATTAAAAAATATTTGGTCCTACAAATCACTGTTAAGGATAGAAATAACCAGAGCACTCTTACCACTTAGTAAAAATGCACATCATAATCCTTGAATTGTGGAGTGAAACTCAAAGTAAGTGGTGCTACAGGGGAAACAGCATATGAAAGTATACAAAACACAGAAAGCCATGCAGGACTAGCACGCTTCCTGTATGGTTAAACTTCCAACAGAGATGTGTAAATGGATATCCTGCCTGAAAAATCTAAAACTTAGCATTTAATCAATCTATTAAAATATAGCATGAGAAGCATGTGAATTACTATATATAAAAACATCTCACAAATAAAAATCAAAACACTGTTGCTTATCTGTGTAGGTCTTAAAGACCTATAAACACAGATACCAAAAGACTAAAATTTAGGGGAAATAGTTTGGCTGAAGATCTTATCACAAAGCGAGACCATATAGGTAACACATGGAGTAAGTGATCCTAATTATATCTCATTGTACTGCCAGAGCTTGTTCCTGCTTGCCAAATGGATAATTACATTGATTATTAATCAATGAAATCAATATCTGTAGGACTTAGACTTGTTGTTAAAAGCCCAACCCCTGAGGAAACATTGATTTATAAGAGTTAGACTAGTTGTTTAAGGCCCAAGCCCTGAGAAAAATTGATTTGTAGGACTTAGACTTTTTAGGCCCTACAAATCAATGATTCCACAGGGCTTGTGCCATACAAGTGTAAGTCCTACAAATCAATGTTTCCTAAGGGCTTGGGCCTCTAACAACAAGTCTAAGTCCTACAAATCATCCTCTACAAAATACTCTATCCCATGAAGTATCAGTCTGCCCAGTCACAGCTTACGCTGGTGGGGTTCCTGTCTCTGTCACATTACGTACCAATTTTTAATTTTCTTATTTTTATTTTTTTATTTATATATTTTATTAACTGTCCCCCCAATCACTGTCAACAAACCCCCCCCAAAAAAATTCCCTGTTCATCTGATTCTTTCCCCAGACTCCACCAACACAGGCACCCTCAGACCCCTTTTATACTAAGCCTGTGGGAAATAAAATTTGCTACGTGTTGTGTGTAAATTCATTCTATCCATTCATTACAATACAATGAGCTAGGTGAAAAAAGTGGGCAAAATGCACTTTTCTTGCGAAATTTTCTGCTAGATGGGAAGTGCCAGTTTTAGTCTATTTAATTGTTGAGGTAAAGACCTTCGCCCATCCCTAGTTCCAGTTACTGTGTGAAGTCCTATTTAGTACCTTCAGCCTTGCTCTGTTTCCCTTTGAAGATGGTTCCTTCTGGGGGAAAATTGCAAAATCAGTTCAGTTCCTTTCAAGCCACAGATAAGAGTTTATCATTTGTTCCTAGATCTAATGCAGTGATTCAGTTAACCTAGTAGTTTCTTTGTGTGCTGGCTGGTATAGCTGCACTGCTCTTGAATCTAATGTAATCCTTTCCTTTGAAGTGAAGCTGTTGGCAATCAGTATCTGCAGTGAAGCTTTGTTTGTCCTGTTTAGTGATCTAGTTCTTGATTTGCTTTGCTTTCTGGTTTTTCAGTACTTTCTATAACCTGCTGTTTATATTACTGCCAATAACTTTTGAATTCAATGTGATGGATTTCCTGTACCTATATTTTGCTGGCCACTGTTTCAAGATATCTCTTGTACATTTGTTAGCTGTAGTTTAAAGGGATAGTAATACTTCGTTTTAACTTTATTTTATTTTGTAGGCATTAAAAAAACATGAAGAATGATATAAGTCTTATCTCTCAAACCTTTATGGTTTAAGAGATATTCACAAGCAAAGTTTCCCCTCCCTCCCCCTTTTACCTAGTGTAAGCCATCTCTTCTCAGATGTGGAATCCAGTCCATAGACCAGACAGATAACAGAAGGGGACAATCTTATTCCTATGAAAACAATGAAATCCCTGCCCCCCTTGACAAGTTTTTCAGGTTTTTCCCTTATCTTAATTGAAGATTGTCCCTCTCTGCAGTCTACCTGGACACCTCCCTTCTGCCCTGGCTGAGAAGTGTTACATCAGTAAAAGGGGCGGGAGGGGGATACTTTGCTTGTGAATATCTCTTAAACCATAAAGGTTTGAGAGATAAGACTTATATCATTCTTCATGTTTTTTTAATGCCTACAAAATAAAATAAAGTTAAAATGAAGTATTACTATCCCTTTAACTTTATTCTGTTCAGTTGATTGAGTCTCCATGGACATTGCTGCTCTGTGATTTTCTCCAACATCACTTCCTTACATCCCTGGTCCAGTCATCCAGACCTTTCACTGGCTCAGCTGTGAGGGTGTATCTGACCTTCGGTGTGGCTTAGACCACAGCAAGGCTGGTCCTATGTGTATCAGCATATTCTAGTAATGAATCCTAGTGCTGCTCCCCAGCTACTGGAGGTGTGATGCTGGATGGGATCACAGGGTATTCCTCCTTAGCTCTGCTATTCAGGTAACCGCTACAGATACATCTTTGTATATTCCTCATCTCTCTCCTTCAAAGTAGCAGGATTATGACAAGTAACTGATAGATATAAAATGGTGAAATATGTCTGAAATCCTTTTCTGAAATGAGTCAGCTAGTTGATAATTAAAACTACAGACTTCGATAATCAAGAGTTCTGCTAAGGTCACTGAAGTTTTACACGTGACTGTCATTTCTATAGTACTCTTTATTTTTAAGTACCGCTGCCCCTTTAAAGGATCAAACACCTTGGCCAGGAAAGAGCAGAAAGTTCATCTGTAATCAGCATTATTGCACATTATATTAGAACTGGCACTGCTGCCACTGATAAAAAGGCACTATTCAGAGAAGCTACTGATGAGCTATTATTATATCATTCAGAAGACATAATTAGCTTGACATTCAAACTTTTGTAGAAGCAAATTTTAACACATGGAGTTGCAGAGAGCTGTGTAGAGCATAGACCTTCAGTGAATGGGGCCTTATATATAAATGCAATGCGGAACAATTCTGGGGCATCCCGATTTCTCCATTGTGCGACATTACGGCAGTCAAAGCGTTAACCCTTTGAGTGCCAGAGGGGTACGCAACTCATTTCTTTGCAATGCATTACGTACCCCTCTGGCATCCAAAGGGTTAAAGTGTGAATTTTTTCAGAGTACATCTGAGCCCCTCTAATTGAATTCCGGGTCATTTTTTGGTTCCCAATCTAATCAAACTGATTGCAGTTGCTGTTCTTTCAGACTGCAGTGTATTTTTTATTTTTGTACAGACAAAACATTGTTGATTTTCCTTTCTGTCCCTATAAAAGGCTATATTTTATTCTTTTATACCTAACCGTTATTTTTTCCTCTAGAAAGATGTTATTTTACGATTCATGGTATTGCTGCAATACATTGTTTTGTTGCTTGTCTTTGGTAGTAAGAATACAGGCGTCTAGTGAGTCGGCATGATATACGACTTTACAAGTGTGCATTAAATATATTTATTTCAAAATTTAAGGGGTATACAAGTATAACAGCATTTCTTGTAGCACATTAAGATTTTATTCAACCCCTCAGATGCTACGGATGTCTATAACATACTGCCAGACAATGCATTGTTTTGGATTATTTATATAACTGGTGCGAGACCCTTTGTGTAGTTCAAAAGGCAATTCATTGGAAGCATCACTAGTATCAAAGGGGTCCCATGAAACTCCATAGATGCAGGGAGAGGAACTGGTGCGAGTCCCTTTGTGTAGTTCAAAAGGCAATTCATTGGAAGCATCACTAGTATCAAAAGGGTCCCCTGAAACACAGTTGATGCGGGGAGAGGAACTGGTGCGAGTCCCTTTGTGTAGTTCAAAAGGCAATTCATTGGAAGCATCACTAGTATCAAAGGGGTCCCCTGAAACTCCATTGATGCAGGGAGAAGAACTGGTGCGAGTCCGTTTGTGTAGTTCAAAAGGCAATTCATTGGAAGCATCACTAGTATCAAAGGGGTCCCCTGAAACTCCATTGATGCAGGGAGAAGAACTGGTGCGAGTCCGTTTGTGTAGTTCAAAAGGCAATTCATTGGAAGCGTCACTAGTATCAAAGGGGTCCCCTGAAACTCTGTTGTTGGGGGGAGGGGAGAAAATAGGGAATGGAGAGAAGAAAATGAAAGCAATAACATGGAGAACATTTAGACCAATGCTAAAGGACTGAACAGAGAGAGTGGCAGAGCTGTAGATATAGCTTAACCCTCTGAGTGCCAGTGGGGTATGCAACGCATTGCAAAGCAATGCGTTGCGTACCCCTCTGGCACTCAAAGGGTTAACCATTTCAGTGCCAGAGGGATATGCAACACATTGCTTTGCAATGTGTTGCGTACCTCTTGGCACTCAAAGTATTAATCCTTTGAGTTCTGGGTGAAGGAGTATTAGTAACAATTTTTTTTGCAATTCTTTGTGCATATCTCTGACATTTAAAAGGTTTATGGTAATATGAAAAAATACAAAGGTGGAAAACTTCTGATATTATTATAATATTATTATAATATTATCCTACCTCTGTATAAATCCTTGGTTAGGCCTCATCTAGAATATGGAGTACAATTTTGGGCGCCTGTTCTAAAAAAAGACATTACTGAACTGGAAAAGGTGCAGAGACGTGCAACAAAACTGATAAAGGGATTGTAGGAGCTGAGTTACAAAGAGAGACTAGCCAAACTGGGTTTGTTTACATTAGAAAAGAGACGTCTAAGGGGTGATATGATTACCATTTACAAATACATTCAAGGCCAATACAAAGAACTATCCAATGAATTATTTATGCAAAGAGCTGAGCTAAGAACAAGAGGTCATCCATTAAGACTTGAGGAAAGGCGCTTTCGACTAAAACACAGGCAGGGATTCTTTACAGTAAGGGCGGTAAGGCTATGGAATTCTTTGCCTCGGGATGCTGTGCTTGCAGATAATGTAACTGCATTCAAAAAAGCAATGGATGCCTATCTAGCACAGAACAATATTGACAGTTATGACAGATGGCTTCAAAGCAAATAGGATATTGAGCCGGGGAACTATTTGAGACACTCACACACACCTACATTGGAAATTGCTCCAGAGGGCTTTTTTGTTGCCTTCCTCTGGATCAACAGGGGTGTTATTGGCATGGGCTGGACTTGATGGACGCATGTCTTTTTTCAGCCTTATCTACTATGTTACTATGTAAACCACAGCCTAGAGAACAAATAAACATTTTCATTTGGTTTAACTGGGGCTTTTAAAGTGATTGTAATGCCAGAAATAAACTTTATTCATTATGGTAGATTTTACAAAAATAAAGTATTTGGAGAAAGTCCTATCTCTCAAATATTTACGGTTTGAGAGATATTCGGTGCTAAAGTTCCCCCCTCCCTCCCCTTCTACTGACGTCAGTGCTCTATTGACAGCAGGAGATCCCGGTCCTGGGACCAGCCGGCGGCTCTTCAGCAGAGATGAAATATCGATCTTTAAAAAGAAATACTTCACTGGAACAGTCTACAAAGTATGCCTGGTTTGCAAGAACAATTTGTAGACCGTTCCAATGAATTAGGTTATTTTAAAGGTCGCTATTTCTGCTCTGCTGAAGAGCCTACTCAAGTCGGCCAACTCAAATCTCCTGCTGTCAACTTTACAGCTGACATCAGGGAAAGGGAAGAGAGGGGGAACTTTAACGGCGAATATCTCTCAAACCTTTTATTGGCTAACTAAGTAGATTTAGAATGCAAGCTTTCAAGACCTTAGGTCTCTTCCTCAGGCATGTTATACAGATAAATATGAAAACATCTCTCTTATATACATGTACACATTGCATTGTTTAGCATGGAAATCAGATACTGAATCCAGATCCAGATACTTTGATCAGTCAATGGTAAATTGCACTCTTCCTCTGAGGCTTTAGAGGAATTTACAATGCTCTTGGGTCTGTTGGAGAGGTCAACTAACTAATTGATAATGTGACAAACACTCTGTCTTTATTTAAACCACTACAAATTGCATTAAATTTTAACATTAATTTTACCTTCCATACCTTTCTGTCCCTCTGAGTGCGGAACCGTCCCATCAATACAGTTAACTTAATGTCCCTGACACTGTGCCCATTTTGACAAAAATGTTCCCTCACTGGTGTCTGTCTTTTTGTTATTAACACTGGATCTGTGGGAATTAAACCTCTTATGTAGTGCTTGTCCAGCTTCTCCCACATACAGAGCTGTTGGGCATTTTGCACACATGATAAGATATATTACATTGGATGATTTACAGGTGAAGGTAACATTGATCTAACTGGGTGTTTGGGATTGGTATCTTGTCCGTGGTGTAAATGTGTGCACAGGTTTCACATCTCTTTTGTAGGCTGGGAGATGTGCCATTTTTTGTATTTTTATTCAGGGCATCAGTTGTTTCAGATTGGGAGGCTGTCTGAAGGAGAGTAAGGGAGGCTGTGGGAATATGTTCTTAAGTCTTTCATCCGTATATAATTTCGTTTGAAGTTCTCTTGATATTTTGCGTAAAACTTCATCCTGGGGGTGGTAAGTGACCACCAGTGGCACCCGGTTTCCCTTATGTTGTTCTTTGTAGCGCAACAGATTTTTTCTTGGTATTTGGGTAGCCTTCTGTATCTGACTGTCAATAATAGTTGCGCTGTAACCATGTTTTATAAAGTCTCCTCTGAGTTTCTCGAGGTGCTTGTCATGGTCCATCATGTCAGAACAGATGCGGTGGTATCTGATGGCCTGGCTGTATATGATGGAGTTCTTTGTGTGTTTTGGGTGGAAGCTATTGTTTTCAGGTAGGTTGGTCTGTCTGTTGGTTTGCGGTATAGGGATGTGTGGATGGAGTTGTTCTGAATACTGATAGTTGTATCAAGGAAGTTAATGTTTGTGCGTGAGTGACTGAGTGTTAGGTTGATATTGGAGTGGAATGTATTATAATTCTCATGGAATTTGAGAAGTTCCTCTTCACTGGCGGTCCAGATGATAAGAATATAATCTATGTAGTGGAGATAGACCAGGGGTTTTATCTGGCAGATGGACAGGAAGTCCTCTTCCAATTTTGCCATAAACAGGTTGGCATATTGTGGTGCCATTTGGGTACCAATTGCAGTCCCCATTTTCTGAAGGTAGAGGTCCTGTCCAAAGTAATTGTGGGTGAGAATAAACTGTATGAGTGTTGTTACCGGTTCCATGGGTGTGTTATTTTGTTCCAGATATCCCTGGCATGTTGCTATGCCATCCATGTGTGGAATGTTGGTGTAAAGGGATTCTACATCCATAGTGGCCAGGATGGTGCTCTCTGGAATTGGGCCCAAGTCAGCTAATTTGTTTAAAAGATCTGTGGTGTCCTGAAGGAAGCTGGGTGTGTGTTTTACCAGGGGTTTCAGGGTATTTTCTACTCAGCCACAGATATTCTCTGTGAGTGTACCAATTATGGGTCTTCCTGGATTTCCTTCTTTGTGTATTTTTGGTAGCATGTAGAAGGAGCCTATTTTTGGATCTGCTGGTATTAGGGGCCTTATCTGTTCTTCAGTGTTCGAGGGCAGTTCTTTTATGATCCTGTTAAGTTGTTTTGTATAATTTTTTGTGGGATCATCTTGTAATTTTACATAGTATCTTTCATCAGAGAGTTGCCTATTTGCTTCTTGAATATAGTCCACAGTGTTCATTATAACAACAGCTCCCCCTTGTCTGCAGGCTTAATAAAAATGTCCTGGTTATTCTTTAGTGACTGTATGGCTTTCTGTTCTTTTTGGGTTAGGTTGGGTGTTGGTTCACATTGTTTCTCCAGTATTTCTGTAGTGACTCTGTTCCTGAAGCTCTCTATGTATCTGTCCAGTGTAGGGTTACTTCCTGGTTTTGGAGTCCAGGCAGACAGATACAGAGACTGAAAGACAAAGAACATGAAATTAAAGCTCAGGCCTTGGACAGACTCTAGGGCAGGGGTGAGCAATATGAGACCCTCTGGCTGGTGGTGGATGATAGGAGTTTTAGTCTGAAGGACCTCACATTGCCTACCCCTGGTCTTAGGAGCATGCAATGAGTGGAATAAAGAGAAAGCTGGATGGTAAGAAGGAAACCTGTTAAAGGAGAGAAAAGCTGGAAAGAAAGAGAGAAATGAGGCGAGAGACTGAAAGCTGTGTTAAAAACAGAGTGAGAGTATGGTGTGCCGTTTGTAAACCATTCATTTTGTCGACAAAATTGCAGCAGTTAGGCCACCAAAGTCATGTTGTCCACTGAATGTTTGTATATAGTTCACCAAATACATTGTTGTTTACTCAGTGCACAAAATATGTCATTCATTTCACCAAATTATTAAAACATCCCACCAGGTGAATTCAGTACACAGAATATGTCAATCAATTCACCAAATGATGAAAGTATCCCACCAAATGAATTCAGTGCCCAGAATATGTCAATTAAATCTCCAAATGATGAATGGGTCCACCAAATATGTATGTCAATCAATCCACCAAATTTTGTCACCAAATGAATTCTGTCGCACTGAATATGTCGCTCAAATCACCAAATGATGAACGGGTTCACAGAATATGTCAATCAAATCACAAAATGTTGAAAGGATCCCACTGAATTTGTCAATAAATCCACAAAAAGCTGAAATTTTGTCACCAAATGAATTCCGTTGCACCGAATATGTCAATCAAATCACCAAATGATGAATGGGTTCACGTAATATGTCAATCAAATCACGAAATGTTGAAAGGATCCCACCGAATTTGTCAATAAATCCACAAAAAGCTGAAATTTTGTCACCAAATGAATTCTGTTGCACCGAATATGTCAATCAAATCACCAAATGATGAATGGGTTCACAGAATATGTCAATCAAATCACAAAATGTTGAAAGGATTCCACTGAATTTGTCAATAAATCCACAAAAAGCTGATATTGTGTCACCAAATGAATTTTGTCGCAAATATGTCAAATCACCAAATGATGAACAGGTTCACTGACTATGTCAAAATGTCATCATTTAGTGATTTGATTGACATATGCTGGGCGACAATTCATTTGGTGACAAAATGTCTTCATTTGGTAGATTGAATAACATATTCGGTGTACCCGTTCATCATTTGGTGATTTGATTGACATATTCTGAGCACTGAATTCATTTGGTGGGATACTTTTATCATTTGTTGATTTAATTCACATATTCTGTGCACTGAATTCATTTGGTGGGATACTTTCATCATTTGGTGGATTGATTGACATGTTTGGTGGACCCGTTCATCATTTGGTGATTTGATTGACATATTTGGTGAGACAAATTCATTTGGTAACAAAATGTCATTTGGTGGACCCTTTCATCATTTGGTGAATTGATTGACATATTCTGTGCACTGAATTCATTTGGTGGGATACTTTCATCATTTGGTGAATTGATTGACGTATTCTGTGCACTGAGTAAACAACAATGTATTTGGTGAAATATGTACATTCAGTGGACAACATGACTTTGGTGGCCTAACTGCTGCAATTTTGTTGACAAAATGAATGGTTTACAAACGGCACCCCATATGATAAAGAGAACACGTGGGGAGACAACAAGGAGATAGGAGATAGGGGAGGAAAGTAAGTGAGGACAGGGGAAGATGGCAAGAGGATGTGGACAAGGGTTTGATTGACATCCCAGGCATCCCTAGACAAGACACAATAGGGGCTGGATTCAATTGCAGGAGATAAATGTTACCTCCCGTTTTATCAAAAATTCCCCTATTGAAGTCCATGGGGAAACCTGGAGATAAAAGCAGAGATAACATTAACACCTGAAATTGAATCTAGCCCTAGGCTCTTTTAAGTCCACCCAGGACCACTCTTACTCGTGTGATGATTAGGTTTGGTCATGGAATCAGCATTTAGCTCTGCCCATGCCGACTCATCCGTCCCACACACAGTCACATCCACTGTTCCCTGTCACAGAAAATAACCTTATCCCAGGAGTGATTTTCTAAATAGAAAGACACCCTCTGATCCTCAAGTAGCTAACATAAAAATTATGCAGCTGCACCCCAGGGTTTATACTAGAGCAAATGATTGCTTACATGCATACCGGCTCTCACACCCCATCATTAAGACTGTGAACAAGCTCAGAAAGTATAGCATATACAGGAAAAGGGTTGAATTTTACCTTGATTTCCTCTGCACCTTGTTAATACATGGACTTAAAGAAGGAGCAGAATGACGGAACACTCAGAACACTCATACAGTCCTACACTGCTCTACCCTTGATGCAAGAGCCATAAATAGGATATTTTCATATCAGATAGCTTAGTAAATAGACCTTAGTTAGGCTCAGCACTAGCAAACTACTTTCAGTGCCAGTTTTAGAATGCAAGAGGGCTCTCCTAGGGCTCAATCCAATTGACCCCAGTATAAAAAGTACCATTGGTAGTTGTAAGTCACAGTCAAGTATGCAACTACCTGTGCTGTGACACACTACTGATTGGAAAAAATGCATGTCAGGCTCTAAATTTGCACCCATAGGAAGCAATGGAAAAGCAGTTGAATTGCAATTCAATTCTATGTGTTGGGTATTAAAGGGTTAGTATTATCCAAAGATAACTTTATGTTTCATTGTAGATTTTAAAAAAAGAAATTATGTGCAGCAAATCCCATCTCTCAAACCTTTATGGTTTGAGAGATATTCGGTACTAAAGTTTCCCCTTCCCTCCCCATCTCATGATGTCCATGCTCTACTGACAGCAGGAAATCCCAGTCCTGGGACAAGGTGGCAGCTCTACAGCAGAGCCGAAATAGATGCAAAGC
The DNA here is from genome assembly GCA_037306005.1 of Rhinophrynus dorsalis. Lineage (NCBI taxonomy): Eukaryota > Metazoa > Chordata > Amphibia > Anura > Rhinophrynidae > Rhinophrynus > Rhinophrynus dorsalis. The sequence goes on from CM074725.1 coordinate 225,898,525, forward strand.
ATAGTTACATTAGCGATATAAACAGATTTATGTTTCAAAATAAAACAAATTGCTGCAATAATGAAAAAAAATCACCTTTTAACTAGGCAGGCACGGGGGAATAGCGCAGACATCTTGCAGTGCCGGCATCTCTGCGTCTGTGCTGTCCATCCCCTTCAACTCCATGGCTGGTGGTTGACTGCCACTGTATCATATGGTACGGAAGGGACTGACAGTGCAAGTGCAGAGAGCGCTATCACAGTCTACCTTAGAGGCCTAGATGTCCTGTGCTTCCTTCTTCTGTGGTGTGTTGGCCAGCATAGTTGCGGCCACCTCTGCATTGCTGACATCATGAAACAGGCACTGGCTAGGACGCCTGTTTACGGGCCTATTCTGTGTGGCCTAATTGGGTCCTACCTTCTCCTGCTCCTTTATAAACTTCCCTGAGCCTGGGAGTCATTGCCCTTATGTGGTGTTTCTGATATTGTTTCTTGTGCTCCGTTGTGACCTGTGCTCTCCTGAGAATCCACTCCGTGTATGACCCGGCTTGTCTGACTACCCACATCAGTTCTGACCTGTGGCTCTGGCTGACTAACTTGCTCTGTGTATGACCCCGGCTTGTCTGACTACTCACATCAGTTCTGACCTGTGGCTCTGGCTGACTAACTCTCTCCGTGTAGTCCCCGATTTGTCTGACCTCTGGCTCTTGCTGCCTATGGCTCCGTATAGTCCCAGGCTTGTCTGACCTGTGGCTCTGGCTGACTACTTGCTCTGTACTCTCCGAACTTGCCTGACCATCTGTCTCAGTGTTTCATAGTTCAGGCCTGCTCTCGCTCCCTGTTGCCTCTGGTCGTTTGACCCAGGGTGGAGACTTGTGCCTCAGTTACAGTTCCCTCTTGTGTTCCACCCACACCTCAGTCCTAGTCTCCAGTATCTCGCAGTAGTGCAGTGTGCATCACAGTGTGCAGCTCTGGGTAGGAGCCATGGTCCTATCATCCTGTGTTCTGGGGTTGTGTGTGCTATACTATTACTGTACTTTTTAAATAAAGGTGGATTTATATTTTACAATCGTGTCTGTCCTTCTTTGCCTGAAAACCATGACAAACGCTTCCTGTAAGATCCCTGCCAGTGCCTGCCTGGTTAAAAGGTGATTTTTTTCGTTAATGAAGCAATTAATTTTATTTTGAAGCATAAATCTGTCTATATCGCTAACGTAACTATGCTTTTTGAAGCTATTTTAATCATGTGAAAGTTTAAAGTTTTAAAAATAATTACTTAATTGGAACAGTCTACAAAGAGTGCTTGGTTTGCAAGCACACTTTGTAGACCGTTCCAATGAAGTAGTTCTTCTTAAAGATCACTATTTCGGCTCTGCTGAAGAACCACTTTGTGTCGGCAACACGGATCTCCTGCTGTCAGCTTTACAGCTGACATCAGGACAGAGGGAACTTTAGCAGCGAATATCTCTCAGACCGTAAAGGTTGGAGAGATGGGATTTGCTGTACATAATTTCTTTTTTTAAAATCTACAATAAAACATAAAGTTATCTTTGGGCATAATAACCGTTTAATACACGTTAAGGTACTCCACTTTATCACCAAAAATCTGCCTTTAAAAAGTTGGTGCAGAGTCCCCTAACTCATGTTAAAAACCACTGACATGGAAGTGAAGTGTAAAAAAAAACTAAGAAAAAAGTGACCGTGGATGTATTGGTATGGGGCCTAAGCCTCACATCAATACATCCAAAGTGCTTACAAAAAGTGTGTAAAGGAAAAATTAGTAACCCTTTCAGTGCCAGGGCTACGGAATGCATTGCAAAGCAATGCGTTGCATACCCACCTGGGACTGAAAGAGTTTTCAAAATGTGGGTTCAGCATGAATAAGTACCCCTTTCAATGATAGAGGAGTACACAATGCATTGGTAAACAGTACATTGAGTACCCCTCTGACACTGCAAAGGTTCAAATAATGTGTGTGACTGAAAAAAAAATTAACCCTTTGGGTGCCAGAATTGCATACCCCACTGGCACTCAAAGGGTTAAATAGCCAAAAAAATCAACACTTAACAGTGATCCTGAAGTCCAGCTGGATCTTCTGTACCAGGTCGTCTTCTTCAGTCCTTCTTCCGCAAGCTTTTCTTTTTCCTCTTTCTTCTCCTTCATCTATCATATCCATCTTCACAGGTACAACAACAATAAGCGGAAAGAAGAGGAATGAAGAGGAGCACAGATGAAGAAAGAAGATGAAGATGACAGATGAAGATAACAGATGAAGAAGAAAGAAGAGAATGAGAGATTAAGAAAAAGAGAGAAGCAGAAGAAACAGAAGGCGAAGTGAAGGAGCTGAGCAGGGTGCAGAAGACCCCGCTGGACATCAGGATGATAGGCAGGTGTTGTAACTATTGGTGAAAGGATAGTGTTAGGATTAGTATGGGTCCAGTTTATTGTTCATGTTGGGTAGTGTATTTTATTATTATTATTTATATAGCGCCAACTAATTCCGCAGTGCTGTACAATATTTAATGGACAGAGATATTAAATAGTACAATCAAATGTAGAGAACAGAAGGATCAGAGAGCCCTGCTCATGACAGCTTACATTTAGCGGAAGGAAGTTTGGCCACAGAAGGTGTAAGTGCCTCCTGCCACATGAACTGCCAGTCAGTAGGTGGCAGAGAGAAGTGCTGTTGAGGGCAGTGGTCCAGGGAAGGGGTGGTTCTCAGTGATGATTATGGAGGCAGCTGATAGGCTTCCCTGAAGAGGTGAGTTTTCAAGGAGCGTCTGAAGATCTGAAGGCTGGGAGAGAGTCTGATGGAGTGGGGAAGGGAATTCCAGAACTCAGGTGTAGCTCCAAGAGGAGGGTTAATGTTTGGGAATGAGACTGTGTCAAACATCGAGCGTGAGCTAGTTTCCTTTGCTCTTCCCATTTCTCATGCTCTTTAAAGTGAGTTATGGGACTAAAAGACCTGTTGATAGGGCAATTGCATTCCTACGATAACACTGTGTGTATAGTTCCGTAATGATTTTTGCCCTACTGACAGTTTTAGCACCATGAATTGAGCCCCTAGTGTGCTTTTTATTTCATGCCAGTAGATGATGTTCCATGTACAGTATATGCACACTTTCCATGGTCAATCCTTGTTTAAACGAGCAGTAAACTTTTTTTTATGAAAAACTATATGTTACAGAATTTTTTCTGCTGAGTAAAACAAGGGTACTATCACAGTGCCCGTGCGTTCTGTCAGTCTCTGTGTGATGCGCTCCTATTGGCTGAGCTATGTTTGGCCCGCCCAATATGGCCTTTTTATACTGGGCTATGGCACCTGTCTGGTGCCCTTTCGTGGTGTTCCTGTACCAGTGCTGACTTGAGTTACTGTGTTCCCGTGTACCGGCTTGGCCCGTTAGACTACTCTGCTTCTGGTTCCTGCTCCGTGATTCGACCCGGCCTGGCTGATGTTCCTGCTCCGTGACCTGACCCGGCTTGTCTGACATTCCTGCTCCGTGATCCGGCCCGGCTCTCCTGTTCCTGCTTCGTTGTGTCGCTTGGGCGACATTCTGACTTCCGCTCTGACTGGGCCTACCTGGCAGAGTGTTCTGTGTTGCCTCCGTTACTGCTACGGCAGTGTACTTATTGCTGAGCATCCCGTTAACTCTTGCAGAGCTTACTGTTGCCTGTGTTACTGCTACGGCAGTGTACCTATTGCTGAGCCTTCCGTTAACTCTTGCAGAGCTTACTGTTGCCTCTGTTACTGCTACGGCAGTGTGCCATTGGTTGAGCATTCCGTTAACCCTTGCAGTACTCCTTGTTGCCTCCGTTACTGCTGTGACTGTGCGCCATTGGCTGCGTTTCAGTTCAGCTCTTGCAGAGAACCCTGTTGCCTCCGTTACTGCTACAGCAGTGTGCCATTGGTTGTGTTCCGTTCAGCTCTTGCAGAGTACTGTTGCCTCCGTTACTACTCCGGCAGGATGCCATTGGCTCTATTCCATTCAGCTCTTGCAGAGTATTATTGTTGCCTCCATTTACTGCTACGGCAGTGGGTATAAGTCTCAGCTCTGCTCTGGCAGATTACCAGTGCTCTGTCTCCATTCTAGCACTACAGTCTCCTATTCGCTGTTATTCCATCATACTGGGCGTTACTAAGAACTCACCACAACAGAGACTGATTATATCTATTGGGACTTTAACTCATGCTGTGCTGCTACTCTGGGTATTCACCTTATCATACCTGACCTGTGACAGTATATGAACTATCTCGCTTCCTATTATACTGGGTCTGTGTAGGCATATGTATCTAAGTCCTGTATTGCACCTGTATAATTCTTCTGAGATACGCTATAGCCCGTTAAGGGTAATTATCATTGTGTTTGTTTCAATAAAACTGTGTTTTATCCTAACCACTGTGTCTGAGTGTTGAACAAACCGTTACAGGTACCCCCACTTCTGTCAGTTGTTTTATTCAATAGTAATAATCTGGAAGTGAATTACAGTGTGATTACTCCCTGAAGGTTCTAACTCACAGCATGACTGAGCAATTTCTACCACACTCTGTAGAGACCTGTTTGTCAGTGCTTTCCTCTCTAATAGAATATAACAGTATAACTATTTGGAACATGACCACTAGAGAGCACAGTTAATGTAAAAAATCAAGGGTGTAAACTGTAATAACTCTGGAAATATGCATTTCTCAGCAGTGAGAGTACCCTTATTTCATTGCACAGGAAAAGCCCTATAATATATATATTTTCATAAAAAAACATTTACTGCTCCTTTAAACTAGTGTTAGTTACTCCCAGCCTCAACATGTGTCTCAAATAAGCAATGTAAGAAAAAGATTAGACTATTAGACTAAAAGATTGACTATTAGACTTAGATTGTAAGCTCTACGGGGCAGGGACCTCTTATCCTAATATATACTCACCTGTCGTTCCCCTTATGACTACCTATATAAGCACTTAATCACTGCACTTATTGTACCCCTGCTATATTAAATGTAATCTGTAAAGTGCCAAGTACACCGGTTGGCGCTATATAAATAAAAATATACAATACAATACAATACTATTGGTATTTATATTGGATATCGATAGAGTGGCTGAAGAGCCACTATGGACTGTGTGGCACAATCCTCTGTTGGTTTAATTCTTTTACCTCTGGTAGGACACAGAGGGTTCTTCAGGTATATGCTCAGCTACACTCCAAGTCACTGGGGGTTATTTTATCACCAGTGCTGTTTGCAGTGTACGTGGTATCTGTGGGCAACTTCATTGGAAGACATGTCTTTAAAGGGATAGTAATGTTTCATAATAAAGGCAGCTCTAGTTAATAATAATAGTATTTGGACTTTGGAGAGTGTTATTTCAATTCTGTCAGAGCTGTAGTTCAAGAGTAATTCAATGATAAAGTATCCCCCTCCTGCCCCTTTTACTGATGTAACACTGCTCAGCCAGATCAGAAGGGAGATGCCCAGGTAGACTGCAGAGAGGGACAATCTTCAATTAAGATAAGGGGAAAAACCTGAAAAACTTGTCAAGGGGGGCAGGGCTTTCATTGTTCTCATAGGAAGAAGATTGTCCCCTGCTGTTATCTGTTTGGTCTATGGACTGCATTCCACATCTGAGAAGAGATAGCTTACACTAGGTAAAAGGGACGAGAGGGGAAACTTTGCTTGAAGGTTTGAGAGATAAGACTTATATAATTCTTCATGTTTTTTTAATGCCTACAAAATAAAATAAAGCTAAAACGTAGTATTACTATCCCTTTAAGGAGGATTAATTGACTTTCCAAGTCCTCCAATCAGTGGCAGCATTATTCTTAAAAGGATTTGCATTGTTATTCCTCTTTATTAGTGATGAGCGAGCATGCTCGGCCGAAGCTCGGTTCGGCTCGAGCATCGCTCTGCTCGGCACATGGCGGTACTCGTACGAGTACCGCATGTGCTCGCCCGCCATGTTCGGGTCTCCTCCCCGCACGTTTCGCAGCTGCTGCGCAGCCAATAAATGTGCGGGGAGGCTCTAACATCAGTGTAATGCCAGCAGCCATGTTGGCTGCTGGCATTACACTGATTGGCTGGCCAGAACCCGTGATCGGGTGCTGTATAGCACCTGACCAGCGAGTTCGGCTCAGTCTTAGCCAGGGAGAGATGAGGATAGGAAGGGAAAGTCAGTGTAGGGAGAAGAAAAGCGAGTTTGAAAAAAAAAAAGACCCAAAAGTCCTTTTTAGGACTACTGTGTGTGGGGGCAGCAGATATATTTTGTTTTGGGGGGCAGAGTTTAAAAAAAAAAACGTCACATATTCCGTTCACTGTGCCTAGCCGCAGATTAGCAGCACATTCTGTTTAGTGTGCAAAGTTTCAGATTAGCAGCACATTCTGTTTAGTGTGCAAAGCTGGAGATTAGCAGCACATTCTTTTTAGTGTGCAAAGTTGCAGATTAGCAGCACATTCTGTTTAGTGTGCAAAGTTGGAGATTAGCAGCACATTCTGTTCAGTATGCAAAGTTGCAGATTAGCAGCACATTCTTGTTAGTGTGCAAAGTTTAAAAATTAAAAGTCACTTATTCCGTTCACTGATCCTAGCCGCAGATAAGCAGCATATTCTGTTTAGTGTGCAAAGTTGCAGATTATCAGCACATTCAGTTTAGTGTGTAAAGTGTAAAAATTAAAAGTCACTTATTCCGTTCACTGATCCTAGCCGCAGATAAGCAGCATATTCTGTTTAGTGTGCAAAGTTGCAGATTATCAGCACATTCAGTTTAGTGTGTAAAGTGTAAAAATTAAAAGTCACTTATTACGTTCACTGATCCTAGCCGCAGATAAGCAGCACATTCTGTTTAGTGTGCAAAGTTGCAGATTATCAGAACATTCTGTTTAGTGTGCAAAGTGTAAAAACTAAAAGTCACATATTCCATTCACTGTGCCTAGCCGCAGATAAGCAGCATATTCTGTTTAGTGTGCAAAGTTGCAGATTATCAGCACATTCAGTTTAGTGTGTAAAGTGTAAAAATTAAAAGTCACTTATTACGTTCACTGATCCTAGCCGCAGATAAGCAGCACATTCTGTTTAGTGTGCAAAGTTGCAGATTAGCAGAACATTCTGTTTAGTGTGCAAAGTGTAAAAACTAAAAGTCACATATTCCATTCACTGTGCCTAGCCGCAGATAAGCAGCATATTCTGTTTAGTGTGCAAAGTTGCAGATTATCAGCACATTCAGTTTAGTGTGTAAAGTGTAAAAATTAAAAGTCACTTATTCCGTTCACTGATCCTAGCCGCAGATAAGCAGCATATTCTGTTTAGTGTGCAAAGTTGCAGATTATCAGCACATTCAGTTTAGTGTGTAAAGTGTAAAAATTAAAAGTCACTTATTACGTTCACTGATCCTAGCCGCAGATAAGCAGCACATTCTGTTTAGTGTGCAAAGTTGCAGATTAGCAGAACATTCTGTTTAGTGTGCAAAGTGTAAAAACTAAAAGTCACATATTCCATTCACTGTGCCTAGCCGCAGATAAGCAGCATATTCTGTTTAGTGTGCAAAGTTGCAGATTATCAGCACATTCAGTTTAGTGTGTAAAGTGTAAAAATTAAAAGTCACTTATTCCGTTCACTGATCCTAGCCGCAGATAAGCAGCATATTCTGTTTAGTGTGCAAAGTTGCAGATTATCAGCACATTCTGTTTAGTGTGCAAAGTGTTAAAAATAAAAGTCACTTATTCCGTTCACTGTGCCTAGCCGCAGATAAGCAGCACATTCTGTTTAGTGTGCAAAGTTGCAGATTTGCAGCACATTCTGTTTAGTGTGCAAAGTTGCAGATTTGCAGCACATATTCCGTGTAATATGAAGAAGGCGGGTAAAAAGGGACGGGGAAGTGGACGTGATCCTGATAGTTCAGGGCGCGGGTCAGGACGCATAGAAACTGTGCCTGGTGCCAGAGCACAAGAAAGAAAGACATCCACCATACCTAGCTTCATGTCTCAGTTTACAGGGCGTCGCAGGACATCACTCTCGAGGTCAGACCACTGCGAACAGGTGGTCGGTTGGATTTCAGCTGATACTGCTTCCAGTCGGTTAAGCACCACCCTGTCTTCCACCAAGTCCACTCTCAGTAGCCAAGAGTCTGGTCAACATATTCCTCACCCTGATCATCCTTCCTCCCACCATAGAGGGTCTGGTCAAAGAAGTGATCCCACACTGGGATATAGTGAGGAGCTCGTCTCATCACCAATCCTTAATTTGAACCTCTCTCCAAGCACGCTTGCAGAGGAACATGAAATCTTGTGCCCTGATTCACAACCTCTAGAGGGTACCCAATCACAAGAAGATGACAGAGGTGAACGGCATTTAAGGTCAAAGGAAGTGGATGATGATGATGATGAGACACAGTTGCCATCAAATCAACCACTATTACTGTCTCAAGACCTTGATGAGGAGGATGATATACAGTTGTCAATGACTGAGTATGTGGTGGGATCAAGAAATGAGGAGGATGATCAGAGTGAGGAAGTGGAGGAGGACTTGGTGGACGATGAGGTGACTGACCCCACCTGGGAAGGTGGAGAGCCGAGCGATGACAGCAGTCCTGAGGGTGAGCCATCTGCAGCACCGCAACAGGCTGGAAGAGGCAGTGGTGTGGCTACAGAAAGAAGGCGGACCGCACCAAACCGGCCCGCAAATGTTCCACGGAGCACCCCCTTGCGTAAATCTCCCTTGCCAAGGGGTAGGTGTTCCGCGGTATGGCGTTTTTTTAAGGAAAGTGCGGACGACAAAAGAATTGTAGTTTGCAACCTGTTCCACACCAGAATGAGCCGAGGCATGAACACTAGAAACCTCATCACCACCAGCATGATCCGACACATGGCATCCAAGCACCGTAATAAGTGGGAGGAATGCCCGGATCGCCAATCTGTGTCTGCAGGCCACACCACTGCCTCCTCTTCCCCTGTTTTCGGTGCCGGCCAATCGCCTGTCGAAGGCGCAGGCCCGCATACCTCCCGCCCTGCACCTGTACCATCTGAAGCACCATCAGCGACCACATCCACTTCCCTGTCCCAGCGCAGCGTCCAAATGTCGTTACCCCAGGCATTTGAGCGCAAGCGAAAATACCCAGCCACCCACCCACAGGCCATAGCACTAACCTCACACCTTTCCAAATTACTGGCCATCGAAATGCTGCCATTTAGGCTTGTGGAGACTGAGTCCTTCCGCAGCCTGATGGCAGCAGCTGTCCCTCGGTACGCAGTCCCCAGCCGCCACTACTTTTCCCGGTGTGCCGTCCCCGCCTTACACCACCATGTGTCCCGTAACATCACCCGTGCCCTGACCAACGCAGTTACTGGGAAGGTCCACTTAACGACTGACACATGGACAAGTGCTTGTGGCCAGGGACGCTACATTTCCCTGACGGCACACTGGGTGAATGTCGTGGAGGCTGGGAGCGACTCGGACCCTGGGATGGCACAGGTGCTACCCACGCCGAGGATTGCGGGCCCTACCTCCATCAGGGTTTCCGCCAGCACCTACGTTATTGGCTCCTCCTCCTCCGTTTCCACCTCCGAATTCTCTGCGCGCAGCGCCACTCACCCATCAGCCGGTAGCTGGAAGCAGTGTAGCACTGCAGTGGGGAAGCGTCAACAGGCCGTGCTGAAGCTGATCTGCCTTGGGGACAAACAGCACACGGCCTCAGAGCTGTTGCAGGGGATTAGTCACCAGACCGAGCAATGGCTCTCGCCACTCAACCTGCAACCAGGCATGGTTGTGTGTGATAATGGGCGTAACTTGGTGGCGGCTTTGGAGCTCGGCAAGCTCACACACGTACCATGCCAGCGCATGTATTTAATTTAGTGGTTCAGCGATTTCTAAAAACCTACCCCAATGTGCATGATCTCTTGACCAAGGTGCGCCGCGTGTGTGCACATTTCCGTAAGTCATCAACAGCTTCAGCCGGCCTGTTGAAGCTGCAGCAGCGCTTACAATTGCCAGCTCACCGGCTGCTGTGTGACGTGAGCACGCGCTGGAACTCCACCTTCCACATGTTGGCCCGGCTTTGTGAGCAGCAGAGGGCAGTAGTGGAGTACCAGCTGTTACACGGTCGTCGCCTCTCCGTTCAACTTCCTGTAATCAGAAGTGAGGAGTGGGAATGGATGTCAGACCTCTGTGAGGTTTTACGCAATTTTGAGGAATCGACACAGATGGTGAGCGGCGATAACGCTATTATCAGTGTAACCATCCCACTTCTGTGTCTACTGAAGCGCTCGCTGCTCACAATTAAAACCGACGCTTTGCATGTGGAAGAGGTGGAAATGCGGGAGGAAGAGCTTACACAAGGTGATAGCCAGAGCACCCTCACTTCGTCTTCTCAGCGACAATTGGAGGAGGCGGAGGAGGAGGAGGAGGAGGAAGACACGGTTGCCTCCGCTACAGAGGGTAGCCATGGAACTTTATTTCCATCTCTTCAGCGTGGGTTGGCAGAAGAGGAGGAAGAGGATGAGGAGATTGAGAGTCATCCTCCTGGTGAGGACAGCGAAATCTTGCCTGTTGGTACTCTGGCACATATGGCTGACTTTATGTTAGGCTGCCTTTCCCGTGACCCACGCGTTATACGCATTTTAGACAACACGGATTACTGGGTGTTCACCCTTCTGGACCCCCGCTACAAAGAGAATTTCTCATCTCTCATTCCTCCGGTGGAGAGGACAAGCAAAATGGTGCAATACCAGAAGGTTCTTGTTGAAAAATTGCTCCAAAATTTTCCATCTGACAACGCTGGCGGCAGAGTACGTGCTACCTTGGCCAACCGAGAAGGGGAGAAAAGGGGAGCACACAGCAGTTCCGACAAAGGCAGGGCAACACTCTCCAAGGCGTGGGACACCTTCATGACACCCCGCCAGCACCCTCACCCTGATGCGCAGCCTAGTGTCACAAGGAGGGAAAAGTTTTGGAAGATGGTGAAGGAGTACGTAGCAGACCGTGTCAGCGTCCTCAATGATCCCTCTGTGCCTTACAACTACTGGGTGTCCAAGCTGGACACGTGGTATGAACTGGCACTCTACGCCTTGGAGGTGCTGGCCTGCCCTGCCGCCAGCGTTCTGTCTGAACGGGTATTTAGTGCTGCTGGTGGCATCATAACAGATAAGCGTATCCGCCTTTCCACCGAAAATGCTGATAGGTTGACACTTATAAAAATGAACAAGGCCTGGATTTCCCCTGACTTCTCCACTCCACTGGAGGAAAGCCCCGGGTGAACATAAAGTCACTTTATATATGTTATTTACAATGATGGGAATACTCTGTATTCCCATTCACCCCTTCCACCCAAAAAATGGGTATATGGTTGACTCTCTTCCATATACCCTGGGATATAATTTTTATATAGGGCCAGCTCACCAGCGGGCCCTGTGATATAATTTTTATATAGGGCCAGCTCACCAGCGGGCGCTGTTTGACAATTTTTGTATAGGTCAGCTCACCAGCGGGCCTTCTCATATAATGTTTTATTGGGTCAGCTCTCTAGCTGGCCCTTTCATATAATGTTTTATAGCGTCAGCTCACTAGCGGGCCTTCGCATATAATGTTTAGGATGGTCAGCTCCACAGCAGACCCTCACCCATAATGTTTTAGATGGTCGGCTCAGCGCACTTTTCCCTCTTAATCATGGCCCCAGTTCAGAAAAATCGAGGAAATTTTTGGGAGAATTTGCCTCTGCGCACGTTTCCCTCTTAATCATGGCCCCAGTTCAGAAAAATCGAGGAAATTTTTGGGAGAATTTGCCTCTGCGCACGTTTCCCTCTTAATCATGGCCCCAGTTCCGAAAAATCGAGGACATTTTTTGCAGAATTTGCCTCTGCGCACGTTTCCCTCTTAATCATGGCCCCAGTTCCGAAAAATCTATGAAATTTTTTGCAGAATTTGCAGATGATATACAAGTAAATATACAGCAAATACTGTTTGGTAACAATTTTTCGCCTAAAGTCGTTTTTATCTTCCTTTTTGTGTGTTTTACGGTCAGTCTGCAAAAATGGCGTACTACGGGCGAAACATCGTTCCCAGCAGCGATGTTGGAGTCCAAGATGCATCCAGACATCCTCCCTATGCTGTCCCTGATCCATTTCTGTGGTGTTTCCATCATTTTCTGCCCTTTTCCTATGGACCAGGCACCCTCCCCTCATCAGAGCAGGGGGTGCCTGGTGTAATGCTCGAGTCCTCCCATTGACTTCAATGGGGCTCGGGTGCTCGGCCGAGCACTCGAGCCTCCGGGGGCGCTCGGTCAGAGCACCCGAACACCCGAGCATTGGGGTGCTCGATCATCACTACTCTTTATCAATTTATTCCACCTCTCTGGTAGAAACTAATTTTTGCAGCCAAAGGAGGCAGATAGATGATTTCCTGGACATGCGAATAATAATTTATGCGACTTTATCTAAACAAATCGGACTATAAGGCTCTGCTGAGATTAGATTCCACAACTACTAAGCCAAACATCTTTAAAACTGTTAACCTTTTTGGAAAACAAAAAGTACAAGAAAGAGGTAGTTTAAATAGATACATTTTATGAGACTAAATGCTGTATAGAATCAGCACTGAGTGGATGTATGGAAGAGCTCCAAGAATCAATAGATGTCAGGTAGACGACAGAAGACAGAGTTACTCATTGTAAGGTCCACTGCATGACAACAGCTCTTCCACATCAGTGGCTCTAGAACTGGGTGGATTGCATTATTACATTTGTTAAAATCGGAATGAGTGTCAAATTTTGGTGCTGTCTTAGATTGTTACCTGACATTCAAAAATCAGGTCAGCGGTGATCAACAAACTATCATGTCCAGAATTCCCAATGTTCAAAGTAGGCAACTTCCTAGAGTGCCAAGTCTTGAGAGGCAAATATAGTAAAGTGGATACCTTTATTGGCTCACTAAGCAGATTTAGGATGCAAACTTTCAAGACCTCTTATGTCTCTTCCTCAGGCATGTTATACAGATAAAAATGAAAACATCTCTCTTATATACAGGAACACATTGCATTGTTGAGAAAGGAAATCAGACAAAAAAGCTCAGTCCAGACCCAGATTCTTTGATCAGTCAATGGTAAAGGAGTGTGAGGTAAATTGCAGTCTTCCTCTGAGGTGTTAGAGGAATTTACGATCACAGTGGGACTGTTGGAAACGTTAATCCACAATGTGATAATGTGACAGGAATTCTCTGTCTCTATTCAAACCATTATGTAAAGCATTAAACTGCAACATTAATTTAACCTCCCACATTTTTCTGTCATTTTGAGTGTGGAACCGTCCCTTCAATACAGTTAATATAATGTCTCTGACACTGTGTCCATTTTGGCAAAAATGTTCTCCCACTGATGTATTTTTGTTGTTAACACTGGATCTGTGGGAATTAATCCTTTTATGTAATGACTGTCCAGTTTCATGCACATAAAGAGCTGTGTATTACACTGGATGATTTGCAGGTGAAGGTACCATTGATCTTATGGTACAACTATATCTAAAACGTATTTTATTCCCTGTTTTTATTGACTGGGCAATTTTTTCCTCTGTGTGTGCTTTGGCACATCTAATAATGCATTTGGCCTCTTTCAGCCTAGTCTTGTACCGATACTAGTGATGAGCGAGCATGCTCGGCCGAAGCTCGGTTCGGCTCGAGCATCGCTCTGCTCGGCACATGGCGGTACTCGTGCGAGTACCGCATGTGCTCGCCCGCCATGTTCGGGTCTCCTCCCCGCACGTTTCACGGCTGCTGCGCAGCCAATAAACGTGCGGGGAGGCTCTGACATCAGTGTAATGCCAGCAGCCATGTTGGCTGCTGGCATTACACTGATTGGCTGGCCAGAACCCGTGATCGGGTGCTGTATAGCACCCGACGCGCGAGTTCGGCTCATTCTTAGCCAGGGAGAGATGCGCTCAGGCAGGGAAAGTCAGTGTAGGGAGAATAAAATTGTTGGAACTCTTTCAAGACCCAAAAGTCCTTTTTAGGACTGTTGTGTGTGGGGGCAGCATTTATATTTTGTTTGGGGGGGCACAATTTCCTTTTTTTTTGTAGGGGGGATATTAGTAAGGTGACATATAATACTAGATGCACAGGAAGTCAGTGTAGGGAGAATAAAATTGTTGAAACTCTTTCAAGACCCAAAAGTCCTTTTTAGGACTGTTGTGTGTGGGGGCAGCATTTAATTTTTTTTGTGGGTGGCAGAATTTCATTTTTTTGTGGGGGGGGGACATGTTCTAAGGTGACATTGTACTAGGTGCACAGGGACAAATATTTCACAGTGCAGTGACAAGCTGACATAAAGGGCCAAAAAGGGCCATTTTAAACGTGTGCCTAGCCATAGATTATTCTCACATTCTGTTTAGTGTGCAAATTCACAAATTAACGTCACATATTCCGTTCACTGTGCCTAGACGCAGATTAGCGTCACATTCTGTTTCGTGTGCCTAGCCGCAGATTAGCGTCACATTCTGTTTGTGTGCCTAGCCGCAGATTAGCGTCACATATTGTTTAGTGTGCCTAGCCGCAGATTAACGTCACATATTGTTTAGTGTGCCTAGCCGCAGATTAGCGTCACATATTGTTTAGTGTTCCTAGCCGCAGATTAGCGTCACATATTGTTTAGTGTGCAAATTCACAAATTAACGTCACATATTCCGTTCACTGTGCCTAGCCGCAGATTAGCGTCACATTCTGTTTCGTGTGCCTAGCCGCAGATTAGCGTCACATTCTGTTTCGTGTGCCTAGCCGCAGATTAGCATCACATATTGTTTACTGTGCCTAGCCGCAGATTAACGTCACATATTGTTTAGTGTGCCTAGCCGCAGATTAACGTCACATATTGTTTAGTGTGCCTAGCCGCAGATTAACGTCACGTATTGTTTAGTGTGCCTAGCCGCAGATTAGCGTCACATATTGTTTAGTGTGCCTAGCCGCAGATTAGCGTCACATATTGTTTAGTGTGCAAATTCACAAATTAACGTCACATATTGTTTAGTGTGCAAATTCACAAATTAACGTCGCATATTCCGTTCACTGTGCCTAGCCGCAGATTAGCGTCACATTCTGTTTCGTGTGCCTAGCCGCAGATTAGCGTCACATTCTGTTTCGTGTGCCTAGCCGCAGATTAGCGTCACATATTGTTTAGTGTGCCTAGCCGCAGATTAACGTCACATATTGTTTAGTGTGCCTAGCCGCAGATTAACGTCACATATTGTTTAGTGTGCCTAGCCGCAGATTAACGTCACATATTGTTTAGTGTGCCTAGCCGCAGATTAGCGTCACATATTGTTTAGTGTGCCTAGCCGCAGATTAGCGTCACATATTGTTTAGTGTGCCTAGCCGCAGATTAACGTCACATATTGTTTAGTGTGCCTAGCCGCAGATTAACGTCACATATTGTTTAGTGTGCCTAGCCGCAGATTAGCGTCACATATTGTTTAGTGTGCAAATTCACAAATTAACGTCACATATTCCGTTCACTGTGCCTAGCCGCAGATTAGCGTCACATTCTGTTTCGTGTGCCTAGCCGCAGATTAGCGTCACATTCTGTTTCGTGTGCCTAGCCGCAGATTAGCGTCACATATTGTTTAGTGTGCCTAGCCGCAGATTAACGTCACATATTGTTTAGTGTGCCTAGCCGCAGATTAGCGTCACATATTGTTTAGTGTGCCTAGCCGCAGATTAGCGTCACATATTGTTTAGTGTGCAAATTCACAAATTAACGTCACATATTGTTAAGTGTGCAAATTCACAAATTAACGTCACATATTCCGTTCACTGTGCCTAGCCGCAGATTAGCGTCACATTCTGTTTCGTGTGCCTAGCCGCAGATTAGCGTCACATTCTGTTTCGTGTGCCTAGCCGCAGATTACCGGCATATATTCCGTTTAATATGAAGAAGGCGGGTAAAAAGGGACGGGGAAGTGGACGTGATCCTGATAGTTCAGGGCGCGGGTCAGGACGCGTAGAAACTGTGCCTGGTGCCAGAGCACAAGAAAGAAAGACATCCACCATACCTAGCTTCATGTCTCAGTTTACAGGGCGTCGCAGGACATCACTCTCGAGGTCAGACCACTGCGAACAGGTGGTAGGTTGGATTTCAGCTGATACTGCTTCCAGTCGGTTAAGCACCACCCTGTCTTCCACCAAGTCCACTCTCACTAGCCAAGAGTCTGGTCAACATAATCCTCACCCTGATCATCCTTCCTCCCACCATAGAGGGTCTGGCCAAAGAAGTGATCCCACACTGGGATATAGTGAGGAGCTCGTCTCATCACCAATCCTTGATTTGAACCTCTCTCCAAGCACGCTTGCAGAGGAACATGAGATCTTGTGCCCTGATTCACAACCTCTAGAGGGTACCCAATCACAAGAAGATGACAGAGGGGAACGGCATTTAAGGTCAAAGGAAGTGGATGATGATGATGAGACACAGTTGCCATCAAATCAACCACAATTACTGTCTCAAGACCTTGATGAGGAGGATGATACACAGTTGTCAATGACTGAGGATGTGGTGGGATCAAGAAATGAGGAGGATGATCAGAGTGAGGAAGTGGAGGAGGACTTGGTGGACGATGAGGTCACTGACCCCACCTGGGAAGGTGGAAAGCCGAGCGATGACAGCAGTCCTGAGGGTGAGCCATCTGCAGCACCGCAACAGGCTGGAAGAGGCAGTGGTGTGGCTAAAGAAAGAAGGCGGAACGCACCAAACCGGCCCGCAAATGTTCCACGGAGCACCCCCTTGCGTAAATCTCCCTTGCCAAGGGCTAGGTGTTCCGCGGTATGGCGTTTTTTTAAGGAAAGTGCGGACGACAAAAGAATTGTAGTTTGCAACCTGTGCCACACCAGAATGAGCCGAGGCATGAACACTAGCAACCTCACCACCACCAGCATGATCCGACACATGGCATCCAAGCACCGTAATAAGTGGGAGGAACGCCCGGATCGCCAATCTGTGTCTGCAGGCCACACCACTGCCTCCTCTTCCCCTGTTTTCGGTGCCGGTCAATCGCCTGTCGAAGGCGCAGGCCCGCATACCTCCCGCCCTGCACCTGTACCATCTGAAGCACCATCAGCGACCACATCCACTTCCCTGTCCCAGCGCAGCGTTCAAATGTCGTTACCCCAGGCATTTGAGCGCAAGCGAAAATACCCAGCCACCCACCCACAGGCCATAGCACTAACCTCACACCTTTCCAAATTACTGGCCATCGAAATGCTGCCATTTAGGCTTGTGGACACTGAGTCCTTCCGCAGCCTGATGGCAGCAGCTGTCCCTCGGTACGCAGTCCCCAGCCGCCACTACTTTTCCCGGTGTGCCGTCCCCGCCTTACACCACCATGTGTCCCTTAACATCACCCATGCCCTGACCAACGCAGTTACTGGGAAGGTCCACTTAACGACTGACACATGGACAAGTGCTTGTGGCCAGGGAAGCTACATTTCCCTGACGGCACACTGGGTGAATGTCGTGGAGGCTGGGAGCGACTTGGACCCTGGGATGGCACAGGTGCTACCCACGCCGAGGATTGCGGGCCCTACCTCCATCAGGGTTTCCGCCAGCACCTACGTTATTGGCTCCTCCTCCTCCGTTTCCACCTCCGAATTCTCTGCGCGCAGCGCCACTCACCCATCAGCCGGTAGCTGGAAGCAGTGTAGCACTGCAGTGGGGAAGCGTCAACAGGCCGTGCTGAAGCTGATCTGCCTTGGGGACAAATAGCACACGGCCTCAGAGCTGTTGCAGGGGATTAGTCACCAGACCGAGCAGTGGCTCTCGCCACTCAACCTGCAACCAGGCATGGTTGTGTGTGATAATGGGCGTAACTTGGTGGCGGCTTTGGAGCTCGGCAAGCTCACACACGTACCATGCCTAGCGCATGTATTTAATTTAGTGGTTCAGCGATTTCTAAAAACCTACCCCAATTTGCATGATCTCTTGACAAAGGTGCGCAGCGTGTGTGCACATTTCCGTAAGTCATCTACAGCTTCAGCCGGCCTGTTGACGCTGCAGCAGCGCTTACAATTGCCAGCTCACCGGCTGCTGTGTGACGTGAGCACGCGCTGGAACTCCACCTTCCACATGTTGGCCCGGCTTTGTGAGCAGCAGAGGGCAGTAGTGGAGTACCAGCTGTTACACGGTCGTCGCCTCTCCGTTCAACTTCCTCTAATCAGAAGTGAGGAGTGGGAATGGATGTCAGACCTCTGTGAGGTTTTACGCAATTTTGAGGAATCGACACAGATGGTGAGCGGCGATAACGCTATTATCAGTGTAACCATCCCACTTCTGTGTCTACTGAAACGCTCGCTGCTCACAATTAAAACCGACGCTTTGCATGTGGAAGAGGTGGAAATGGGGGAGGAAGAGCTTACACAAGGTGATAGCCAGAGCACCCTCACTTCGTCTTCTCAGCGACAATTGGAGGAGGCGGAGGAGGAGGAGGAGGAGGAAGACACGGTTGCCTCCGCTACAGAGGGTAGCCATGGAACTTTATTTCCATCTCTTCAGCGTGGGTGGGCAGAAGAGGAGGAAGAGGATGAGGAGATTGAGAGTCATCCTCCTGGTGAGGACAGCGAAATCTTGCCTGTTGGTACTCTGGCACACATGGCTGACTTTATGTTAGGCTGCCTTTCCCGTGACCCACGCGTTATACGCATTTTAGACAACACGGATTACTGGGTGTTCACCCTTCTGGACCCCCGCTACAAAGAGAATTTCTCATCTCTCATTCCTCCGGTGGAGAGGACAAGCAAAATGGTGCAATACCAGAAGGTTCTTGTCGAAAAATTGCTCCAAAATTTTCCATCTGACAACGCTGGCGGCAGAGTACGTGCTACCTTGGCCAACCGAGAAGGGGAGAAAAGGGGAGCACACAGCAGTTCCGACAAAGGCAGGGCAACACTCTCCAAGGCATGGGACACCTTCATGACACCCCGCCAGCACCCTCACCCTGATGCGCGGCCTAGTGTCACAAGGAGGGAAAAGTTTTGGAAGATGGTGAAGGAGTACGTAGCAGACCGTGTCAGCGTCCTCAATGATCCCTCTGTGCCTTACAACTACTGGGTGTCCAAGCTGGACACGTGGTATGAACTGGCACTCTACGCCTTGGAGGTGCTGGCCTGCCCTGCCGCCAGCGTTCTGTCTGAGCGGGTATTTAGTGCTGCTGGTGGCATCATAACAGATAAGCGTATCCGCCTTTCCACCGAAAATGCTGATAGGTTGACACTTATAAAAATGAACAAGGCCTGGATTTCCCCTGACTTCTCCACTCCACTGGAGGAAAGCCCCGGGTGAACATAAAGTCACTTTAGATATGTTATTTACAATGATGGGAATACTCTGTATTCCCATTCACCCCTTCCACCCAAAAAACGGGTATATGGTTGACTCTTAATCTTCCATCTTCCATCATCCTCCTCCTCCTCTTCCATATGCCCTGTGATATAATTTTTATATAGGGCCAGCTTACCAGCGGGCCCTGTGATATAATTTTTATATAGGGCCAGCTCACCAGCGGGCCCTGTTTGACAATTTTTGTATAGGTCAGCTCACCAGCGGGCCTTCTCATATAATGTTTTATTGGGTCAGCTCTCTAGCGGGCCCTCTCATATAATGTTTTATAGCGTCAGCTCACTAGCGGGCCTTCGCATATAATGTTTAGGATGGTCAGCTCCGCAGCAGACCCTCACCCATAATGTTTTAGATGGTCGGCTCAGCAGCAGACCCTCATTCCTAATGTTTTAGATGGTCAGCTTAGCGGCATGCCCTCGCCCCTAATGTTTTAGAGGGTCACCAGCAGGCCATTAATCCTAATTTTTCAAGGGTGTGTATGATGCCCTCCTTTATGTGTAATAAAGGGTGTATTGGAGTGACATTTCAGTCTAATTTTTGGCAGGCCTTTCACTTAGTGCATAGGCTTTATGAGTGTTGGACCACTACCTGAACTATTGTACCACAATGTGAATGAGGCCCTCCATTTTGTGATATACAGGTTGTATCGGAGTGCCTCAGGTCCTCCCATTGAATTAAATAGGGCTGGGGTGTTCGACAGAGCAGAAGGTAGTTCTTGGCTTCATCCACTAAGTCACTTCGTCACTTTTACTCAATGGATCAGACCCCACTGTTCCGACTATAAATTTTGG